>OU565302.1:4405685-5007865 GCA_913789915.3 Sphecodes monilicornis
GAACTTTTTTTTTAAATTGCTGTTTGTCAGAGTTGTGAAAAAAATAATGAATACCGTGATTTTTAATGTTTTTATCTGTACCTACAATGAAAATTTAAAATATGCTTTTCGTACATACGAGTAAATTATATACATACACAAAGTTTCAACAAAATGGTTGATTGGAGCTACAAATGATTGAAAATTGAAGAAATTCTGAGAAAATGCGTTTTAAAAAATTGGTATGATTTGATTCTGAAAAATGAGTGTATAACATGTGTATTTGTGTATATTTTGTAACTCGTAGGACACGTCCTGAAGTCTTTTTGTCCGGAATAGATTGTTTCGAGACATTCCCGCCAATATAACTGTCACAGGACTCCACTACCTCTGTCATCATAATATAGACACATTACTGTTTTGGCCGCGCATGCGCGTGAAATCTTGCACCATATCCCAACGCTATCTATAGGCAACTTTAAATACTAGTTGCGCGATTTGCAATGCAATCATGAGGGAAATAGATACACATAATTTATTTATAAATTTATATTGGAGCCGAATGTGCAATATTTTATATATATACAGATATATATATATACAGATATATATATATATCTATATATATATATATCTATATATATATATATATATATAGATATATATATATATATATAGATATATATATATATATATATAGATATATATATACAGATATATATATATATAGATATATATATATGTATATATATATAGATATATATATAGATATATATATAGATATATATATATATATAGATATATATATATATATATATATATATATAGATATATATATGTATATATATAGATATATATATATATATATATATATAGATATATATATATATATAGATATATATATATATATATATATATATATATATATATATATATATATATATATATATATACAAATACAATTGTTATGCATTCATTTTTCAGAATCAAATTATATCAATGTTCCCGCAACGTTATATAGATGGCAGCACTAGTTTTGCCATCCAACATGGCCGCAGTCTACCATCCCTCCCCGCTCATGGCACGACCCCTCTCACCCATAAACCCACTTTATGCTCAGTCCTTTAAGTCCGTGGTGCAGGGACCCTTAGACAGTTTCGTCGCGTCCGTAGAATGATATGACTCGGTAGAAGGTATGCAAGGTCAATTCGAACTGCAAACTTTTGCCTTTCACGTATCACTCCCTTTAGGAATATAGAGTACCGTATCACGCTGTTACGCTTAATTTGAAGCTTCCTGCAAGCATAGGTAAATACATAGTTATTCTTTCGAGTAATTCTTTCTTGGACGTTTGTAGATTCAGGTACATTTCACTGGTCACATAAATTATTCAAAGAATTTTCTGCTCACCTTCGTATGCTGGTAATAAAGTATAGTTGCGTTATACTTGCATTACCATTTCTCCCGTATATCTGGCTTTTCAATGGAATAAAAACTCGTTCGTTCGAGCTCGATGAGATTGAAACTGCATTATCATACCAGATCACAGAAATTCTGTGATATTTTTTCCGATTGTCGACCGTGTCGGTCTTGTTTTCACTTGCATTCTTTCTTAGTGGGCAGCATTCTTTAATTGAACCCACTTTCTATTCGTATGTAACAATTCGAAACGTTGTTACATCTAATTCGCAACTAACAGCGAGATCGCGCTGGCCTGGCCCAAATCGGGAGTATTATTGCAAAGACGTGATTAAACTATACTGCACTCGCGATTGAGAAATTCTTTTCTCAGCTTGACCAACTTTTTCTTCGCGCGTCACAATATCAGCTCTACATACATAGTACGCTCCTATCGAGTTTAACGAGTTAGCCATTTCCACCCAAAAAGATCGGTCAATTTTATATTTTCTTTTCGATTCCATCGTTTATTGAGTCTGCGTTCTATTGGACGATTTGCATTCCTAAAAAAACAGAAAAGTAGAAATATTCTAAGCTTGGCTTGGCTTGGTTTATAGCAGCTTACACTGTTAACAGGTGTTAATTAAAAATAACGTTATGGAAGCTCCAATTTATCCAACGCGTAGCAAAAAATATTTTGGTAATTATATAGAAAAGGTCTGCGTACTCCGATTTTGATGAAATTTTAATATGTTACGGAGCAACACATTCTGAACAACTTTTTCTATGTATCTATGTGTGATCAGAGTTATTGTTACAATTATTTACAGGATTTATAATTCTGCTTGTTTCTTCTGATAGGCTGAGCTTTCAATTTTTTGTTTTTTGTTTGTAAACACGTTATGGAGATAAGAAGCGACAATACCACACGCACCCACCCAGTGTTTCTAAAAAGAAGGTCTCCGTTATGAAATTAACATTCCCGATAGTTTTTTGCAAATATCTCGAAAACTAAAAGCGACCCCCGTATATTGGAAAAGGAAAAAGTTGTTCAAAATGTCGAAATCTATAATATATTAAAATTTCATCAAAATCAGAGTACGCAGATCTTTTCTATATAATTACCAATATTTTGATTACTGTGCAGTGAAAGATTGTGATAGTAGAGCATGCAAAAATTTATTGTTCCGTTTCCACACTTAGAAATGAAGTATGTGAAGTGAACTGCTTGAAATTTATAAGACCTCCGTTCCTAAAATTTTTAGCAAAGAACAGTCCATTTTAACAGCTAAAATAACTAAAGTTAGAGTGCATATTGAAAGATCTAACCAGCGTATAAAGATTTTCAAAATTCTTGGTTCAGTGATGCCTGTAGCATTGGTGTCTCTAATAGAAGATATTTGCACAATTATTTGTGGAATAATTAATATGTCCTTACCAATTCTAATCGATTAGAAATTTACGAAAATATAATTGTAAATTTAGAAGGTATATTAAAAAACAAATTAATTTGTTTAAAATGAATGTATTTGATAAAACATACTTTAAAAAGCCACTCTCCTTCAACAAACTTCTTTTCTGCAGGATTTGTACCCGCCCATTTACAAGTTTCACCCATAATTACAAACATTGTAAGGAAAAACAAAAAAGAAGATATCAATACAATGTTAAGATCAAGTACTTCGTCGCCATATTGGATAGCTGTATATATTGTCCACGCCCCCATTTCAGATCCCAATACAAAGTACTCAATTATATTGTTTCCTGTTATAGCAAGTATGAAAAAGTTTTTTCTTCTGTTGAAATTAACATACCTTATGTTACACTGAATGTTTTATTACAATTGAATTACGTTACAGACGCAAAAAAATCTCACTCTTGAGAAAGACCCACATCTGGGTCGAAACGTTGAGTTTCCAAAGAGGTTTTCTAATTTGCAAAATTGCTATTTTGTATCATTGATCGAACCTGTTCGCCGAAATCAAACACAAATAAATAAACAAAGTATTCCCATGCTTGCACCGTGCAGATGATTTCTTCAACTAAAACATCGTCCGTGAAGGTATTATCAGACCCAGCGATCGCTATCCATATCCATTATTTATGGAAGGCCGCGCTATGCGAATTCTTAATCACGCGAATAATTCACCGGTGATCCTCCTATGACAATACAAACGGGACAACTTGTTTCCATTTTTTAGTCTCTCACGTCCCGGGTTTCACGGACATCTTGATGCGGCGGCAGCTTCGGGAAGAACATTTGCGTAATTAAACGAGAGAAACAAGGTATACGTGCGAAAGTTTGATACGCATCAATCCGTTGAACACGCGAGTCCACGCAACATTGTTCCGACTCCTCGGAGAAAATTCTGCAAGCGACACTAGCAACGCGTATTATCGGAACGAATTTGTTTCTGTTAGAAAATTCGAAAATAAGCAAATGGTCGAGACAGGCCATGTGACTCTTGTCAGTGCGTTGCCCCCCCCCCCCCTAAGGGAAATTCCTTTAGGTTGGGGATGTCATAAACAAAGAGGCATACTGTCGAAGGCGTTCTCAAGGCTTAGGATTTTTGGGACAGCAGGACATTCTTGTTCTGACTGTCGTCTTGTACAGTTGCTTCGAATGAAGACTCTTGGTATTACGCCCACATTTATTTCAATTAAACATATCGCGTTATCCACCCCTCGGTTTTAATTAACTTACATTTCTTCGTTAGTTCGAGGATACGTAATCGACGTCTGCTGTAATTGTGAATGTTATAGTCACGCAGACATCATAGATGGAAGTCGAGTACCTACACGCATGTGTATTGTGAGCGCAAAGGAAAGCAAGTTTTATCTGGCTCGACAAACTGTCGCACCACGCCTTGAATCAGAATGTCCCGAGAGTGAACGCGGAATCACGAAACTGCGTCTGCTCGTATCGACGAACCGCGTCTCGATATTTAGAAAATCAGCTTACAACGAAAATCCAAAAACCGAACCCACAGTATCATCGCAATAATGAATTATTCGATTACGCGAACGTAATACTATTAGGTTCTTGTACTTCTTTCCTTTTCGTTCTTATTCTTCTTTCCTCGATATACAGAGCAAATTCCATATTCAGCCTCGCCATGAACGTAACCGAAACCTCCTGTAAGAATCCACAATAACGTAACCAATTAAAGAGACCGTTACACGAGACAAGATCAACGTACTTTCCTTTTCGGGTTGCATAACGCGTGCTCGCAAAAAGGAGTTTGAAATATTACATAAAATTACGTATATCGATCTCGTAATTTAATTTTTGTTTAAATTAATTTTCCGTTGCCTTACAATATCGTGTGAGACACGTGTTGAAGATTCTGAGGAGAGTCTAATAAATTTGTATGTTATTAATTTCCATTAAACCGAAGTAAAATTCTATTCAGTTGTTGTTAATGTATAACCATTGGAGAACATATAGATATACAATAGATAAACAGAAAAAACATTTTCCGTTGCCTTACAATATCCTGTGAGACACGTGTTGAAGATTCTGAGGAGAGTCTAATAAATTTGTATGTTATTAATTTCCATTAAACCGAAGTAAAATTCTATTCAGTTGTTGTTAATGTATAACCATTGGAGAACATATAGATATACAATAGATAAACATTTTCTTCTTCTTCTAGGAAGTTTTGAACTACACAGAAGTTCTAATCACCGGAATCGTAAAATAAATCGTAAGGCAAGGGGTTAAAGCAATTTCAATAGAAACAGACTGCGAGAAGCCAGCACACGCTTGCAATAAGGCCGGTCTAAATCTCGGCTTGACGCGTTATCAATTTGCATTGTCTATGTTCGATTGTGCTGGCGTGTCGCCGATTCATCGCGCTTGGAAAATTCTACAAAATTTTGGAAAAACCTGGATGTATCACTGGAAAGTTCAACGATAACGCGCGCGTAATATCGTTTCGGCTGGAAGCGTAAGTTCGGTAAAGGGCATTGGAGCACGGTTCCAACCAGCAACGAACCGACCGCGAAACAGATCAACTCGATCGAGGATCCTAAAGCCTGAAGCCTGAAGCCTGAAGCCTGAAGCCTGAAGCCTGAAGCCTGAAGCCTTGAAGCCTGAAGCCTGAAGCCTGAAGCCTGAAGCCTGAAGCCTGAAGCCTGAAGCCTGAAGCCTGAAGCCTGAAGCCTGAAGCCTGAAGCCTGAAGCCTGAAGCCTGAAGCCTGAAGCCTGAAGCCTGAAGCCTGAAGCCTGAAGCCTGAAGCCTGAAGCCTGAAGCCTGAAGCCTGAAGCCTGAAGCCTGAAGCCTGAAGCCTGAAGCCTGAAGCCTGAAGCCTGAAGCCTGAAGCCTGAAGCCTGAAGACCGAAGCCCGAAGCGAGGGTACGTATACGTATACGTGAGCATGTATTGTGAAAGGTGGGCATGGGCGGTGGTCCGTGGCAGTCTCCACGTATCAGGTATGCGTAACGTGCAATTCCACATGGGACAGTTCGAGATTAGAACAAGAGGTTGGAGAAAGATGCCAGGCCAACGGTTCCTGTTATACCTACGTCTCACAGTGGGAATAAAACTTGATTCTGTGGTCAAAAGTCAATTTGTCGGGGTTCCAAAAATAAAAAAAAAATAAAATCAAGTGACAGAGGAGTGTCTATCCGCTAACGAATTTAAAAGATTTTTTCAATGAACTTTTATTTTCCAGGGTTATAAAAGAACACCAAAGTAACTTAAATCAATTCCATAAAATAGAACGGTAGCATTTTCCTGTTTTTTTCTTTAAATAATTAAATTTTTAATATTTTACGATAGAATAAACCAAGTCCATACAAAAATATACAGGGTGTTCACGCTATCACTAGCCAGCGTTTTCCTTGCAGATAAGAAATATTAGAAAAAAATAATAGAGAAAAAAGTAATACTGTTTTTGGTACGTAATATAATGGCGTATGTAATTTTCTTGTGTTTGCACTATTTTCTTAGAAATGAAGGTGACCTTCAATCTTTTAAATGAAATGTCATGTATTTTTTTATATCTTATGAAAGCATTTGTCAAGAAAAATTTATTCGTATACAACACAATGACCTTCAGGTGAAAAAGGTGGTATTTACTAAATTCAGTTTTTTATTGTCTATCATGCTATAATAAAAAAATACTCTATTCCATTTAAAAAAACATCGGTGACCTTGAAATTTCATTAAAAACAAGACATAAAATTTTTTTTTCTTTACCATTATATTTGCCCTCTACAATAGTGTCACTTTGTCCTCTGAAGTTTTCTGATAGGACTGTAAATACGACAGATATTTAGGTGTTCCCATTTATGTGGGACACCCTGTATATTGTTAAGCAAGAGTTCCTATATATATTGCTTCTATTTATTAAAAACACTGAATTAAACACGTGACTGTTTTCCCGAGCAATCCCACGAGGCAATCAACAATTTATTAACAACACCAAGATGTCCTCCGGATTATGTTAGTGTCATCCGATCCGTTAATATTATCCTTAAGGCTGCAACCAAAAAGAAAGGATATTCAAGAGGAGTGGCCAGAAGAGATTACGGACATGTTTGAATTTCAAATAATAGGTATGTAATCCTATCGTATCAGTTAAAGTAATTAGGCATTACTTAATACGTATAACGTACTTAATGTTATCTAAGTAATGAAGAACATTTCAACTTCAATAAAGAAGAAAGATATACTACTTTATCCTCATTCGTTCAAAAGTTACAAACTTTTGTCCAATGAAACACCGAATATTCCCATTGTGCGTCTCCACATCCGGAATAATCTCGATTGTTCGTTTCTGACGTCAGACGCTCATTGGTATTACATTTTCGCGGGGAACAAAGAAAGTCAACGTGTCCCAAGGCCGACTTAAATATAGAAACTTGAGCCGCGCGAACTATTGCGTTATACGCATTGACTGATTATCTCGAACGCTTTTATATTCAATAACGTTGATCGATCTTGAATAGGATATTTCTCCGATACGACGAGATTTTTGTCACGGCGACTCTACGGCTCTATTCCTCGAGTTACCGCGAAAACTTATGTAAAACCACATTCATGCAGACAGGAAGTTACTGGGGTTGCAGATGATCCTTTAGCGTACAGGAAACTGTAATTTATAAAAGACTCGAGCGTTTCCTTTTGCATCGTGGACGGAGACCGTTGCTCCTCTATTTACACAACTGTGACATATTACTTTCTCTTTCTGCGAGCTTTGATTCTGCCTCGTTTAAACAATCGATTCCCTGTTGGACTTTTGCAATAGCCAGCTCGCACCGTTTCTATCGTCGAATCGAAATCAAACGAAAAGAGAAAGAGCCATCGGTGTTTTCAATCTACGAGCGTCTCCGCGAATCGTGCCAAGTTTTCCATAACAGTGCTGCCATTAGATGTAGCGGAAATTCAAATCCTCGGGAGAGAAACTTCAAGAACACTCGACGGGTAAGGACACTGGAAGAAAAAGAAAGTTCGGTGCTACGAATTTCACGTTCAAACGTTGCTCTTTAGGAATTCATAACTCCCGCGAAATGATCATTTCTCGCGATTACGGGTCAACGTCGATTACAGTAGCGCATTACGGCTGCCGTAAATAGTAATTTCGCGATAGAAGGCGGCAGTAAACAAATTTTTCTGCGCGCGCCAATGACGATGAAATTATCGCGAAACGACGCGACGTGTCTACGGCTGGAAACGCGAGGGTAGATAATCGCGCGTTCTGCTAACGCCATCGCCAGGTCAATTCCCCGCGTCGGTCGCCGCTTATTTGCGCGAAGATAATACCACATCCAGGAACGCTGCGAGGAAGTTTCACCTACAGGTGCCCCAGAATAATTGCACAATGCATCCGATGGTCAAAGAGCGCGGATGAAATTCCTGGGTGTGGCGGCAGCCGCTGCAGAAACTTCCACGCTATGGTATATACATATGTATATGTATATACAGGGTGAGTCCAATGAAACAGAACACCTAAATATCTCCGTTAGTTTTCGTTGTACAGAAAAACTTTTTTTGGTTGCACTGTTTGAAGGGCCACGTGTAACGGTGTAAGGGAAAAAAATTTTCAAGGTCATTTTTTTATGAGATTTTTTATGAGATATTAAGGTCATCGATGTTTTTTTAAATGGAATGATATATCTTCGTTAACGTAATGCTGTAGCTGACAAAATAACGAATTCATCCATGTAACACAATATGACCTACAAATGACCTTCAGCCCAGAAAAATGGAATAGATAAAATTCAACGTGTAAGTTTCATTTGCTTTATTTCTGTTCCGCAAAATATTCAATATTCCTGGAACTGCTTATATTCAAATGTATCGCAATACACAACATAACAGATTCGGTGTTGACTGGAAGACATATATGATATCATAAATACCTAAAGGTCATTTTTTAAAGAGATTTCAAGGTCATCGATGTTTTTTTTAAATGGAATGATATATCTTCGCTAACGTAATGCTGTAGCTGACAAAATAACGAATTCATCCATGTAACACAATATGACCTACAAATGACCTTCAGCCCAGAAAAATGGAATAGATAAAATTCAACGTGTAAGTTTCATTTGCTTTATTTCTGTTCCGCAAAATGTTCAATATTCCTGGAGCTGCTTATATTCAAATGTATCGCAATACACAACATAACAGATTCGGTGTTGACAGGGAGAAATGTATGATATCATAAATACCTAAAGGTCATTTTTTTTTAAGAGATTTCAAGGTCATCGATGTTTTTTTTTAAATGGAATGATATATTTTCGTTAACGTAAGCAGCTCAAGGAATATTGAACATTTTGCGTAACAGAAATAAAGCAAATGAAACTTACACGTTGAATTTTATTTATTCCATTTTTCTGGGTTGAAGGTCATTTGTAGGTCATATTGTGTTACATGGATGAATTCGTTATTTTGTCAGCTACAACATTACGTTAACGATGATATATCGTTCCCTTTAAAAAAACATCGATGACCTTAATATCTCATAAAAAAATCTCATAAAAAAAATGACCTTGAAAATTTTTTCCCTTACACCGTTACATGTGACCCTTCAAACAGTGTAACTTTGGCCAAAGAAGTTTTTTTGTACAACGAAAAGTAACGGAGATATTTAGGTGTTCTGTTTCTTTGTACTCACCCTGTATATGCAGTGGCGCGGCATCTGCGACGTCCGGGGCTTTCGTTTATGTGAACAAGGCCGTTCATTTCGGTAAGCGAAGTGGTATTAAAAACTCTGAACTACTTTTCCTTTCTCCATAAGAATCGAACGCGGACGCATTGCATCGAACGGTGAAAAACTTATGCCGCATCGGACCGAGGATTATTGCTCCATCAAATCAGCAGCCTGAGATTTTCATCGAGCCTCTCGAAAATACACGGTGGTCCAAAATTGAATGGATGTAACAGATCGGATGAATTTTTTCCACAAATACTTTATTACAATCTATATTAAATAATCGTCGAAAAATGAAGGCAGTACGTAAAATCTTGTAAACAGTACTACACAAACACGTGCAACATTCGTACCACAATCTCTTCCAACCTCAGAACTTTACAATGATCGTGCTAGAATTAATTGCGTCACCCAACTCTCGATCGCTACACACTGGTCGGTCGCGTGTGCAATCCTGAAAGTATTCAGACGCGGAAAGTATTTACAATTCTAATCGATTCGTCGCAAAGGAGAATCGGAAGGGTATTTTGCAAACGGGTTGGCGTTTCTCGACATTATTAGCATCGGACGGATCGTTTACTTGCATCGTTCGATCGATATCTCGAGAAGGCTGGTCGATGTTATTCCAACACCGCGATTTTTTACGTTCGAGTCAAGTTCACCCATGAATGCATTCGTAATTTCCAGCGACGCGATGATTAACGCGATCGGCATGCCATTTCTCGCACGCATACTTTGCAAATTATTCACCCCATCAACGGCTACATACGGTGGGTCTACAAAGTGTTCGTACACCTTTAAAAATCGATTAACTTTTTTAAAATTGGATCATACGACTTCAATTATTTTGAGATGTCAGACGCCTAAGTCTACTAGGTAGCGTGTAAATAATTTTTTATCTGTGCCTGTGATAAAAATTTAAAAAAACCATTATATAATACATGTACAATATTTCACGAAAATTGTTATGAGTTACAAACATTCACCCTTGAACTTTAATCTCGTTGTTTTTAGCTCATAGCAAAATTAACCAACTTCGATGAAACTTCGTGAATGTATATAACTTACGTAGATTTACAAAAGACGTATTTTAAATTGTCATTATAGGCAAAGCTGAAGAAGTTAGAAATTGAGACTTCTACTCTTTTCTCCACAATTTCGACCAATAGCAATTGTTGGGTTTTTAGGGTTCGTGATAGGTCGGTCGGATCCTCAAAAGCACTTTTCTCTTTATATTCCTTAGAACTAGGTCTTTATTGCGTGCCGGTTGCGGGAAGACTCTCTATCCCGAATCCGAGCGCTTACAGATTTATTATCAACGCCGCTACGTTTCAATTAGCGACGCGCGCAATTTGAATAATCTACAATATACATATCAGCAATTTTTAGAAAGAAGTATTTACACATTACCTAGTAAACTAATCCTTTTAACATCTCAATAGAACTGAAGTTGTTTGGTCTAATTTTAAAAAAGTTATTTGATTTTTAAAGGTGCACGAATACTTTTTATACCCACTGTATGTACTTGTGCGCGTAACAAACCTTCCGCGATCGAACGATTTTTCCAAATTTCTTTCGCAGCTAGCGAGTATAATAACCTGGTGCTAAATCAACATCAATTTTCGTTCGAGTACAATGATTCAAATACGCCACATGTTTCGAACCGGAAATTATTCTTTTCGAGACGTACGCATGCTTTATATTATGCGATTTTCTGGGTTGATACGTTTAAAATGTCAGCATGCGACAGGATAAGATATAAATTACAATCTTCCACCGCGAAACACGTAATTTGAGACGCGACGTTTTGAGGATTAAGTCAGAGAATGCTAGAAGAGCTTGCATGGTAGCAAGAAACACGTATAAGCGAGTTATGGAAGCTCAAGAGGTAGAAAAACAGGTAAAAAGAGCGGAGGGGAGGTAGAATTTTACAGAGGAACTACGTTTTAAGATTTCACAAACGCAAGATAAGAATCGTGAGCGTATACGCTACGTTACACGAGTGCGCAGCGATCATGCGAAATGCGAGATGACTTCGTCATGGAAAGATGAAAATTTGCCTTTTTAACACTAGAACTACCGGACAAGTCAAAATGACTGGTTTCTAAATTTTTCTTTTACAAATATTGAAATTATAAAAATGTTTTAGTCAACTTCTCTATTAGAGTACATATTTAAACAAGAATTCTACGAAATCTGAATAAATGCAATCTTGTCATTATTATAAGGTAATATTCGCCAGTCGCGTTTAATGCTCGGTAGTTCTAGTGTTAATAATCGTAAATTAAAAATGTTTGAATCCGTCATTTTGACGGGACCCGTAAATCTAGTGTCAATTCTTTTTTTTTAAATGTTTGATCGAAGTTGTACGGAAGTTGAATAAATGCATTCTTGTCGTTATTAGAAGACAATATACATTTGTCGCGTTTAGCGCTCGGTAGTTCTAGTGTAAAATGTTTAAATATTTCATTAAATATTTGCGCATTAGATGGTGCAACAAGATTCGCGTTCTCTGGCTCGCGTCGGTTGAGGTATTAAGAGCTCCTGAATGAAGAGGCTAATTTGCGGCCAGTCTGTAAGTAAGAATTATACAATCGTGATCGTGTTATAACATAGATCGCACTCGATGTTTTAGCGCGAGCGTCACGAGAGATCCCCTGATGGTAACGACAATGCGATAATAAGTTCTCAACGGTGAGCGTGTCATCGTTTCGATGAGATTGAAAGAATAGAATAAAGATGCTGAAGTTTAACTGGCCCTAGCTAAAAATCTACGGAAGAAAGGTGCGCCGTAAATCGACGCGAACAACGCATTATTTACACGTGGTTACGCTAAATCGATCGAGAGAGATGTCTATCGCCTGTAATTAACCGTGTAAGAGGCTAACCCGGCATTGGGATCAGCATTGGGTGCCGGACGACCTTGTAGTCCACTTTGTAGCGGACTAACTGGATAAATAGATCGCTGTTGTTGGCCCTGATATTGCGGTTGGTACTGAGATCGGTACTGCGGTTCGTATTCCGGTTGGTACTGCGGCTTCGGCTGGAGCTGCGGCTGTGGTTGATACTGCACTCGAGGAGGATACCTGAAGCATCGGCAAACAGACTCTGTCTGTTAATTCCGTTGATTATTTCCCGCAAGTTAAAGAGTAGGCGGAGAGGTTGAGCAAGTCACGTTGTTCCCTGCACTTTCGAATGAGATTCACTTGACATTTGCGCGGTTCAACGTAAACTCTTATACTTGACGTTCGGAGAGTTCCTTCGAGGGGATATTACAGTCTTGGACACAAGATTTTTCACCTCGTTTCCCTGACACGAGGCGCATTCTTTTTAATTGACACCCGTTAGGAAATACAAATTGATAATCAAATTGACAATATACAGTCGGGAAGAATATTAACCCTTAGCACTCGCATGGCGACTCTGAGGCGCCGCTACAAATTGTTATTATTTAGAACATTGTTTAAATGATTAAATTTGTTTATATGTCATACATTACTAAACATTTATATGGATGAGGAAGGTGGAGGAGTGGAGGGAAAATGCGGAACGTAAAATGTCAGGTGAGCAGGAAAATGGGGGAAAGAATGAAGTTGGAAGGGGCTGGGATGTCTGAGGAGCGACCGAAGGGGGGGGGGGCACAATTAGAGTAAAGAATGAGAAGGAGTAGTTTTTAAGTAGTTGTAAGTTTTTTCTGTACATAGATCTCTCTCTCTCTCTCTCTCTCTCTCTCTCTCTCTCTCTCTCTCTCTCTCTCTCTCTCTCTCTCTCTCTATCGTTTTAGTACTAGTGTTTAAGTTTTAGATATAGTAATTGTAAGCATTTAGATAAGGTAGAGTAAGTTATTTTAAGTTAGAAATTAAGGATAGGATAAGGATAGGTTAAGGAGGAAGATGTAGAGGTAAGAGAGGAGTAATGGAAGAGCATTGCAACCCCGAGGGGGGACAATAAAATACTATCTTACTAAACATTTATATATTGTATGAGGTACTATATCAGTTTCGTACGCATATAATGAAAGAAAATGATGTACAATGGAAATATTCTAGGTTAGAAGAAACGTTTGATTTTTTAGTTGAAATAGCTCCGAGTGCAAAGGGTTAAGGAGTAGTTTTTAAGTAGTTGTAAGTTTTTTCTGTACATAGATCTCTCTCCCTCTCTCTCTCTCTCTCTCTCTCTCTCTCTCTCTCTCTCTCTCTCTCTCTCTCTCTCTCTCTCTCTCTCTCTCTCTCTCTCTCTCTCTCTCTCTCTATCGTTTTAGTACTAGTGTTTAAGTTTTAGATATAGTAATTGTAAGCATTTAGATAAGGTAGAGTAAGTTATTTTAAGTTAGAAATTAAGGATAGGATAAGGATAGGTTAAGGAGGAAGATGTAGAGGTAAGAGAGGAGTAATGGAAGAGCATTGAAACCCCGAGGGGAGACAATAAAATACTATCTTACTAAACACTTATATATTGTACGAGGTACTATATCAGTTTCGTACGCATATAATGAAAGAAAATGATGTACAATGGAAATATTCTAGGTTAGAAGAAACGTTTGATTTTTTAGTTGAAATAGCTCCGAGTGCAAAGAGTTAAGTGGAGGGGTGACCAAGGTACGCCATTTTAGCCCAACTTTGTACTTTACTGACGCTAAAATCGTCGCGCATGCGTGAGAAAACCGAGACCATATACCAGCGATGGGCAATTTTGCCTCAATTGAGGCAACACCGTCAACACCGTAGCGCCCTCTGTCCCCTTTCAGCAATCGCGGTACAATGGGGCAACGAAGACACGAGACATTTGTGACAATTACCGATGAAATACTGTAATTTCAGAATCTAGAATGGTATCAGGTTTCGTTGGTCACAGTCTCAATAGCGACATCCGGACACCATAAATCGTGGAGTGCCGAAGGACCTGCGACGAAAAGGCAGAGGCCAACCGCTATCGTAGAAGCCCACATGCGTAAGGTCTAGAGGAAACCAGCGTTGTTTAAAATGGATTTTCCCTCCCACGAAAAGGACAAGGACAGAAGTCTATTTAAAGTAAAAAGATAGAACAAGGGAAACTCGAAAGCAAGAGTCGAGTCAGTCGAGTCCAGAGAGTGAAGGAAGGAAGCTGTTTATAGTTCATGTATGCTGTTCATCTCTGTGTAAAATAAAATTCTTACTACAAATAATCGTGTGGTTTATACCAGGAACAACACCCCCATAAAGAGTTAAATGTTCGAGACGACCAACCTGGGAGGTGTGTAAACCGGTGCTGGAAGCGGCCGCGGTGTTTGTTGCTGAATCGGTTGTTGAATCGGTTGCCGAATCGGTTGCTGAACCGGTTGCCGATGGACAGGCGCGTAGCGTTCTCCGTTGGTGAATCGAGGATCGGTGTAATAAACCGAAGGATCCTCTCTGTATTGCCCGTCGTCAACCGGTTCGTTGGGGTTAGCGATGCTATTTCCGGTTAAGGTCGGTGGAGGAACGTTTATTCCAGCCCCAGCCGGTTCGAAACCGCGTCTAGACGCTCCGTATTCGACTTCGCGAATGTTTCCTGTGTCGTCGACGAATCCGTACTTTCCGTATACTTCTCCGGTCGGATATTTCGATTCGATCTTGTAGGAACCATCCGCTGCTTCGTAGCCGTAACTGTAGCTGCCATCTTCGTTGTGTCTGGAAATAGAAAAAAAAGGAATTGCAACAACAGTGGTTACAGTAGGTTTGGAAGTCTTACAGAAAGTTTGCTTCTAGAACGAAGAAGCAGGTGAGATTAACGAGATCATCGCAAAATTACTTTTATGTATAGAATGCAATGCCTCGATCTTTAATCATAGGCGAATGGTTGCCGAGAAATGACAAAAGCGGGGAAAAGTATATTATAATGATTACCTGCCTATGGTAGACTCGAAGAAAAAGTATATGTTTGTCCTTGATATTGAGGACAAACGAATCTTCTTACGAAACTATCAACGACACGCCTACTCGAGGGCTAAACGCGGTTTTAGCAGTCGCCGTTTGCTCAACAGCCAATCTGCATAAATTACGCCACCTGGCAATCGCGCTTCCACGCAATCAACTAATTTTCACGATTTTCTTAGCAATAGAAACGCTAAAGCAAAATAAAATATATGACGAAGAAGGAACCAAGATCGAACGGTTTGATAATAAACGGTACTTACTTGTTGATTTGTTTCAAAATGGGCACCGGTGTGGTCACTTGGTACTGATTGTGCTGAGCGAGCGCAATGCTACCGCAAAACAAGAGAGACAGTATCTGGCGACAGAAGTTTGCATAAAACAGTTGGCACTCGAATCACTTTCCAATAACCTCGTCCGTAGTACGTTAAGGTACGTGTCCATCTGAGAGTTTAATCTCGCGAGTTACTCTCGAGAGTCAAATTTTACAGTGTACACGGTATTGAGAGGGCTATCGGAGAGCTCCACGGAAAACTCTCGGAGGGCAAACAAAAAGATGAAAAACACTAATGGACACGTTCAATTTTTTCCTCGGCGAGCAACTGTCATCTATACGAACGCCATTCGTATTGCTGAGAGTTGTCGAGATAATTTTCACATATATGTATATTATATTGTATACATATTTATATATACAGTGAATTCTCGATAATTGTCCCAAATATCTGGCCCGTAATTGTCCCTGTACTATCCCCTCTACCGCGAGGTATACCCCGTGAGGGGCTTTTGGAGGAGTAGTGCATTTCTCGGCGACCGAGGGTCTCTCGAGCTTCGTTGACCGTCTATACCTTCAGTAGAGGTCTAAAAATGGTATCTCCTGCACGATAATTGTCCCTTGCCGGACCCGTGTTGTGGACAATTATCGAGAATTCACTGAAGTGGAACAATTAATCACGTTGTACGAAAATAATGAATTTTTATGGAATATCGTACACCCAGATTACAAGAATCGTGATAAGAAAAATAATATTTTTAATGAATTAGCAAAAACATTTAATTGTGATTCGAAATTGAATTGAAATTGTATAATTTTGCTTCTAAACTGTTGTGCATCTTCTATATGCAATTATTGTATAAGTGTAGAAAATGCACCCATTTTATCGCGTCGCATTATCCATGGTTTAATCCAGCACTTTCTCTTTTTGGAATATTTCTTTTTCCTTATTAAATACATTGCAACAATTGCAACAAACTTTGGCACATCCATTCTGTTCATGAGTATTCTAATAACTCTCAAGATTCATCTGAGAGCTACACGCACGAAATTCAGATGGCCATATACCTGAGAGGACTTTCCGAAAGTTGACTGTCGCGTCAATCTCCGAGAGCAAACAATTTCTGAAGTACTCTCAAATGGACACATAAATTGAGAGTACTCTCGAGAGCAACTATCGACAGAAACTCTCAGATGGACACGTAGCCTTATGCAAAAATTCTCAGCAATGATTGCACGTTTGACATTTCTAGCGTTGCGGAGGCGTGATCGAATCGACGCGAAAGAAACGAGAAATTTTAGAAAACAAATATTATTTGCCGACCTCTGCATCGCGTCGATTACGTTTATTTATGTTACAATTCACTGCGCGCGCCTCACTGGCGTAAGGTTGCATAGATCGTACGAGAAAACTTAAATGCCACTTCCGTTCAACCGTGTCACGTAGCAATCCAATCTGTTTATCCGGCACTGAACTTAATTCTAAAACGTTGCGTTTTCACTTCGTTTCAAAAGCCAAACGCGTGCTAAGTGAGTTTCCCATATTTCAAACTTTAATTACTCAAAGTATCGACATTAAACATTAATTATAAATGTCGGTGCTACTGTACCAATAATATCATAAATAAAAGAACAGGACAGACTTAGCTTTTAGCCGGCACTGAACTTAATTCTAAAACGTTGCGTTTTCACTTCGTTTCAAAAGCCAAACGCGTGCTAAGTGAGTTTCCCATATTTCAAACTTTAATTACTCAAAGTATCGACATTAAACTTTAATTATAAATGTCGGTGCTACTGTACCAATAATATCATAAATAAAAGCACAGGACAAACTTAGCTCTACGAATGGAAATCGAACTCTTCGGTAAAGAATCCTCGGATTTAGGAGGCGTAACTGTGTCTAGAAACGCGTGGGTGTTAAATGCCGCGAGTTTATGGGAAACGGTGCAACGGACTCGTGGATCGCTCCGAAAACGAATTTGATTCGAAGGTACAAGAACGAGAAAAAAGTCGAGGAGTACTCACGGGAAGTCGCATGTCTGGTGGCTGATGAGGCAGACGCGATTGTATTATAGGATCGCGTTACACCGGCCGCGAGTCAACTTATATAGGTCCCCTTCGGGAGCGGCGGCGGCGGCAGGGCCCGCCCATGGGCCCGATCACCGCCTCAACCTCGTGGCAATCTCACTGCGCGAGTTCACCGCACCGAACCGCAACTTTGAACATTTCTACCGCACCAATTTTCATTTCCCATCGAGCATGACCTGTCTCCGGTTTTCAGTTTTCAAGTTTTCAGTACGTTTGCCGTTGCGTGGACGCACTATGTTCGCTCAAGCATCAAAGACAACATATATGTTGGAAACCAGAGTAAATAGGTTACCGATGGATAGTTACAATCGCGATATCTTTAGTAGTAATTATAATTTCTATCGATCGAAAAATCGCCTCAACCTCGTGGCAATCTCACTGCGCGAGTTCACCGCACCGAACCGCAACTTTGAACATTTCTACCGCATCAATTTTCATTTCCCATCGAGCATGACCTGTCTCCGGTTTTCAGTTTTCAAGTTTTCAGTACGTTTGCCGTTGCGTGTACGCATTATGTTCGCTCAAGCGTCAAAGACAACATATATGTTGGAAACCAGAGTAAATAGGTTACCGATGGATAATTACAATCGCGATATCTTTAGTAGTGATTATAATTTCTATCGATCGAAAAATGTGTTAATCTGGTAAGATGCTATTGGCGCAAGGTTCGATATAATTGAAAAATCCAACAAATTTGCAGTTTTTTTAAAAAACTCCCAACGTTTCGGTAGCTGTGTGGACCATTTTCAAGGGGAAATTGCGTCTGAAAATTGTATTAATATATTTTAAATACAACGTGATTTTATTATTTTCCATCCTGGTGAGATAACCAATGAAAACCAATGTTGTTGGTTATCTCGCCAGGATGGAAAATAATAAAATCACGTTGTATTTACAATATATTGTTACGGGTTCGGGGCATCTTCAATAAATAAACCGTATGAAATACCAATAGATCTTTATTCAACAGAGGAGGAGTACTTAACTTTGCGTCTTCTCTCAACGACGTTCGTCAATCGACTCTCCCATGTCTCCGTTGTATCGTCGTCACTAAGACGACGCTGCAACGAAGACCATTCGGCCCAATGTCTCGCTATCGTGACATATCGATACTAATACAATTTTCAGACGCAATTTCCCCTTGAAAATGGTCCACACAGGGACCGAAACGTTGGGAGTTTTTTTAAAAAAACTGCAAATTTGTTAGATTTTTCAATTATATCGAACCTTGCGCCAATAGCATCTTATCAGATTATCTTTAGTAGTAATTGTAATGCGGCGTACGTGAGGAAACGAGAGAGAGAATCGCTCTGTATACAACCGTCAGTGCGAAAAAGTCGTTAATGTTTATATCGTCCGTAAAGTGTATCGTTCAGAATAAAGATATATATCTCCCCCCGGAGGGGGGAGTAGGTTCGTGTTCGTGAAGATGAAGTTCAAAAACAAAATGTTGTTCCTGAAGATGAAGTTCAAGAACAAAATGTTGTGTTAAAAAAAAAAAAATGATAAATGTTAAATGATGTTATGTTAGCCGCCAATTTCCTCAGGTTTTTAAAACCGTGGTTTTCCCTGAGGCAAGAAAATTAAGTTTTCTTGGGTGAATACCGAATTGGTTGTGGTTTTGCTGGGTCCACGGCTTTCGTTTCTTTTTGTTCTTGCCAACAGAACCACTGGGATCTTTAGTGATGATAAGTTATTATTGAGTGTTTTGATGTTGTGAGTTCTTGTTTTTTTTTTAAGGGAGGGGGGAAGTGTTACGAATGTGGCAAAATAGGTACTCCCGTTATATCGTCGTTGCCTAAACGCTTCACGAACGTCGTACCGGTCGGACGTGCAATTCCCTTCCTCTTTTAATAAAGAGATTAATTACCTTTTTATAACGGTCTTTTATTAAGTATGCCTAAATTACGCGGTCGCTCGCGTAACAATATATATATATATATATATATATATATATATATATATATATATTGTTACGCGAGCGACCGCGTAATTTAGGCATACTTAATAAAAGACCGTTATAAAAAGGTAATTAATCTCTTTATTAAAAGAGGAAGGGAATATATATATATATATATATATATATATATATATATATATATATATATAGACAAAGGAAAGAGTTCGGAACACTGTGTAAAACCTACTCTACAACAATATAAATGTAATTTCTTTCGATCGAATTTTGAATTATTAGGTCGTCGCATAAGTTGGTGCCGTTTACTGTTTTACTATTTAAATTAATATTTGAAACATACTTTCAAAGTCAATTAAAAAATATAACCACCTTCTCTACAACTTTTGTTGTAGACTCTTCCCACTTTTTTGGTAAAGATATTATACCGCCACTATAAAATTTCTGTGGTTTTTCATTAAAATAGTTTTCAACCCGCGGCACGAACTTATGGGACAAAATAATATATTGAAAATGCTATCGGCGCAAAGGTTCGAACCTTTCCGAGCATTTTCATCAATATAAGTCAAAGACAACCACCGAACTATCGTTTACAAATAATATTACGCACTGCCACTGGTCAAACCGTAACGATTTCAGTAGACAACGTGTAAATTTCAGAGGAAACTTGGGATTATTTCTCTCGCTAAAACGACGTTCAAATTCTTCGAAAAAATGGAAACTGTTTGTAGATTTGGAAAATAAATTTGAAGCGTCGGTCTTATAATTATACAAATGGCCAGCGAAACGGGTAACTTCTTGATAATACAAGAGAACTTCTTGACATTTATAACAAGTATTAAGGGCATTATAGCGTTCAGCAGTGTGAAATATACGCTCCTTTGGCAATCTTGCAACTCGAGCGGTCGATTCGTGAGAATCAATTTCTGTAGAAACAGCTTTCACGTTTAGACACATCTTTTGAAACTATACTTTCGTGTTGCGTAACATATCATTTTCGTTTTCTTCGTCGTATCGACAGATACGAGCAAAAATATTGTTTGTATTCTTTAATCATCCATTAATTACATCAGCTCTCAGGAATAATTGCAAATTTTCATTCCGAACGTATTCTCGACGAGAGTTTAGGTATTTCAATAAAATCGAGGAACGATTTCCGAACGGTCGTGATTGAAATGCATTTGTGGCGAAGTAACCCGGGCGCAGTTGCAGCGAAAGTAAGAAAGGACAGTGCTCTGGAATTTGTATGCACGGAATAATAAACGGGGCGATCGAAAAGAGCGATGTTTTCGTTACGATACATTCGGAAGAGCTCGATGTTCGCCCATCGATGGGACACGGGCTTATTTGTCTTACGCAACTGCGTTATGTGGAACGTAATCGGATATTAGCGTCAACGATCCTGCTACTGTAACGCGTGCATTCACTTTCGTTGTTTTCGCCTGTAAACATCCTTCGCTCGTACTTGCAGCCAGCAGGACTGACATTGTTCAACTGGCTTTGCTGCTACGCGTCACACATTTCTAACGTTCCAGTTCCTGTGTCAGATCTCCACGATACATGTATACAGGGTGACCCAGAATTCGCGTCATCAACCAAAAGAAAGCGAATTCATCAACGGAGTGCTCGTCGACATCATCGACAAAAGGAATTGTTTCAAATATTAACCAGCTAGAGATAATAAATTTATCAGTGAATTCGATAAATTAATGCACGCGAATATTCATGTGTCAGAAGATATTCAATATCTCCGGTTCCATTATATATTTTTACTGAAAAATTAGGTGGTCAGATAGTCGAGGGAGTGCTTATCGACATAATTAGCAAAAGGAATTGTTATAAACATTAAACGGCCAGAGATAGTAACTTTATTAATTGCATTTGCTTGATATAATATTGTTTGGTAATATTCATGTGTTAAAAGTTACTCTGTATCTCGAGTACTGTTAGCAATTTTTACTCCACGATACAGATCTCCACGATACATGTATACAGGGTGACCCAGAATTCGCGTCATCAACCAAAAGAAAGCGAATTCATCAACGGAGTGCTCGTCGACATCATCGACAAAAAGAATTGTTTCAAATATTAACCAGCTAGAGATAATAAATTTATCAGTGAAGCGAATTTTTACTGAAAAATTAGGTGGTCAGATAGTCGAGGGAGTGCTTATCGACATAATTAGCAAAAGGAATTGTTATAAACATTAAACGGCCAGAGATAGTAACTTTATTAATTGCATTTGTTTGATATAATATTGTTTGGTAATATTCATGTGTTAAAAGTTACTCTGTATCTCGAGTACTGTTAGCAATTTTTACTCCACGATACAGATCTCCACGATACATGTATACAGGGTGACCCACAATTCGCGTCATCAACCAAAAGAAAGCGAATTCATCAACGGAGTGCTCGTCGACATCATCGACAAAAGGAATTGTTTCAAATATTAACCAGCTGGAGATAATAAATTTATCAGTGAATTCGATAAATTA
This sequence comes from Sphecodes monilicornis, assembly GCA_913789915.3. Classification (NCBI taxonomy): domain Eukaryota; kingdom Metazoa; phylum Arthropoda; class Insecta; order Hymenoptera; family Halictidae; genus Sphecodes; species Sphecodes monilicornis. Next base: position 4,427,886 of record OU565302.1, read on the forward strand.
ATGCACGCGAATATTCATGTGTCAGAAGATATTCAATATCTCCGGTTCCATTACATATTTTTACTGAAAAATTAGGTGGTCAGATAGTCGAGGGAGTGCTTATCGACATAATTAGCAAAAGGAATTGTTATAAACATTAAACGGCCAGAGATAGTAACTTTATTAATTACATTTGCTTGATATAATATTGTTTGGTAATATTCATTTGTTAAAAGTTACTCTGTATCTCGAGTACTGTTAGCAATTTTTACTCCACGATACATGTATACAGGGTGACCCAGAATTCGCGTCATCAACCAAAAGAAAGCGAATTCATCGGACAGAAGTATTTGATCGATAGTTCGAGGAATCGGATTTCTTTATAGCAAAAAGATACAAATGATACTTTATTGCAACACAGCTCGCTAAACTATATATTCGAACGCTTGCACGTGAGACTTTTAACACCTGCGGTGTATTGCTGTTCATTAAGATCGGAATACCTAACAAATTAAGACAAATAGCGTACTTATGTTGGAAACTTTCGATAAAGAATCGAGGAACATTAAAGGTAATTGCGTGTATTAGTTTCCCAGATGCAACGAATGATCAGTCTCAACGATTGCGAGTAATTAACACGTTAAGTGCGGACCAATTTTGTCTCGCTTTAAATGTTACTTTTTATTTAAGTGTAAATAGGACAATACGACTGTGCAGACGCAAATACTTGCTCACAGCATCTCTGTTTATGCTGTATCAATTAAATCTATCAAGACAGTGTGAACATTTTTTAATATCACATGAATTGTACAGGGTGTCCCACATAAATGGGAACACCTAAATATCTGTCGTATTTACAGTCCTATCAGAAAACTTCAGAGGACAAAGTGCAGAAGGCAAATATAATGGCAAAGAAAAACATTTTTTATGTCGTTTTTTTCAATGACATTTCAAGGTCACCGATGATTTTTTTAATGGAACAGTATTTTTTTTTTACTGGATACTGAATTTAGTGGACTGAATACTTTTTACTGGATACTGAATTTAGTGGATACCACCTTTTTGACCTTGAAATGACCTTGACCAAGAATAATCATGTTGGAGCGGATAAAATATGGAAGTTTAAAACTTACGTGTTTCAGCAAAGATTACGCGTTGTTTACGGCGGGTTGACCTTTACATATCATAATATATGTTCGAAATGTTGACCATACTCATTTATGCAATATTGCAATCTTGCATTAAATAATCTGTAGGTATCGTCGATTTCCTGAGACGTAACACGTACACGCGCGCGCCCGCCGGAAGGTTAAATAAGTAAAATCGCTATAAGAAGGTGTACCTATTAGCTCGAGTATGGTTGCCCTGCGATCTATCCAGCCTACGGACGGAATTATTGCATACAATGCATTTTTCTGTCCACGGTTCTGAATTACCGACTCTGTAGAACTCTACCTAAATGCAACGGGCAGCTAATTGGAAACATCGATCCAGAAGCCGGTACTGTAATCGCATTCGGTGTACAATATATAAGTTCGAATATGTGTAAAGAGGTTATATCTCTTTTATTCGAATCTGGCGGCATGACGCCGGTTCTAGTAAGATCGGTATGATAGAGAGCATACGGAGGATGCGAGAAGGTGACCACATGTGCACAACGAGTAGAGAAAGATTAGAGAAGATTAATAAAAATTAAGGATTGGTGAAAGGGAATAGACGATTAGAAATAATATAAGTGTCGTTTCTCTTTTGACAGGTGAATAAAACAAAATGTAAATAATGTACGTAACTTGTCATAATAAATTTAACCTCTTTTGACAGGGCAACGAATAGTGATATATGTATAAGTGGCTATTGGATCCAAGTGAATTCAAGCCATTTAAAATAATAAAAAAAAGTTTGGGATAGTCATCGAGGTGTTAGCTCCACTTTTGTGTTTCGTTTTTGGTAATTACGCGTTGATCAAATTCTACAATCGTACCGTGAACACAGTGCATACACAGACTTAAGGATACCTACAGACGTTGCATGCAATGCATTTTTCTGTCTACGGTTCTGAATTACCGACTCTGTAGAAAATGTCCTAGTACGATAGCGGACTCTATCGAAATGGAACGGTCAGGTGGTGAACTACATGAGGTTGCAACAGATAAAGTGTGTGTCCGAGGAGGTTCGATTTTAAAGCGTTGTCAGCTTTAAAACGCAATTGTATTCGTACAAAAATACTCCACGTATTATTCACTTGTGTCACCTATTTGTTTACAGGACTTCGAACCCCCTGGTAAAAATTTGGCGAACATGATAAAGAAGTTTGTATCCGACAAGGACGTACTTATGCACATTTAAGAAGAGAAAGAAAGACAGACACAGAGCTGCTGAATACTGTGCACACTCGACAGAAAATTTATTAGTAACACACTTGTGAGGAATTGTTTACAAATATTTGCAGTTAGGAAATATAGAATAGACCTTCAGCTACTTTCACATATAGTTTATCGTCACATTTTATTTCAGACTAAATAGTTATAAACAATTATTCTAAGTCTCGTTCTAAAATAAACTCAAATAATTTAACAGATCTCTGGTAAAAAATAATCTTCCTTGTGATCGGAGGATCGAGAATGATGTCTCAGCTACATTTCTGTTGCAGTTTTATGGAGATTCGACGCAGAGTTAATTAGTTATTTACGATTTCCAGAGAGGTGACACAACGATTTGTGTGTTTACCTTTGACGAATACTCGGACTCTCCTTGTCTTACTCATTGCGGGCATAGAAGATAGAAGTTACCTCCACAAAAATTGTTGATAAATTACTTCAGGTAATTTTTATAAATATTAGCTCTCGCAGAATATAGAATGGACCTTCGGCAACATTCATGTATAGTTTTCAATTCGATTCTAGAAGAGGTTAATTAGTTATAAATAATTTTTGTTACTCTTGTTCTAATGAAACTGTGCATACTAGTGAGAATTGAATATCTTGTATACTCCAAATGTTCATGCATAAAAGTTAATCTGTATCTCGAGTACTATTAGCTATTTTTACTAAAAAATTGAGTGGTGAGCTAACCAAATATATAATAGTTGTAATCTTTAAACAAACAGAGATAACAAATTCATTAATTACATTTTTTCAATATAATTATGCTTAGTAATATTCATGTATCATAAATTATGCTGGATCTCGAGTTTTACTACTTACTTCTACTAAAAAATTAGATGGCAAGATGGTCAACGGAGTGCTCGTCGACATCATCGACAAAAGGAATTGTTTCAAATATTAACCAGCTAGAGATAATAAATTTATCAGTGAATTGTGTTCGATAAATTAATGCACGCGAATATTCATGTGTCAGAAGATATTGAATATCTCCGGTTCCATTACATATTTTTACTGAAAAATTAGATGGTCAGATAGTCGAGGGATTGCTTATCGACATAATTAGCAAAAGGAATTGTTATAAACATTAAACGGCCAGAGATAGTAACTTTATTAATTACATTTGCTTGATATAATATTATTTGGTAATATTCATGTGTTAAAAGTTACTCTGTATCTCGAGTACTGTTAGCAATTTTTACTTAAAAATAAGATGGTAGATAGTCAAGAGGATGCTTGTCGACATCGTTGGCAAGAGGAATTGTTATAAACATTATACAGCCAGAAATAATACATTTATCAATAATTATTATCACGGCGATCGAAATCTTCCAAAATTAGTTGGGGTGGGGAGCGATGCGCTTCGCTGCGCGCTGCGCATCACTGCTTACCTAAGCCCGCGGAGCGCGCTCAGTCAGTCAGTCGGGCCGGGGGCTCCGGCAGGAGCGGACGAGCTCCGGGACCAGGAGAGTCTTCGGCTACCTTGGGGCTGACCAGGGGTCCACCAGAGGTACCCTGGCCTCTCCTGCCTACCTTGGGGATGACCAGTGGTCCTCCAGAGCTACCCAGGCCTAAACTTACCTACCTTTAGCGGCTTAGGGTTGACCATGGGTCCTCCAGCAGTGGTCTACCCTTGCCTTCCCCGAGGTTGATCAGTGGTCATCCAGTGGTCATCCAGAGCTACCCTAGCCTACCCCTGCTTACCTTCAGCTGGCTTAGGGTCGACCAAGGGTCCCTCACCAGTGGCCTACCTTGGTCTACCCTGACAATGACCAGTGGTCATCTAGAAGTTCCCTAACCTACTCCTGCTTACCTTCAGGTGGCTTAGGGTTGACCATGGATCCCTCACCAGTGGCCTACCTTGGTTTACCCTTGCCTACGCAGAGGTTGACCAGTGGTCATCCAGAGCTATTCGGGCCTTCCCTTGCTTGCCCTGAGGCTGACCAGTGGTCCTCCAGGAGTACTCTAGTCTACCTTGTCTACCTTCAGTTGGCTTAGAGTTAACCAAGGATCCTCCACCAATGGCCTGCCATTGTTTATCATGGCCTACCTTTAGCTAGCTTAGGGTAGTCCAAGGGTTATTTAAAACTTCCTTGGCCTACTTTAAGCTAGCTCGGGGGGGGCCATGGTCTCTTCAATGCTGTCTTCGTTTACCTTGGGTTCTGAGCCGGTCCAGTTGCAGTATCCGGCATGATGACAGTACCGTGCTGATCGGTTCAGAGAGGGCAATCATTGCAATGGCTTCGCATCTTCGAGTGAGTCATTTCGTCACTACCTTATCACTATATTCGTCTGTAGAAGTAGTAGTATAGAGTAGTAGTAAAGTGTAAAAGTAGTTAGTTGCATGCATGGGCAGGCCTCGCCGCCCCAACGATCAGCCGAGATGGGAACGTCCGCGATTTGCACTAGCGTTGCGACAAAACCACGCGTTGCATTTAGTCGATTTTGAACAGAGATTAAACTTAATGTTACAAAACATTTTGTTTAGACCGTAGCGTTGCGAATCACAAATAGTCGCGGCTCAAAATTATATTTCAATTTGATAACTGCGCTTTTAAAGTTCATATTGTTGTTGTTTTACATATAATCTAAAGTAATCGTTTTTTGGATCTCTGTTCGCTGAATTAGCGTTGCTCACAAAAAGTTCGCGTTTGCTTTCGAGTCTTTCGACTTTTCAGGCTCCCATGCTCGAGCTGCAACGATCAACTGTGAGATGGGCACATCCGCGATTTCAAGTAGTGTTGCGAAACAAATTGTTACACGCGTTGTACTAGTATCAATTTTTAAAGTTGATGAAATGTCTAGTTAATGTTGCAAATAAATAGTCGTAATTTAAAGTAGTTCTAAAGATACCTGCTTAGAATTTGAGACGTTAGAGTTTTAAATTTCTTACTTAAATAGCATTTTAAATTCGATTTGTTGAATTAGCGTTGCGCATCAAAAGAATCGCGTTTGCAATAGAATCTTTCGATATTTCAGGCGCCCATGCTCCAGTTGCAACGATCAACTGCAAGATGGGTACTTTCGCGATATCGAGTAGCGGTGCGAAACAAATTGTCGGGATGGGGCCGAAGGAGCAGACGAAGTTTTATGCCAAAGATGACGGACAAATTATCATTCAAAAGGACAATCATTGCAACGTCTTCGCATCTTCGAGTGAGTCATTTTATCACTACATTGTCGTTACACTCGTCTGTAGAAATAGAGTTGTAGTAGAATGTAAAAGTAGTTAGTTGCATGCATGGGCAGGCCTCGCCGCCCCAACGATCAGCCGAGATGGGAACGTCCGCGATTTGCACTAGCGTTGCGAAAAAAGTACGCTTTGCGTTAGTCGATTTTGAACAGAGATCAAAGTTAGCCTTTCTTCTAAATATAATAGTAGTCACTATCAGCGATAAAGCTTGTTTAAACTATAGCGTTGCGAAACAAATAGTCGCGATTCGTTTTGCAGAAACTGTAGAGTAATCTTTTTTGGATCTCTGTTCATTGAATTAGCGTTGCGTACTAAAAGTTCGCGTTTGCTTTCGAGTCTTTCGACTTTTCAGGCTCCCATGCTCGAGCTGCAACGATCAGCTGTGAGATGGGCACATCCGCGATTTCGAGTAGTGTTGCGAAACAAATTGTCACACGCGTTGTATTACTATCAATTTTAAAACTTGATTAAATGTGTAGTAAATGTTGCGAATAAATAGTTGCGATTTAAAGTAAATCTAGACATACAGATGTACAATTTTAAACGTTGGAATTTTAAATTTCTTATTTAAATAGCAATTTGAATTTCGATTTGTTGAATTAGAGTAATCTTTTTTGGATCTCTGTTCGTTGAATTAGCGTTGCGCACCAAAAGTTCGCGTTTGCTTTCGAGTCTTTCGACATTTCAGGCGCCCATGCTCGAGCTGCAACGATCAACTGTGAGATGGGCACATCCGCGATTTCAAGTAGTGTTGCGAAACAAATTCTTACACGCGTTGTACTAGTATCAATTTTTAAAGTTGATGAAATGTCTAGTTAATGTTGCAAATAAATAGCCGTAATTTAAAGTAGTTCTAAAGATATCTGTTTAGAATTTCAGACGTTAGAGTTTTTAATTTCTTATTTAAACAGCATTTTAAATTCGATTTGTTGAATTAGCGTTGCGCATCAAAAGAATCGCGTTTGCAATAGAATCTTTCGATATTTCAGGCGCCCATGCTCCAGTTGCAACGATCAACTGTGAAGATAAGAACATTCGCGATTTTAAGTAGCGTTGCGAAACAAATTGTAACACGCGTTGTAATAGCATAAATTTTCAAAGATGACTTAATGTCTAGTTAATGTTGCGAATAAATAGCCGCGATTTAAAGTAGTTTTAGAAGTACCGATCTAGAATTTTAGGCCTTAGAGTTTTAAATTTCTTACGTAATTTGTAAGAATGGTAATACTTAATTTTGTAAGACTTTCAAAGTTCAACTTTTCCAAATTGATACAGTATTTTTGTCTAGAAATTGATATTTCTCAGGAAATTGATATTTTTTCAGGAAATTGATATATTTGTCTTGCAATTGATACATTTGTCTTGAAATTGATATATTTGTCTTGCAATTGATACATTTGTCTTGAAATTGATACACTTATCTTGAAATTGATACATTTGTCTTGAAATTAATATTTATTTCAGGAAATTGTTACTTATTTCAGGAAATTGTTATTTATTTCAGGAAATTGTTATTTATTTCACGAAATTGTTATTTATTTCAGGAAATTGTTATTTATTTCAGGAAATTGTTATTTATTTCAGGAAATTGTTATTTATTTCAGGAAATTGTTATTTATTTCAGGAAATTGTTATTTATTTCAAGAAATTGATATTTATTTCAGGAAATTGATATTTATTTCAGGAAATTGATATTTATTTCAAGAAATTGATATTTATTTCAGGAAATTGATATTTATTTCAGGAACTTGATATTTATTTCAGGAACTTGATATTTATTTCAGGTAATTGATATATATTTCAGGAAATTGATACTTATTTCAGGAAATTGATACTTATTTGAGGAAATTGATATTTATTTCATAAAATTGATATTTATTTCAGAAAATTGATGTTTATTTCTGGAAATTGATATTTATTTCTGGAAATTGATATTTATTTCTGGAAATGGATATTTATTTCTGGAAATGGATATTTATTTCTGGAAATAGATATTTATTTCAGGAAATTGTTACTTATTTCAGGAAATTGTTATTTATTCCAGGACATTGTTATTTATTTCAGGAAATTGTTATTTATTTCAGGAAATTGTTATTTATTTCAGGAAATTGTTATTTATTTCAGGAAATTTTTATTTATTTCAGGAAATTGTTATATATTTCAGGAAATTGATATTTATTTCAGGAAATTGATATTTATTTCAGGAAATTGATATTTATTTCAAGAAATTGATATTTATTTCAGGAAATTGATATTTATTTCAGGAACTTGATATTTATTTCAGGAACTTGATATTTATTTCAGGTAATTGATATATATTTCAGGAAATTGATACTTATTTCAGGAAATTGATACTTATTTGAGGAAATTGATATTTATTTCATAAAATTGATATTTATTTCAGAAAATTGATGTTTATTTCTGGAAATTGATATTTATTTCTGGAAATTGATATTTATTTCTGGAAATGGATATTTATTTCTGGAAATGGATATTTATTTCTGGAAATAGATATTTATTTCAGGAAATTGTTACTTATTTCAGGAAATTGTTATTTATTCCAGGACATTGTTATTTATTTCAGGAAATTGTTATTTATTTCAGGAAATTGTTATTTATTTCAGGAAATTGTTATTTATTTCAGGAAATTTTTATTTATTTCAGGAAATTGTTATATATTTCAGGAAATTGATATTTATTTCAGGAAATTGATATTTATTTCAGGAAATTGATATTTATTTCAAGAAATTGATATTTATTTCAGGAACTTGATATTTATTTCAGGAACTTGATATTTATTTCAGGTAATTGATATATATTTCAGGAAATTGATACTTATTTGAGGAAATTGATATTTATTTGAGAAAATTGATATTTATTTCAGAAAATTGATATTTATTTCAGAAAATTGATATTTATTTTAGAAAATTGATGTTTATTTCTGGAAATTGATATTTATTTCTGGAAATTGATATTTATTTCTGGAAATTGATATTTATTTCTGGAAATTGATATTTATTTCTGGAAATGGATATTTATTTCTGGAAATGGATATTTATTTCTGGAAATAGATATTTATTTCAGGAAATTGTTACTTATTTCAGGAAATTGTTATTTATTCCAGGAAATTGTTATTTATTTCAGGAAATTGTTATCTATTTCAGGAAATTGTTATCTATTTCAGGAAATTGTTATCTATTTCAGGAAATTGTTATTTATTTCTGGCAATTGTTATTTATTTCAGGAAATTGATATTTATTTCAGGAAATTGATATTTATTTCAGGAAATTGATATTTATTTCTGGAAATGGATATTTATTTCTGGAAATTGATATTTTTAACTTGAAATCAATATTGCTCGGATCGGAGTTTCCTCAGGGACTCACTCACGGGATGGGGCCCGTGAGTGGGTACGGGGACTCGCGTCCCCGGGGGCACCCGAATCGCCTATAGGTCGTTGCATCCACAAATCATTAGATTTGGGCTCGATGTGGTTTCGATTTTGTTTCGACTGGTTTTCGATTCTATTTCAACTGGTTTTCGATTCTGTTTCGTTTTTCTTTCAATTGGTTTTCGATTCTGTTTCGATTTGGGTCGTTCATTTTGCTCTTGTTAGTCACAACGAACGAAGAAAATTCATCAAAGGAAGAAAATTCATCGGAAGAAAAAAATTCATCGAAAGAAAAAATTTCATCGAAGGAAGAAAATTCATCGAAGGAAGAAAATTCATCGAAAGAAGAAAATTCATCGAAAGAAGAAAATTCATCGAAAGAAGAAAATTCAACGATCGAAGAGGAATCATCGAACGAAGACCCCAGATTATTTATAAATTAGTCTTAGTGCGTGCGTTAGTTATTAAGATTGTATATCGTCGTTGTAATTATGTCGAGTAATTATTGCCGTAACTTGACTTTGCTCGCTCCGTTTTCTGACTCCGACACAGCCTTCTGCTGTGTCGGCCTTGCTTGCAGGTTCTGAGCCGGTCCAGTTTCGGTATCCGGCGTGAAGTCATTGAGAGGGATGTCTAAGAGACTCGTTCACTCGTCTTCTGACGATCCTCTGTGTTAACGTAATCCTGGACACGCCATGTTCTCATGTCACCCAGTAGCGCCAGAAACCGTTTGAGCGCATCTCTTTGCCATCTTTCTTGGTGATGGAGTGGCGGGTATCGGGCTGGTCGGCTCAGGACTTGTAAGCACTGAACGCGTCGCGTCACCCTTGAACCAGAGCCTTCTGCTCTGGTTCGATCTTGTTTCTCTCTTTGAAAGAATCAGAGCCTTCTGCCTGATTCGCCTTTGGTCCCTCGTGGATCGGAAACTTCTTTTCCGATTCACTCTTTGCCCCACAATAATTACTCGACATACGCTAAATGGAAAAGAAGTCTTTTACGTGAAAGAGACTATTTTTCCATTTAGCGACCTGCGAACTTAGTTTCTAAGAATCGTCGTTGTAAGAAAGGGAGACAGAACGAAGGAAGACTTCGTTCTGACTCCCTTTCGGGTCTCTTGTGCAGCAACCTCCTCGTGGTGAGACCTGGGCAATCGATATTATCCACAATTCGCAAAATGCTATAACTTATAAAATATAGTATCTTGCATGTAGTGGATAATATCGAGCTAATAGCTGCACATTTAGAATTTGCGTAAATATGTATTTCATAGTAGAATGTAAGACTTTTAATACTTTCTTCCTTTTCCTATGTCCCAGCTTCAACAATTATTTTCAATTAATAATCCAAATACAATGTTTTCGTTTCAGAATACATGTAACTCTTGCTCTCGTGAGCGAGTGTTAAATAGATTTGCACTACTGCAGTAGATTGTAGGTTCTGATGTAGTCTAAATATGCTGTATGTTACATATCGCATATTATTTCGATATTGAAACATTATTTTATATTCAAATTAAATAATTGGTTGAGACTACTTCTTATCCAGACTAAAAGTTAGTTCTGATTCATGTGTTAGAAGCTGTGGAAATTCAGAGGCACGTTGCTTTTTAATCTAAACCACAATTTTATTGAACGATCATTTGAATATTCGATGACTTCTTCAAAAATCATTATCATTTTTAAAAATTTTTCATGCGAATATAAAATTGCTGAAAAGTTTGCAATTTTTAATTCGTGGTTTTTTTTATTACATATATGTACACCTGATTACATGGATAAAAACCATGTGCACCAAAGCAATTTGCAGGACACACGTGTAGTTTTAATATTATTTTCATCATTTTTACATTATTAACAAATGTTAACTTATCAACATAACTAATTTGAATTTTAACACGAAAGGTATTGTTTTCCGATATGAAAATATTAAGAAATGTATAAACATTCGCGGCATGATAATTGTTGCAGTGTGCACGAACATGTGTAAACTGATATTCATATATTAAAAATGATGCAGATTAGAATACGTCGTCGAAAGCCTCAAATAAAATTCTTTCCGGCCTGAACTTCGAAGAAAACTTTTCCATACAAATACAGTTTAACTTATCCGACTTGTGGCTTATTTTTGAGAAATGTATGATATCTTTCCTGAAATTTAACTTTTCGAAAGAACAAAATTCGAAATTCAGAAATGTAAAAAGCCCGATAGCCAGCTTGCATAAAACCGACTCCAATTTATTAAGAATTCTTCGAATGAACTTCAGAGTATTTTCAATTAAGAAATTTTGTTCATTCGAAGAATTCGAAAAGTTAAACTTCAGGAGAGATATCATATATTTCTCAAAAATAAGCAGAAATCATCTGCAGTACAAATTGTGACCTTATTGCTCACCCGGCTATGGATATTTTGGCTGTTTGCTTTGCGGGAACACTTCTAAGAACGCGACGTCACAACACACTTATTACCTCGGAGGGTCTTTTGCGCACCTTCGCGGCCGGTCGCGCTAGTCCAAAATGGGGGGCAATCGCCGATCGTCGGGGGCAATCGTCCCCACCCCGCCCGTAGTCCCTACGATTCGGCCACTACGCGACTCATTACAATCAAAACAGTCAAAGTGATCGGACGTACGTTTCCGTATCTCGGAATTCCATCCTCTGTCCTTGACAACTGCGTCTATTATTGAAACGCAGAAAATGTGTACAACGCAAAGCAAGGAATGTTACGCGGTACGTAGTACGTATAACTGTTTCCGTGTTTTTTCGTTCCTTCGAAATGAAAATTATCAATCTTAATTTTTATTGGAATTGATTCTTTGTACGAGCGAGTTATTTATTATTCACCGGTTTAAATTCATTCTAGAATTGCGTTGCTTTCTCGCGATAATTTACTCTTGCATCGTGTCGATCAACTGAATTTAAATTCGTGTCGCGCGATAGAAATCGCGATTATTATAAATTTTAGTACAAATAAAGTTTGATTTTATATTCAATTTGAATTATTTATTTTCTATTAACTCGGATTTAGCCTTTGACGGTTGTTGTTGTAATTGATCGAATTTGTTCTTTCTGTCACAGGGCCAGAAGGAAAATCGACATCGAAAACCGAGATCGAGACGCAATTCTCGTGCTTTCTTCGAGGAGGAGAGGATGGTGAGTATCAATATACATACTACATTCACAATTAAACTTTTTTATTGGACATTTTCTTTTCAAATTACAATAATATAAGAATGCATTGCTAATGTATTTTCGATTCATTAAAGAACTAATATGTACAGATAATCTAATTTGAAATAATGAATTATTTTGTGGTTTTCAAATAATATAGAAAATTTATTTCCCTTTGGTGTTTCAATGAAATAAATTATTTTCAAATAACATTTTATTTGAATAATTTTATATTTCATTATCACTGTTCAACTCAAATAATAAATAAATTCGAAAATTACTTCCGTACAATTGTCAACAAATTCTAATCTTTTTTCTCCGAATCTACACAGGTTAGGTTGCATCATCTCGCAGAAGACTGCCGACTACCGACATCCGACTTCACCTTAGCCGCCCTTGTTTCCACGTACTCCGGAATTCATTCGAAAACGTATATACGTAGTTATCAGGTAGATTTTGACATATTTTTAAAAATATTTTGAGAGAAGTTTGAATGATTGTGAATGAATTTTGAATGATATCGAATGAATTGTAAAGGATATTTAATTTTGATTGCTTGGCTTTGCTCGTTTATTTCCACCCGGTTCTCGGGTATGCATTCGAATTTCTGGTACCGCTCGATTTACGGGGAGATCCAGCGAGACCTCGCGTCGCGAATTCATGTTTTCTTTTTGCCAAGCTTCGGGCAGGTGATAGGTAGATTAAGCAAAGGGAGGTGGAGTGATCTTTGATTTCACGGATGCAGTATCGGTTGCATCGAGTTTCCAAAGTTCTCAAGTTAAATTCTATTAAATTGAATGAAAGTCGTGGATCGTTACAAGTCGTTTGACGGATAGTTTTACGCGTACCCCGTTGTCGGGGAAATCCGAGAGCTGGCAATGGTACAGCTCGACCTGTTAGAGAATTGGGCGAGGTCTTGGGGCTCAACAAGACGTACGACATCTTGGCCGTGCTTAGGCAACGTGGGTTTTTAATGTTGAGGCCCTTGCAACATTCTGAGGCTTTACCGACAGGTCCGCGCCGCAATTTTTATTTTACTATCAGCCGACAAAATTGTAACGATCTCTTAGAGTTAGAGACCGATCTTCCGTCTCCCTTTTGATAAAAGGATCCAGCAGTAGAGTCGTGTGTTCTTGTTGCAGGGAGTAATTCCCTTGTACTCATAGTACAATAGAGTCGAATAGAGTAGAGCCACACCTATGTTATAGATGCAAGATTAATCAATTAATCAATTAATGAACCGATGGTCACGCTTACGATGCATACGTTGTTGTATCGGACGGGGTGCGTCGGTGTTTGGTACGTCTTCCATCTACCCTTTTGTCTAGCTGGAATCCATTGTATAACAAAATTCATGTACGTTGTCGCAAACCGACGACTTGGCTACTCGACTTTGCCATAGCTGGTGCCCTACCGTCTAAAATTTCCATGTACACAGACATGGAGTTTGTTTATTTGGTAATTTTGCGACAACCACGAACTTGTGTCTTGTGGAGATGAAAAAAATACTTGGTATTTTCATATCTCGCAGCCTGTGACCGCTACAGCCCCAGTCGACAGGACGTTCTTTTTTTTTATGCTGTTAATAATACTATTATCATTATTCAAATAATAATACTATTATCATTAATAGCATTGTTTTTTTATATACGACCTGGCGCTTGGATAGTTCCCTAGCGTAGAGATGTAATCATCTAGACATAGATAAGAGTGCACCGGACATCCGGGACACGTCGCTAGCTCGATACGATTTGTGGGGGGTATCGGCTATCCTTCCATAGGCATAAACGGGCCCGGTAGACCTGCAGAAACCAGATCGCGGCTACCACGCCCGTCGTACCCCAAAGCGCCTACTTTTGTCGAGGTTCCATATTTGGAGGCCAACGTCAGTGCGATAACTTTAGAATAATTAATTTAAGTACTATCGATTTGTCGAACGAATGTATGAAGGAGATCGGACGAGCATTGTTCGAATTGAAAATCAATTCCAAGTAGAGTCCCCGGGATCGATATTGGTCGTGGTCGTTTTGCAAATTGTTGCATCGTTGGTATTGTTGCTCGGCACTGGATGCACTTGTACCCGCTTCTCGGGTGCAATCGAATAGGATCGCTGGCTTCGGTTGGTACCCAGCTATCACCTGCATGTCTGCTCGGAGTTGTTTCTTGTGATTTCTTTGGCTTACTGTGGCGCCGAACAAGTGGGCGAGGCCCGGTGGAAGGTGGTGGTCCTGGCAGCCCGTATCCTATTGCGTACAATCGTAATTGTAGTAGATATTGTTTCACGGTGTTCCCCGATGGCACCTTGGACATGGGCTCGGAAGGACGATTGTAAGCCGTAGGTCTCCGACCTCTTCGTGCCCCGCCATTGGAATCTGTAGAAACCACTTTTTGAGCGCGCAGATCGGGTTGTCTGTGCATCTCTGTCGAGCCCAACGTGCGACAATTTTAGTGTCTATTGTTCGTCTATCTCACTTCCGAATTATTGTATAGTATAAGTAATTAGATCATTGAGAGTATTAGATTGGACCAGTTTTGAAAAATTTAGTCCATTTCTGTGGTCCCTCGGCTTTTGAATAGTCGCGTCGCGTCGCGTATTGGAAACAAGGGTTGTAAGCCTAACCAACAATTCATCGTGGAAGAAGAACCTTTTTGCAGGCGTCAGCTGTATATAATCTGAGTAAGTGGATATTTCATTTCTCCATTTGATAGATGAATCGAGTATTCTATAATTATGGGTTCGTTGTGTCAATTATTCAGGTATATTCAGCATATTCCGGTATGGAGAAACTTGTCACCGAGTGCATCGTGGGATCATTTCGAACGCTGAACATACTTTTCGTAAGTATTCGCTTTACTGTACAGGTGTAAATTAATTTTGAATTTGTATTCAATACATACGGTTTATTTCCTATTAAATGAAATTAAATGATTTTGTCGTTTCTGTTGCACAGCCTGGGGGAAAAGGATATATCGAACCAAGATGACGTCGATCCAAAGACGACATCGATAGCCGAGATCGAGTGGCAACGTGTCGTGCTTTCTTCAAGGGGGAGAGAATGTAAGTACCAATATATCTTTCGAATTAAACTTTCTTGTCGAACATATTCTTTTTAAATTATTAATGAAAATTATTTGTGAAACATCTTCACAAATTAAATAGATTTTCCATATGACTGAGATTCATGTTAACCATTCGAGGCAACGATTCGTTTCGACTGATTTGTTATCGTTACATTGAGAATAATTTAAATAGACTCTCTTTATATCTCAATGAGAAATCGTACGAATCGATTTTAATATCTTTTTGTTTTCTTTTCTGATTCCAGGACTCTAAAGCAGCTTCTCGCATCCCCCCAACAAGTAGTAAGTGAGAAGAAACAACTGTCTTTTTTATAATTCTCTGTAGTTGATGTTGTTGGTAGTAGATTTTGTCGAGTACAGTGACCGTAGGAACGCCATGCGTTCCTGCGGGTAGTAATCTGTTTCCTAGTTAGGTAGGGTCTTTTTGTACGTCGCGACTTTTTATAAATATAGCAATTTTTATACTTGGATCTCCAATTTGCGAGATGATAAAAAACTTCCATAAATTGGTACGCAATCTCCGTCATAGAGTCACTTTTTTTCATCGAAATAAAATCGTTTGCCTTTTAAAATGTATTTAAATTGCTCGGAAGCATTAGATAACACGTACAAAAAGACGATTCGCGACGGGTAGATTCTCAAGACAAAGCACGAGTACTTCACATTTAATAGAGAACTTTTTCCACTACATATTTCGAAACGTTGCTTTGTCGAAAGGATCGCCCGAGGGTCTCTAAATATTTTCTTGATAATTTTAAATAAATGCATGAAATATTTATCAGAATGTATTATCAATTTGTATTATCAAAATCTTTATCACAATTAAATTCTGGATCTTTATTAAAATTAAATTTCAAATCTTTATTAAATTTAAATTTTGAAATAAATGTAGAATCACTTTGCAAGCATACAAGAACATTAGCCCGCACAAAATCTAAATATCTTTTTTAGTTAGGATTTTCAGGATATTGAGATTCCCTGTTCGTTGCTCGAACCCTTTCGCGTGCCTAGGCGCTACTCTTGAGGGTGAGAGCAACGGGCACATGGAATATTGTTTCTAACGTAAATATGTGTGGCGCCTGACAATGTTTAGCGTATCGTGCACGACGCATTTTCCACTTTTGCGAGTGTGTGGTTAGGCAGTGGAATTGCGTCGGTTCTTTTAATTTGATTTGGTAGCGCATATTCCAGTCGATCCGCGACATGCTACATGGATCTTCGTGGAATATGTGCGCGCGTAGTTTTTCAATTCATTGATGAAAACTTTGTCTGTAATTAATTACATTAACGTCTCGCAATGATCGCTACCATTGTCAGTCGATTTCAGGAAAACTGGTACGTACCTTAGAGTGTGCTCGAGTGAGATCGAACGTTAGGGTGTCGGAGACGTCCCGGGACGTTCTCCCTAGGTATTAGGCTATTGCACCCTGGCGTCTGTGTGAGAAAACCGTGTAACGAGTGTGTTGGAGAGCCTGTGTCTTTTGCCATTTTTTAAATATAGGGCTAGGCAGGATAGGTAGCTTACCCTCTTGGTGTGACTGTTAATTCTAAGTAGGTAGGGGCCGGGGCTGGCTATCGCTTTCTCTTTCGGGTAGGCCGCGACTCGCGCGGTAGTCAGTCGCTGGAAGAGCTTGAACATTCGACTCGAAGCTAAATCGAACGAGGCATGACGTTCGATGGACGCTTCGTGCTCGATTCTTCTTGCTCGCATAGCTTTTCGCGGACGCGGACGCGAACGCGCGCGGATTAGGGTTTCGAAACGTTGCGCACCTGCTCGATTGCACCAGCGAAACTATCAGCTTCTCTCGAGACTTGTGATCCGTCTCGAAAGTCGTCGATCGTTTTCGCTGCGAGCACGTTTAGGGTTACAGCTTGTTGGCGGACCGCCGAAGAAAAAGAAGATGCCCGACAAACTGTCGCTCAAGAGGGCAATTATTGCAATGGCTTCCCATCTTCGGATGAGAAGTCACCCCGTTACTACCTTGTCACTGTACTCGTCCGTAGAAATAGAGTAGTAGTAAAAGTAGTTAGTTGCATGCATGGACAGGCCTGGCCGTCCCAACGATCAGCCGAGATGGGAACGTCCGCGATTTACACTAGCGTTGCGAAAAAAACTACGCGTTGCATCAGTCGATTTTTAACAGAGATGAAAGTTAGTCTTCGCTCCAATGGTATAGCGTTGCGAAACGAATAGTCGCGATTTGTTTTACAGAAACAGTAGAGTCATCTTTTTTGGATCTCTGTTCGTTGAACTAGCGTTGCGCACCAAAAGTTCGCGTTGGCTTTAGAGTATTTCGACTTTTCAGGCTCCCATGCTCGAGCTGCAACGATCAGCTGTGAGATGGGCACATCCGCGATTTCGAGTAGCGTTGCGAAACGAATTAACATACGCGTTGTACAAGTTTAAATTTTCTAAGTTGATTAAAGTTCATGTTAACGTTGCAAATAAATAGTCGTAATTTAAAGTAGTTCTAGACATATCGATCTAGAATTTCATATGTTAGATTTCTAAATTTTTTATTGAAATAGCTTTTTGAATTTTGCTTTTTCGAATTAGCGTTGCGCATGAAAAGGATCGCGTTTGCATTAGAATGTTTCGATATTTCAGGCGCCCATGCTCCAGTTGCAACGGCTGCCCGGTGTGGTGTAGGCATTCGCGATTTTTATTAGAGTTGCGGGAGAATCACAACGGGTCAAGTTAGCGTTGTTAATTAATACAGACCTGAATTTGTTTAATATCGATACAATTGCGATTGACTTACGCGTCTAGACACTCGTTGCATCGCATCGCGTCTACACAAATATTGGAGAACACACCTAAAAGGTGCGATTTAATTGTAAGAGTCGCGACCGCGTTTCGGTGTAGAATATTATTAACGTTGCAGAACCAATACCGCAAGGCGCATACGAGCATTGAATTCTAGAGATATTTGTATATTTAGATTTAATCCATTTAGAATGGATGTTGCTTAGAATTAGATTCTTGATTTAAAGTTTTTGGCACCGGCCAAAACGTGGAGCATACGCCCACCGGACCACTACGTGTAGAGGAGAAAAGTATTGGCACGTTCTCGGGCCTGGCTGCCACAGCAATTAGCGCAAAACCACGTGCTCGTGGTTACGTTCAATTCCCCGCGGTGTGCCCCAACACACGACTCGTTTGCCGTTCCAGCAATGGAACAAGTGTCTCCGTTGTCGTATGAAAATACCGTACACAAAAAAAAGACATATTAAGTTATGTCACCTGTGGCGGTACGCACGAAAATACCACGGTAACCATCGTATTAGCGTCTAATGCGATGGAGCCGTGGATATTGGAATGACTTGCGATGGCGGAATAACGCTGTAGCTTCATCTGAACGTAGCGACGCGCACCTTGGCCAATCGATGGTGTGTGAGCGCTAAATGCAAGGAACCTGCCACTGCGTTTCACCAGCATGTATTTTTTCAACCAACGTGGTGGTTCGCCCGCGTTAGCGAGACATACACGATGTGTATGTACAGCGTATCGAACGCCTTGTCGGCCCGTAAGGTAGAAGATGGGGTATCTTTACGCTGATAGTGCGCCGCGCGTAGCTTTATCGATGGACTTTAGTGTTCATTGCGCCACGCAAAACTGATTTTGCAGTGTTCGAATTTGTAATAATAGTCGGGACCGCGAATTATAGTCCCCCCAGTCGCGTGTTACGATGAGAATTCGCAAGTCCGATTCGTTTAACGCAGAAGATCTCCAACATGCGTCTACACGCGATGCGATGCTTGTCTAGAGGCGTGCGCCAATCGTATTTATACCGATGTACAATGGTCGGCAATGCTTTTGTTTTTCTTTAACGAATCTACGAAAATATTTAAAACATATAGGAGCTTTGTGTTAGAGTTGCGAAACATGAAATGCCGTCCGCACTGCACCCAGAAACGACTGTCCCTGATCCTGCTCCTACTCCTAAATACTCGCAGCCATTGTTTGCCCTTAGAGTTGCGTAGTCTGAAGAAATTAAAGTGCACGGGAGTTTTCCATATCGAATTAAATAAATTAGCGTCGTGACATATAATGCACTGCTGCTCGCGTTTCTATCGAGATATTTTATTACTTATTTTGTATATTAGCGTTGCGAAAGAACGATATTCGGTTTGATTCCCTCCCCATAAATTGAAATGGCTGCCATCGCGTTTCCATTTAGAGTTGCGTAAGAAAAAGACGAAAGTGCACACGGGAATTTGCAGTTTTTAATCAAATATTAATTAACGTCACGATGGATAGTGCATTGCACGCGTTGTTTTTGAGATGTTCAATGTACATTTCATAGTGTAGCGTTGCGCAAGAATGGTCCACTCGCACGCGTTTGCTTGAAATACACATATCGAGTGGACAACCATTTTGCATATGTACATTTTTTTTCTTTTTTTTTCATGTGTTTATCCAAAATTAAGTATGTTTCAGATACTTTGTTCGTTGCAGACCGAACCCCACGACAGCAAAGTTCAAGGTTTCACACGCCTTCCACTTCGGGATCATTTGTGGTTGTAATACAAAATTGTATTGGTTGTCTAATTTGTTATATGTCCGTATTTGCATGTTTGTGTCGTTTGTCTTATGTGTTCTATGTTCTATTTATTAATTTATTGTACATATTTTGTATATGTCTGTATGTTTAAGTGTATATAAGTGGAGAATATGTTAGCCACCCATAAATACGGTGACTCTAATAAATATTCGGACACTCTTAAAAAGAAGATAACTCTTTTAATATCTGTCTCTATGGTTGGAACAATCAGTTTACTATATGACGTGCAAAAGAAATTTTTTGAAAAAATTGCAAATTGATCGGAATTGCCGGAAGAATTCCCAAAACCGTATTTTACAACTCTTCTTATGTGGGCCTGTTTTGAAAACCTCAAATATACGTTTTGTATCTCTGTGTCGATAATATTCCGCAAATTTCATCAAAATCGGTCAACGTTGTAATGAAGCTACAAACATTTAAAGATGGTAAAAATTACAGTTTCTCGCGATTTTCGGCCTCTAACTGTAATAAATCTACGGATTCTTACATCTTTCAATGCGTGTCGTTTTTTTTTTCGCATGAACCGATTTTCATGACATTTTCGGAATATCTATATAATTTACACAGATCTGCAAAACGTATGTTTTAAAATTTTCTATGTAGGCCCACATAGAAATGTAGTAAAATACGACTTTCAAAATTTTCTTTGCAATTTCGACCAGTTACAATTTTCTCCAAATTTTGTCCCCACATCGCATAATCAATTAATTGTTCTAGCTTCTCAGAAAAATCAATGTCTGAGTCCAATATTTAAAAAGTTCTCATCGTTTTAAGAGCGTCCGAATATTAATCAGAATTACTGTAGTTAGGCACACAACACAATGGGTAAAACAAAATGAAAGAAAATATGCAAAATGCCTATATGTACATATGCGCATTCAAAGGGAAGATTAGCTTTTACACTAGGCAGGTTAAGAATTCGGTCGGGTAGGCTTTGCAATTAGGCTCTTCTTGCTATTCGTTTGTTGTACAGATACTAACGTGTATCACGAAGAGTCTATATATATATACATTTTTTTTCGTATTTTGTAATTTTGTATTTTTCCGTCGGGTGGGACGATAAAGAAATTCCAAGTGGGTGGGTGGGTCTCGCTCGCAGCAACCTCCACGTGGTGAGACCTGGATAATCGGTGTGATTCTCGATTTATAATATTCTGTTGGGCAATCATATAAAACACCAATTGCTCTATAAAATATTTCAAATCGACAATCATATCGAGCTAATAGCTGTGAAATGGTGACCTTAGCATGGGGACGTATAGGGCTCTATAAAATATTTCAAATCGACAATCATATCGAGCTAATAGCTGTGAAATGGTGACCTTAGCATGGGGACTTATAGGGCTTTCCAAATTACGGGAAAATCCACTATTATTGTATTAAAATTGTAATTTCTAAAGACAGTGGCACCATTGAACTACATTTGGCGGCATATCTACATTCGATGGAGTATAGAAGTTATGTTGTAAATTTTATAAACATTGAGTGTATTCTGGGATTGTAAATTCCTTTGTTCACGCATTCACGCGGCCAATCCTGTTAATATTACTAAATATTTGTTTATATATATTACTATATATATGGTAGTAATGGGACTAATTGTAAGATGAAAAAAGGCAATCCCTCCATTTTTTAACTTAATACAACTAATATTATGCATTTATATCGAAGTTCGGTTTGT
This sequence comes from Sphecodes monilicornis, assembly GCA_913789915.3. NCBI lineage: Eukaryota > Metazoa > Arthropoda > Insecta > Hymenoptera > Halictidae > Sphecodes > Sphecodes monilicornis. The sequence goes on from OU565302.1 coordinate 4,449,324, forward strand.
ATTGTTTGAAAATAAATTTGAGATTAAATTAAACATAAGCATAAAATTTCGAATAATGCAGTAAAAAAATTACATTAGGTAGAAATAGAAACATTACAAATATTTTACAATGTTAAATGGAAAGAAATTAAGTTCAATATAAGCTAGCGTAAGGTTGTTAACGTAAGGAGATTTCTTTCTAATACGCTTTCATTACGGCGAACGAGCAGAAGAGAGCCTCTTCACGATCGCGCTCCTCTGATGATTTTCGGATGTGTTGAAAACTCATGGTATGACAACGTTGCGTACTGTAGACTTGACAACGTTGCGTACTGTAGACTTGACAACGTTGCGTACTTTAGACTTGACAACGTTGCGTACTTTAGACTTGACAACTCTGTAGAAGTTTGACCAGTTGAATCAGTGATGGGAATGTTGGCGCTTTTCACGCGCATGCGCGGCGATTTTAGCCTCAGTCAAGTACGAAAATCGGGTACTTTGGTCGCCCCGCTAATTTCGCAAAATTTATTATGATTTGATTTTGAAAAATGAATGTACAACATGTGTACGTATATATATATATATATATATATATATATATATATATATACATACGTACGTAGAATATATAATATATAAATATATATATATATATATATATATATATATATATATACATACGTACGTAGAATATATAATATATAAATATATAATATTTATGTATCTATGTACAATATAATATAACTTACTCTTCTTCATCATCTTGGGAATAAGGAAGGGAAGGGTACTAAAATAACTTTAAACGAAATATATAATAACAAACCCACTACTTTCGCCCCGATAGTACCCCACAAACATCGGACGTAGCTTCGGTGCTGCCGAAACTCGCGCATGCGCGTGAAAAGCGCCAACATTCCCATCACTGAGTTGAATCCGAGTCGCACTGGTCCTCGTTCTCGAATTCACCGTTCTCAAAGCGTAGAGGACGCTAAAATCACTGGCATTTTAAGGTGACGGTACTACAGATTCCTATGACCACCAAGTCCCATAAGATGACCAGTCTATTCCTATATCTCGTCTGTGGTAGTAGTCTTAAGCTGTGTGCAATGTCTGTATTAGGCTTAAGTCTGTGGGTAGGATCTGATCTAGGTTTGATCTGATCTAACGATCATGCGTTAGAGGGGGTAGAAAGATGAGGTAGGTTCTGTTCCAGGCTAAAATGTAACAAGTGGGCACGGCGTTAATGACCCTGGCAGTTGAAGCGACGTTAAATAACAAAATAAATAAATAAATAAAAACAAATCCTTTCTGGTCTACTTCTACACCTCGTCGGTTGTTAAACTAACAGAAAGTTCTTTTGCGAAACTATTTTTTAGTAGCGTATACCGGTTGAGTATGGTCTGCCTAAGAAGTACTCGTTCTAGTGCGGACAATGTACAGTATATGCATAGAGGGCTCGACTTATTCGGTAGAAATTCATTTAATATTTTAATTTATTTGGATAAATAGGCACTCGGTGTTATTAATAAAATATCTGTTGCGATACTGGACTATTCTTTATACCGATTGTCGGTCGTGTACTCGCCCCTAGCGCGCGCATGGTTGCACATTTGCATTCGTGCTGCGTTACCGCAGGTGTAGCCTGTATTCAGGCGCAAGGGAAATGAATCGTGCTGATCCTAATCTAGCCATTAATAAAACATTATTTAACCAAGTTCACACGTGCAATAAGAATGTAGAATTCACCGTGACCCTCTTTGAAAATAGATTAATAGTCGAATAAGCTTAGAAAAATACTTGTAGTGTTTCTACGTGTGGTTTTTGTAACAATAACTTTCTAAATAATGTATATAATTAGGAGAGAACAAGATAATGGGCAAGATATTACAGTAACTCTAATAAAGTGTTATCGCGTAGCATTTTTGCGGCCACTACGAAGCAAACTACATCGAGAAACTGGGATGCAGGAGTTGTCGTGACCGTGGACAATTAATTCTGTCATTTGTTAGGTTAATTCACAAATCTCGATTAGCGGAGGCATTCAGGCTCTCGACAAGTATTCTTCGCGGCAGTGGTCCGACCGCTCTCGGACCCACGCATGATATACGAAATTGAAACGTCACATAAAACAGATTAAAGCGACGCATAATGAAAGGGCAATTATGGTGGAGGCGCGCGCGTTTCTTCTGTATTATCGTTGCGCACTCGAATGTGCATTTCTTTGGGCTGGAACGCGACGCCCAGGCAGTAAATGTCAATGCATCGTCGTACTAAAAAGTTAAGCGGTAGTGGTATGCGGTTAGGGACCCATTTTTGGAGTGGGTGTCGTTAGGGAAAGAGAAAAAGGACCGGCTGATCGAAATTTTTTACGACTCCACTCCCTTTCGACCGTTTCTTTTCGTCGACGGAAACCAGTCGAAGGTTTAACCTTCTGCCCAGGCAATTACAGGGCTTGATAAAGTAGGTACACCTCTGGCCAAAAATATCTCACCAGATTTGAACAAGAATAGAGACACGAATATCCGAACATCGATTACCCGAATATCGTTCGAGTAGCGCCGTTTCGCTTTAAAAGCTTCCGAACAGCCTCCTAGAAGATAGCCCCCCCCACTTGTTGAAATAAATAATTTCAACAGTTGTGCTGAGTTGTGCTAAGTTTGTGCTACATTGTTCTCGAATATTATAACAATAATATAAACAATAAGCCTAAAAATTGAGAAAAACGATTTTTTAGTAGCCCCCCACTTTTTCGTTTTTTTCAATTTTCTCAATTGTGCTAAGTTGTGCTAGGTTGTGCTAAGATTGTGCTACATTGTTCTCGAATATTATAACAATGATATAAACAATAAGCCTAAAAATTGTGAAGAACGATTTTTTTTAGTAGCCCCCCACTTTTCGTTTTTTTCAATTTTCTCAATTGTGCTAAGTTGTGTTAGGTTTGGCTAAGATTGTGCTCGAATATTATAACAATAATATAAAAACTAATACCAAAAATTGAGAAAAACGATTTCTTTTAGTAGCCCCTCATTTTTCGTTTTTTTCAATTTTCTGCATTGTGCTAAGTTGTGCTTGGTTGTGCTAAGATTGTGCTACATTGTTCTCGAATATTATAACAATAATATAAACAATAATCCTAAAAATTGAGAAAAACGATTTTTTTAGAAGCCCCCCACTTTTCGCTTTTTTCAATTTTCTCAATTGTGCTAAGTTGTGCTAGGTTGTGCTAAGATTGTGCTACATTGTTCTCGAATATTATAACAATAATATAAACAATATCTAAAATTTGAGAAGAACGTTTTTTTTTAGTAGCCCCCCACTTTTCGCTTTTTTCAATTTTCTCAATTGTGCTAAGTTGTGCTAGGTTGTGCTAGGTTGTACTAAGATTGTGCTCGAATATTATAACAATAATATAAAAACTAAAACCAAAAATTGAGAATAACGATTTTTTAGTAGCCCCCCACTTTTTGTTTTTTTTCAATTTTCTCAATTGTGATAAGTTTTGCTAGTTTGTGCTGAAATATTACTTAATAAAAATAATAAATAAAGAAGTTATGGTAAATAATCGTTTTGGACATGCAATTAACGTTTAAGATAGTAACAGTTATCCAAAGAGCATATAATCATATATCTGAATTGTGCTAACCTAGCACAAGTCAGCACAACTTTCCTTTTCGCCAGCACAACGATATAAAGGGCACTTTACTCTTGCTCGCGGCCCTTCGCGGGGACACTATATTATTAACCCTTAGCACACGAATGGCGACTCTGAGGCGCCACTACAAATTACTATACCATTATTCAAAATATTATTTACATTCTTAAATTTTTCTATATTTAATAAATTATTAAACATTTAAATATTGCATTAGGTACCACATTTCATTTTCATACGCATAAAGTTAAAAAAATTATGTACAATGGAAATATTTTAGGTCAGAAGAAATGTTTGCTTTTGAGTTGAAATAGCTCCGAGTGCAAAGGGTTAACTACTAGTGCAAAGGGTTAATTACTTAGGACTAAGGGTTGTCCTTTTCGCCAGGACAACGATATATTTAGGGGCACTTAATACCTAGCACAACTTAGCACAATTGAGAAAATTGAAAAAAAAACGAAAAGTGGGGGGCTACTAAAAAAAATCGTTTTTCTCCAGTTTTAGGGTTAGTTTTTATATTATTATTATAATATTCGAGAACAATGTAGCACAAACTTAGCACAATTCAGCACAACTGTTGAAATTATTTATTTCAACAAGTGGAGGGCTAACTTCTAGGAGGCTACCGAACATCGAATGTTTTCAGACTTTCTTGCAGTTTCGCAATAGCCAAACAACACTCGTGTTCGATCGACTACTTCTGTCTATCTTCCTCTGCATTAAAAACCTACGAGGAGACATAAAATTGTACGCTGTAGTTCTTTGCTTCTTTATCGAGATCATTTACCCTGTAACAAAAATTTAAACGATAGCGATGTCGCAATGCTCTCGCGTGCACCGAAACGAGGTACCGTTTCTTCGTCGAATTATCATTGAATCGTGGATGGACCGTATTGTCGGTCAATAAATATCAAAATTTAGCCGAGAGGTCGTTATTCGCAAGAAGTTCATTTCACGGGTGATGATAGTACCAACCAAAGCTTCAATTATTCTGTGGTTTGCTTTCGAATCAAGGATGAATCATGGCATTGGAGCGAGCTGGCCAACCGGTTCAATTTCCCTCGAATTATTTTGTCCCGTATATCATAATCGAAAGCCAATTATTGTTCGCGCCAGTATATTCAGATCGCGATCAAATTGCACCTGCAATTGAATGCGGTCGGGGTTCGAAGCAAATAAACTTGTACCTTTGTTCGACCGATGCGGTGGCGTGCATAAATCAGCCCTTTAATGATTTAAACGCGCAAGAAAGAACGGCAATTTGTGGTTCCTTGGTAGCTGAAAAAGATGTCATCTTTAAGGCCCGCTACGCTAAAGAGTAAAAGAGTACCGGTAGGTTTCAATGCGTCCTTTTTATAAATCCCTTCCGTGACATTATGGGAAGACGGAGATTTCGAGGTCTCCTTGATTTCTTCAAATGAAAAGACCTACTATTTGCATCATGAATCGATAGAGTACCAAATTCTGCGTAAAAATGTATTTGACCTCTATATGTTCTAATGTAATAGTTAACGAGATATTATTTTCCATACGTACCCACTATGTGCCACTGATGACAGAAACACACAAAACTGGGTGGATTTTCCTCTACTCCTTTTCCCCTTCCACTATCCCATTCCACTACTCGAGCACACTCCAACATCCCCCACTAAGACCGTAATAGATTGGTCACGTGACGTGCCGCGCAACGCGTCACACATTACTCTGGTCACTAGAGAGGTGGTAAATTGTATTCCCCTCGATTTAACCGATCTGGCATCGCTGCTATGTGCCTGAAAGTTTATCGAACTGATGTCCCACAACTTCAATATGGTGAGAACATATTGAAAATTATTTTGATAATATCTCATTAACTATTACATTAGGACATATAGAGGTCAAATACATTTTCACGCAGAATTTCATACTCTATCGATTCATGATTCAAAAAGTAGGTCTCTTCATTTAAAGAAATCAAGGAGATCTCAAAATCTCCGAAATGTCTTCACGCACATACAAAATTTCTACATCACAATATTTCCCCCTCTATACCGTGCAACTTTTGTATATATCATTTCCTCATATTATTACAATTAACGGAAATGTTCAAGGTGGACAAAGATATTGCCCCACCCTGTATAGCGACGAGTGCGTTGCACAAGGATTAGGACTCTGCCCTGAAGGAGCTGGCCACGGAGTGGGGATGGCACGGGGGTGCCTCTCTAGTGACCAGAGTAATATGTGACGCGTTGCGCGGCACGTCACGTGACCAATCTACTACGGCCTTAGTGGGGGGCGTTGGAGTGTGGTCAGGTAGTGGAATGGGACAGTGGAAGGGGAAAAGGAGGAGAGGAAAATCCACACAGTTTTGTGTGTTCCTGTCATCAATGGCAGATAGTGGGTACGTATGGAAAATAATATCTCCTAACTATTACATTAGGACATATAGAGGTCAAATATATTTTTACGCAGAATTTGATACTCTATCGATTCATGATTCAAAAAGTAGGTCTTTTCATTTAAAGAAATCAAGGAGACCTCAAAATCTCCGAAATGTCTTCAAGCACATAAAAAATTTGTACATCACAATATTTCCCCCTCTATACCGTGCAACTTTTGTATATATAATTTCCTCATATTATTACAATTAACGGAAATATTCAAGGTGGACAAAGATATTGCCCCACCCTGTATACTAAGTTTCAGTCTTTCTAGTGTTAAGGGACAACTTTGTCGACTATTCTTGCATCTGACAAACGAAACGCGAACACGATATGACTCGCGTCGTTGAATATTCATGAGCTTTCGATGGCTTTTCGTAAACTCATGAGTGAACTATCTCGGACAATCATTACCTCGGTTCTGCGCAATGAAACTTCACGTATAATGCTCCCTTCCGAAGCGTCGATCGACTTTATTCCGTCGATCGACTTTATTCCGTCGATCGCGGAGATTTTAGATTTCGCGTAGGCTGCGACACTTTTATCAGTTCCTCATGTAAATTCGAAGGCCCCTTGCTATACATTTCGGAATGCGCTCGGAAATATTCACCGTTGCTACCAATATTTTATCAGCGAATACACGAAAGAAATTTGATAGTCCAAGAATCTATGAAATATGGTTAGACGATGAATTTGTATCGGAATAAAGATTCGATACTGTTTTACAAAAAACTTCTTGGCAACATCGATAATGGATAAATAGAAAATCGAAAACCACTTGTTTTGACTGGCCTGGTAGTTCGAGCGTTAAAAAACCTGTTGATATAGCGGAACCATCAGCCCGACGCTCAACCGAGTCTTCGAAAGACGATGTCGCATAGTTCGACCGACTATTTATGCGATGCGTCCGCAAATAATACGAACATCGAACTGCGCGATATGCAGAAAAAGTTGATTTTTCTCGATGACTACTTCATCGGTCCCAAACAGGTGAATTTCCGTGCCAAACTGTTAGTACATACCTCTTAATACGATAAGGCCCCTACCGCAATAAAAACGCAAATCGATTGGTTGTTGGTTTCCAGATTGGACATTTGCATCTAAATATTACGTTTAAATTATTTTGCTCGTGTCGCGAGACTCTATTCCGGATATCGAACGAGGATAAGTAATCGATTTAACCCTTAGCACTCGAATGGCGACTCTGAGGCGTCACTACAAATTGCTACACCATTATTCAGAATATTGTTTGCACGATTAAATTTGTTCAAATGTAATAAATTACTAATCATTTGAATATTGTACGAGGTACTATATCATTTTCGTACGCATACAATGAAACAAAATTATGTGCAATGGAAATATTCTAGGTTAGAAGAAATGTTTGAATTTTTAGTTCAAATAGCTCCGAGTGCAAAGGGTTAAACGAATCTACGATACTACGAGTATGTAAAAATATATATAAATATGTTATAGATAAAATGATATTTGATCAAGTTTTTTAATAATGCGGATACTTGCTCGAGCTGTGCTAAATGAAACCAACCTGAGCGATTATCCGACAAGGTTAAAAGTTCGAGTGGATACACAAGTGTGTCACACGTGAAAAATGACTGTCCCGTCGTGTTTTGCAGTCGCATAATTGATCGTTAACGCAGGAATGCGTGTTGGACATCGGAAGAGACGAAGTATATGAATATCCGAACGTGCTTGTTCCTTTTTAAATATGGAATGTCTCTTTTCCCGTAAACGTTGAGTTTATTTAACACTAGATTGCCCAAAGAAGTCATTTTGACTGCTTTTTAATTTCAATTAGAAGAAGAGTCGATCACCAATGATGAAAATGAAAGTGTCATCAATATGCCCCAGGAAAAGTAAATTTTTTTTCTTGTTAATATTTACTAATAACTTGTTATATAACTGTAAATAATATAAAAAATATTAAAAATTAATTTTAAACTTTCTTTACACATTAGTTATTCTTTCACAATGCAGTCATTTTGACTGCTTCTGGGCAATATAGGTATATACTAAGTTTCAGTCTTTCTAGTGTTAATAGAACGTTTACGAGTTTGCTTTTAGATGCAACTATGTATGTCTAATAAGACTCGGTAAATACCAACCATTATCCGCAATTTTGCAGTGTATCATTTCCGTGTAGAATGCTAAACGATCCAATGTGAATCCGTATGTTACTCTTCTCATTTACATCATTGCAAAGAAAGAATCACATCCGGTGCACGGTGATCGTACGGTTTTCTATGAATAATTACAACGAGCTGGAATTCTGGCAATGGAGGATTATGGTTGGACAAATCGACAGACGGAAAACATATCGTCGGGTTACTGTCAAAACAAGCTAACTCCACTTTTACTCAATTCGGAGTTAAGTACTCCATTAGATTAAAAAAATGTTCGAAAAACATACTGACAAAACTAGACAACTTCAAACAAACTTTTAAGGCAGGCAAAACAAGTGGTCCAAAAAACCCCAACTCCATTTTTACAACTTTTAGTCTGCTAAAACGATTTTCAAACGATGATTTCTCAAAAGTTGAAATTATGGAGTTATCTTGTGTTGGCAGTAACCCGACGATATATGTCATATCGCGGTAAACCACCCTGTCGCGGAACACGGGACACAGACCGCAGAATTCCGAAAAAGCGGCGAAGAAAAAAGGGGACCGGAGCAGAAAAGTGGACCATGCTCAAGCACATTATGCAAATCGGGCACGGGCAGCACGGTATGGCATGGCGAGCAGTGTCTTGTTCCGTGGAGCATGACTTTGAAAAATCATTCGTGGCTCTGTATATCAGAAATTCGACCTGCAGCGGGGGCAGGGGGTTGTCGAATAGGTGGCCGGGAACGGGTTGAAAGAGGGGAATTCGTGCGTGCCGACCGATGTCTTGGTAGTGTAAGCACCGGTTGACCTTGCGAAAAATGCAAATCTCCAAGTGCCTCTTCCCGGCCGTAAAGGACGATTCAAATTATACGAGACACCGGCGTCAAGAAATTGGATCGTCAGTTTCCTTCTTGATTGTATCCTTCGCTCCGAGAAACGACATGTTAATTTTCACGCGACAAACGGAGACGCCCTATCACCGGCAAGCATCCTAGAAGTTTTGTAAAGTCCGTAAAAAACATTTCTCTCGTTTGGTGCGATCGCGATCATTGGACCGCAAACGTTGCCGCGAATACGTACGCGTTTCGAGAATCAAGTATTTGATCAAAAAGTAGTTACACTGTGAGGATAGAATGCGGGAGTATGGAAAAAGAGCGAAGATCGGTGATAGAGCTTTTATTCGTAACACGTTCCAACGACAACTGCTTGATTTCAAAACGCTGGTAAAATCATATTCATTTCTTAAGGTAAGTGTCCATCTGAGAATTTAAACTCGCGAGTTACTCTCGAGAGTCAAATTTGACAGTGTACACGGTATTGAGAGGGATATCGGAGAGCTCCACGGAAAACTCTCGGAGAGCAAACAGAAAGATGAAAAACGCTAATGGACACGTTCAATTTTTCCCTCGGCGAGCAACTGTCAGCTATACGAACGCCATTCGTATTGCTGAGAGTTGTCGAGATGATTTTCACATATATGTATATTATATTGTATACATATTTATATATACAGTGAATTCTAAATAATTGTCCCAAATATCTGGCCCGTAATTGTCCCTGTACTAATCCCCACTACCGCGAGGTATACCCCGTGGGGGGCTTTTGGAGGAGTAGTGCATTTCTCGGCGACCGAAGGTCTCTCGAGCTTCGTTGACCGTCTATACCTTCAGTAGAGGTCTAAAAATGGTATCTTCTGCACGATAATTGTCCCTTGCCGGTCCCGTGTTGTGGACAATTATCGAGAATTCACTGTACAACAATGAGCGGGAAACAGTGGTCTGTCACAGAAGTGGAACAATTAATCACGTTGTACGAAAATAAGTTTATTTTTCAGATTACAAGAATCGTGATAAGAAAAATAATATTTTTAATGAATTAGCAAAAACATTTAACTGTGATTCGAAATTGAATTGAAATTGTATAATTTTGCTTCCAAACAACAGTTTTATCTTCTATATGCACTTCTTGTATAAGTGAAGAAAATGCACCCATTTTATTGCGTCGCATTATCTATGGTTTAATCCAGCACTTTTTGGAATAAAAGTTCAAGAGACCCTCGGTCGCCGGGAAATGCACTACTCCTCCAAAAGCCCCCCACGGGGTATACCTCGCGGTAGTGGGGATAGTACAGGGACAATTACGGGCCAGATATTTGGGACAATTGTCGAGAATTCACTGTATATATAAATATGTATACAATATAATATACATATATGAGAAAACTATCCCGACAACTCTCAGCAATACGAATGGCGTTCGTATGACCGAGGGTCTCTCGAACTTTTATTCCAAAAAGTAAAATGTATGTAATAAGGAAAAAGAAATATTCCAAAAAGAGAAAGTGCTGAATGAAACCATGGATAATGCGACGCGATAAAATGGGTGCATTTTCTACACTTATACAATAATTGCATATAGAAGATGGACAACAGTTCAGAAGCAAAATTATACAATTTCAATTCAATTTCGAATCACAGTTAAATGTTTTTGCTAATTCATTAAAAATATTATTTTTCTTATCACGATTCTTGTAATCTGGGTGTACGATATTCCATAAAAATTCATTATTTTCGTACAACGTGATTAATTGTTCCACTTCTGTGACAGACCACTGTTTCCCGCTCATTGTTGTACAGTGAATTCTCGATAATTGTCCACAACACGGGACCGGCAAGGGACAATTATCGTGCAGAAGATACCATTTTTAGACCTCTACTGAAGGTATAGACAGTCAACGAAGCTCGAGAGACCCTCGGTCGCCGGGAAATGCACTACTCCTCCAAAAGCCCCCCACGGGGTATACCTCGCGGTAGTGGGGATAGTACAGGGGCAATTACGGGCCAGATATTTGGGACAATTATCGAGAATTCACTGTATATATAAATATGTATACAATATAATATACATATATGAGAAAACTATCCCGACAACTCTCAGCAATACGAATGGCGTTCGTATAGCTGACAGTTGCTCGCCGAGGGAAAAATTGAACGTGTCCATTAGCGTTTTTCATCTTTCTGTTTGCTCTCCGAGTGTTTTCCGTGGAGCTCTCCGATAGCCCTCTCAATACCGTGTACACTGTCAAATTTGACTCTCGAGAGTAACTCGCGAGTTTAAACGCTCAGATGGACACGTACCTTAATGTTACATGAGGTGCGGTCCACACGCACACCCACACCGTTCATACGCTCACACATCCATACGCTCACAATTGTTATCACTCGTTTAATAAACTCGCGTCTATAATTAGGAATTTTCTCGGTAACGCGACATGCCTCACACGACGGCGTTCTTTAGAGAAATTGTTTGGAGAACATCGTTTTGCTCGAGATTGTGGACACAATTATCCAGCTCGAACAACATCCTCCGCGCCTCTATATCGTTGCATCGCTGCGCGATGGTATCTTATCGATATCGTTTTTTAAAAGCATCATCGGAACGAGTCACCAAACTTGAATATTCATGACCACCGATCAACGCCTGTCGACGAACAAGCTTGCTGACGATTCGGCCCGCACATAATTAATCAGGCTGCCGGAATTCCGTGCAGGCTGCATTTATTATCTTGGCCAATGTGTCGACGTTTATCGATCGCCACGCTGGAACATCTTGTCCCGTCGATCATGCGAGTGCCAGGAGCAAAGAAATGGCCCCTTTATCTGTCACCGGGCAATCATGTGCTTTCCTGCATCATTTCTCAATTGAACTTAAACGGGCTGTACCTCGGATCAACAATTAACGCTTTATTGTACGTTGTGTGCGTGACGGATGCTGATTCTGAACGACTGTACAAAGTATTCCAGACATCCATTTAAAAGTTTAAAAGTTTCCCCGATGAACCGCAGATGATGTATCTTGTCGCATTATAAGCTGACGTTATAATTTATTCTCATAGCATAAATAATTGACGTCGATACAAATGATCCTGACAATTACGATAAAATCGTAAATAAACGTTGCGAATGAAATATGTTTTCGGTCGGCTCGCGACGACGTACGTACGCTCGCCTCGCGTCGTTCCTCTTTTCTTTATGGTCGATGATAAAACTGCGTTTCGTTTAAATATATCAGATTGTTGAAAGTGTCGTTGAGTTATTTATTCCGCGGTCGTCGCGTCGTTATTTATTTGAGAAAAATGTTGACGCGAGGAACTGTTTCACGAGGCACCGTGAAATCCTGTTCGCTTGCCATGTAAATCATTCGATCAAAGCAGAAGAATGGCGGGGTCATTATGTATTTCTACAGGTTCGGAGAGAGGAATTATTAATGAGACATGGTTCATGCGATACAAAAACCATTGCATTCGTAACCTGGAGAATTTTTAACACTAGAAAGACTGAAACTTAGTATATACCTATATTGCCCAAAAGCAGTCAAAATGACTGCATTGTGAAAGAATAACTAATGTGTAAAGATATTTGTCTAAAATTGATTTTTAATATTTTTTATATTATTTACAGTTATATAACAAGTTATTAGTAAATATTAACAAGAAAAAAAATTTACTTCACTTGGAAAAAAAATAATTCATGCATTATTATTTGTACATTTTATGCAAATGAAAGTGGAAATCTTTTTATGCGTACATCTTCCGCAAACATACTTTTGACATTTTTCACATATATTATTTGTTTTGTTGTTGTGGCAAAGTCGTACTTGACAAATTTCACGTTTGTTAGAATGGGTTGCAGTTGATCTTTGTGAGTCTTCATGTGTCTGATTCTATATCGGAGCGCTCTTCGCTTATGTTCGTTAGCTTTTCCAATAACTCGCTTCTATTCGACATTTCTTTCATGAATTTTGGGCGCAAAAGAAATAAAATAAACAACTTGTTAGAACAAGTATCACTGCATAAAGATTCGAATAACAAGTACTACTTTAGCTTATTGAGCAATTGCAACTTATCAAGTATACGCCCAAATCGACAATTTATCATGTACTTGTATGTTATCATGCGACGATAATCGAAAAAAAATGAAAACTGTCATTTCAATACCGAGCCGAACTGGTCATATAAGAAATTTACTCAATTCAATAATAAGAGTCATTTGATTATTTAAAATTTCCCAAGCAGTCAAAATGACTGCTTTTGGGCAATATAGGTATAACACACACATAGGTACACCCCGCACTAGTGGGGATATCTCTGGGAGGATATATATATATAGGTAATTGTCCCAAATATCTCCGACATAATTGTCTCTGAGATATCCCCACTATTGCGGGGTGTGTACCCCCTTGAGGGGCCGTGAAGCTCGAGAGGCCTCGGTCGCTGAGAAATATGACACCATGCGACTCGGGTATATCGGTGAGACCACACTAATCCGAATTTCCAACTTCTTTATTATTCATTATTTCTTTATGGGACTTCGATGACCGTATTTGTGGCATTTTTCTAATAAAAATGATACCAAATATGATATAATTCCGATGATATTTACTTGTGTAATAGACAATTAAAGTTTCGGGCGCGAGGAAGGCCGCCGACTGCGACTCTCCGCGTCTCTTTCCTTCCCATACGCTATCCTTCCTCGCGTCCGAAACTTTAATTGTCGATTACACAAGTAAATATCATCGGAATTATATCATATTTGGTATCATTTTTATTAGAAAAATGCCACAAATATGATCATCGAAGTCCCATAAAAAAATAATGATTAATAAAGAAGTTCGAAATTCGGATTAGGTATGTTTACATTTCTCGGTGACCGAGGCCTCTCGAGCTCGGCTGTCCTTCTCTATGTTCGGCAAACCTCAAACAATGATATCCCTCGCGCATAATTGTCCCTCTTCAGACCCGTGTTGTGGACAATTATCGATGAAATACTATATACCGGAAATGAAGGACTGAGGAGGTAACTACAATTATTAATAAACGCATTTATATGTTGTACAAAGAGTCACAAAATTCTAAGAAATTATGTCATTATATACATAATTGTTTTTCTAATTGAAATTAAAAAACAGTCAAAATGACTTCCTTGGGCAATCTAGTGTTAAAGGTGATATATGAATAGGTGACGTATGGTCGTTAAAGGCGTACAATTATTGTATAACAAAGAGTTGATTTTCCTTGCATCGATAGCACTGCAATATAGAACACAGTTGTATGACTTGTCGTTAGATCGTATCGCGTCTGACGCGTCGCCGTTTAAAAGAATTCTCTCTTTGGATTGCACGCGCGGAAAGGATTTCTTTGAAACTCTCGCCGTGTACACTGGACAAAATATCAAATTTCAATGGCACGATAATGATCCGATCATATTTTACCCGAAACGATGTCCATAATACGTAGTCGCGGGCAAGGGACACGGGCTGGGCCGGTTTGTTTCGTTATAAATATCAAGCATCCAATCTTAATGTCAATCTCCGGTTCAAGCATGCTACCGTCTTACGTGTTCGCTCGGACGAAAACAACGAAAACTGATCGGAGGACTAACCGGCAATCCTTCCCCAAGACACCGTTCAGTCGGCCAATTAATTCTGAGCAAGGGACACAATAAAATGAGAACATAATGGTCACGATAAAAGAAAAGAAATCTACTCGAGCTGTAAGTTATCGTCAGGCTACACAGTGCGTTACCCCGTGGACAAAAATCTAAAAAGTCTGCTTAATATCCACTGGATTCTGTGTAGAAACTATGTTTTAATATCTAAATGATCATGTATATCAATAGAAAATTCAAATAATTTAGTAAGGGATTAGTTACAAACGTTTCTTTCTCGAGAAAATGCTGTATCAAACAGTTTATTGATTCAAAGCGTAACTTACTTCCACGGCATAAACAAAAAGAATTTGATGAAATTTTTCCTATGGGATATGGTAGCTTAAAGTACAGCTAATGTGGCAGAAATTTCAAAATTTGTAAGTCCCTCATTTGCAGTATAATAGTGAATAATACGGTTGAAATAATTTTTCTCACTTTTCTTCTGCTTTAAATAGAGATATTTCTAAAAGGGCTCAAAATATCCTGTAGTTTTTGTTTTTCGTATTAACCCTTCCGTTACCTTGGACGAGATATCTCGCGACCCGATACTGGCCGATCAACGCTTTTGACGAGATATCTCGCGACCCGATACTGGTAGATCAACGCTTTTGACGAGATATCTCGCGACCCGATACTGGTAGATCAACGCTTTTGACGAGATATCTCGCGATCCGGTAGTACCGGATTAACGCTTTTGACGATAATCTAGCTTTCTAGCACCAATATTTTGACATTCTAGATGAATATATTTTATAACTAATTCTATTCGTATAGCTAAAAGGAAGAAATAAATACAGTTTTTATTAATTAATTTAAATTAATTTACTACACAGCTTTTTGTCCCGAATTGAACAGTAGATTTGGATGCCAGCGCCGCTATCGTTCAACCGGTGTACTGTACCCCTCGTACTCCTCTTCATCCCGTGATCTCCTATATACTTCGCCATGTGTTTGCGTCCCTCGAGATGGCGCTGCTTTCAATGGAGTTGATTGGACGTCATTGACACGCTACCGAATAAAAAGTGTCGATGACGTCCAATCAACTCCATTGAAAGCAGCGCCATCTAGAGGGACGCAAACACATGGCGAAGTATAGAGGATCACGGGATGAAGAGGAGTACGAGAGGTACAGTACACCGATCGAACGATAGCGGCGCTGGCATCCAAATCTACTGTTCAATTCGGGACATTTCCAGAATCCGAATACCGTATCCACAGTATACAGGGTGGCCCACATAACTCTGAACAGTTCAATATCTCGAAAACTATGCCATCGATTTTAAAGTTCTTAGTCTTAAATTGCATGGAACTGAAGGGCCTTTCTGACTACATAAACGTGAAGTGGCCTCCCTTCCCCTTTAACGGGGGAGGGGAGGTACCTTTGTAATTTTTTGCGCTTCAGTGACTCCCGAAATGTTAAAAAATCTTAGAACAACTTTGATGTTTCGAGTAAATAAATGTTTACAAGCCCGTGGTGGACATTTTGAACATTTAATTTAAAGTACATTTTATTTCTTCACGAGTAAGCAAAGGACTCAAGCGCGTATATTTCCATAACGCTATTTCCGAGCGCTTCAAGTACCTACAACTCGAAACTTCAAACTGTTATATCTCATCATGGAAGTATCTGACAAAAAAATGTTTCAGATAAAATTGACTTGTTTTTGGTAAATTTTTAGAGGGTTAACTGTGCAAGATCATATTAGGGGCGAGTTGCCGAATCTGGAATCCCCCAAAAAATTTTTGATATACAGGGTGGCCCACATAACTCTGAACAGCTCAATATCTCGAAAACTATGCCATCGATTTTAAAGTTCTTAGTCTTAAATTGCATGGAACTGAAGGGCCTTTCTGACTACATAAACGTGAAGTGCGTATAATTCCATAACGCTATTTCCGAGCGCTTCAAGTACCTACAACTCGAAACTTCAAACTGTTACATCTCATCATGGAAGTATCTGACAAAAAAATGTTTCAGATAAAATTGACTTGTTTTTTTCCGGTAGAATCTAAATATGTAACATTTTATAGGGGGTTCCATTTAAAATTACAAAGGTACCTCCCCTCCCCCGTTAAAGGGGAAGGGAGGCCACTTCACGTTTATGTAGTCAGAAAGGCCCTTCAGTTCCATGCAATTTAAGACTAAGAACTTTAAAATCGATGCCATAGTTTTCGAGATATTGAGCTGTTCAGAGTTATGTGGGCCACCCAGTATATCTGCGGTTGTCAGGAAGAACGCCGCATGTCACATACTTTCACTTTCGAGATATTGCCGTTTAAAGTTTTGATTACTAATGCTTTGACATAGGACATCAGTTAAATTGCGTTATTTTTTGGAACCATTCGAATTTGTTTCCACGACTTTCTTTCTGGTGAATACGTAAATCCTATACTATAAAGCTCAATTAATGCATGAACTCAATTTTTTTGAAATTGTGACATGCGGCGTTTTTCCTTGCAGCCACAGATATATCAGTGTCGATCGAGTATTATGAGCGTCACAGGGGGCGAGACGTGCGAAGGGAGCGAGGAGGCCCTCGAAAATCGGCCGAAACGTGTAGTTAATTCCATCCACTTAAACGGTACTCTCGAAGCTCTCCGACCACCGTGGATTTCCGTTCAGATTCTCACGATTATTCGATCAAATCTTTGATGGTACCTGCTTCCTTGTTTTCATCCGTTCCATGGATTAATTATTCGAATGCCGCGTAACTTGCAACAGCTAGGCGTTCAGCTCGTTTTAATAGGTACGGACAACCCACGGCCGCCATCGACCTTACGGAATCCGCTCCCGCATATGCGTCATTGCGTTTTATTCCATACGTCGTTCTCGAGCAAACGCGCGTGTGTTCTTGCTTCTTGATACCGATTGCTATGCGGACTCAAAGCCGGAAATCGGTATCGAACGTGTGGGAAGTGCCGACTCAATGATGAAATACGCGCTGGAAAAACTGGCCAGGAATCATGATGCATACCTACATCCTAAACTACTTCGAGCCATCGTTTGCAAAACGAACATCTCAATTTTATAAGCCTTTATAAGCCTTTATAAGCCTTTATAAGCCTTTATAAGCCTTTATAAGCCTATTTTTAGATCTGATCTGTTGCGGTAACAAGCAATTAAAATCGGGCGCAGCGTCCTTGGATTAGTACTTGTTACCGCAATCATTGGTATTAATTAATCGAAAGTTCCAAAGGTTTAAAAACGTTTTGCTTTTGTCTCGTAACTTACGTGCAGTAACGCGTTGTAAGCTTTCACGTAGCACAGAAATGCTCGCGATTGCAACGTCCGCGGAAATAACATTTTTCTAGAAACGATTTTATTCGCGCGGATTTTCGCCAATTTTTTCCCATCCGAGTCCTTGTGACGTCAAGCTTCTGACGACCTGAAACGGAATTTCGTACGTCACTCGTGCAACGTTTAACGCAATCGGTGTTACAGTCCGATGAAATGTTGGTGTTTTATCCGCAACCGATTCGAGCAATCGGAAGAAGTAACCTCGGACGACCTTTCTCCCTCTCGCGTTCGACGCCGATTAACCGATATTTTCATGGTCAGCCATCATAATTGGGAAACCACCATCGTACAGTTACGTTCGACGAAAATTTGTATTCACTCGTTTTCCGCTTTTTCCATTTAAGCGGCGATCGGTTGCACGTGTGCTAGATTAATATTAAAAAATGACCAGTTCCGTGAATATTATAACTTGTCAACCGGCTTTAATGCCTTATACCTTTCTATGACATCATTACTCGCTTCGGTAGTCGTGGAAAGTTGACAATAATAATAGATTCGACACGGTTTGTGTAATAACGGCCACCGGTTTTCTACGGTCGTGATTAATTATCCCGTTTGACGCATGCTAACGAAATGGGATCGATCCGGAACGAATCTCGACTATAGAACCATTTTTGTTTATTCACCAAGAAAATTCACAGTCGATTATCGCGCGAGAGGTTTCTCGTTTCAGAGATCCCACGCAGCTGCGTCAGAAATAACCTTCTTCAGTGGAAACTTGTGCAACAATTTCGCATAGAAATTCCCGAAGTTACTAATCGTGGGACTAAATTCTGCTTGGTAATTTTAATCGCCGGCTCGGACGAATCGTGAATGAAATCACGAGAACTACTGGGTCTTTCTACGATGGCCGATGGATCGACAGTCAATGACGTTGTCGCTCGGCTGAGGATGTAGCGGTATAATCAAATCGTTTCTGTTCAAGGTTTACATATTGTGGTAGGCAATGGTCCGATGATTAAGAGGATGAGTCTGCGACTAATACCTGTAGGGGACTTTCCACGTATTTCGAGATTTTAACTCATCTTCTTCGATTCGTAGATTAACAGGAGGATATCGCATTGAAACACCGTGTACATTGAATCGCTAAGAATTCAAACGCTATTTATATAGCATATGATTTTTTATTCTTAACACATTCAGCGCCATGTCACCCATATCTGGGTGACGGAATTATTTAGACAGAATTGAAAATTAATTTTTACCTTGGTAGATTGAGTGTACAAAATTTCCTTACGATCTGAGGAATAGAAGAGCTTTGAAACAGTAATTAATATCACAAAACTAAACTTCTTAGTTTTTGTTTTATTAAATATATTGCTTAGATTTTGTGTAATTTTTATGATTGTGGAGTGGGCACTGAACGCGTTAAAGATGTCCACTGAAGCAAACGGAACTGGCCATTGAAACATCTCTAAAATCGTCAACAAATTTTTTTAGTGACTGAATCAAACAACAGATTTGAAGATTGAAGCTTTCTCTTTACAACGACACCTGCAAATATGATGTACGATTTTTTTAGTCGTTTTCGGAAAAGAAAAATGACGACCAAGTTTGGTCGTGTCAGTGCCTAATGGTACAACCGTTGTTCAAAAGCTCGGTAAAACGACTAGAAAAAGTTGTAGGTCAATTTTGTGGGACACGTTAGGAAGAGAAAGCTTCAATCTTGGAATCCATGTTGGATTTAGTCTTGAGAATCTTCTTTTAACGTGTTTAGAGCGAAATTGCAGACTGACCGAACGACGAACCGGGCAGGTCGTTGCACGATTTTGATCCTCGACTATGCCATGCGACGTAAACTGCAGAGGATTATAGCGTTGAAATCTTGTTAACACATTCAGCGCCATGTCACCCATATCTGGGTGACGGAATTATTTATACAGAATTGAAAATGAATTTTTACCTTGATAGATTGAGTGTACAAAATTTCCTTACGATCTGAGGAATAGAAGAGGTTTGAAACAGTAATTAATATCACAAAACTAAACTTCTTAGTTTTTGTTTTATTAAATATATTGCTTTGGTTTTGTGTAATTTTTATGATTGTGGAGTGCGCGCTGAACGCGTTAAAGATGTCCACTGAATTTGAACTATCCGACATAGGACTCGAAAAATTTTCTTCTCTTGTTTGTTCCTTGCGTTCGACCGCGGTGTATCACCATCGCTCGACTTCTGTCGCGCGCGGCCGTCTCTGCCAATACGCCTCTAGTTCGCGCTCTGATTGGTCCGTGTTTTTCGTTAATAACTCCTTAACAAAGCCGAAACGGCCATTTTTGCAAAGGAAAATGTCGCTTCAATTGGCCTCAGGAACCTCCCCTTTGAAGGAAGCGAGACATTTTTGGGACACCCTGCATATCAGTGAGTAGGCGTCTCCCTCGAATTTGCCTCCAAGTGAGCTACTTCTGGAAATACCTGAATTATACTATAGCAAATTGTAAACTGTTAACCTTGTGGTCGCTAATGACCTCGCTGTTAATGAAACCACATTAAAATAAACTATAAATAAATAAAATAAATAATAAATAGGTCTAGCTTGTCAGAGCTATGCCTAACATCGTTATTTATAAATGGTTCGAATGTAATCAAGTATTCGAACCTATCTCGTCTGGGTTCAAGTATACTCGGAAGTTTTGCATTTGTTTTTCGAAGTACTCATGAAAGGATCGAAACTATCTGGCTAGGTTCGAACATACTTCTAATATAATTGATCCCATCTGTAGTTATTTTCCAATCTTGGTATAGCCGACTACGCTACGCGAATTCAGTGTAGTCACGGATATTGAACAAGGACGACGGAAGGAACATGATCGAATCCATTAGAAGGATTCCCAGCAGGTAGCCGTTATTTTGACCAATCGCGATTTAGCCTCGAACTCGACTCGCCGAGTGGAGAAAAAGAGAGAATCACGGAATCACGTTCCATCGTGGAATCCGGTAGCCGATTCGAATAAAACTCGTGTGAAATGGGAAAAGAATAATAGAATATATATTTACGTTCGTTTAAATCAAGTCTCTGACGATTCTCGTGTCCAATAGCTTAGGGTAAAAGGCGCCATTTCTTTCCGCGCGAAAATATTTCGATAGTTCCGAATGAGCCTAAACCTTCTTAATCGAGGATTAAATCATATTTGAATCGGTGCAATCGGAATTTTTGTATGCTCTCGGACAAAGCTGCTCCTCCTGCCTATCTTGTATTATATATTGCGAACCGACGGCAAATATTTGTCACTTTTTCTTCAATTTGGAGCTCGAGCAAATTGACGGCGTTTCGTGATAACAATACACAGATAGCTCGAGTAGAAAAAAATGTTATCGCGCCAACCTGTCGTATCATTTGCATAGTAGCCAAGGTAGAGAATTCGTCGATATAAAGTTTTATAGACTCGTCAATTCTTCAAGGAACTACTAATAATTCAGATTGCGGACGTCGTTTAGAGTTCATAAAGGAGTCGTAGGTTTAATTAGGAAAAAAGAAGGATGATAAAAATGGAAGATGCATGTTCGAAAAATAATTTGTCAGGAGAACCGCCGACCACACGAGTAGCTTTCAACAGGTAGAATTCTCAAACGACTCGGTCAATACGCAACGAAGATCTCTGGAGCACATTTTTTTTTTTGAATGAAAACAACGAAGAAAGGCAACGACGAATAACGTTTCCCACCAACATAGATCGATGAACAGAGCATCGAGTTGCCGAATAACTTCATCGAGATCGGACCGTACGCGAGACAACGAAATCTGATAAATCAGAGAAGAAGGACGTCTTGATAAAGCGATCGCACGCCAACCAACTTCGTTGGCGATTTTTCGGCGAAGAACAAAGGCGAAGGAGATCCATTAATTCTACGGCAGAGCAAAAAACGTTATCTCCTTTTATAACGATCGCAAAAAATGCCACGACAAAATCGAGCAAGTGGACGCGACGAAGGAAGGACAAAAAATTATGTTATAGGAGCTGTTATATCTTCTCCCATGACATTGGAATGCACTTTGGCAAATTGGAAGAAATACAGCCAAAGATTTATACGGGAATGCACTTCTCCGTTTGTGTATCGCGGGGGACTACGTATAAATTAAGAAGCGTTGAATTCTTTTCAATAGAATCTGCAAATTGGGATATCAGTTGTACACCAAGGCGATATAATAACCGTAATGTACATGCGCAAACTAGCAAAAAAAATTATAACGAATGCGTGCACGCGATTGGCGAAACGAATTCTCGAAGTGATCTCGAGCTGCGCACGATTCCATCTACACTCGGCGACAAGAAGATGGCACACCTCGAAAATTCAACGTTTTCATCACTTGGCCATAATAAATATACTCATTCTTGATACCTATACATTTTTATTGCGAAATGAGCTACACTGCAAAAGAGAAAGTAAAGGAAAAGTTCTTTTATTTATCTAAACTAAAAAATTACAGAAAAAGCAGTGCGACAAAATGATGGCACGTATACAAAAAATACGTGATTTACGTATCTACGTAAAATATATAACATTATGTTTAATACTTCGTGTGGCCTCCCTTATTTTCCAGAACTGTCAACATACGTTTCGGAAGTGACTTAAAGAGTTTTTTAACCCTTAGCACTCCAGTGGTGACTCTGACCATTAAAACCGTTAAAATTAAGACCATTAAAACCATTAAAACCAGTGACCATTAAAAATTACTATACCATTATTCAAAATATTGTTTACATTATTAAATTGATATTCAATAAATTCGTTACCAAACATTTAAGTATTCTATGAAGTATTATATCAGTTCCATTTCTTCAAAATGATAAAAATCATATAGAATGGAAATATTTTTGATCAAAAAAAAAAGTTTGGTTATGGAATTAAAATACTTCGGAGCGCAAAGGGTTAATATACTATATTCTATATGCAATTGGCCTCGGCATGACGAGCTCCGATTTTTTAATTTTTTATTTAAAATATTGCTATTAACAATTATTTATAGAAAAAAAATCCGTTTTTTCTTCTTCAAAACGCCGCCATTTTTGCAATTTTGCAAATTTTAAAAAAAGAAAAACGCCATGCTGAGCGTTTTTGCATAAACTAACGATTCCATTTGGATTTTTTTGCTTCAGATCATTTTTGTGCACTGTACGCTGCACGGCGCATTTACACGATGCCATTTTCAAGCCGTCTATTCACCATTATCATTAACAATTAAACTTAAAAAAAAATATTTTTTGTTACACTATAGCATCGATAAATGATACCTGAAATTGTAAATCAATCTACGCATTACATTCTTAACAAAAAAATTCTTGAAAAACAGGCCATTTAAATAGGGCTCCCCCCTTAAGAAATACCAATATTTACGGGCGCGCCATCTTTTTGTCGCCGAGTGTAAGAAAACAAAGTTATCCTTTGTGCGACTTCTACATTTATAAAGATCTACAAACTTCGTTCGAAATCTGGTCGATTCCTTGCAGTACGAACGTGGTCGTTTCGACAAGCGTCCTTCTTGGCCGAAGGAGATTAAGTCCATTCGATCGAGCGATTACCCGTTTGACAGATTAATACTCACGATAAACGGCCGGGGAAAGAAAGGGGAGGAAAAGGAGACGAAAAGGAGAAGAAAACGAGAAGAAAAGGAAATGAAAAGAAGGAAAAAGGGATTGAAGGAAAAAGGCAGCAGACGCCCACGGCGCAGTCGTGTCCTTCGTCAAACCTTTATCTGAAATACGCTATACACAGCAACGGACCCGTAATATTCCCGACGCGTCGGTGCGCGTCGGTGCGTTGCGCGACGTGTACGGTGTTCGTCCGCGTGGCCGAACAACCGCCAGGATTTATTGCTGGCTGATACCGCGAGCGTAATGCATTCATTATATCGGAAAGTGAGCGAGGAGCCGCGGGTGGACAAAAGTCACCGATGTTATCCATAATACGGGGAAGGAAGGGCGTCTGAAGGGTGTTCGTTGATTTCTTTTTATCGGATGGACACCGAGCAGCAAATCCTCGGTCCCCGGCCCGAGAAGATACGTATCCGAGATCGACCGTGTGCTGACCCTTTGACCGGCAACGAAACAATGCAGCGGCCGGCGGAACAATGCAGCCAGAGATATGCCTAGGTCGCGGCTGGTCTTCCAATATAAGCCGACTTTAAGCTTCGTTCGCGCAGCCGGCGCGGTGCGGCGCGATGCAACGCGATGCAGCGTCGCCGGAGGAATTCCAGCGTGCGACCGCGCGAGCAAATGCACCGCGAACCAGAGAAGCCGTGCCAGGCATCCCAGCAATGCAGATAAAAGGAAAATTTAGCGACGCGATCGACGGTCACTTCGATGCGCCTCTCTGACCGAGAAAGAAAAACTCGCGACCTAAAAAATCGTGGAACAACGCCGCCTTGTCGTTCCGGAAAAACCAAGCTGTTTCGAAGTCTCATTGTTTTTACACAACGCCGAATGTTTGATGTTGCTGTAATCGATATCGACCTTGCGTCGAATACCACTTAACCCTTTGCACTATGATTTATTTCACGGTTACAATGATTAGAACTTGATTGTCATCCATCGTTTCTTAGAACAAATAGAAAATTTAAATTTATCATATGCTTTTATATTCCCCAATGGCTATACAGGGTGAGTCACCTAACGTTTGTACCTCAAATATCTTTGTTGTTTCTATAAAGATACGTAAAATATGGTAAGGACAAAGTTGAATGGTACAACGGGGCTGACACGATGCCAAAAAGAAATTTTGTTTTTGTGTCATTTTTTCTAGAGATATCAAGGTCACCTTGACTTTTTTAAATGGAACCACCATTTTTTAAACACATGCAATGATAGTCCCTTTCATTACGAATTCAGTGACTACAATTACTCAAGGTCATACAAGGTCGCGGACAGAGATAACCTATAAGATTTAACACCGATACATGCCTGTAAACGGGCTTTGAAGGAATGTTGAATTCTGTCCGTGACCTTGAATGACCTTGAGTAATTATAGTCGCTGAATTCGTAATGAAAATAACTATCATGGCAGATGTTTAAAAAAGGGTGGTTCCATTTAAAAAAAGTCAAGGTGACCTTGAAACTCTCTAAAAAAGTGACATAAAAACAAAAATTTTCTTGGTATCGTGTGAGCCCCTCTGAACCATTCAACTTTGTCCTTCAGACATTTGACGTATCTTTAAAGGCAACAAAGATATTTGAGGTGGCAATAGTCAGTGCCTCACCCTACAATGGTAGTCCCTTTCATTACGAATTCAGTGACTACAATTACTCAAGGTCATACAAGGTCGCGGGCAGAGATAACCTATAAGATTTAACACCGATACATGCCTGTAAACGGGCTTTGAAGGAATGTTGAATTCTGTCCGTGACCTTCAATGACCTTGAGTAATTATAGTCGCTGAATTCGTAATGGAAGGGACTATCATGGCAGATGTTTAAAAAAGGGTGGTTCCAATTAAAAAAAAGTCAAGGTGACCTTGAAACTCTAAAAAAGTGACATAAAAACAAAAATTTTCTTGGTATCGTGTGAGCCTCTCTGAACCATTCAACTTTGTCCTTCAGACATTTGACTTATCTTTAAAGGCAACAAAGATATTTGAGGTGGCAAATTCTATCTTTTCTCCCACTCACTACATCCTCAGATCATTTCTCCCATTACCCTGCGTTCTCTTGTCAAACGTTCTAGGCTTCCATTATCAATGGGATACATTGGAAATCCACCTATGGCATTTCAAAGTTTCAACGCAACGGTACGTGGACACCGTTATGTTTCCTTAGAAAGCCACGTTGTAATTGTACAGGACCCATTCTTAACACTAGGTTTACGGAGCACTAAAGTTGATTATTTTACATTGCTTTATAAAAATGATAAAATTGTATTTACTTAGATCTTCAGCGATTTTTATTGTAATATGTACACAAGAAAATAAATCTATTTAATAATTCCTCACGAACGCCTCCTTACACTCTTCATAATCGTAAATTAAAAATTTTTCAATCCGTCATTTTGACGGGCTCCGTAAATCTAGTGTTAATAGCATAGGCTTCGGGACGTGTTGGACGATTTTGATATAGTCGCTGTTGAAACAGTAGCCGCGAAATAAAATCTCGGAGTATAAATTCCGGATGGCGAAGCAGCGTACACGCTGTCGGAGTATCTCTTTCGTTGGCATTCCCGGAGATTTCGACGCCCGGTTGCGAACGACACGAACGAATTCGAGTCGGAGATGGAGCCGGAGACGGAGCCGGAGCCAGAGACGGGGCTCCCCTCGTAACGTGAAAAACTGGCAGGATCCTTAACTTAACGAAGGTCGTGCCGCTTATACGTATACGCAAGGTCGGTTATTCATCCGAGCTTATTGCACAAGGATCTCGTTAAATCGCTTTGTATTCCCCAATAGTCATCTGTGTGGCGGCCTATCGTGACGCCCAGAGAAATACCAGAATGTTTCCGTGGCCCAATTCGGTGAATCGATGTTACACGATGATCGTGCAAACTGCAAAGAGTATCCTGACGAGACCAACGCAACACCTTCGCTTATTCACATCGTACGTAGACACACGGGCATTGAACACCTCCGTCGCAAAGTGGGGATATTCGGTGTTTCATCGGTCAAAAGTCGGTAACTTTTGAACGATTGAAGATAAATTAATGTTACTTTCTTCTTTAACCCCTTCGCTTACAATATCGTCTGAGAGACGCGATGAAGATTCTGAACAGAGTTTAATAAAGATGTATGTTATTAATTTCCTTTAAACCGAAATATAATTCTATTTTGTTGTTGTTAATGTACAGCCATTGGAGAACATATAGACGTGCAATAGATATACATTTTCTCCTTTTCCTAAGAAATTATGAACTACAAAGAAATTCTAATCACGAAAACAGTAAAATAAATCGTAAGGCAAGGGGTTAATGATGTTGAAGTGTTCTTCATTAGTTAGATAACATTAGGTATGTTGTTCACATTAAGTAATGCTTAATTACTTGAACTGATACGATAGGACTACATACCTATTATTTAAAATTCAAACATATCCGTAATCTCTTCTGGCCACTCGTTTTGAATATCCTTTCTTTTTGGTTGCAGCCTTAAGGACAATATTAACGGATCGGGTGACACTAACATAATCCAGAGGAGATCTTGGTTAACTCTTTTTCTTCATATCATGCAAGTGTTGTTGAGTCTTCGGTAGTCCTTGTGAGCGGCTTCCGTGCTTCTTCGCATAATTCTCCGATTGTTAAAGTATGTAAACCAACAATATATACTCACTGTGGCATAGATATTTTGTATGGTTGCTGTTAAATATTTCCTGCAATATGTTACTTTAAACAAATTCAGTGTAGGTCTGGCATATTTTTCAAATTTTTGTGGATTCAATTTCAATCCGCAATTTATCATATTTAACATTTTTTTAAACGTTATAATAACTTCTTTTTTTATATCTAATATATCTGCTATGATATCAAAATTTTTGAAAATCCGCCTGGCACTATTGCCTTCGTTTGTATTTCCGAAAACTCGTTTTGGAGTATCTATTATTAGGACTAATCTTTCTCTAAATTTTTGTATTATTCTTCTTTTCTCTTTCTTTTCGATTCTAATTTGTCTTATGCTCCTTTATGCATTCAAATCCAATATCGTCCTTACCATTTTCACGAATTTTTCGAGTCTTCTGAGACATCTACAGTATAAAGGATTCGAGGAACTTACCGTTTTTATCAGGTTGAAATGATCGAGTTAATAAAACCACGAGGGTTTCCACGCTGTACGTCTATGTTAGCCTATCTGCGGGCGAATTAATTTAATGGCAGATTCTATCGATCACCGGCCGGGATTTAACAAGACCGATTAATAACGAACGCGGTTTCGTGCCCACGGCAGCAATTTTTCCGGCTACCTTGCGAAAAGGATCGTTAAGTTCAACTGCTTTTAAATAGCAAATCTCCGCGCGTAATATATTCAGCAGAATTAATTGCCCTCGATCAGACTTAATGGAGCCATGTACAACGGAAAAATGAGACGCGAGACCGCTCAAAAGTTTGGCATGACCGATTTGCAGGCAATTCGCCGCGACTCAATCTTGCGGAACCGTGAAAGGTACTACGAAGGGACGGGCATCAAAATTAGAAAGACTGAAACTTAGTATATTGTGGGTATTAGTATATAGTATATATAGTGGGTACGTATGGAAAATAATATCTCGTTAACTATTACATTAGAACATATAATCAAATACATTTTTACGCAGAATTTGGTACTCTATCAATTCATGATGCAAAAAGTAGGTCTTTTCATTTAAAGAAATCAAGGAGACCTCGAAATCTCCGAAATGTCTTCACGCACATAAAAAAATGTCTACATCACAACATTTCCCCCTCTATACCGTGCAACTTTTGTATATATCATTTTTTCATATTATTACAAGTAACGGAATTATTTAAGGTGGACAAAGTTATTGCCCCACCCTGTATACCTATATTGCCCAAAAGCAGTCAAAATGATTGTGAAAGAATAACTAATGTGTAAAGAAATTTGTTTAAAATTAATTTTTAATATTTTTTATATTATTTACAGTTATATAACAAGTTATTAGTAAATATTAACAAGAAAAAAAATTTACTTCACTTGGGAAAAAAAATAATTTATGGATTATTATTTGTACATTTTATGCAAATGAAAGTGGAAATCATTTTATGCGTACACCTTCCGCAAACATACTTTTGACATTTTTCACAGACGCAAACAGTCATCAATTCGAGCATCTCCCGTAATGTAATAAAGTTTATTTTACTACCATATTTGACCTTGCATGACCTTCAATAATAACTCGCTGAATTCGTCTCAACACTGGCTATCACATCGTGATAAAAAAAAACATAGCATTCCATTTAAAAAAATAGAGTTGACCTTGAAATCTCCTCTATGCCTCCACCCACGCAGAAAATGTTTGTGTCACAATATGTTCCCCTCTATACCGTGTAAGTTTTCTATATAACATTTTTTCATATTATTACAAATAACGGCAATATTCAAACTGGACATAGTTATTGCCCCACCCTGTATATACCGGAAATGAAGGAGGGGGGAGGTAACTACAATTATTAATCAACGCGTTTATACGTTGTACAAAGAGTCACAAAATTCTAAGAAATTGTGTCATTATATACATAATTGTTTCATTATATACATAATTGTTTCATTATATACATAATTGTTCATTATATACATAATTGTTTCATTATATACATAATTGTTTCATTATATACATAATTGTTCATTATACACACAATTGTTTCATTATATACATAATTGTTTCATTATATACATAATTGTTTCATTATATACATAATTGTTCATTATATACACAATTGTTTCATTATATACATAATTGTTTCATTATATACATAATTGTTTCATTATATACATAATTGTTTCATTATATACATAATTGTTTTTCTAATTGAAACTAAAAAGCAGTCAAAATGACTTCCTTGGGCAATCTAGTGTTAAGGGCGCGTGGGCGGTATATCCCGCAGGCGGAGACGCAGCAGTTTTATATCGTGGAACGTCGTCGACTTGGTCAGTTTACTCACGACCTTCGATTCACGGTAACCAGCGTTATCCACCTAATTAGTAGACGAATGTCTTTTTGCAAGCTCGTAAAACCTCTGCAAGGAACAAACGAGTACGGAACGCGGTGCGTAACGAACTCGGCTGCCCCCATTAATATTTATGAATAATACGCGCGGTATTAATTATTGCTGCTCACGTACGCGACCTCGTGACGGACGATCACGCTCGCGACGTGCAGTCGATGAAAAAACTCGAAACCTTCGATCGTCTTACTATAGTTCAATGTCAGCGAGTAGTATTAGAGTGCCGATCAACGCCCGTGAACCCGGCCCACCAATTAGAAGGTGCGCGTTACGGAATTCGAATTTTTAACCAAAAGCATAACGATCTTATATGTTGTATTAATTAATATGTAATACCGGTGTAATTTCTCTCGATCGAAATGAAGTATATTAATAAACTTTATGATTCCGGCGCAAGATTCGATTATATTAAAATAAATCATATTTAATATTAGGTTGTCCCATAAGTTCGTTCCGCGGATTGAAAAGTATTTCAATGAAAAACCATAGAAATTTTTTAGTGACGGTATAATATCTTTACCAAAAAAGTAGGAAGAGGTTATAGAGAAAGTGGTTATATTTTTTCGTTGACTTTGAAAGTATGTTTCAAATATTAATTTAAATAGTAAAACAGTAAACGGCACGAACTTATGGGACGACCTAATATGATCGAAGCTTGCGCCGAAATCATAAAATTTATTAACCCTTTGCGCTCGGAAGTATTTTAACTCCATAACCAAACTTTTTTTTTTCGATCAAGAAGATTCCCATTCTATATGATTTTTATCATTTCGAAGAAATGAAACTGATATAATACCTCATAGAATACTTAAATGTTTGGTAACTAATTTATTGAATATCAATTTAATAATGTAAAGAATATTTTGAAAATGGTTTAGCAATTTTTAGTGGTGCCTTAGAGTCACCACTCGAGCGCTAAGGGTTAATATGTAATACGTTGGAAACGCTAACAATCTTACCGGTAATATCTTCCAGACGATGATTCTTCAACGTTAGATTTCCCTTTCTATGTTGATCAGAATTTGATAAATTAACGCCGTTGAAGCGATTCGATCATTACAGTTAAAACTACGCTGTAACATGTAATACACGTTTCGCAATACTTTCTCTTACAATGTGCTACTACGGTAACAAAAACTTCGACTTGAATATCACGGTCATAACATTAGCGCACAAACGAGGTGAACTAGTGCCCCGGAAAAAAGGTGCCTCGACGGCGATCAGATCGTTACTATGCTCGATTTGTCGCTAAAGGATCGACTGAAAGGAATAACGCTGGAAAAGAAACTTTTCCTATCACATCGAAACCGATCTTTCATCGGAGCCGCGAGAACTTTTTGACCATCGTTTGATCCACTTTTAACAAACGATTATGAGACAATTATATAAGAATTACGGTACGTTTAGTTGCGCGAGGATCTCCATTTTCCGTAAAAACTCTCACTCGAAATTGTGTATTTAGATCGCGTATACCGAACGTGATGTTCCGAACGCCGGTACACTTTAAACTCGAATTTTTAACACTATTAAATTCGAGTGATGAAACGATCTTACTTTCATACTTTTACGCAATTCTATCGACGCTACATTTACCGTACAAACAATTCGGATAATAGAACCTTTATTCTTCCGATATTTTAATGAATATAAAAATGTTTATCCTACATCGGTTTACTCGTTGTACGTATAAAGAATTTCGTACCAAATCGATATTAGGGTTCTCAGATGCATGGGACTCTACGGTAG
This sequence comes from Sphecodes monilicornis, assembly GCA_913789915.3. Taxonomy (NCBI): domain Eukaryota; kingdom Metazoa; phylum Arthropoda; class Insecta; order Hymenoptera; family Halictidae; genus Sphecodes; species Sphecodes monilicornis. The sequence goes on from OU565302.1 coordinate 4,480,661, forward strand.
CAATTTATACAGATATCTCGAATAGGGCGGTAGAAGTATTAGGTTGTCCCATAAGTTCGTGCCGCGGATTGAGAAGTATTTTAATGAAAAAGCACAGAAATTTTTTAGTGACGGTATAATATCTTTACCAAAAAAGTGGGAAGAGGTTGTAGAGAAGGTGGTTATATTTTTTCGTTGACTGTGAAAGTTTGTTTCTAATATTAATTTAAATAGTAAAACAGTAAACGGCACGAACTTACGGGACGACCTAATATTAGGTCTGGGTTAGGACACCAGCTAAATATTGTGTAAAATTATGGAGGTAATTTTTAAAATATCTGGAGAGTGGTAAATAAAAATTAGATTATTATAAAATTTTGATTATATTTAAAATTATTAATTGTGTAGACAGTCAAATTGTATAGAATGAAAATTTTTATCTAGAAATTTAGGAGGTTATATAGATAAAAATTGGATTATTATAAAATTTTCATTATATTTAAAATTATTAATTTAGGTGGTGGTAGAATTGTGTGTTTATATGAAATTTTGTATTGAGTTAATAGAGGGCATTTTTAATATAATTTTAATAACCTAAAAACCTATAATAATAACTTATTTTACTTTTTAAAAACACTAAATAATAAAAAAATGAGGAAGCTAAATATTGTGTAAAATGATGGGGGTATATTTTAAAATATTGGGGAAGTGGTAAATAAAAATTAGATTATTATAAAATTTTGATTATATTTAAAATTATTAATTTTGTAGATAGTCAAATTGTATAGAATGAAAATTTTTATATAGAAATTTTGGGGGTTATATAGATAAAAATTAGATTATTATAAAATTTTGATTATATTTTAAATTATTAATTTTGTAGACAGTCAAATTGTATAGAATGAAAATTTTTATCTAGAAATTTAGGGGGTTATATAGATAAAAATTAGATTATTAATGTAACTAAAAATGTAACCACCTTCTCGTTCTACAACCTCTTCCCACCATTTTGGTAAAGATATTACACCGTCACTATAAAATTTGTAGTTTTTCATTAAAATACTTTTCAATCCACGGCACGAACTTATGGGTCAACCAAATACATAAAGACAAAGATCATTCCATCCCCAAAGGAAGTAACCGTCGATTCTCAAGGTCTTGCCTCGTTTTCTTCGCGTCTGAATCTCCTAGCTACCTGTCTGTCCACCTGGCAAGATCGAACTGGAGCAAAAAATGTACAAGGGCTTGTAGGAAATAACCGAATCTCATGGTCGAGATCGAAGGTAATATCTAGAAATGTTACAGGAGTTCTAGGGTCCAATCAAAGTGCGTAGGATAGACACTCGAATGGGTCCAGAGTTACGGTGTTCCGGTTGGCATCGGTAAATCGTAGGGAGTCGAACAGTGGCGGAGGTTGAGAATCGCGTGTTAGAGAGAGGGTAGAGAGGGTAGAGAAGGTAGCGAGGGTAGAGAGGGTAGAGAGGCGAGTAGAGGCGATCGGCTCTCTCGGATCAGCTGTGAGAGCGGCGTGGCGCCGTGTGCCGCGGCTCTGACCCGCTGTCAGTTGCCCGAGCCCTGTGCTACGGTTAGGACCGCGCAATCATCACCTATAAACCACGAGGAGAGAGAAACTCGAAGGATTGCCTTGTCCTCGAGCGATCGAGAGCTGTTGCTGCCGCTATCAGCTGCGTCGTCTAGTCCTCGCCACGTCTTTGAGCCGACCAGCCGATCAGCCTATCACCCGATCGACAAGACTCGCGCGAAACACAGAGAAATCGCGCGGTTCTAGGGGATTATCGATTCGCGAGCCAACGGTATCCGTTACAGTCGAGTCGATCCGAGGAGGTTAGACCTGTCGGTGATCGGACAGTGGTCAGCGAAAGGGAGAGAGAGACAAGAAAGAATCGGTGATTCGATCGTATGTTCGAAATAAGGCTGAAACGATCGTCCGTCGAGAAGCATACCGTGCGTCGCTGACACCCATCGAGATCCATCCCGAGAAGGATCACCGAAAAGAAAAAAGGAGAAATTGCGCGTCGATCATCCGCCGGTACCACCGGTCCGGTGTAGAAGCAGAGGGTTCGAATATCGTGGTGGTTTTCATGGTGGCAAAGTGATACGAGTTTAACCGAGTTAGAAGAGCGACGAAGCCGGGAGCCGCATGCCTCGCTGACGAGTCTCAGGATGGTTTGGTAGAGGAGGAGCCTGGTGGTTCGATTGCGAGAAATGGCGTGCGGAATATCGTTCGAAGCGACCGCCACGAGCACAGTATTTTTCCTCCTGGTGAGTAACATCGATTTTGCATGTTCCAGCGTTCTAGCGACGCGTGTGCCTGATTTTGCACGTCAATAGGTTCGATCGAACGATACACCGGACCCGAGGGAAGGGGGGGCGTGGAACTTTCACTTTTTACGCGATGTCCTACAAGAAAAGGCGCGCGTTTCAATCCTGCCAGCTTTTGTTGTTACCGATCGATCACGAAATATGTTAGCATCGCACTTACCGAAAGCGGTTTAGCAGGTTTTTCGACACAGGTTTGAAACCTATAGCTCGATTATGTTTCACCAAGTTCACGATTGAACTTTGCAACTCTATGAAATTGTAGGCTGAAGTTTCAAAGATGTAGACCTTTCGTTTTCCACTTGTAACCACTTTTTACCTATAATTTCTCTTCTTGCTGGACAGATTGATTCGAAGGATAGGTTTGAATTTCTCTATCACGTTCGGCGTATAATTATGCTTCCAGATACGCGTACACGATTTCGTGAGTCATCGTTCTGGCCACAGAAGCATAAACTGACCTACGGTATTTTTGAATGTGCGGCGAACAAAGATCGTACGACATTGCTTACTATACGAGTTTGACAAGATGTTGATCGGCAAGATATTACGTCACTGTCTAATCTCTTTCCACTTTGTAATTCACTTGTCACTCTCTACGCATTGTGTTTTATTCCATGCACGAATCAATGCAATCTTTAGCTTTAACCTTTGTTCCTTGTAATATTAGACTCGACTTTTCTTTGAATTTCGGTTTCCAAAGATAACAACTAGAAAACTACAAATGCTGGATGCTAGAGTACTATTATATTTGCATATTATTTCCTCATTCCAAACACTAAGACCGAGTCCGGTATCTATACTAAATAACTTTAAATTACGTCATAAGCATAAATGTCACGAATTCGCTAACTTCAACCTTTGTTACGTCCTCGGTGCGAGCCATCATATACTTTCAGGAACACCACCCTTTGTATACATATAAACCGTGACATTTTCCACAGTGATTTCATCAATGTTCTCGCACCGTACTCGATCATGGCTTCTCGGTTTCAAAACTAGACAGAGTTTCTCTTCCGACGAGACGACGGTAAAAACGTATTTTAAACGGAACGGTTAAAAATCTGAAATCGATTCGATTTCTATGGTTATATTCTGTACAATATCCCCATGCAAAAGCAGAAGACACGAACCTCGCTGCAATGAACCCTGACGCATCGCCGTTTAAAAGCATTCTCTCTTTGGATTGTACAGGCCCGTCAAAAAGACGGATTCAAATATTTTTAATTTACGATTATTAAGAGTGTAAGAAGGCATTCGTGAGGAATTATTAAATAGATTTATTTTTTTGTGTACAGTATTTCATCGGTAATTGTCCCAAATGTCTCCGACATAATTGTCCCCGAGATATCCCCACTAGTGCGAGGTGTACCCCCTTGAGGGGCCGAAAGCATTCTCTCTTTGGATTGTATGGGCCCGTCAAAATGACGGATTCAAAAATTTTTAATTTACCATTATTAAGAGTGTAAGGAGGCATTCGAGAGGAATTATTAAATAGATTTATTTTTTTGTGTACAGTATTTCATCGGTAATTGTCCCACATGTCTTCGACATAATTGTCCCTGAGATATCCCCACTAGTGCGGGGTGTACCTCCTTGAGGGGCCGTGAAGCTCGAGAGGCCTCGTTAGAACGCATCGCGTCTGACACGTCGCCGTTTAAAAGCATTCTCTCTTTGGATTGTACGAGCCCGTCAAAATGACGGATTCAAATATTTTTAATTTACGATTATTAAGAGTGTAAGGAGGCATTCGAGAGGAATTATTAAATAGATTTATTTTTTTGTGTACAGTATTTCATTGGTAATTGTCCCAAATGACTCCGACATAATTGTCCCTGAGATATCCCCACTAGTGCGGGGTGTACCCCCTTGAGGGGCCGTGAAGCTCGAGAGGCCTCCTTAGAACGTATCGCGTCTGACGCGTCGCCTTTTAAAAACATTCTCTCTTTGGATTGTACGGGCCCGTCAAAATGACGGATTCAAAAATTTTTAATTTACGATTATTAACACTAGGTTTACGGAGCACTAAAATTGATTATTTTACATTGCTTTATAAAAATAATAAAATTGTGTTTATTTAGATTTTCAGCGATTTTTATTGTAATATGCACACAAAAAATAAATCTATTTAATAATTCCTCACGAATGCCTCCTTACACTCTTAATAATCGTAAATTAAAAATTTTTGAATCCGTCATTTTGACGGGCCCCGTAAATCTATTATTAAGAGTGTAAGGAGGCATTCGTGAGGAATTATTAAATAGATTTATTTTTTTGTGTACAGTATTTCATCGGTAATTGTCCCACATGTCTTCGACATAATTGTCCCTGAGATATCCCCACTAGTGCGGGGTGTACCCCCTTGAGGGGCCGTGAAGCTCGAGAGGCCTCGGTTGCCGAGAAATATGACACCATGCGGCTCGGGTATATCGGTGAGACCACACTAATCCGAATATCCAATTTCTTTATTATTCATTATTTTTTTATGGGACTTCGATGACCATATTTGTGGCATTTTTCTAATAAAAATGATACCAAATATGATATAATTCCGATGATATTTACTTGTGTAATAGACGATTAAAATTTCGGGCGCGAGGAAGGATAGGGTATGGGAAAGAAAGAGACGCGGAGAGTCGCAGTCGGCGGCACAGTTCAAAGGCTCGCGCGTCTTCACAATGTATTACCAAGAAATAACTTTTTTATTACTACTTATTTTTTTATGAGACTTTTTCTAATAGATTTGTGACATTGTTTTGATTAAAATGATACGAGGCAACAGTAATGCAATGACGACACTTTTTCATTTTTAATTAATCTTTTAGGAGACTTTTACCATCATATTTGTAATATTTCTCTGATAAAAATTTTTCTGATTATACATACATATCTATTTTTTTAATTGACGATGGAGTAAGTTTTGGTGACAGACAAACAGAGTAAACTTTAATCGTCGATTACACAAGTAAATATCATCGGAATTATATCATTTTTGGTATCATTTTTATTAGAAAAATGCCACAAATATGGTCATCGAAGTCCCACAAAAAAATAATGATTAATAAAGAAGTTGGAAATTCAGATTAGGTATGTTTACATTTCTCGGTGACCGAGGTCTCTCGAGCTCGGCTGTCCTCTACGTTCGACAAACCTCAAACAATGATATTCCTCGCGCATAATTGTCCCTCCGCAGAACCGTGTTGTGGACAATTATCGATGAAATACTGTAATTGTGTTTCGAATTTCGGCGCACAGGTTCGATAACTGATACAAATTAGCAATTTTGCAAATTAGAAACCTCTATGGAAACTCAACGTTTCGACCTAGATGTGAGCATTTCTCAAGAGATGAGATATTTTTTGCGTTTACTATAACAGAAATTTTATAAGTGATAAAATTTCACTTATAAATCACTTATAAAATTTCCGTTTCCAATTATCGATGAAATACTGTATTTTGCTCGTCGGTTTCATCAAACGTAACCTCATCGTGTTAAGAAGCGTTTCCATTACGATTTGGTGGCGTGTCACAACTCGATTGGTCAGGGTCCTATCTCTGTTCTGGTTCTCGCGAAATCTATGAGTGGATTAGCGCGGACTCTGTGGCATTCGCAATTCGCACACGACTTGGTTTGGCGTGGTGTGATGGCGTGTCGTGTCGTGGCGTGGCGCGGCGTGTGGCGCAGCGCGTGGGGTGCACGCAGCGGTACGCGCGCGCTTAGAGTCAAGGATACAGGCGTTATCTTGCCCGTGATTGCTATACTTATACCTAACGGCGAGACACACACTGGCCGAACGTTCGTTCCCGTTCACGTTCGAAACGCATACGCGGTGCATGCGGTGCAAGCGGTCGCCGATCCTACCTTCCTTATGCAAGCGTAGAATGTTAAGTCCTCGCGATTCCTTCGGAAGTTTATGTCCCCGAACCTCTTTATCTTATGCAACGTAACAACGATTTTAGATACGGCTGCGATCTCTCGAAAATCGAGGAAAGGTCCGATCCGTGACGGTGGTATCCCCTACACCGAGACTAACGAAGCTTCCACCGGTGCAACGCTTTCGAACAATATTCGAGTTTTCTTTTACATTTCCACAAAGATGGATTGGTTATTTAACACTAGAACTACCGGACAAGTTAAAATGACTGGTTTCTAAATTTTTCTTTTACAAATATTGAAATTATAAAAATGTTTTCCGGAGTAATGTTTCAGTCAAATTCTCTATTAGAATACATATTTAAAATAATGCATCTACAATGAAAATACATAATCAATAAAATTTAAGTACTTAATAATACAATTCTTTAAATATATATCATTTATAACCATTTTCAGTACCTGTCCACTTAACTTGGTCCCCGCCTGTACATATATTGTACATAAGAAATAATCATTTACAGTAGGCCCTCGACTTTCGCACATAATTGGTTCCTGAAAGTGTGTGCGAACGTTGAATGTTCGAAAGTAGAGGGATGTAAAAAAATATGCACCAAAAACTGTGTTTTAAAGTATTTATCTATCAATATATATACGTAATGAAGTTAAAGAGACGTGTTAAGTGCTTTCGGGTGTTTCCTTTATAAAGTTGTCAAGAGCTAGTTGAATACCACCCATTTTTTTCTTTTCTTGATAAAGATTTCTATAACATCCTGTGTCTTTCTCAATTGCCTTACGTACTTGAGATATACGTTCTCCATTGGGATCACATTCTTCCACGATAGTCAAACATTTGTCAAGATGCGTGAAGGCTTCATTCATATTATAATTGTCATTGTCTCATTCAATTATAATTGTCACTTATAATTGTCAAAGTCTTGACGTTTTCATCAGCTTCGTCTTCCTCACTTTCATTGTGTATTTCACTGTTACTCAATTGTTGCTCAATTAACACTAGAACTACCGGACAAGTCAAAATGACTGGTTTCTAAATTTTTCTTTTACAAATATTGAAATTATAAAAATGTTTTAGTCAAATTCTCTATTAGAATACATATTTAAACAAAAGTTGTACGGAAGTTGAATAAATGCATTCTTGTCGTTATTAGAATGCAATATACACCAGTCGTGTTTAGCGCTCGGTAGTTCTAGTGTTAACACTAAATTTACGGGGCCCGTCGAAATGACGGATTCAAAGATTTTTAATTTACGATTATTAATCCTTAGCACTCGAATGGCGACTCCGAGGCGCCATTACAAATTGCTACACCATTATTCAGAATATTGTTCGCATGATTGAATTTATTCAAATGTAATAAATTACTAAACATTTGAATATTTTTTGATGTACTATATTATTTTTTCTACGCATATAATGAAAAAAATTATGTACAATGGAAATATTCTAGGTTAGAAGAAATGTTTAGTTTTTTAGTTGAAATAGCTCCGAGTGCAAAGGGTTAAGAGTGTAAGGAGGCATTCGTGATATTAAATAGATTTATTTTGTTGTGTACATATTACAATAAAAATCGCTGAAGATCTAAGTAAATACAATTTTATAATTTTTATAAAGCAATGTAAAATAATCAATTTTAGTGCTCCGTAAACCTAGTGTTAGTAGGGGGACGAAGAATCGTGCACGTTTGTTCATTAATCTTCGAAATTCCTGTAACCACGACCACGAGCACTGTCGCGGCGTCGCGAGCCGTTTTGCAGCCGCTAATTATGCACCGGCCTGTGTATGATTATGCGGCGAATGTTGGAAACAGAGTTGGCTTCTACGCAGCTCTCGGCGCGTGCACGCATTCGTGTCGATGCACGTTCTTCGCCGCCGTTGATCTCCTCGGTTAGTATCCCGTCTCGAATTCCGTCGATTTTTCTCCGGACCCCGACACACGGTAATCCTGGCTTTCAATTTCGATTGTTCCTATTCGACTCCAGGATACGGCGAGCCATTGTGTCAGGAATTCGAATGAACGCGCGCAAATATCGTCGACAGGAACATGCTCCTTGTCGAAACTTGTAAGGGACGATCGAACGAAGAGAATTTTAAACAGATCGGAGAAACTTTGCCGGAAATCGTTGAGATCAATTTCTAAACATGTTTTATAAATAATTCGAACACGGTCTTTGTGGATCGGTGCTGTTCTTCCTTTGTTGGTTTGTCCCGATCAAACGAACTTGCATTATGCCCGCTTGTTCTATGACCCGTTTATCAGTTGGAATTAGGTTCGATGGTAACCGATGAGTAGATGCTTCAGACTTTAGCCATTTCCAAGAGTCGCTTGAGGAATATATCGAGCTTGAGGATTCGGTAACGAAGAAAGCGACACCCCATTGTAGGGCTGTGCGGGTATCCGACAAATGCGAGCCGAGCTAAACTCGGCCCGATTGACCAAGCTGGGTCGGGTACTCGCAGGAAGCGAGCTATCCGAAACCGGTAATTTAGGAAATAGTTGTTATTGAACAACTATTGTACTATTATACGTTACTTAACATTATATCCATTTTACTATCAATCTATATAATGAAACATCCCAGACATTTAGCATTTTCAATATATTAAAATGCTTGATAATATCGGTGTACCGATCTTCCTGCTATACCTCGCATCATGTCACATTACGCCCGAATTTATTTCGAGTCCATCTTTTCATGCGAAAGGTCGCTGCGGTGCGAGCCGTTCGCTTCGTTCGTTGCGAGCCGCTTCGGATATCTCGCACCGTTTCGGATAGCTCGCGTCGGTTCGGGTAGCTCGTTTCGTGTGAGTATCCGATCCGGCCCGAATATGCGAGTCCCGGCCTGACCCGAGCTCGGCTCGCGTGGCCGGCGACTACGTGTTGTGGAGCCGCACGGCACGTGGATAGCGATCATGAAAATTGACAAGGAAACACCTTTTAGCAACCAACGGAAATTTTCAAATATTTAAATTTTTAAATATTCAAATATTCAGATTTACAAATCCTTCAAATATTCAAATATTTGAATTTTCAGATATTCAGATTTTTAAATATTCAGATTTTCAAATCCTTCAAATATTCAAATATTTGAATTTTCAGATATTCAGATTTTTAAATCTTCAAATATTCAGATTTTCACATCCTTCAAATATTCAAATATTTGAATTTTCAGATATTCAGATTTTTAAATCTTCAAATATTCAGATTTTCAAATCTTTCAAATATTCAAATATTTGAATTTTCAGATATTCAGATTTTTAAATCTTCAAATATTCAGATTTTCACATCCTTCAAATATTCAAATATTTGAATTTTCAGATATTCAGATTTTTAAATCTTCAAATATTCAGATTTTCAAATCTTTCAAATATTCAAATATTTGAATTTTCAGATATTCAGATTTTTAAATCTTCAAATATTCAGATTTTCAAATCCTTCAAATATTCAAATATTTGAATTTTCAGATATTCAGATTTTCAAATCCTTCAAATATTCAAATATTTGAATTTTCAGATATTCAGATTTTTAAATCTTCAAATATTCAGATTTTCAAATCCTTCAAATATTCAAATATTTGAATTTTCAGATATTCAAATTTATAAATCCTTAAATAATCAAATTTTGAGATCATTAATTATTCAAATTTTTAGTGTCCAGATATTCAAATTTTTAAACCTTCAAATAATCAAATTTTTACATGATTAAATTTCCAAATATTCAAATTTTAAAAAGATAAAGTCATGAATTACTCAAATTTTAAGGCATTGAAATCATCAAATTACTAATTTTAAAATCATGAAATTTTTAATTTTAAAATCATCTAATTTGAAAATTTTGAAATCATCAAATACTCAAATGTTTAACTTTTCATAAATTCAGATTTTTAACTCTTCAAATGTTCAAGCTTTTTAACTTTCAGAGATACAAATATTAAAATTTCCATATATTTAATCTTTTAAATTTCCATATATTTAATCTTTTAAATTTTTAATTATAAATTTTCAAATGTACAAATTAAAAAATTTTCAAATATTTGAATGCTCAAATGTTCAAATTTTAAAATTTAAAATGTTTCGAATATTCAAATATTAAAATTTTCAAATTTCCAAATATTCAGATATTCAAATTCTCAAATTTTTAAAATATTTAATTATACAAATTTTAGCGGTTCGGCATATTGAAAAGCAAGCGCGGTTAAACGATAATGCAATTCGAACATTAAGCAGCACACCTGGACACATTCGAATGATTTCTTAATTCGTTCAAGTTCGCGATACGCCGCGCCGGAGCGTGGAGTGCGATGGTTAATTAACAATGCCAGCAGCGCAGCGGTCCACCGAAGAGTCACAGATAATTGGATAATGACCGGTTTAATGGACGATACGCGGTTCGCAAAACAAATGGAAGCTGGCGACAACGTGGAAGCGACGAGCGACGATATACAGTGAATTACGAAAGTATTCGAACGGTTTCGAATGAAATAAGATTATTCTTGCTCAAGGTCATTTCAAGGTCAAAAATGTGGTATCCACTAAATTCAGTTTTTTATTGTCTATCATGCTATCGTAAAAAAAATATACTATTCCATTTAAAAAAACATCGGTGACCTTGAAATTTCATTAAAAAACACGACTTAAAAAACAATAGTGTCACTTTGTCCTCTGAAGTTTTCTGATAGAAGTGTAAATACGACAGACATTTAGGTGTTCCCATTTATGTGGGACACACTGTACAATGTATCTCTCCTAAGCCCGGACCTCAACCCCATTGAGCATTTATCTGTCAGAAATTGGAAATTCAAATACAGGACAAACTCAAAAGGACCTCAATGGCGTCTGCAAGGTGTGCTCATAGTGGACCAACAAAGTATTTAAATTTCGTGGTTTTGTGAAAAACGTATAGTCTTTCGAAAACATACTTTTGTAGCCTCCATATCGTCGATGTTACCATAAAATGTTTAATAACTATTGTTGACATTAATGTATCGTCTTCAAAGCTTACATGTATAATCACGACAATTACAAGTTACAACTCGAATACAAGCATTATGGAATTCGTAATGCGAGTACATTTTTTAAAGACTGAAACATCTCATTTGAATTGGTGGTTAAGTGTAGAGAGCGCGATCACGTCCCGGTTAATTAAATTGTGAAGCATCTGGAACAACGGGCTACCGAAGACCGCGCGAAAATTGATATTCGCCGTTGATACACCCTGCTGCTTTAACGAGCGACGACCGTTGTCTCGTCGGTGTCAAACGTGGCGAGCAATCGATGCTCGCGGTAAATCGTTTAAATAAGTTGAAAGAATTCCCGCTCGACACGCTGCTGATAAAGCAGTCGTGAATAAAAATGCGCGTGTCCTGTTTCGTAATGTCCGTTGTACGGATGATGTTGTCGAGCTTTAACCAGCGTGTTGGTACATCGATTTATTTTTCAGCATACGTAAATGTTGGTTGAAATGTCGAGAAATGCGTATTCACGACTGTGTAAAGTTCAATTAAAATTCAGTCGTTTTAATCGCTTTATATGCTGATATTAACGGCAGATTTTATACTTGTTTGAACGTTTCCTGAAGGATATTAATGAACACGCGTTCTACATCGAGAAATTGCAACGTAATTAACGGTGTGGTAGTAAAAATTAAGCCAGACATCTCCCTCGCCGTGAGAAAAGAACAATTTTCCGGCAATAGTGGGAACAATAAGTTTATCTCGATAGAAGGAGAGAGTGTTTATTAATTCGCATAACAGGCAACCCTTCTGCACGCGTGTCGCGGTTCGTGGCCTTCGTTGGATGGTCAATGTGACCGAAGGTCACGGTCAAAGGGAACAATCTCGTTATCAGCCTGGCAGGCGATCGACACGGACAAGCAAAATTTATATTCCCTTCTTATATTGTCTTTATTCTGCTCTTGACATGTAGTTCATAAATTACTCGGTGGTGTACAGAATCGATGGTTCGTCGCATCGTTCGTGTCGTCTCGGTGCTCGAGACACTTTTATCTGGCCGTGGATTCATAAATCTTGCACGGAGAGCAATCATTTCAAATACGGTTCAAAGCATTACATTTTAACCCTCTGTCTACCTTAAAAAAAAACTTTCATTATGCGATAGAAAATTTATACCACAAAACGTAGTAAATATTGTAGGATCTTAGGAAAAATGAGGAATTCCGTGCCGGGAATCGAACCCTCGCGGTTGTAGCTGATCAACTCTTACACATACCCACGGAACCCTCCCACTTTTCCTAATCTCCATACAGTATTTGGTCTGGGAGGTCCTGATCCCCACACTCGGCCATCCTGCTCCGGCATTCGCCCTCGAATGTCCGTCGCAGCGCCATCGTCTTTTTGGCCTCAGCGCCATCAACGCAACTCGTCACCAATTTCGTCACTTTTCGGGAACACCATCCTACTGCCCTCTCTAGCAGTTTTCCCTGGATGTGTCCCTTACTTCGCTTCGTCGTCCTTTCGCTCGCGTGCGACCGTCTTCGCAACGCTTGCTTACTCGTTCGTCGTCAGTCACCATGCGGGAATCGGTGTTCCTCCCATCCCGGACGAGCCCCCAAATGTAGGATCTTAGGAAAAATGAGGAATTCCGCGCCGGGAATCGAACCCGGGACCCTCGCGGTTGTAGCTGATCAACTCTTACACATACCCACGGAACCCTCCTATTTTTCCTAATCTCCATACAGTATTTGGTCTGGGAGGTCCTGATCCCACAATATAAAAGAAAAACTTTTAGCTTTAACACTAGAACTACCGAGCACTAAATCACATTAATATACATTGCTTTATAATAACAACAAGATTACATTTATTCATATTTCGTGAAATTTTTCTGTTAATACGTGCTTCAATAGAAAAGTACATTGAAAAAGTTTGCATCGAAACATTCTTATAATTTCAATAACCGTGGAAGAAGAAATCAGTAACAAGTCACTCTGACCCGCCCGGTAGTTCTAGTGTTAAATAATAAAAAAATCAGAAAAGTAACAAAGTCATGCAACGACAAGATCCCAAGAATTTTAAAAGTTTAAATAACCGAAGTATTTACATACAGTCGGATCCAATGGACCCGCTTGGTAGACACAGAGGGTTAACGAATTTTTGTTTCGCTGTCGCGACTTGCTCGAAGATTCTTCTCATCGACGTTTATAAATCATCTGATTAGTTTAAACAATGAACCCCCGCGCTAGGGTCAACGTTTCTATAGAACAATCACAGTCACAATCGCAGTCACAATCACTATCACGGGGATCCATCCGTGCTCGCGTGTAAGCATGTAACGCGCGCGCGTTCCAGAGGTTGCGAGAAATTCACGCATAAATCACTGCGCTCCTTATCAGGCTCCCCACTGTCTTGTGTGCGGTATCCGAAGGTGCACCTGCGTGAAACACGAACGCTCGATCGGCATTGAAAGATCGCGTGGAACTTCTGTTACGAATTTTTCTGCAGTCGATTTTTCAATACCACTCGATGATAATTAAACCCGGACTTTTTTCCTCCGGCCGCTATTGTGCGGATCCCGTGCTTCGCGCTTAATTGCAATCTCCTTTCAAAAGCAACCACGTAAACTTTATAGATGTTTGCGATAAAAAAAAATATATATTCACAAAAATGCAACGGTGAATTACACGTTGTTCGCGTTTCTAGCAGGCAATGCCGTCGGAAGGATTTCCGTTTTGAGATGCTTTTAACCCCTTGGCTAACACCAATGAGACAAAGTCACTCCCATTAATATTCGGACACTCCTGAAAAGACGATAACTTTTTTCATATTGGACCATTTGACTTGGATCTTTCGGGAAAATTAGGACAATTTCTCTACATGACGCAAAAAAAAATGAATTTAAAGATGTTGAAAATTACAGCTTTCTACAATTTTCGGCCTTAACCCCTTGCTTTACAATTTAATTTTGAGGTTTCAGACTAGAACGTACTATTTAATTTTGCCTGACACTCTATATACGCAATGATTTACCGTAAACCGATTTGTGTTTCTTTAAAATCAATGTAAAATGGTTAAGTTACTGTTCAATGGCATATTACATGAAAGTTTATGATCATAAGTTGAAAATTGACAAACTTGGTATTCGAAATGCATGGCGTCTCTGAGACGTCATTTTAAGACAAGGGGTTAAACTGTAATAAGTCGGAAGATTCTTACATCTTCCGATGGCTGTCGCTGTTGTCCACGTCATCCGATTTTGATGTAATTTTCAGAATATACAGGGTGTTCGCACTATCAACGTTTTTCTTGTAAATAGTAAATATTAGAAAAAAATGAATTTAATGAATGTAATTTTTTTTGTGTTTATACTATTTTGTTGGATAGAAAGGTGACCTTCAATTTTTTAAGTGGACTGCTGTACATTTTTTTATATCACATGAAAACGCGTGTCTAGACGAATTCATCCGTATACTTCACAGTGACCTTCAAGGTCATGCAAGGTTAGAAATGGAAGAAACATTTTGAATATTTCATATCAATGTGTTTACATCTTTCTATCTAACAAAATAGTATAAACACAAAAAGATTGCATACGCCAATGTGTTGCACATAAAAAACGGTACTACTTTTTCCTTTTTCATTTTTTTCTAATATTTACTATTTACAAGAGAAACGCTGGCTAGTGATAGCATGAACATGTGCTGTGCACAAGCAAACGCATTATCCCTTGAAAATGATCCACACCTGGATCGAAACGTTGGGTGATTAATAAAATTGCAAATTTGCTGTAATATTTTCAAGAAGATCGAACCTTTGCGCCAATAGCATTTTCTTTAACATAAAACGTTGTGTAGTGTTTAAGAAGTCGTATCGTACACAAGAATAAATAAAATTATT
The DNA here is from genome assembly GCA_913789915.3 of Sphecodes monilicornis. Taxonomy (NCBI): domain Eukaryota; kingdom Metazoa; phylum Arthropoda; class Insecta; order Hymenoptera; family Halictidae; genus Sphecodes; species Sphecodes monilicornis. The sequence continues at coordinate 4,495,725 of OU565302.1, forward strand.
TCTGATCACAAGAGAGAGTGTAATGAAATTTTAGATTTTTTTTTACAATATAACTTACTCTAGTGAAAATCTTGCGAGATACTTCGTGGCATCGTACAAATGCTAATGAATCGCGAGATATCTCGTCCGTGGTAGCCATGGGGTTAATCTAAGGACAAACGAAGCAGGTGCCGATGTATCTCAACCGAGAATCCGTAAGCGTTTTGCGAAACGGTCGCAAGCTGATACAAAAAACTTCGGACCAGGGGAATGGGCCGACTATACCGGAAACGATAGTTCAGTTTGACGCGATGTACTTCTCGTTGGATGGCGAAACGTGGCGGACTTACACGCTGTTTCTAGAAACGTTCAGTGGAAACCGGTCAACCGATATTACGAGGGAATTTATCGTAGTCGCCTTGTCATCGGAGTTTGTTTCGCGAAACGGTTGCAATGGTGAAATAGAAAATAAATAAGGATGTTGCTGCTACCGGATTCCACCGCTTGATGAACGATGACACTCGAATATTAGTGTTAGGCTAAATGGTTGGTTTAAAAACAATATCCATGAATTAAAAAAGTACGATTTCCATAAAAGAAGCGTAGCGACTAGAGAACTTGAAATTCTCTTTTGTAATCGTATCGTTAGGATTTCAATATAATTTCTTTTGTGTTAATACAATTCAGGCGTTCAGCGGGGAAGAAAAAGTGTTGCAAGTACCAAACGTAAGACTCGATGAAAGATCGATAGAAGCATTGCCGGAACTCGAACGTTACGAAAGTTTCTGTCACAACGTAACACCGGAGCATGGTTACACAGAATGATGTAGGACACAGCAGGCATTCAAAGTTGACCAAAAAGTTCTGTTCGATTTGCATGTAGAAAGCGTCGTTCACCGTCTCGATCTTTTTCTCTACAAAGGACAATGTCCAATACCGAATTCTAGGTTGAAAGCCTCTATCGCAGTCAGAATCGTTTGTTCTAAAACCGATATACATGGATATACAGGATGGGGCAATAACTTTGTCCACCTTAAATATTTCCGTTACTTGTAATAATATGAGAAAATGATATATACACAAGTTGCACGGTATAGAGGGAGAAATGTTGTGATGTAGACATTTTTTATGCGCGTGAAGACATTTCGGAGATTTCGAGGTCTCCTTGATTTCTTTAAATGAAAAGACCTACTTTTTGCATCATGAATCGATAGAGTACCAAATTCTGCGTAAAAATGTATTCGACCTCTATATGTTCTAATGTAATATTTAATGAGATATTATCGAAATAATTTTCCATATGTTCTCACCATATTCAAGTTGAGGGACATCCGTTCGATAAACTTCCAGGCACATAGCAATTATGCTAGGTCGGTTAAATCGAGGGGAATACAATTTCAATATAAGGGCAATAATATGAGAAAATAATATATACAAAAGTTGCACGGTATAGAGGGGGAAATGTGATGTAGACATTTTTTATGCGTGTGAAGACATTTCGGAGATTTCGAGGTCTCCTTGATTTCTTTAAATGAAAAGACCTACTTTTTGCATCATGAATCGATAGAGTACCAAATTCTGCGTAAAAATGTATTTGACCTCTATCTGTTCTAATGTAATAGTTAACGAGATATTATTTTCCATACGTACCCACTATGTGCCACTGATGACAGAAACACACAAAACTGGGTGGATTTTCCTCTCTTCCTTTTCCCCTCCCACTATCCCATTCCACTACCTGAGCACACTCCAACGTCCCCCACTAAGACCGTAGTAGATTGGTCACGTGACGTGCCGCGCAACGCGTCACATATTACTCTGGTCACTAGAGAGGTGGTAAATTGTATTCCCCTCGATTTAACCGATCTGGCATCACTGCTATGTGCCTGGAAGTTTATCGAACTGATGTCCCTCAACTTCAATATGGTGAGAACATATGGAAAATTATTTCGATAATATCTCATTAACTATTACATTAGGACATATAGAGGTCAAATACATTTTCACGCAGAATTTGATACACTATCGATTCATGATTCAAAAAGTAGGTCTTTTCATTTAAAGAAATCAAGGAGACCTCAAAATCTCCGAAATGTCTTCAAGCACATAACAAATTTCTACATCACAATATTTCCCCCTCGATACCGTGCAACTTTTGTATATATCATTTCCTCATATTATTACAATTAACGGAAATATTCAAGGTGGACAAAGATATTGTCCCACCCTGTATAGCGACGAGTGCGTTGCACAAGGATTGGGACTCTGCCCTGAAGGAGCTGGCCACGGAGTGGGGATGGCACGGGGGTGCCTCTCTAGTGACCAGAGTAATATGTGACGCGTTGCGCGGCACGTCACGTGACCAATCTACTACGGCCTTAGTGGGGGGCGTTGGAGTGTTGTCAGGTAGTGGAATGGGACAGTGGAAGGGGAAAAGGAGGAGAGGAAAATCCACACAGTTTTGTGTGTTCCTGTCATCAATGGCAGATAGTGGGTACGTATGGAAAATAATATCTCCTAACTATTACATTAGGACATATAGAGGTCAAATACATTTTTACGCAGAATTTGATACTCTATCGATTCATGATTCAAAAAGTAGGTCTTTTCATTTAAAGAAATCAAGGAAACCTCAAAATCTCCGAAATGTCTTCAAGCACATAACAAATTTCTACATCACAATATTTCCCCCTCGATACCGTGCAACTTTTGTATATATCATTTCCTCATATTATTACAATTAACGGAAATATTCAAGGTGGACAAAGATATTGTCCCACCCTGTATAGCGACGAGTGCGTTGCACAAGGATTGGGACTCTGCCCTGAAGGAGCTGGCCACGGAGTGGGGATGGCACGGGGGTGCCTCTCTAGTGACCAGAGTAATATGTGACGCGTTGCGCGGCACGTCACGTGACCAATCTACTACGGCCTTAGTGGGGGGCGTTGGAGTGTTGTCAGGTAGTGGAATGGGACAGTGGAAGGGGAAAAGGAGGAGAGGAAAATCCACACAGTTTTGTGTGTTCCTGTCATCAATGGCAGATAGTGGGTACGTATGGAAAATAATATCTCCTAACTATTACATTAGGACATATAGAGGTCAAATACATTTTTACGCAGAATTTGATACTCTATCGATTCATGATTCAAAAAGTAGGTCTTTTCATTTAAAGAAATCAAGGAAACCTCAAAATCTCCGAAATGTCTTCGCGCACATCAAAAATTTCTACATCACAATATTTCCCCCTCTATACCGTGCAACTTTTGTATATATCATTTTCTCATATTATTACAATTAACGGAAATGTTCAAGGTGGACAAAGATATTGCCCCACCCTATATAGCGACGAGTGCGTTGCACAAGGATTGGGACTCTGCCCTGAAGGAGCTGGCCACGGAGTGGGGAAGGCACGGGGGTGCCTTCTGGTAGGAGGACTGTGTTAGATCGCTCAGCACTTACCCCAGAACCGTGAAAGAGCAGAGTCGCGATTACTAATATCTAACATGTATGATAACGATGGTTCTCTATGGTTATTATACTTGGTTAGGAGCAATTCGAAAAAGCGAGATTCGGTTAAGGAGGAAAATAAAGAAGCAAAAAGACGAGCATAGATAGGTTACCTGCTCTCTTCCTGACTTTCCTCAGCGTTGCCACGATCGCCAGGTAACTGGTGCTGATTATCACGGGAATGACCAGGCCAAAAGTGAACAGGAAGCCGATGTAACTGTCAGTTTCCGTAATTGGATCGTGCACCTCCCAGGACACGCTGCAGGACACGTTTCCTGCTTCCGGTCCGTAGCTTCCCCAAAATCTCCGAAATGTTTTCGCGCACATAAAAAATTTCTACATCACAATATTTCCCCCTCTATACCGTGCAACTTTTGTATATATCATTTTCTTATATTATTGCAATTAACGGAAATATTCAAGGTGGACAAAGATATTGCCCCACCCTGTATACATATGTCCGACTGAACGGGCCAGAAGGCTTCTTACGAACGAAGAGCAACAAGTAAACCAAGAAACCGCTTGGTTGTTAGCGTTCGCGAGTACCGTTGACATTAAACGCACGCAATCAGTAGATTTTCGATAATACAGCGGAAGAACGGAGAAGATAGGTCTGTAGGTTCGAGGTACCGTTAAGAAGCATTATGGACGCGCGGAATTCACGAGTTGCATTGTAGCAAAAGGCGCACGTAAGGTCGTCGTGGTTTGGTAACGGTACACGGTAACGGAGAGAACGATGCCCATTTCTCCTGTACCGCTGTTCATGTCCGAAAAAATGATAGCGCTCGCCGGAGATTACGTTCGAATGGAGGAGGTTGCGTTTTCAAGCGGTCGCTGCAGGATTATCTGCAGTCCGGAGAATACAGAATGCAGCGTGCAACGGCACCGAAGAATGGTCCCGAGAGCTCTCCAACGTTTAGTACGCAGAGCACAAAATTTCAACAACGAAGCAGACATTTCGCGTTAACACTAGATTTACGGAGCCCGTCAAAATGACGGATTGAGAATTTTTTAATTTACGATTATTAAGAGTGTAAGGAGGTATTCGTGAGGAATTATTAAATAGATTCATTCTTTTGTGTACATATTACAATAAAAATCGCTGAAGATCTAAATAAATACAATTTTATTATTTTTATAAAGCAATGTAAAATAATCAATTTTAGTGCTCCGTAAACCTAGTGTTAAAAACTGCATCGCTGTTACTGTACCGATTGGTACTTTGTTGGATAAAGTTCCACGAAAGAATCAATGATCTCGATACAAATGTAAAACAGCTGAAAAAAAGTAATGGTACTCTGCGGTTAATACAAAAAATATGAAAGTAACGAACACGACGAGCGTCGACAGTTGTAAGCGTTTTTCTAGGAGCACTGGCCACGCAAACGATAGAATAACAATGACTCGCATTTATCTCGATGCGAACAACGTCGTCGTTTATCGAGTTTCCAATTAGAAATACGTTATTAAACCCTTGCCGTACTTTAACGAGTCAGACTCGTGATGTAGATTTTAAACAAAGTCTAACAAATATGAAGTGTGCACCTTCCTATTTAGACGAAATAAAATTTTATTCATTTGTCATCAATATTTAAACATTAAAGGAAATGTAGCCATACAAAAAATATAAATTTTCTTATCTCTTTTGCGACATTCTTGGGGATAAAGACGTTCTAATCACTCTAACCGCAAGGAAAATAGTACGGCAAAGGGGTTAACCTCTTCGCTTACGAAGACGCTCTTCGCTATCGACTGAGAGACGTGATGAAGATTCTGAATCGTAAACTCTGTACTAATTAAAGCTATACAGTCGAGGTAATGCGCGCTGTCTTAATGAATGATCTCCTGCCATCTTGTGGGTAATTCCACTATTTTGTCGGTACAAATTTTCCGTGGCTTCCAGTTAAAGAATTCGAAAATTATTTTTGATTTTATTGAAAGAATAGAATTTATTGTAGAAGGAAATCTAAAATAGAATTGAAATCCTCCATTTACATCTTCTTGACGTTTGACCCCTTCGCTTACGACATCGTCTGAGAGACGTGATGAAGGTTCTGAACAGAGTCTAATAAAGATGTATGTTATTAATCTCCTTTAAACCGAAATATAATTCTAATTTGTTGTTGTTAATATAAAGCTATTGGAGAACATACAGACATACATATACATTTTCTTGTTTTTCTAAGAAATTATGAACTACAAAGAAATTCTAATCACTAAAACTGTAAAATAAATCGTAAGGCAAGGGGTTAAGAAGCTGGGACGTAGGAAGTGCGTCGTATCATACGTCGCCGCTCGGTTCTTGTCGCATGAGAACGAATCATAGCAGATGATCACCATTTCCTCTGTCAGCAACGAGGCACATCCGACATCGCTGCATAACAAGAACAAAGTGCTTTTATTTACCATTAATTCCGCTTGGCGTATTGTCAAGTTCCTGTCGTTGCAGAGTCGAATGTACATCGCAATCAATTGATTCAATGTAACTTCCTCGATGAATATTTCCTGCTTGAAAACGCGCACTGATCTTTCCCTGATATGAATCGCCGCAGCGAAAGTTATACCATTACCTACAATTTGTAGAGATGAAAATATTTTTAGAGAAATTTGGTGGAATTTTGGCCACAAAAACCGGCTTCTGGACCACTGTGCAAGGGTGGGGGTGACTGGGTCGCTTGTGTTTTCCGGATACTTACTCGCTACCTGAACCTTCGGCACTGGGACTTTACAATACGGTCAATGTATCTTCACAAAATTAATGAAAACCCTTACATTATTTAAATTAAAGCGAAGATAATAAATAATTTTTATGCTAATATTTCGAAAATACGTACCTCCAAAAATGTGATGAGTTCGGGCGCACTGAGTTGATATGAACAAAACTTGAATCAAAAATTTCCCGTAATGATGGTCAAAGGCAAACTACAGTGAAGAGCAAAACTGAATCAACACCATTTGAAACAGCATAACTTTTTAAAAATTGGTACAGATGACTTGAGTGTTCTTGAGAAGTTGAAAGGATTATTTTATTACAAGATGAGTAAAGAAACTTTTGAAAAAATTGCTATTAGTCGGAACCGCGGAAAAAATAGTAAAAGTTGACTTTTACGACTTTTTTATCAGGGCCTGTATTGAAAATTTAAAAAATTGCTAATGTTGACTCAATCAAATTATATATATGCTGAAAATTTCATCGATATTGGTTAATTGGTTTATGAGTTATAAACTATTGAAAGTGGTAATAATTGCAGTTTTTCACGATGTTTGACTTATAACTGCAATTATTACCACTTTCAATCGTTTATAACTCATAAACCAATTAACCAATACCGATGAAATTTTCAGCATATATATAATTTATTTGAGTGAACATTATCAACTTTTTAAATGTTCAATACAGGCCCTGATAAAAAAGTCGTAAAAGTCAACTTTTACTATTTTTTTCCGCGGTTCCGACTAATTGCAATTTTTTTCAAAAGTTTTTTACTCATCTTGTAATAAAATAATCCTTCCAACTTCTCAAAAACACTCGAGTCATCTGTAATAATTTTAAAAAAGTTATACTGTTTCAAATGGTGCTGATTCAGTTTTGCTCTTCACTGTAAGTGGGAAGGATCCTTACAGCGCGTCAAAACAAGCAGTTACTGAGAACGCCAAGTGACAATGTTGCCTGGTGGGGGGGGGGGGGGGAGAGGTACCCAAATAACCGCGATGTGCCTCTCAGATCAGTTGCGCCCGACGGAAGGTTAAAACACCCAAGGGAAATATTCTCGAAAAGAGATTGAAGAAAGAAGCAACGTTGCCAGGGCGATTCCAGGGCTATCTTGGTTAAAGGGCGTTGGATAAAAAGAAACAGCGAGGAGGATCGATGGAATGTCGGCGAAATCGGAAACACACGTGTTTTGGTAGTGCGCTAGGGCGTTTCTGGAAATAACGTGCGGCGTGGCGCTGTGGGTCGCACTCACACCTCCTCGAGCCTCCAGATGCGCTCGTGCCGGCCAAAACGGATGGCGCCAGGTATTTTTAAACCCGAACGATAACACGACCGGCTGGATTCCAAGCGAATAACTGTCCCGGCCGAACGAACCACCTTACGAAATCCCTGCAGTCGCATGTCGCCTCGGGATCGTCACGAGGTGTCTCCTGCAGCCACCCCCGCGTCTCGCTTCTGTAGTCCGAGACTCGCGACTCTTTGATCTCTCCCAGCATCAACTGTGAAAAAAGCCTGCCTACACGCTCCGGTATTACGATAATTCACGCGGTATGTTTTCCAGCTATTCCACGTGACTCACAATTAGATTCGCCTCGTTCGTGCCTTCAACATCCAATTCTTTGATCGGAGCTGCCGCAAAATTTCCTCGTACAATTTTTGCGGTACCGCAAGAGCGAACACGGTGTCTTTTTAAAGAAAGCCACTCAATTATGTTTTCGAACTTTTTACTAGAATCCTGGACCTGCAAATTTGATATTCCTTATCGCACCAGCTAGTAGCATTATCGCAATATGTAGAACAACGCCGAAGTTAAGAAAAGCGTCGATCGGCGCGTGAAAAGGATTAAAGATTCTTCCGAAACAATGTAGATCGATCGAGCAGCGAAGCAAAGATGTTGTTGTTTTATAGATTTATTAGATCGTTGTGAGGTAAGCTCACAAAAGTGTATAATGTATAATAAAGTACTTAAGCTTAACACTAGAACTACCAAGGGGGTCAAAATGACTTGTTTGACATTTCTTATAATTATAACTCATTTCAGGTACATTTTGTTTCTGAAAATTTTGTACGACTTTTTCTAAGATATACAAATCATTAATTCTGTAAAACAGTTTTCTTTTTTGTTATCATTTTGTTGTAAAATTGTATGCAGTATACCTGCATATCCCGAGATGAGTCATTTTGACCCCACACGGAACATAGGTTTTCGGTGCTGTTCTGTTGTATCGTGGAAATTTTTGTGGCACGTAGTCTGAAAGATACACAGAGAAACCGTTGTTTTGTGTCATAATACCTCTAGAAAATCGAAAGTTGGTAATTTTATTGCATTACGCGCCCAATAAACCTGGCACTCGTTAGCGTAGCAATTTATCATCTAGTCGTAAAGGAAAATATTTTCAAACTCAAAGATCTGTCAACAACCAAAAAAATGTTGTTCCCGCGGCCTGCACTGTTCGCGCTTGGTCATTACTTGCAGTATTTACTTCAGCCAAGTTCACTCAGACTACTTTCAGTCGATCATCAGAAACACTGCCATGTACAACTCAGTCGTCTATCAGAAACATTGAAACACAAGTCTCGGTACAACTATATTCGCTGTAACCTCGTCCTAACTATATCGGAAAATATCTGTAAAGTTTTAGAAGTATATGTTTGTGCAAATCATTACGCGAACTGCAGAAATATTTGAACCCATAAAATTACTTCGAAACAATGGGAAAAATTTCACGAAGCAGTAAATTATTGAAAGAAAGAAATAATTTGGAACAAAATTGTTCCGATACAGAGTATGATGAAAGTGATCTAGTTGAAAGTAAAAATGAATACCTTCCATCGAACAACGAAAGTCCAAGCGAGTCATCCGATACTGACAGTGAAGCTGTAATACTTCGACGTTTGCGTAGAAAAAGTAAAAATGTCCAAGTTTTTTCTAATTCTGAAAGTGAAAGTGATCAGGATGTTGAAATGCCCGAAATCTCTTTTGTTTTTTTTCTTTTTTTCTTTTTAAGTTATGATTTGTGTCGCATCAACTGCATGGTTATTAGCGACATCATGGAGTGCGTATTACATTATCTGGTTGATCAGTTTGGTTTCTCTGATGAGCTTAAGTAAATCCTGTACTTTTTCCTCTTTGGTGTTGTCCTTAAGTGAAGATTCTAGTTGGTATTTGTTGCGGAGCAGGTCGTATTTCTTGCATTGCAGAATTAGATGTTCTATTGTTGTAATCGCCTCGCACTCCTCACAGTTGGGGGGTGGGCCTTTGGAGATTATGTAGGAGTGGGTTATTCTTGAGTGGCCAATTTTAATTCTTGATATGACCACTTGCTCTCTTCTGGAAGCATCGGGGATCGGTTTATTTTTTCCGAAGAACTCGTTAGAGATAGTTTTTATATGGTTTGAAGCCTTTTGCTGCCATTCCTCTTCCCATTGTAGATTCAATCTCCTTTTAACACTTTGACGCCGGCATGACCCACCGGTGGCCCATACTTGTCTGTTCCCTGCGGCGGCGTGACCCACCGGTGGCCCATGCTAGATTGTTCCGTCGGGCGGCATGCATCACCGATGGGCCACGTTTGTATATCAAAAAATACGTAGTACAAAATGTTATTTTATTGATTTAACATTATACATTAACATTTCTACCTTATAATCAAACATTTAACACAAAATACATAACTTATAATTTAATCAATACATTAAATATGTAGGATCTTAGAAAAAATGAGGAATTCCGCACCGGGAATCGAACCCGGGACCCTCGCGGTGGTAGCCGATCAACTCTTACACATACCCACGGAACCCTCCTACTTTTCCTAATCTCCATACAGTATTTGGTCTGGGAGGTCCTGATCCCACAAATATAACAAACTATAACTACTTATGTTACCGATGCAATTTTTTCAAACATTTTAAACAAAGTGCCGGCTTATCCGGACAACTGCTACGAAAGGTCATTACTTTTTTTGTTTTGTTTGTGGCGTACTGTGTACCTTTTAAGCTTGTTAAGCGTTTGTAACATTCTTTACATCTTTTTCTCATCTTCCTCGCGGATCCTTGGTATGAACTTAAAAAATGCCGCCCCATGGAGTGGACCGCTAATTGGAGCGCCGCCGCTCGGAACGGACCGCGAATATCCGCGCCGGCGTCAACGTGTTAATTTCCCTTAGCAGTCTCTTTTGTTCTTAAAATTTGAAAAATATATAAAAATGTAAAAATTGCTGTCGTTTCTTAAATGTCTTAGTAATTTAAGAAACAAGTCATTTTGACCCCTCCGGTAGAAGTAGGTATACGTCAATCGTCGGTTGTTCTAGTGTTAACAATGCACAGACGGTATTAAAGTATTAGTAATAAGGCTTTAATTGTTCTTAATATTAGAACGGGACACTGCACACACAAGCACCGTGTTACGCTCTGCACACCAGAGACCTCGGCAAAGGTCGGCAACTCTCGGGTGGTTTCGGCATCCCTCTCATACACACAGAGACTCCTCTCTTTACAGATGTAAATACTAAGTTCGATTGCGACAAGCTCGTGCATACGAACTGAAAGCTCGGCTGTCCGCCCCTTGCGATTCTAATAACCGGTGCAATCGATCCGTGGCAACCACATCATTTGTACAAACGTATATATCAACCGTGGACTAAAAACTGTCGCGTATCATTAGGCAATTTATCGGATAGATCGCAGTGACACGTTTAAATTGATAGACGGCATTGTTCGTTGCACTCGCGATCCCAGCTCTCGAGGTCTTTGATCTTCGGCGCAGATAGTACGGAATTATTTCGAATGACAGCAGCTACCCGATAGAACAGAAAAGAAGCGTAGGGACGGGGGTGTGCTAGCAAAGGGCAGGTTCACGCGATCTACGCGATCCACGCGAAACCACGTGATCCACGCGGGATCGCAGACCATTCGGTCATGAAAGGAGACGTGGGTGGCTGCGAGGAGGACAGAAGATTCCCGCTGCTATTAATAGAACTGAGGTTATCTCTCCGGCTTCTACGTATAGTCGAATGCCAGCGTAGGGTGGAGTTGGTGGAGTTTCGCGGAGGGTGTCATGCAGGCAGATTACTTGTACCGGTTTTCTGGAATGGTGTGTGTCAATCGTCCTATGGGCGTCCGCTTCGACAACGCGTGAACGCACGCGCGCGTGCGCAGGTATTACAGGATGGTCATTACAAAGTGGCCAGACAGAGGTAACCCCTTTGATCCGCCATTATTTTCCCCGATCAAGAAAGCGTTTACCCGCGAGAAGATTCAAATCGAACATTTCCACCAGGAAAGCGTGATAGAATTGGCTGATTCAACAGCGAGTGAATTAACATAATGCAACATCATTTTGGTCGGGTCTGCTCGTCGCGACCCCGAGGACCGAGACGCGTGACCCGTCCATTTTTTGACTGACTAATTTATGCCAAGGACCGCGTCGCGCCGCACCGGGCGTTAAAGTATTCCCAAGTTTATTGAGAAGAGATAAGGCAAGCCATGAATCCGTTGAACGTCGACGACCCGGCTAAGACCGCTGAGAGGCGTTGAAGCCGAGATAAGAGGTTCCGCGGTGCGCGGCGTCTTCTGACCCTGCGCTCGTCGGATCTAGGAGCTTTTTAACTTAAGGTATTAAGATTTTAAGGACGCATAGATTGCAGAGATTGCTCGGAATTAATGACCGGGAATAAAACGATGAAAAAGAGCCCCGGGAGGGAGGGTTCCGCTAGCAGAAGACGTTGTATGTCCTCCGGTGTTGCAGACGTGACGCGACAACGAGCGTTCTTCTTCTTGTAAAATTGACTACTGCTTTACGATTGCAGAGACATCGTTCTTCGTCGGAAGACCGATTCGATGAATAAGAGATCCGACGCGACGACGGCAAGTTCGTAAAACTCGACTGCGCGGTTCGTCAATAAAATCTTTAGAATGTAGTTAATTATTCAGCCATCATCGGAACGAGCCGACGTTGTAAACATTATTACGCTGACAGACGGCCGCGCGCACATAAGATATAAAAACGTGTTGTCGGTTATGACATCGGGCCGGCCGTCGGGAAGGTTGTAATTTCTCTTGGCAGCGACGTTGTCCGGGTTCATCGTCTCGTTCGATTTGAAATTATCCATTTTAGGCAAAGTTCAATTTAGCCGCGCCCCGTTGCCTCTTGTTTAAGGAAAGGATTTTCTGACCGGTAGGTTATTAATGAAACGACGAACTGGAACGCGAGGATTAATTAAAACGGATGGAACAGATAGTTCCGATAGTTTATTCCGCGCGGCGCCGAGCTCTCTAATTTAGATTCGCAGCTGATATTGCTACATAAAGAAAACTTGTTCTGTCATGTTTTCAATCGAGAATTTGCATCTACCGCTTTTGCAATTCTAGAATAACATTTTGTACTTCTTTTTCAACGACAAACGGGAAGGGTATACAGTCTGCTAGTCGATAGAAAAATTGAGCAAAGTATAGTGACAGGTTGACGCAAGACTCATCGACAACGGACTATTGCTTGTTCCTCGATAGGAATGTTGCGATGCGATCGAACTATATTAACGCGCAGTTTTTTCCTCACTAGAGGTTGTAAATCTCGAAATCCCGATTGGACGCGTTTCGATATGCGGGTCACCGACTTATCACCCGCCAAACTAATTTTGGGTGACTGGATTCGAAGTGAAGAGCGATGATTAAGCGAAGAGCGAAGAGCAATTATTAAGTTTCCGCTATAGCAAGTATGAAAATGTTCATTTCTCTTCTGAAATCAGCACACCTAGTGTTACACTAAATACGTTATTACAATTAAATTATGTTACAGACGCAAAAAATCTCATCTCTTGAGAAAGACCCACATCTGGGTCGAAACGTTGAGGTTCCTTAGAGGTTTATAATTTGCAAAATTGCTATTTGTATTAATGATCGAACCTGTGCGCCGAAATTCGGCACGAGTACGATTTCCGTCGCCCCTCGTACGATTTCCGCCCCCTCCACGACCTAACAACTCATTCTATTCACATAATTTTTCCATTATTAGTTCAAATTCTGGATGACAGCTACAATGCAAAGATTATGGGAATAAAATTTTATTTTCTACAAAAAAGGTCTCTCGATATTTTGCCATATTTTGCATATTTACCGATATTTGCAAATTTATAAAAAACAGGAAATCTATTTTGCCGGTTAAACCAGGCCAATTTGATAGCATGTTATATATACATTATTTTCTTGAAATAACCCCAAGAACACAAATATAACCTCAAAACGAGGGGCCACGGAAATCGTACTCTCCCCCGAAATTCAAAACACAATTAATGAAGAGCGATGGTTGCGTGAGACTTTGATTGCGTTTTTGAACGATGTTCTGCGACTGCTGTCTGAATGTAGAGTGTCTGTTCTTTCGGAAGTTGAGGAGCGCCTAGGCTGCCTTCGTACTTGTAGGCGTTCTTCTGTTTTGGGAGGTTTTCGGTGTCGCTGAGTAGAAATGCGCCAATTGGTTCTTGCCGATGCATTTTCCCAATCGGCGCATTCTTTACGGATCATCATCACCCTTCCGTTACGCCCTGAGCGTGCGTTGTCTCGGGTAGAGTGGGGATGATACTTGCAAGACCGTGGAGTCCTATGGACCTTCGACTGCGTCGTCGGAATTCCTCGAAGTAACCCTCGGTAACTTCGAGTACCACATCACCACGTTGTATAAAAGAAAGACATTATAAAACGGCATTTTGCTTACAAAAACGATGGATAAACTACGTTTTGAAATTGAGGTGAAAGCAGGTAAAAATCTAAAATCGAACATCTATGCCATAACCTCAATTGAGACGCCACGTGGAGAGGTTTCATACCGCAAATGCGAATAACAAATGATTTGAAATTTTAACCCGTACGAAGCAAAGATAAAACAAAAATCCTAATGTTTCCGCTGCTTTCTGGGTAGCGTTCGAAGCCTATCATGGACTCGGATTAATTTTGTGTGAAATCGATATTGATTTTCAGATTGCTCGCATAAAACCTCGTTGAATCTCACAGTTTGCACGCGGGCCGAGCGTTTCCCAAGAGCCCGCTCGCCGCCTTCGATTCCCTGAAGTAATCTTATTTACCGCGCGCAGAATGATGGCGGATTTGATAAAAAGAGCAAATGTCGACAATTTTCCTTGCACCGCGTTAGCTAAAATCCATGCCGTGGAATTTCACGGTAGACTAAACCCGCCTAGAGTAGATGCACCTTTCCAGTTTAAACATATTTCTGAGCTCCAGCTCGTTTATCATTTCATTTATAAATTATATAGCTCAAATGGTTGTTTAAGATTCTTTTTTGACGCTTTCCGAAGTTGTTGCAAATTGTTGCAGACGTCAGATAGACAATTTAGCACGTTGATTTTTTGGCGGCTGAAAAGTGTGTGAGAGGAGGAAAAAGGAGAAGGAAGCGTTTCGTCCTAGGCCCGCTAGAGGACTCGTCGGTAAGGATATCTAGCGGACCCGTGCCTTAGACGCGGGATGTCGTAAGGACAGTTTAGGACGGTATATATGCAAACAGAGGAAGATTCAGGTAGTAGCGGGAAAGGTGTTGTCGTAATGTCCCTCTGTTGACGAGCATAGGAAGTAGCCGCCACACTTTAATTCCATATAAACAACTTAATTTTTATTAAAAATTTTTTTAAAGTGCATTTTGCACTTCGTCCTTTTAGATACGGCGAGACTTTTCGCCACACTGTATCTCTGAGACGACAAGTCTCGCCGCGGATGGCGCGTAAACTGTGCATGACGCCTTCCGCTTTCCGCTATTTATGTATAACAGTGATGAGCAATTTTGCCTCAATTGAGGCAAAACCAATGATGGTATATGGTCTCAATTTTTTCGCGCATGCGCGATTAAATGCAGGAATGTCCCGTACGTCTTATGTTTGTGGGGAAAGTAGGGGACAACTGTTATTAGCGGAAAACCGGACAGAAGGGTGCAAGACGACACGACGAAACGACCGTACTTCGAAATTTTGGTAAGTTGATGTTAATATATTCGATTTCATAATTTATCGACAATCCTCTGTTGACAAGCATAGGAAGTAGCCGCCACAATTTGCAGCGAAAATTCGGTGGATTTGCGTTTGCAGTTTCGCAGCGCACGCATGGCGTCCGAGTCTTGTCGTGCTCGCGTACGCGCGCAAATTTAAAGAATTTGGAAAGGATCGTGGCGGTGTCCTTATCTCGGCTCGGCTAGGCTATACCTTGCGTCATATATTTGGGCCGTTGACGCCACCATGGCCTGGGTTGGAGGACCTCCGCAAGGACGAACGAACCCAGCAGCTCGATAAACAGCCACGCGTCCTGGCCCATCCTACGCCGCCTCTGTTTCCCGTTTTTCTTTTGCGTTTTGGGTTCTGCCTCCTGTGCCCTGTGCCCTGTGTTTTGTGTACGCGGCGATCCCTTCGCGCCCACCACCAGCCGCAGGGATTCCTGCGAGCTGTTTGCTGTTTGCTTTCTGTTTACCCCGGCAATTTAAATTTTTGTCGGCCGTTGGTCGGCCCCGACCAAACCCGACCGGGCCCGACCGGACCCAGCCCAGCCTGGCAGTCACCATCCGTGGAATTTTTGTTATCACGACGATGACACAGTAGCGTGAAACATCCTATCCGAGAAATTCCATTTCTCACTGGCAGACGGACTCCAGCCACCAACATTTGTGCACAAACTTCCACAAGCGATTCGATTTCCCCCCGTGGATGACGATTCTGAGTACGGACGCGTCACAGGTGCTTCGTCAAAGGAGATCCGCTCGTTGGATACGGGCACGTTCGACGAAATTCAATCGTACAATGAAATTTCCAAGGCGCTAAACTGGCTTTCAGAAATCAGTAGTCACGGAGGTCCTTTATAACGGCGATCATCTCGCTGAACGATTTAGCACGCGCGAGCTCTATCGAGTAGGGCTGTTACTTTCCTTCGAAGGTCGAAGATTTCGAAGCTTCGAAGCTTCGATTGCAGAAACTTCGAAGGTGCTGAAAATTGAAGGTTCGAAACTTCGAACCTTCGATTCGTTTCCAGTTAACGGATAAAATAAATAAATTTTCATAATTTGTTTCTATATTCACTATTTGAATTATTTCAATAATTTATTGTTAAGATAATATATTTGTAATTTGAATTATCCTTTCGATAGCACATTGTTAAAATAATTGTTTAAATAAATACATTTTATAATTCGTTTCTATATTCATTATTTGAATTGTTATTTCAAGTATTTATTGTTAAAATAATTGATTAAATAAATAAATTTTTACAATGTGTTTCTATATTCATTATTTGAATTATTTCAATAATTTATTGTTGAAATAATTGTTTAGACAATGTACACGTATTTACATAATTAATATTGGAACACATTTCTATAGAGTATAAAAATTTATAATCTACGGAAATTTTTATAATATATAGAAATGTGTTTCTATATTCATTATGTAAATACTTGTACAATCTTTAAATAATTATTTTAACAATGAAATATTGAAATAATTCACATAATGTATATAGAAACAAAATATGAAAATTTATTTATTTAAACAATTATTTTAACAGTGAACTATCGAAATGATAATTCAAATAATAAATATATTATTTTAACAATAAATTATTGAAATAATTCAAATAATAAATATAGAAACAAATTGTAAAAATTTATTTCTTTTGTCCGTTAACTGGAAACGAATCGAAGGTTTGTAGTTTCCAAGTTTCGAAGTGCACGAAATTTACAAGTCTTCGAAATGTATGAAGATTTATTTATTTATTTATAGACGGAAATATTTTTCGCATAATATGAAATAAATATCACGTGTACATTAGGAAACAATATTCTATTTCTAATATTAAACAAAGATTCATTTTATAATAAGGAAAAAATATTTTTTTCATAAAATGAAATAAATATTACCTGTATATTAGAAAAAATATTCTATTTCTGTGATTAAAAAATGTGAAATGGTTAAAAAAGGTGTGGCTTGAAAAATATTTTTTCAATATTTGATAAAGATATTTAACCAACATTTTTGTGCTACTGGAGCCTTCTCTGAGAAACGGAACAACATTGTAACTCTTATTCATTAACTGGAAACGAATCGAAGGTTCGAAGTTTCCAAGTGTCGTAGTTTCTAAGTGTCGTAGTTTCTAAGTGTCATAGTTTCGAAGTGTCGTAGTTTCTAAGTGTCGTAGTTTCTAAGTGTCGTAGTTTCGAAGGTTCGAAGTTTCTAAGTGTCGTAGTTTCTAAGTGTCGTAGTTTCGAAGTGTCGTAGTTTCTAAGTGTCGTAGTTTCTAAGTGTCGTAGTTTCGAAGGTTCGAAGTTTCTAAGTGTCGTAGTTTCTAAGTGTCGTAGTTTCGAAGGTTCGAAGTTTCTAAGTGTCGTAGTTTCTAAGTGTCGTAGTTTCGAAGGTTCGAAGTTTCCAAGTGTCGTAGTTTCTAAGTGTCGTAGTTTCTAAGTGTCGTAGTTTCGAAGTGTCGTAGTTTCTAAGTGTCGTAGTTTCTAAGTGTCGTAGTTTCGAAGGTTCGAAGTTTCGAAGTGTCGTAGTTTCTGAGTGTCGTAGTTTCGAAGGTTCGAAGTTTCGAAGTGTCGTACTTTCTAAATGTCGTAGTTTCGAAGGTTCGAAGGTTCCAAGGTACGAAGGTTCCAAGCTTCGAAGTTTCGAAGCTTCGAACCTTCTAAACTTCGATTTTCATCACCTTCGAAGTTGCCTTCGTTTCTTCGAATCCTTCGAAGCTTCGAAGAGTCGAAGCTTCGGAAAAGTAACAGCCCTACTATCGAGTCCGCAAGTCAAATTCTCCCATCGCAATACTATAATCACCCTTTCAATCGTCTATCAACTCAGCCATAAAAATCGGTAGAGCGATTAACTCAGTATCTTATGCACATGCGATAGCGTAGCGTAAATTATCAGACTTTATTTCAGAACAAAACACGTCCTCTTCCCTGTTTATGCGGTACCGCATAAAAACAAACAAGCAAGGGTGACAACGAAAATGCTGTTTTTATTTTTCTCGAAGCAAGAAGTTAAATCGGTCCCATCGCCAAGGTGAGCTTGCGAGACTTCGTTTAAACCGGATGGATAACCTATGGCCGAGGGTATCGGGGTGGGAGAGCCTTACGAGCAATTAAACGGTCTTTATGAGCACACAATGTGACATATTCCCCGCGTAATTATTTCTCTCGGCCACACGGAATTCTTTGCGGTTTCGCGCAAATCTCCTTCCAAGCAATTTCTCGAAATCGAAAATTACGATACCGGATCCGGTGGTCTCCGCGATTCAAAGCGAACACGAGCAACGCGTTTCGCCGTATCAAAGGAATGTATTCTACGCGCCGCGTGACCAACAAATTCAGAAGATTACCGGTAACCGTGGCAAAAATGTCGATTCCTTTAAAAAAGACTTCCGGTGGCGGCTGAAATGTGTGTGTGAGAAGGAAAACGAAAGACAACGTTTCGTTTTGAGCCCGCTAGTAGACTCGTCAAAAAGGCTGTCTAGCGAGCTTTGCTTGAGCCTCAGGAATATCGTAAGGACGGTTTAGGTCGGTACATGTATATGTTAAATTAAAGAAAATGATATTGGCGCAAGATCGAACCTTCCGCCAATATCATTTTCTTTAATTTAACTCAAAATTCGATCGATAGAAATCATAATTATATGTATATTTTACCGTGAAAGCGTATAATTCCGGTATTCCATGAAATAACTAGTTATTCCATAAAATACCGATCTACGATAGTTAAATTGTAGAATAATTTTGTTATTTGATTCTTTAATTCTATATATTCTATATATACTACTATTCTATATATACTACCTAACTAGGTAGAGAATAACTATATTTTTTAAAAATAAATTAAAAATAGTTATTTTGTAAAATAAGGTAGTTGTACAAAATTTTCAAAAAATATAGTTACTCTCTTAGAATAAACATAAATTAATACATTTTTGTATAACCCAGACTTAACCCAGACCTAACCGTGACTAATAGTCACGGGGAACTTTCTTTGGCACGTTCCACATCTTTCACTAACATCATATATTTGTTAGTAAAAATTATATTTGCTAGTAAACTATATATTTGTTAGTAAAGAATATATTTGTTAGTAAACTTTTGATTCATTTATCTTCTTATTTCACTTCCTTCCATAGTAACATCACTAAACGGGGTAACTATAACTGTAATAATTTATTTAACACTAAACCTGCCACCGCCGGTCAAATGACCGCTTTCAGATTTTTTATTGTACAATTATTGAAGTTGTAAAGATGCTTCCACTAGCAATGATTATGCATACTTTTTTAGGAGCACATAATAATCACTTTTAATGGTCGGTAGGTTTAGTGTTAAAGAGCGCCCGTTAAAACACAAATTGATGTGTTTTTTTTTTGAGGTTAGGTATGTGGTTCATTCATTACACACTTGAAATAGAGCGCAGTCGGTATTCTATATAATAACTAGTTAACACTAGAAAGACTGAAACTTAGTATATACCTATATTGCCCAAAAACAGTCAAAATGACTGCACTGTGAAAGAATAACTAATGTGTAAAGAAAGTTTAAAATTAATTTTTAATATTTTTTATATTATTTACAGTTATATAACAAGTTATTAGTAAATATTAACAAGAAAAAAAAATTTACTTTTCCTGGGCATATTGATGACACTTTCATTTTCATCATTGGTGATCGACTCTTCTTCTAATTGAAATTAAAAAGCAGTCAAAATGACTTCCTTGGGCAATCTAGTGTTAAAGTATCAAATAACAAACTATTTTATAATTTAACTACCGTAAACCGGTATTTTGTGAAATAACTAGTTATTTCATAGACTATCGGATTACATGGTTTAATGGTGACATATATACGAATCGGTGACAGATCAGGTAGTACATAGCCGGAAAGATGTTGTCTATTTGTTCATCCGGTGGCAAGCGCAGGAGGTAGCCGCCACATACTCAATGAAAAGAAAGGACACTTTCTACCGTGTAAGAGAATAAAATATATACATCAGTTGTTGGACAAAGAAGCAAATATCGTAGGAACGATCGAATCGAATTCCAAGGTTCATTGCTTCTGTGTAATCTGGCCCGCAAAAAAAAAAAATGAGACAGGTTAATAACATCTCGATATAAAAAAGTTCCGCATCAGAGGAGAAGCATAAAAAGCAGCGAAAAAACCGTAGCAAGATGTCCACCGTAAAGGAATAAAATGTCCACTTACCCGTGGCGTCAATGACCACTTGGAATATCACTTAGAACTATAAAATTCTCCCCTCGTACGGTTTTACACAGACCCGCTAATAAATCGAGAAGGGAATAGCCGTTTTCTCGGGCGATTCACCCTAAAAAAGTAAATCGTTAGGAGCCTCTCGTAGACAGGATACCAGCCAGAATTATTTAGAGGCATTGGACTCGGACGGCATTGAACGACCTTCACGAATTCGAGTTCACATACTCGCCACACACACACACGGATCCCACACTGGACAACGCACCAGGGACTCCATTTTTACGTTCCTCGCGAGCCTTCTTGTAACTCGATACCCACTGTCTACGGGAATCCTGCTACTGCGTACGCTGCAGCATTTTTGCCGATCCATAGGGAAACGTATAATTCAATTCGGGAAAAACCCGTCGCGTATAGAAATGTTTAAAATGTTTCTCAATTTAATTACCATGCAATTTAAAGCGCTCAAATAATGCGAAAACCGCGGACGATTATATTAATCCTTTGCACTCGGAGCTATTTCAACTGAAAAACAAAACATTTCTTCTAACCTAAAATATTTCCATCATACATAAGTTTTTTTCAATATATGCGTACGAAACTGGTATAGTACCTCATACAATATACGAATGTTTAGTAATTTATTACATATGAAGAAATTTAATCGTGTAAACAATATTCTGAATAATGGTGTAGCAATTTGTAATGGCGCCTCAGAGTCGCCATTCGAATGCTAAGGGTTCATCCTTTGCACTCGAAGCAATTTTAATTCCAAATCAAGACATTTCTTTCAACCTAGAACATTTTCATTTTATTTATTCTTTTTTTTACAATATGTACATGAAATTGAACCTGTTTTCGCATGCAACACTTGAATGTTCAGCAATTTATAGAATACAGACGAATTTAATAGTATGAACACTGTTTTTAACACTAGATTTACGGGGCCCGTCAAAATGACGGATTCAACAATTTTTAATTTACGAATATTAAGAGTGTAAGGAGGCATTCGTGAGGAATTATTAAATAGATTTATTTTTTTGTGTACATATTACAATAAAAATCGCTAAAGATCTAAGTAAATACAATTTTATTATTTTTATAAAGCAACGTAAAATAATCAATTTTAGTGCTCCGTAAGCCTAGTGTTAATAATGTTAAGGCAATTTTTACTGGCGCCTCAGCTTCACCTTTCGAGTGTGAAGAGTTAAACTTTTATCGCGAACGAAAATGAATAAACCTTTTGCTTCCTGTAGGATTCAATGAACGCCTTATCCGGTTAAACAAGTTCTGAAATAAAAATAGATAGATAAAGACGAACGAACGCATACAACTTCGAAAGCTAGAAAACCGAAGCTATTGTCCATTAAACCGGATCGGATATTGTTTAGCAATTGGGTATATCTTCATAAGAAAACGAGCGATACAATTATGGACGCGAGTAACTAACGCCACAACACAAAACGATGAATAAACGTGCTGCCATAAATCTTTCGTCGAGTTCCAGCAAGTGGTAATTAAAGGGTGCGGAGAAGGTGTCGGATGGAGTTCCTTGCGATTCAGCGGTTTCAAGACTGATGTATACGAGGACGAAAAGCAATATGTTGCCGATAAGTTTTGACCTCGTAAAACGTGGATGTGAAACGAATCGGCCAGTTCCATTCAGCGAGTCGCAATCACGGTATCTCCGCGAGTTAACCAGAAGCGTAGCCGAATAACATGTGTTGCGGACGCGTTGTTAATTAACGCTGTATCATGTGAAAGATCACGACTCCGCACCGACCATACTACCATCGAAGAAGGATTAGTCCTATCGGGATTGCACCAAGACACGGTTCGCGTCCACAGTTTTGCTGTACCCGTGAAAAAAGAACCGATTAGCGAATAAAGCCAACTGGTCGAACGAATCGATACGCTCTAGACAAGATAAAGAAATGATCGATCGAATCCTTGTTTCGATATAGCGCAGCGGCGTGTTCTAATGGCGTGCTAGACTGTTGTATTCTGTGGAGCATAATGTATAGGGTGCGGTTATTAGCAAGCGTACAACGCGTGCAGCAGACTATTCTTCTTTTTAATTAACTGTCCCAGATTGACCGGGATTGCCCTGGTATTGAAGTTGCTGTCTAGAATCCCAGTTGAATGTCAAACTGAGCTATACTTTCTCTTAGGTAACCACTTTTTTTTAACTTTTCTTTATGTAATCCTGTAGATTTGGACGAGAAACCTTCAAAAATGTAAATCTTATTGTTAGGAATTCAGTGGTTCAGAAGTTATACGCGTGTGAACATGAGCAATTTCAAACGTTTTTGACAGGTTAATGCGCCATCATATTAGTATATTCGCTGGGTGGTAGACGTACGAGTGCTGAGCGCATGCGCTAGATGTTATGGTGATTTTGGTGCGTTACATATTGAAATGACCACTTTATTTTGAGCTCAATTAGATCTGGCTGATTTTGACGTGATTGGAATTTAACACTAGAACTACCGAGCGCTAAACGCGACTGGTGTATATTGCCTTCTAATAACGGCAGGAATGCATTTATTCAACTTCCGTACAACTATTTAAATATGTACTCTAATAGAGAAGTTGACTAAAATATTACTCCGGAAAACATTTTTATAATTTCAATATTCGTAAAAGAAAAATTTAGAAACCAGTCACTTTGACTTGTCCGGTAGTTCTAGTGTTAAAGGTATTTAATCATGTTTGTTGGGGTCTGGTAAAAAGAAATCAAATTGCTAATTAATTGTGGATTTTTCGGAATTATAGCGTTATATATTCCAATTACCGCTTTAAAACAGCTACTTCTACGTGCTTGTGTTGTCATCTAACGGATCCGTTCGGCACTACTTAGCCGATCTGACGTGTAACACCTAACAAATACATGAATATAGCGGCGCATTAACCTGTCAAAAGCGCTTGAAATTGCTCAAGTTTACAAGCGTATAACTTCTGAACAACTGAATTCCTAACATTAAAACTTACATTTTTAGTGTTTTCTCGTCGAAATCTGCAGAATTGCATAAAAAAAAGTTAAAATAAAGTGGATATCTAAAAGAAAGTGAACCTCAAACTGTCCCGCAATTTCGGAGAAAGCATCGGCCAATATCACGTACACTCCAAAACTGGCCTGTGAAGTCGGAGTCGGGGAATCGAAGTCGAAATCGAAAGAAAATATGTCGACTCCGACTCGGTCTAAGTAAATTTTATAAAAATCAAAAATGTGCTCAGAATAGTTGAATTATCGGTGCATGTGAATAGTTTACGAACGAAATCGTAGAGACCTTCGTACACAGATATGTATCTCTGACTCGCATAAGTTCAAGTAGCTAAGTGCCCTTTGTATACGTGTCCAAACTGAACATCTTCAGGGACAGTAACGAATGCTCGCGAACGAGTTGGTGTCAGAGTTGAACCATATCTTAAGCTGGCCCGAAGCAACTAGGCATAAATCCGTATTTAAAATGTCAACGATAAATATTCCGAGCCACGGCGTAATATCTCGAACAGCTGAGAAATAAACAAGGTCATTTTATTCCTCGCTTGATATTTTATTTCGTTGTTCTCGTAGCTAGATGATCTTTACAGGCTACCTCTAATAAGTTGTGCGAACACGAGGATTTAACATATGTCTCGAGCCGATATTCACCGTGTTGAACGAGGGATAAATTGAAAATCGTATTGACCGTAAAATGTAGCTATAAAATGTTGGATCGAATGTACTTTCGATCTTTCCGCTTGCATCGCAACGGTCCGAGGAATATCTCGCGAGATATGCGACCCATTAGGGCCATAGCGCAAGCACCAGCACGCGAAATCACCTAAAATGTGACAATATAAGCAGAAAACTACGGGTTAAGCTGTTCGTGATGGCTTTCGTATTACCGAAAGTGAATAAAAGGATTATTTTCCGTACGCGAGGCACGGGCGTATTATGCGCCGATAATTATTCCGATGCTGAACGTCCTTCGCACAATAGCCAGCTTAAATCTGCTTCGTAAACTGCGTTTTCAAGTGTGCGATAATTTCAGAAGAGTTGGATCCTGAATTACCATCGAACTCGCGTAACGATAATTAACGAGACAGAACGTTGTCATATTTTGTAATCGCTGTAACCGATTTTATTGGGTTCGCGGTTTCCTCACTGGCGCCCGCAAACAACGAGAGCCGGAATACCGTTTGCGCGAGCATGCGAGTTTCATAAAATTCCGTGTATCAGCTGGCACGATATATTCTACCCGTTTCCTTAATAAATTTAACGCGGCGATGAAGCGTTTCATTACTCGTAAACGTATCGTAGCCATAGTCCTGTTACTCGGCGTTGTAAGCTCTCCCGTAATCCGAGCGGAGTATTGCGAAATTTTATTTACCGAATCTCTTTTTCTAACGCGAACAGCGTAACCGTTTTATTTGTAAACGTCGGCTTTAGCTTGTTTACTTTGATATTTTATTCGGCAAAAGTAAGAGTTCGAAAGGTTTGTACGTAGTCTATCCAATAAATACGCGAACTCGGTTACTGAGATGGGATTAGGGTGACGTTCGGCCATGCCCACCTGCTGCTTTGTCGGCGAAGAATCTACTGGGCTACAGCTAGAGGAGGAATTTTTTTTGTGGCGCCCTTTTGTTTGCTCTTGTCGACGATGGACATTGATGAACAGATGGAACAACGAGTCAACGTTTTATAAAATTTTTGGTGGAACTTGGGGAAAACTCTCGAGAAAGTCATGAAATGTTGAAGTCTGCTAATAGAGATAACGCACTGAAGAAAACAACTCTTTGCAATTGGATCTATTCATGCGGGGGTGTTACTGGGAAAATGCGAAGACGATACATCGTGAAACCACGAGGCAGCAGAAGAGCCTGACTTCTGAGGACTTCCAGGGAGGTTATGAACAATGGAAACGGAGATGAGACAAGTGTATTACTACGAATGGGGCAGTATTTTGAAGGGGTAAAATTGATGTACCCTAAATTATGTAAAATGATGTTTTTACGATCTCAGTCCGCGTATTTATTGGACAGACTACGTACATGTATTACAACTACTGTTTCGATCCGCGTTCAGGTTCATTTACAAGGCCACTCATCGCCGTCGTTTATTTATACGCTCGAAAAGCCGGAGATCAAGAAGGCGATTGCCAGTAGCGTGGACGCTTTAAAACGAGATTTTCGTGGGACGGATGGTCTTGAGCCGCATAAGTCATGAAATTTCACTATTAATACTTTCAACGCTTCGCGTCCAGTGCATTACATTTTTTCTCTCCCGCCAAAAGGACTGCAAAATAAACGGTGCACTTCGACAAAGGATAAAAATCCCAACAGGCATTAAAGTCTTCTCGTATTTCCCGTGATTTATGGCGGCACCGTGCACAAAGCTCGGTTGCTCCGTTATGCGTCTTCTCCTCTGCACCAATGCACCAACACCATGCGAGGCTATGCAATTTCCACGCGTGCACGTGCGTACGAGCCCGCGCATTTACGATTTTCTGGATCTGTCCCGCGAGAATTCGTTTTCGGAATGCATTCGAGTCGCTGCACAGTGGTCCCAAATCCCGAAAACACGGCCAAAACCTCTAAACGTATTTTAATGCACTGAAAAATTCGTACTCGCGGATTTTCGGGGTCGCTGATTACGAATATGAAGTTGAAATTCCAAAAAACAAAATGGCAGATCCAATATGGTGGACATGTACATTAAAAAATGCTTATGCCTGCTTGGAAAATGATCTTCTTCGGGGTCTTTGGGGTCGCTGATTATGAATATGAAGTTGAAGTACCAAAAAACAAAATGGCGAATCCAATATGGTGGACATGTACATTAAAAAATGGTTATTCCTGCTTGGGAAATGATCTTTTTGGGGTCTTTGGTCGCTGATTATGAATATGAAGTTGAAGTACCAAAAAACAAAATGGCGGGTCCAATATGGTGGACATGTACATTAAAAAATGGTTATGCCTGTTTGGAGAATGATCTTTTTGGGGTCTTTGGGGTCCACATTACGAATATGAAGTTGAAATTCCAAAAAACAAAATGGCGGATCCAATATGGTGGACATGTACATTAAAAAATGGTTGTGCCTGCTTAGAAAATGATCTTTTTGGGGTCTTTGGTCGCTGATTATGAATATGAAGTTGAAGTACCAAAAAACAAAATGGCGGGTCCAATATGGTGGACATGTACATTAAAAAATGGTTAGGACTACTTGGAAAATGATCTTTTTGGGATCTTTGGGGTCGCTGATTATGAATATGAAGTTGAAGTACCAAAAAACAAAATGGCGGGTCCAATATGGTGGACATGTACATTAAAAAATGGTTATGCCTGTTTGGAGAATGATCTTTTTGGGGTCTTTGGGGTCCACATTACGAATATGAAGTTGAAATTCCAAAAAACAAAATGGCGGATCCAATATGGTGGACACGTACATTAAAAAATGGTTGTGCCTGCTTGGAAAATGATCTTTTTGGGATCTTTGGGGTCGCTGATTACGATTATGAAGTTTAAATTCCAAAAAACAAAATGGCCGATTAAAATTTAGACAACAATTCGCAATAAATGTGTTTTGAGAGGTTGATAGGTAAAAATGTATAAATGACGAGCAAAATTGCACTTTGTATATCAAGAATTAGTATAATTGTACAATAAATTATGTACATAAGATTTAATCATCCGAATCGCAGCAGATATCTATTCAATTTACAATGATTATAAAGAAATGCTTGCTAACAATTGTAAAATCGCATTTTTAAAATCCTTAGGAAAGAAACAAAGTTTACCCTCGTACGAGCAGAGTGGCGCCTAGTGGCAGTTGGTTTATATAAATTTTGAAAGATAAATGTATTAGCAACACGTCAGAAAAGGAATTTTGGTGGTACTCCGTGGAACTTTTAACTTATGTCTACGTTTCTACAATACGCGCCTCAAGTTTTACCTTCTACGTTCTCCAAAGAATATTTCCATCGTGTAACGTAATGACTAACAATTTTGGAGATACAAAAACAGATAAACATTCTACTTACTTTCAGGAACAGCATCCATTTTGCAGAATTGAAATTGATGCACTATTTTGAAAGTTATGCACTTTAGAAGGGTGCGTTCAATTTCCTACTAATGCGCGCGACAAATGCTCATCAAACGAAGGTTAACTTTGAACCGACTACTGAACCGCACCATCAAGTTTTTATCTTTTTCCCTGCTGGCATTCAGTGGTCGTATCGTCACTTTACCAAACCCTACAATTACAAACTCCTAGGAGGTAGTTTATTTTTGAGGTTTTGGCCGTGTTTTCGGGATTTAAAACCACTGTGCGCTGGTTGGCTTGCAACTGGATCACTGCTTGCCAGAAACGAGTCGTTCGCGTCCACGGACATTGTATATCTCCGAAGAAGAGCATTTCATTCGAACGGTACCTCTGGTTTCATTTTATTGCTAGTAGGCCATTTATTTATTAATTTTGCTTTTGTTACGATAAGTATGAGATACATGGAGTGGATATATCTTGCGCACTACCGTAGCCTCATGGAAGCGGAGGCCATCGCGGCGCGACGGTTCCACAATAATTCACATCACGAGCTAACGAACTCGCGTGACAGAGTACCAGACAGATTCGTTCGGGTGCATTGTTTTTCGCCATTTCACAAGCGGATTGCGAGGCGAATCCATGAGACGGTGTCATGGTCAGGCGCAGATGAAACAGCATCCATTACGCGGCAGATAGGGGGAGCGGCTGTCATCAGTCACCAACGAATCTAGCCCAGTCATCGAAAAATTCGGCAGTAGGCAGCAGGCAACAGACAGCAGACAGCGGGCATCGTGTGATCATCCACCGGTCGTCGATCAGGTGATTCGTTGTTCCGGCCTTCGAGCCGGATCTTATCGCGGCGACAGTCGTTGTTTCGTTCTCAATGCCCGGTATTAAACAGATTCGCATCTCACGCAATTTGTCACGGTCGGGGCCGGCCGACACAGAAGCGATTCGTAACGCGACGCGGCGATTTATAATCGGACGTAAAAATGATATAATGGAAATAAATGATAGCCTAATGAATTGTAAATTATACGGGTGGACCGCAAGGAAAAGAAATCACCGGCACGGAATCGTTCTATCATCGCGAGAAATATTCATGGAATTTGCTCGGCGGCTCTCACACTCATGCTACCGGAATTTGAAAATTCTAGCGAGACGGTTGTTAACTAAATAACGCGGGTTTATTCGCCTTTTATAGTATACGCGAGACACAGGACGATTATATAATAGCGATTTCTTGTTAGGCCTGGTCGATTAGTTGCTCGCCTCGTGTACAATAAATATACCGTCCGTTTTTATCGAGCCGGTACACATTTTATTGTTCGGAATGACTCAAGCGTTTGACGCGTATCTTTCATAGGCACTTTTTTATTTGTCGCGGAAACGCCACGCCGTTAAAATGAGAATCAATTTTCATATTATACTGCGAAAGCAGGTATGTGAAATTCGTTTTCGTTTGACGGATCCGATAAAGACGGAAATTTTTCCCAGGCACGAGAGCTAGCATGAAGTTTCTCAAGGAAAACGTCTTCGGCGTCCGCGTCTCGAGGAGGGAATGGAAATGAATAGGAGATGCACGATGCATTTCTCGGGTGTATCGGTTAGGTCTCGACCTGCTGCAACTTCGTGCATTCGATCCCAGCTATTCCACCTTCGGCCCACTTAAACTTACTACCTGTAATCATCATAACGTTCGATCTGTAGTGTTTAATTGCTATCCAGCCTACGGTGAAATAATCGACGTACTCGGCTGCCGAGTACCGTCGCGCGGCGTACAAAGTGCAACGAGAAACGTGAACTTATAATTCCGACGCGCATAAATTACCAGAAGGATACATCGATTACAATTAGAATGATTCGCAATTAATATTTTCAGTCGGCCATAGACGATCGATACATGCGATCGGTAAACGACTATTAATTTCATCGATCGATCGTTATTTCGACAGAAACAGGAAGTTCGAACGTTAAGTAATAAAGCAATAGATCTACGGATACTCCGTTAAAACCATTGTAACTCTTTCCATGTGTGTGTGTCTAGAGTTGATACGCACGCATACCAAGCGAGCAGGATCAGGTAGAACCAGTTAAATCGAATCGAGAAGTAATTATTATGCCAAGGTCTGAAGGCTACGTAAGAACGTAACGGTTCCCAATTCGCGTCCACGCTCGTCTACAATGTCGTTGCTAATTAATAGCTAATCGTACGTCCGCGGAATCCGCAGCTTCGAAATGCCAGGCTCCGTAAATCGGTCGACCGTCGAAGCTGCTCTTTACTTTTTCCGTTGGATCAGGAACACGACTAGTTAGCTATATGACAACGTCTATCTTTAACTCATAACGAGTCGCTCGACCGACTCGATTGAGTTACAACGAACGATTAACGAGAAACATTACACCGATTATCGCGATTACGGTTCGCACACGCCGTTACACGTGCACGTACAGCTGCAACGATTCCTGCCGTTTCCAGTAGATCGGTGCGCAGACCGATGCGATAATTGCTCTGTCGCACAGTGGTTCCAAATCCCGAAAACACGACCAAAACCTCAAAAATGAACTACCTCCTAGGAGTTTGTAATTTTAGGGTTTGGTAAAGTGACGATGTGACCACTGAATGCCAGCAGGGAAAAAGATAAAAACTTGATGGTGCGGTTCAGTAGTCGGTTCAAAGTTAACCTTCGTTTGATGAGCATTTGTCGCGCGCATTAGTAGGAAATTGAACGCACCCTTTTAAAGTGCATAACTTTCAAAATAGTGCATCAATTTCAATTCTGCAAAATGGATGCTGTTCCTGGAAGTAAGTAGAATATTTATCTGTTTTTGTATCTCCAAAATTGTTAGTCATT
Source organism: Sphecodes monilicornis (assembly GCA_913789915.3). NCBI lineage: Eukaryota > Metazoa > Arthropoda > Insecta > Hymenoptera > Halictidae > Sphecodes > Sphecodes monilicornis. Next base: position 4,526,022 of record OU565302.1, read on the forward strand.
ACGTTACACGATGGAAATATTCTTTGGAGAACGTAGAAGGTAAAACTTGAGGCGCGTATTGTAGAAACGTAGACATAAGTTAAAAGTTCCACGGAGTACCACCAAAATTCCTTTTCTGACGTGTTGCTAATACATTTATCTTTCAAAATTTATATAAACCAACTGCCACTAGGCGCCACTCTGCTCGTACGAGGGTAAACTTTGTTTCTTTCCTATGGATTTTAAAAATGCGATTTTACAATTATTAGTAAGCATTTCTCTATAATCATTGTGAATTGAATAGATATCTGCTGTGATTCGGATGATTAAATCTTATCTACACAATTTATTGTACAATTACACTAATTCTTGATGTACAAAGTGCAATTTTGCTCGTCATTTATACATTTTTACCTATCAACCACTCAAAACACATTTAATGCGAATTGTTGTCTAAATTTTAATCGGCCATTTTGTTTTTTGGAATTTAAACTCCATATTCGTAATCAGCGACCCCAAAGACCCCAAAAAGATCATTTCCAAGCAGGCACAACCATTTTTTAATGTACATGTCCACCATATTGGATCCGCCATTTTGTTTTTTTAGAATTTTAACTTCATATTCGTAATGAGGACCCCAAAGACCCCAAAAAGATCATTTTCCAAGAAGGCATAACCATTTTTTAATGTACATGTCGACCATATTGGATCCGCCATTTTGTTTTTTGGTATTTCAACTTCATATTCGTAATGAGGACCCCAAAGACCCCAAAAAGATCATTTTCCAAGAAGGCATAACCATTTTTTAATGTACATGTCCACCATATTGGATCCGCCATTTTGTTTTTTGGAATTTCAACTTCATATTCGTAATGAGGACCCCAAAGACCCCAAAAAGATCATTTTCCAAGAAGGCATAACCATTTTTTAATGTACATGTCGACCATATTGGATCCGCCATTTTGTTTCTTGGAATTTCAACTTCATATTCGTAATGAGGACCCCAAAGACCCCAAAAAGATCATTTTCCAAGCAGGCATAAGCATTTTTTAATGTACATGTCCACCATATTGGATCCGCCATTTTGTTTTTTGGAATTTCAACTTCATATTCGTAATGAGGACCCCAAAGACTCCAAAAAGATCATTTCCAAGCAGGTATAGCCATTTTTTAATGACATGTCCACCATATTGGATCCGCCATTTTGTTTTTTTAGAATTTCAACTTCATATTCGTAATGAGGACCCCAAAGACCCCAAAAAGATCATTTCCAAGCAGGTATAACCATTTTTTAATGACATGTCCACCATATTGGATCCGCCATTTTGTTTTTGGGAATTTCAACTTCATATTCGTAATCAGTGAGCCCGGAAACCCTCGAGTACGATTTTTTTAGTGCATTAAAGTACGTTTAGAGGTTTTGGCCGTGTTTTCGGGATTTGGGACCACTGTGTGTCGTTGCGAATTAGGAAAATCCTAATGATTTTGCGGTATGATCTTTCGTTGTGGTTTCTTTTATGAAACATTTCGAATCTCGATACTCGGTATAATCCAACGTTACGTTACCCTTTTAGAATGGCCATTCACCGTATTCTCGAAATCGAAGATAGTCGTTGCATTTCGATGGTTAATTATACGATGGTTGGTCGAAACGAGTAGTTTGTTTTCTCTTTATCGGACGCGTCATTAGATTTTCCATAGAAGCCAAACTACGCCATTGTATAGAGCGACAGCGGGATAAAGAGATATCCGATCGAAAAGAAAAATGCTTCGCAAATGGGGATACCTTTTGGTTAATCATAGTTTCTCTACCTTGGACAATTATTCTGCCGTCCCGCCGACGGTCGGACTCAATAACGCCGGTGCAAAAAGTATTGTGCAAGTATGTAGGAGTACCTTGGTACAGCCGATATGCCTTTCACATAACTGTGAGTAAATGCCAGGCCGCGGCTCTCTGTATCCCACCTCCTAGATGAGATCTATCCTATCTATTCCAGCCGAGCAATCGTAGTAATAACTTCGTGCCAGGACGAGCCGAGTATTGTCGAAAAATCACCGCCCTCGCGATACGGTTTCGCGTTTCAAGGTCGAGCAACTAATACGCCCGTGTCCCCTCGACCAAAGTTGGAACGATCGATGGCGATGATCGACCAGACGTCCATCGTGCGCTTTCGTTTCTCTCCGAGCCTTCCTCCTTTTCGATGATCGGTAACGATTCCGATAACCTAGAATAGAATTTCTGAAAATCTTTTTCTTACCTTCATTTTAGCGCATACATAAAGATGATATCGAGAAGAATAATCTTTCGAAATCTTGAAGAAATCTCCAAGAAATCTCGAGGAGCCGGTTATCGATACCGATTGAAATTCTGTCTCGGGTTATCGATTATGCAATCGATGACGGCCCGTGAAAGAAGACAGATAGCAGTTACAGAACACGTAGCGGTGGTCAGCTTGTGAATAGGGTTGCCAACCGTCTCGGATTGGCCGAGATTATCCCCGCAATTGAAGTTGCTGTCCACAATCTCGATTGAATGTCAAATTGTCCCGGAATTTCGGAGAAATTAATCGACCAATATCACCTACACTCTAAAATAGTTCTTTTTATTGTATTAGGTCGTCTCATAAGTTCGTGCCGTTTACTGTTTTACTATTTAAATTAATATTTGAAACGTACTTTCAAAGTCAACGAAAAAATATAACCACCTCCTCTACAACCTCTTCCCACTTTTTTCGTAAAGATATTATACCGTCACTATAAAATTTCTGTGGTTTTTCATTAAAATACTTTTCAATCCGCGGCACGAACTTATGGGATAACCGAATGCATGACTTCGTGTCCATCCATTGTAATATTACATATACAAGGTGTACCAAAAATGTTCGAATTCTTTGAAAGGAGTGACTCTTGGAGTGAATGTCAAATTGTCCCGGAATTTCGGAGAAATTAATCGACCAATATCACCTACACTCTAAAATAGTTCTTTGTATTGTATTAGGTCGTCTCATAAGTTCGTGCCGTTTACTGTTTTACTATTTAAATTAATATTTGAAACATACTTTCAAAGTCAACGAAAAAATATAACCACCTCCTCTGCAACCTCTTCCCACTTTTTTCGTAAATATATTATACCGTCATTATAAAATTTCTGTGGTTTTTCATTAAAATACTTTTCAATCCGCGGCACGAACTTATGGGATAACCTAATGCATGACTTCGTGTTCATCCATTATAATATTACATATACAAGGTGTACCAAAAATGTTCGAATTCTTTGAAAGGAGTGACTCTTGGAGTTATTCCAAGAAGCTGTTTTCTTTGCGAAAATGTCATATGCGGCTTCTCTTTAAAGCTAACATAATTCAAAATTCGATCGATAGAAATCACAATTATATCATGGATGGCGAAACGAGTTACGTTTGGCCATGATGGCACAATCACGTTGCCAACGCAACTCTTACGCAGTTGTATTTAAAAATAATTCTTTTTTCCGGTTTTATTAAAAATAGTGCACAGCAAACGCAATATTCCCTTGATAATGATCCGCACCTGGATCGAAACGTTGGGTATTAATTAAATTGCAAATTTGTTGTTGAATTTCAAAAAGATCGAACCTTGCGCCAATATCATCTTCTCTAACATAATTCAAAATTCGATCGATAGAAATCACAATTATATCATGAATGGCGAAACGAATTACGTTTGGCCATGATGGCACATTCACGTTCCCAACGCAACTCTTACGCAGTTGTATTTAAAAATAATTCTTTTTTCCGGTTTTATTAAAAATAGTGCACAGCAAACGCAATATTCCCTTGATAATGATCCGCACCTGGATCGAAACGTTGGGTATTAATTAAATTGCAAATTTGTTGTTGAATTTCAAAAAGATCGAACCTTGCGCCAATATCATCTTCTCTAACATAATTCAAAATTCGATCGATAGAAATCACAATTATATCATGAATGGCGAAACGAATTACGTTTGGCCATGATGGCACATTCACGTTCCCAACGCAACTCTTACGCAGTTGTATTTAAAAATAATTCTTTTTTCCGGTTTTATTAAAAATAGTGCACAGCAAACGCAATATTCCCTTGATAATGATCCGCACCTGGATCGAAACGTTGGGTATTAATTAAATTGCAAATTTGTTGTTGAATTTCAAAAAGATCGAACCTTGCGCCAATATCATCTTCTCTAACATAATTCAAAATTCGATCGATAGAAATCACAATTATATCATGAATGGCGAAACGAATTACGTTTGGCCATGATGGCACATTCACGTTCCCAACGCAACTCTTACGCAGTTGTATTTAAAAATAATTCTTTTTTCCGGTTTTATTAAAAATAGTGCACAGCAAACGCAATATTCCCTTGATAATGATCCGCACCTGGATCGAAACGTTGGGTATTAATTAAATTGTAAAATTGTTGTTGAATTTCAAAAGGATCGAACCTTGCGCCAATAACATCTTCTCTAACATAATTCAAAATTCGATCGATAGAAATCACAATTATATCATGAATGGCGAAACGAGTTACGTTTGGCCATGATGGCACATTCACGTTCCCAACGCAACTCTTACGCAGTTGTATTTAAAAATAATTCTTTTTTCCGGTTTTATTAAAAATAGTGCACAGCAAACGCAATAATCCCTTGATAATGATCCGCACCTGGATCGAAACATTGGGTATTAATTAAATTGCAAATTTGTTGTTGAATTTCAAAAAGATCGAACCTTGCGCCAATATCATCTTCTCTAACATAATTCAAAATTCGATCGATAGAAATCACAATTATATCATGAATGGCGAAACGAGTTACGCTTGGCCATGATGCCACAATCACGTTCTCGACGCAACTCTTACTCGGTTGTATTTAAAAATAATTCTATTTTCCGGTTTTATTAAAAATAGTGCACAGCAAACGCAATAATCCCTTGATAATGATCCGCACCTGGATCGAAACGTTGGGTATTAATTAAATTGCAAATTTGTTGTTGAATTTCAAAAAGATCGAACCTTGCGCCAATAACATCTTCTCTAACATAATTCAAAATTCGATCGGTAGAAATCACAATTATATTACCAAAAGATCGAAGCTTGCGCCAATAACTTCTTCTCTAACATAATTGAAAATTCGATCGATGGAAATCACAATTATATCACAAAAAGATCGAAGCTTGCGCCAATAACATCTTCTCTAACGTAATTCAAAATTCGATCGATAGAAATCACAACTATATCACGAAAAGATTGAACCTTGCGCCAATAACATCTTGTCTAACGTAATTCAAAATTCGATCGATAGAAATCACAATTACGTCACGAAGAGATCGAACCTTGCGCCAATAACATCTTCGCTAACATGTCCCGGTATTGTTTGAGAAAAAGTTGGCAACCCTATTTGTGAATGGGAACAACTCGATTTTACATTATATAACGTAAACTTTGTAGAATTGTCAGAAACTATTCGTATGCGGCGGCGCTGTGTGGCGGTCGGTGTTGCTCGTTGAATATTATAACGTATCAAATAATGTGCGTGTATAGGTAGATCGACCGAGCGGTGTAACTTTGTAAACGATAATGTACACTCGACCGAAGCGATTGGACGAATGGTCGAGCGATAGTCGAACGCTCGAAGCGCGTGTACAGCAGCGCGACTTTCTCCGATTTAGTTTAGGTATTGATCGAGTACAATTAATAATTCGATAGATCGGATTCTGCTGGTTACGAGTCAATCGGAAATGTAACGTAATATTTAGCGATGTTCTGCGAGTTCCTCGACAACGGTCATTTATAAATCAACTACCTATCGCTGCTTCGAGAACTATTCCATGCGTATTTCGTTTTTGGAATTTATCAAGATGCTAACTTTGTGCTCGGTTTCCATCGAAATCCGTTCTAGCAGCCGTGACAGTACTTCTCCGTGACACGCGTTTCTCGTTGCAAATGCCAAGATCAAATGTACGCCGTTGACGTTGACCCGTTTTCGAAGATAAATCACTGACCGCCGTGAACGTCATTTTCCGCGGCTCTGGCGGCTCGTGATCTCATGTGCCCATGTTATTTCCTAACAGCGATAACTGAGGATACAATCAAGTTCCTTGATTGAAAGTTACTAAATATTTACAATACATTCTGTCGCAGTTCTGATGATATATTTCCAATTATTGTCGTTGCTTTTACAGAGTACTATTGTCAAAGGAATTGTACCGCTGGCACGCATATGTTCCGAAGCGATTAATGGCACTCTCATAGATATTTCCAATATCTAGAAAGATTCTAACAAGGGGAGATATTCTTGTAATTATCATAAATAGGTAAAAATTCCAGTCTAACCGTTTCCGTTCCCTATTAGACGAGGTAGTTAAACGTTAGCGATATCTAACAGCGAAACGGGTACAGGCGCAACGAAACTGGAATGGCAGAGTTGAACGTTTGATCAGAAATTACACAGAGTTATCTCATTTTAATATATCCCTGCAGTTTTCTCCCGATGTATTCGCTTTTCGTATCATTTGTTCAATTTACGAAGACGTCGATTACAGTTAAACGGCTTTGTGCCGTTGCTGCTCAATATGGAAGCGACATTGAACGCTCTTGCTGTAGTTTTCCGGGAGCTGTGTAAGTTTCTCCACCGACGCAAATTAAAAGACTTTATGTCGGGTAATAAAAGATCCGTCCCGACGCGTATCGTTGCGTCTCATGGTTGTTTTGCGTTCGCACCACGATGGTGACATATGTATGTACGTTGGATAGGATTCGCGACAGTGAGACAAATTTTTCGAACGGCCGCTGTGAGGTGCCATTTGCAGTAACTAGATTTCTTCCTGTTCAGCGGAAGCTGAATGTCCATCGATGACCTTCCATTGCTCGTGCAAAGCCTTCATCACGTCTCAATTAAGTCCCTCTCGGAAATAAAAATGCCGGACGTTCGAATTACTTTACAGCTCGTGGACGGAGGATATAAGGAGGAGGTTTATTTTCTGTAGGCCACTGTGCTCCCGCCGCAGATCGTTTCCCTCCTTTCACGAGTGGACGAGTCCGTTCAGACTCAGACAAAGATGGTTCGCGATTAATTTCGATGGCCTTGACGAATAAACACGTGAACCAGCTCTCCGATGCGAGCGACTTTTACAAAGGAATGCCTTTCTTCCTGGCACAACGATTCTCTTTGCAAACAATCTCATTGTCGTCGGGACAATTATTTCCATTTTTCAACGAGATTTAGACGGTGTCTTAACCTGTTCGAATTTGAATCTGTAATAATTTGCAAAAGCAAAAACTGTGAGCGATAAACAGTACAAAGTGTGATATTACAGTAGTTGAACTCGAAAAGCTACGACACCTCGCGTCGGCAGGCTAACGGTGTCTGCTAGGTACCTATCTCCAATAAGCCTTTCACGATCACACACGATCAAAGACCGCGTTAGAGCTGACACGGGGCACGCGGTTCACGTTTCTCTTTCTAGACTCCAGACCCACTATGCGATCCGTGGATAAAGCTGCTCTCCTGCTCTACTCCGTTCTGCTCCGTTCTACTTTGTTCTACTCGTCCTGCTCTGTTCTGTCCTATTCTGTTCTGTTCTGCTCTCTGTTCTGCTCTACTCCGTTCTGCTCCGTTCTACTCTGTTCTACTCGTCCTACTCTGCTCTGTTCTATTCTGTCCTGCTCTCTGTTCTGTTCTCCTCCGATCTACTCTGTTCTACTCGTCCTGCTCTGCTCTGTTCTATTCTGTCCTGCTCTCTGTTCTGTTCTCCTCCGATCTACTCTGTTCTACTCCTCCTGCTCTGCTCTGTTCTATTCTGTTCTGTTCTGCTCTTTGTTCTGCTCTCTGTTCTGTTCTGCTCCCTGTTCTGTTATGCTCTTTGTTCTGCTCTTTGTTCTGCTCTCTGTTCTGTTCTGCTCTCTGTTCTGTTCTACTCTTTGTTCTGTTCTGCTCTCTGTTCTGTTCTACTCTTTGTTCTGCTCTCTGTTCTGTTCTGCTCTCTGTTCTGTTCTACTCTTTGTTCTGCTCTCTGTTCTGTTCTGCTCTCTGTTCTGTTCTACTCTTTGTTCTGTTCTGCTCTCTGTTCTGTTCTACTCTTTGTTCTGCTCTCTGTTCTGTTCTGCTCTCTGTTCTGTTCTACTCTTTGTTCTGCTCTCTGTTCTGTTCTGTTCTCTGTTCTGTTCTGCTCTCTGTTCTGTTCTACTCTTTGTTCTGCTCTCTGTTCTGTTCTGCTCCCTGTTCTGTTCTACTCTTTGTTCTGCTCTCTGTTCTGTTCTGCTCTCTGTTCTGTTCTGTTCTCTGTTCTGTTCTACTCTTTGTTCTGTTGTGCTCGCTGTTCTGTTCTGCACTCTGCTCTGCTCTGCTTTGCTTTCCTGACGTAATATCGCAAGGCCGCGCTAGAAGCTATTACACGCGAACGGTTTGTCGTCAAGACGCTCGGAACAATTGATTTCATAATGATCAGCCACGAACTGCGAAGCTTTGTACGCGGTCGTGCAGGCTATAACGTATCTAACCTCAGAAATACAGTCGTTCAAAGTAATATTCGGGCACTTTTAAAAAGGTGATAACTTTTTCTAAGTTTGGACCAAACAACTTACATTTTTTTTTAGACGTTAGAAGAATTAATTGACCATGTGTTAAGAAAAACAATTTTTCAAATTTTGCAATTTTTCGCGAGGCCCTGGTCGCCGAGAAATTAAACGCAATACCACTGTATTGTGTGAGACCAATACTAGTCCAATAAAATAATTGTTTATTTTTCATTATTTTTTATGGGACTTTTACCAACATATTCGTAGCATATTTCTAATGAAAATGATACCAAATATGATATAATGTGATAATATGATAATATTTGTGTAATGAATGATAGAAGTTTCGGACACGTCGTTCAAAGTCTTCCGACTCTTTGCATCCGAAACTTTCATCGTTCATTACACAAGTAAATATTATCAGAATTATATTATATTTGATATCATTTTCATTAGAAAAAATCCACGAATATGTTCGTGAAAGTCCCATAAAAAAATAATGAAAAATAAAGAAGTTTTGTTACTGGGTTAGTAGTGGTGTCACACCGACATACCCGACCCATATTATGTAACACCCCTCGGCGACCGAGGCATTTGGATCCCTCACGGGGTATACCCTGCGGTAGTGGGGATAGTTCAGGGACAATTACATGCCAGATATTTGGGACAATTATCGATAATTCACTGTACACAATTGATACGGATGTGCAAAACGTATTTTTTCAATTTTCAATGTAGATGCTCATAAAGAAGTTGGAAAAAAGCAACTTTTATAATTCTCTCTGCAATTCAGACCAGTTGTAATTTTTCAAAAATTTGTTCTTGTTACATACTAAATTAAACTTTCTAACGTCTCAAAAAAATTTAACAAGTTTGGTCCATTCTTAAAAATGTCTTTTTAGAAGTGATCGAATATTACTGTGGCCGACTGTACGTGCAATTGATTTCGAATAAGATACAGACCGTGCGCAGAATTTTAACTTAACCTGCACCAACGAGTTTAATTTTTCAAATCTTAATTTTTGCACCAGCAAGAACGATCGTAAGAAAGAGACTCCCTTTAGATTGACGAGGTTAGCTGTCGAGATAAAGAGTAAAACGAAGCATCGAATTCTTATGCAAAAACATATCTGGTTCATTAGCGTATAAATTGACAATAATGTGTTTACATGAAGCTGAACCGCACTTATTGTCGTAATCAATATTCGATCGAAAAATAAAGCGACGTGAGCGATGATTATCCCGCATTATAACAGTACAACGACCGCTTCGTATAATTATCAGAAAAGTTTCCTGATTAAATCGGAGAACTGTCAATAATAACTAGAATTTGCATACATTCGCTATAATTTTCGATGTGAGCCGATCATTTTGTTTTTACTGTGGACACTCGATCCCGGTTACCATCAGTTACATTTCCTGCCTGTAATTTATCACATTTAACGATGAGTATTTATCGCGAACTATTACTTCGTATTAAACTACACGCCCAGAGTTTTCTCAACTTTTTTTTGGTCGCGTAATTGTTGCCGATTATATACGATACTCGTTTTAACGATAGACCTTCGAACCGCGTGTACTTTACGTTACTACGAACAGTATCCAGCATAACATTGTTTCGCGGGCGAGCGGAAAAAATTTCGAACGACGCCGTATAGATAGAGAGTCGTGCCCAGGGTTGCCAACCCTACTGATTTTTCCGTAAATCTACAGATTTTTTCCCTTACCTACGGACTTACGGACCTCGAGTAGAAATTTACGTATTTTTGCGATTCATGTGTCTGCAAATTCATATAAAACAAAATATTTTTAGTATTTTTTTGTGAAAAATTGTGACGACATTCCGATTGATCGTCCGTGACAACAGTTGAACGTCATACATTATTTAATAATGATATGTATGATTTAAAATATATCATATGTTCTGTATATTATTTATTCATGCATTTATTAAACAACAGTTTTCTGAAAATTTGTTAATGAATCGATAATTTCAATACTCCATCATAGAACCCGAGAATTAAATCAATAATACTTAAATCTAGTATACAGGGTGTCCCACATAAAAGGGAACACCTCACTATCTGTGGTATTTATAGTCCTATCAGAAAACATCGGAAAAAAATTTTTTATGCCGTGTTATTTAATGAAATTTCAAGGTCACCGATGTTTTTTTAAATGGAATAGTATATTTTTTACGATAGCATGATAGACAATAAAAAACTGAATTTAGTGGATACCACCTTTTTTGACCTTGAAATGACCTTGAGCAAGAATAATCGTGCATTTCCCTGCAAGTTTGACCTTGAATGACCTTGAGTCATAGGTAATTGAACTCATCTTAAAACTCACTATTTCTGGTGAATAAAAAACATATCATTCCATTTAAAGAAAGAAAGTTGAGCTCCACCTCACCTTGGAGTGTTCAACGGGAAAAATAAAAGTTCCACCACATGATGTCCGCCTCAGTACTGGAAAACTTTCATCTGAAACATTTCTGCGTATAATCAATATTTTTGAGAGATTCGTCTGTAACGCTTTATAATTTCCACTCTGTATATATATTTTTTTCGGATTTTTTGGATAGGAAATCTAGGGAATTTTACGGAATCTTCAGCTCTTCCTACGGACTTTAAAAAAAATTAGGTTGGCAGCACTGATCGCGCCCATTCGTGGGCCCGCGTTTCACAGGTTCGAAACAATGATTGTCGCTAATAACGATCCCCGTCGTAATCATATTTCGTGCTAGCAACAAAGTCATGCTGGACGATTTATTCACCGACGTTCGGCTGGTGTAACGCGAAACCGTATCGCGAGAAATTACTCGATGAGTCTATAATGCCTTGTAATCAAGCCGTCGCGGGTTTCCGTTCACCCGTGAGATTAATTGCAGCGATATCTTCATTATCGAATCGGCGTGAAACGGCGACGTCTGTCGCTCCACGCCGGGCTCTGTGATTTACCGTTCACTCGAGAAACACTTCTTCCCGACATTGGCTGGATTGCCTTTGCCGTGCACGGAAACGCTTCGACTTTGTCTAATAACGTAATAATGCAATGCGTTTCGTTGTGCGTGAACATGCCCATCGAAACGATCCGTTGAAACAGCGTCCGATTGGAATTTTCGAATTACCAAAGTCGCCGTGTGTATATGCCGGCGAGCATCGCGTTCGAGAACTCGATTCGTCGGAGTTGCCCCGGTGTCCGAAGTCGAAGACAAATCGCGTCCCGTGGCGCCAGGCGTCGAAAACGTCGCGACGCGACGCGGCGGTCGTTAACCATGGCCGTCGGTAACCGCGTCGAAGAATGCAAACACTCGCCCACGCACGAGGAAGTCATTAAGATGATGTATCCGATACGATACGAGATGCCTCTCGACCGCTCGATGACCTGAATACTTATCGCGCGTTCATCCGTTACTTTCTTACAGAAATACGCTTCGTCTTCGTCTTTGTCGATCGAGCAGCAGCCGGGTCCTGCTCGTTGACCTGTTGGATCGTGACCTCACGATTATCCAATACCGAAGAAAGAATCTACGTAAACGTTTTCACCTCTGTCCTTAATGCGTATGCAGCGAAAGATCGTGTATGTCGTACCGGTTGCTTTAAAGTAGTCTCTGGAACGAGACGAGACAAAACAAAATGAAACCGTCGCACAGTGGTTCCAAATCCCGAAAACACGGCCAAAACATCAAAAATAAACTACCTCCTGTCGAAGCTGCTCTTTACTTTTTCCGTTGGATCAGGAACACGGCTTGTTAGCTATATGAAACCCGAAAATCACCGAGTACGAATTTTTGAGTGCATTAAAGTACGTTTAGAGGTTTTGCCCGTGTTTTCGGGATTTGGGACCACTGTGCGTCGCTGCGACGATATTCGCGGCTGTCGACACATTTTGCGGGACCTTTTCTCGCTCGTGCAAGAAAATATTCTACTATATTCTAGTATATTCTACTATATTCGAGTATATTCTAGTATATTGTAGTATATTCTACTATATTCTACTATATTCTAGTATATTCTAGTATATTATACTATATTCTTGTATATTCTGGTATATTCTAGTATATTCTTGTATGCTATGGTATATTCTAGTATATTCTAGTATCTTCTTGAATATTCTAGTATATTCTACTATATTCTACTATATTCTACTATATTCTAGTATATTCTACTATATTCTAATATATTCTACTATATTCTAGTATATTCTTGTATGTTTTGGTATATTCTACTATATTCTAGTATATTCCAGTATATTCTTCCATATTCCAGTATATTCTTCCATATTCTAGTATATTCTAGTATATTCTAGTATATTCTTGTATGTTCTGGTATATTCTACTATATTCTAGTATATTCCAGTATATTCTTCCATATTCTAGTATATTCTAGTATATTCTAGTATATTCTTGTATATTACGGTATATTCTACTATATTCTAGTATATTCCAGTATATTCTTCCATATTCTAGTATATTCTAGTATATTCTAGTATATTCTACTATATTTTAGTATATTCTACTATATTCTAGTATATTCTACTATATTCTAGTATATTCTACTATATTCTAGTATCTTCTTCCATATTCTAGTATATTCTAGTATATTCTAGTATATTCTAGTATATTCTAGTATATTCTGGTCTATTCTAGTATATTCTAGTATATTCTAGTATATTCAAGTATGTTCTAGCATATTGTAGTATATTCTAGTATATTCTACTATATTCTAGTATATTCTACTATATTCTAGTATATTCTACTATATTCTAGTATATTCTACTATATTCTAGTATATTCTGGTATATTCTACTATATTCTAGTATATTCCAGTATATTGTACCATATTCTAGTATATTCTAGTATATTCTAGTATATTCTAGTATATTCTGGTCTATTCTAGTATATTCTAGTATATTCTAGTATATTCAAGTATGTTCTAGCATATTGTAGTATATTCTAGTATATTCTACTATATTCCAGCATACTCTAGTATATTCTAGTATACTCTAGTATATTCTAGTATATTCTAGTATATTCTAGTATATTCTAGTATATTCTGGTATATTGTAGTATATTCTGGTATATTCTAGTATATTCTACTATATTCTAGTATATCCTAGTATATTCTAGTATATTTTAGTATATTCTAGAATGAAGTATATTCTCGCTAGTGCGAGAGAAGGTCCCGCGGCCCCGTGTGCCCATGTGCGTGATTCTGTCAGTGACGTTGTTCGTTTTCGATTTGATCGATGTCTTCGAGGAACGGAGTAGGTGATCGTCGTGGCGCCGTGCCATGCTCGCCGATGCTCTAGGCGAGATTGTTCGCGGGATAATGTTCGTTACCAGCTAGATGCGGTCGAATCACGATCATCTGGAGTAATTAGGATTCGTGAGGTATAAACGAACAACGATCGATATATACTTTGCATTATTACAAGAGGCAAATCGAACAAATTATTCGGAAGCATGTTCGTACGACAGAGTCTTTATTATTTTGTGTCCTGCGAATTTCCTATTCCAGAACAATCGGCAGATAAAAAATCAAATTACCGCTTAACTGCTCCCTTCCTGTTTGTCTATATAAAGCACGCCTGCACACCTTACGTAAATTATATAGAACTGGAGTGTGGGAGGACTGAAACATTTATTACGGTGTCCCCAGGTAAGAAATTACGCCACTGTGCATTGTGTAAGCATTGCCGGGCATACGCATGCTAGTTAAACTTTCGCTGGTGAGACATTGAAAACTGACCCTTACTTTTATCGATGACAAACCTTGTTTCAGACTGCACGGCTATGTTCTCGACGAGAGAGGCTCGCAGAAAGAAATACGCAAACGCTCGAACATCGCGTACTTATGCATATCCTCGACATTTTACAAAATTCCAACATTTCCGATTCATCGCGTCCGCGAGATTCAGTCCTAAGATCAAAGAGCCAACGAAACCATAAAATTGCAACGAGCAGCTAAAGATCGTTCGACGAGGATCTTTACGAACGCAAAACATTCTATCTACAGTCCGAAGCAGATGTTCGCGCTTATAGTCTGCTTTGATATGTCGGCCGACTAGTTTACAGCCGCCACCTTGGCCTTGTTTGTCACGTTTCGAAAACTTAGACACGATTCTAATCGGCGCTATGAGAATTCTCTGACACGAGCGCGGGAAAGGGAACGAACCCGCCGGCAATTTATCGCCGACTCCATATTCGCGAAAAAGAAACCATACGATTCGTAGATAGGGAACGGATAAAATGGCGTCGCGTCGCGTCGGGGAAATAAAAGGCGGCGTTTTATAATTAAACGAACGTGCCCGAGAGAACTGGGCTAATCTCTATTTTCTGTCCCAACTGGTCGCCGTTAAGCCTTCGCTCGAGATCTCTTTTTCCCTGTATTTCGCAATACATTTAACATATTTTCGCTCTTCGAGTGGCTGGAATGTTGTAGCAAAATTTAGATACGGTAATAGTTGAAAAGCGATTAATATTTGACGATCGTATTCCGCGGTCGCCTTTATCTTCGTCGTAAACTTTAATGCATTCTCTATCGTGCGTTACGAGCTATTCTTATTAACACTAAATGTCACACCGTGCACGATGTGGTGTGCGTATCTCGAAAAGAAGTTGTCCAAACTTTCCTCGCCTCGAGTTACCGCAACGCCGACGATTGACGTTAAAATCGAAATCTTCTAAAAAAATCGAATTTCCAAATCCTTCCAACGTGTTGCAGCAAGAACAATTCCGTTGTTGCTCAATAATGCACCACATTGCTACATAATAATTTACTAGGGCGCCCGTACGAGCGGTGTACATACGCCGCGAAACAGCTATAACTGTATCCAGGTATTCATTTGCAGGAACGCGATTAGATTAGCTCGATGATCATTCCGCGAAGTTTTTTCGAAAGAGGCGTGGGAATAATCGAGAGAGTTCCGCGCGCGGCTTGCTCGACGGATCAATGAAATGTCCGTTGTTGCAACAACCTCTCGCTTATTAATCGGTGCTTGTAATTTCGTTTCAAGGGTGATCGACGAAGTAACGTTCCGAACTAACGAAATTCAACGGTATTACGATCGAATCGAATATACAGGGTGTCCCGTAACTGGTGGTACAACCGAGCAGGGGGTGATTCTACATGAAAAACTGAGTGGAAAATATAGAATAAAATTTTTTGATACAGGGCTTTGTTTTCGAGAAAAATGAATTTGAAAATTTGTCTAGTGCGCGTGCAATTGGCTCACTTGCGGCTCAACGGATTCCACTGCCTTTGATTTTTATTTGTGGAGTCAGGTGAAATCGATTATGTATCGTGATGACATAACGAGCATCGAACAATTACAACAAAAAATTGTGATAGCGTTGGAACACTTAAAACAACATAATAATTACGCATTACAAGAGGTTCGAAGGAATTTAACCCTTAGCTATAAATAGTAGTTGCGCGAATTTGCAATGCAATCATGCGGGGAATAGATACACATAATTTATTTATAAATTTATATTGCAGCCGAATGTGCAATATTTTATATATATGTGGGATCAGGACCTCCCAGACCAAATACTGTATGGAGATTAGGAAAAGTAGGAGGGTTCCGTGGGTATGTGTAAGAGTTGATCAGCTACAACCGCGAGGGTCCCGGGTTCGATTCCCGGCGCGGAATTCCTCATTTTTCCTAAGATCCTACATATATATACAGATATATATATATATATATATATATATATATATATATATATACAAATACACTTGTTATGCATTCATTTTTCAGAATCAAATCATATCAATGTTCCCGCAACGTTATATAGATGGCAACACTAGTTTTGCCATCCAACATGGCCGCAGTCTACCATCCCTCCCCGCTCGCGGCACGACCCCTCTCACCCATAAACCCACTTTATGCACAGTCCTTTAAGTCCGTGGGTAGAACCAATTCGATGGCATATCAATGCCGATAAGTATAGATTCCCGAGTATTCTGCTACGACGTCGACGAATATTGAACGACGTATCGTTGCTATTAACCCTTAGCACTCGAACGGCGACTCTGAGGCGCCAGTACAAATTGCTACACCATTATCCAGAATATTGTTTACATGATTAACTTTGTTCATATGTAATAAATTACTAAACATTTAAACATTGTATGAGGTACTATATCAGTTTCGTAAGCGTATAATGAAAAAATCTTATGTACGATGGAAATATTTTAGGTTAGAAGAAACGTTTGGTTTTTTAGTTGAAATAGCTCCCGAGTGCAAAGGGTTAATACGAAGAGCACAATTACGTCTACAACAACGTGGACAGCACTTCCAGCAATTTATGAATTAAACGAATTCCTCAAAGGTAATTCTAACATCGTAACCTCGACCTTCGATTTATTCGATGTATGCAAACCTCGAAAACCTTTGCGAAAAAAGGTTGAGGTAACTCAGAATAAAATCCGTTGAGCCGCAAGTAAGTCGAGTGCACGCGCACCAGACAAATGTTCAAACTCATTTTTCTCGAAAATAAAGCTTTGTATCAAAAAATTTTATTCAATATTTTCGACTCAGTTTTTCATGTAGAATCACCCCCCTGCTCGGTTGTACCACCAGTTACGGGACACCCTGTATTTCACCTTGGTATACACGAACGCGTTTGCGGCCCACGGTGCAAAGAATGCGCTCTAGCTTCTCAAGCTCTCAATCCCGGTACGAATTTTTCCATGATGGAAGAGAGACCAGGCGCGATATAGCATTGACCTTGAGCGTGCGAAGTGCACCGTCATCGATACCGGACCGTAAGAGAGAAACGACCGGAATGAAATCCGTTGAATCCGTTCAGGGAGCTGTCGGAACAAAAGCGCTCGTTGACGGACAGCGCGTCATAAAGAAAACAATTAGTCGAAAAGGACTGGCTTACATTGGACCGAACGGGTTGAACCGGCTAGGAGAAAGGGAGAAAAATCGGTCGAGTATATAGTCTGCATGCGCATTACACACCACACCCAGTCGCAACCTTGATTGGCCTCTTTTGTAGATGTCACAGAAGTGTCATTTCGTTTGCTCTAGCCCAGTGGATAGAATTAACTGCACGTTTCGGCTGATTTTCGAGAGCTACGTCTTCTTGTAATGCTCGACCAACACTGACATACAGGGTGGGGCAATGTCCAGTTTGAATATTGCCGTTATTTGTAATAATATGAAACAATGTTATATAGAAAACTTACACGGTATAGAGGGGGACATATTGTGACACAAACATTTTCTGCGTGGGTGGAGGCATAGAGGAGATTTCAAGGTCAACTCTATTTTTTTAAATGGAAGGCTATGTTTTTTTTATCACGATGTGATAGCCAGTGTTGAGACGAATTCAGCGAGTTATCGTTGAAGGTCATGCAAGGTCAAATATGGTAGAAAAATAAACTTTATTACCAAATTTTTTGTTAATACTTTTTTCCAGAGTTATCAAGGTCATCCTGAATTTTTTTTAGTGCGTCCTATGCACGCACTATACCTATGCAGGGTCTATAAGTATACAGCGTGGGGCACTAACTATGTCCAGTTTGAATATTGCTGTTATTTGTAATAATATGAAAAAATGGGGGACATATTGTGACGCAAACATTTTCTGCGTGGGTGGAGGCATAGAGGAGATTTCAAGGTCAACTCTCTTTTTTTAAATGGAAAGCTATGTTTTTTTTTTATCACGATGTGATAGCCAGTGTTGAGACGAATTCAGCGAGTTATCGTTGAAGGTCATGCAAGGTCAAATATGGTAGTAAAATAAACTTTATTATCTTACAGGAGATGCTCGAATTGGTGACCGTTTGCGTCAAAGTTGCAATCTTCGTATCCCTGCATCACGTGCATGTCTTATCGTTTCTGAACTTATTCTGTTCTCGAACATTTTTTAATCTAATGGAGTACTTAACTCCGAATTGAGTGAAAGTGGAGTTAGCTTGTTTTGGCAGTAACCCGACGATATATCATTGAGTTAATCCCATCCACTAATCTAGCCGATATGACTATTCCCAAATCCCTGTGCTTCGCGTTCACGCATTTGCCAAATTTTAGAACGTGTACAGTCTTTTTCATTGTCGACGAAGTTCGATATACAGGTTCTTACACAGCCTGTTGTTCGTTTCACGCGGCGTGCAATGCGTAAAGTGGGTCAGCGGATTGCGCGTTGAAAAACACATTGAAAACGGGGGCGACAGTATTAACTTGACTTGCTCCCACTTGCATCTTCTCAAATCCGTGATTCCTTCGTGATGAGTTTACCTTTAAAACGGCCGCACCTGTAAATCGTCATTCGTATCGCCTCGCGTACATCCTATCGTATTTTAATTACATTATTGCGCTCTTCGATTGCGTCAACGTCAGAACCAGCCTACAATGCCTGGAAGTAATCGAAATCTTTGAATGCTCCACCGTATTGATTAATCTCTGGACACATAACGACCGACTGTAATACAGAATGACGCGACGCATCGTCGTAGATAAGTTGTAGCACATTAGTTAACGCCGCATTCGGCAGGAGGCTAATAACTCTTTTAAAACTAGTTTGTCGAATCAGATGTTGCGTAACGTGTTTGGACACTAGGCATCAGGATCCCGTGGCGACCATGCTTTCGATGCTTTCTCGTCTCAACGTTGGGAAAGGTTTATAACAGTGATCCGTCGAACGACTACGGTAGCAACGTTACCATCTAATCTAATTTCATCGGTTACGCGTTAACAACGGACCCCAGTCGGACTCGTGAACTTATTCACGCCCTAGTAAAAACTACGATTCCTTTCCGGTGACGAGGCTATCTTTTTCAAACTGTCACACCTGCATATTCTCTCGAACGCATTGACATAAAGCTCCCGATCCACCGAACGTGTACGATACTTCCTAACCCACGCGAATTCCTCCATTCAGCAGTTCTATCGCACGCGGGCGCGCTCACGATACCGTTATTAACATAATTGTAATTTCTTTTCATCGAATTTTGAATTATATTGATGAAAATGCTATTGGAGCAAAGGTTCGATCTTATTGAAATTTTACAGCAAATTTGCAATTTTATTAATAACCCAAAGTTTCGATCCGTATGTGGATCATTATCAAGGGATAAAGTGTCTGAAAAATTATATTATTATGTCTTTCTTTTATACAACGCGATGTGGGTGAATAAACCGAACTGGGTTTCACTATAAATAGAGTTGATATTTATTAAACAATAATTAAAGTTTCTTTACATTATTTACAGATCCCTTACCTATAAATAGAGAAACGATATTTACAGCCTATTCTTTCCTATCTTTCCTTCTTATATGAACTAATATGCTTTCTAACTCGAATTCCGCCATTATCTTGGTGCACGTGTTTCTTCTATTGTCTTCTGTGCTCTCTATTACCGCGAAGTGACGCGGCAAACTTCAAGAGGGTTTGTAAAGTAGTATCTGTACTACTTTATATTATTATAATGTAAATAAATCGAGATATTAATATTCAGTCACCATCATGTAGAAAATGAATATTAATATCCCGATTTATTTACATTATAATAATATAATTTTTCAGGCGAATTATCCCTTGATAATGATCCAAATATGGATCGAAACGTTGGGTTATTAATAAAATTCCAAATTTGCTGTAAAATTTCAATAAGATCGAACCTTTGCGCCGATAGCATTTTCATCAATGTAACCGTTATTAACATCGTTCTCGACCAATCGTGATTCAGATCGTTGACGAAGCGATCGAGAACCCATACCGAACTTGGCGATAAGTATCAATTGTTAACGAGTCCTTTCGATCGAAACGTAGAGAGACGGTAGGCCTCCCGCGTATTCAATGTTAGTCTCGGGAACATTTTAACACTAGATTTACGGGGCCCGTCAAAATGACGGATTCAAAAAATTTGAATTTATGATTATTAAGAGTGTAAGGAGGCATTCGTGAGGAATTATTAAATAGATTTATTTTTTTCTGTACATATTACAATAAATATTGCTGAAGATCTAAGTAAATACAATTTTATTATTTTTACAAAACAATGTAAAGTAATCAATTTTAGTGCTCCGTAAACCTAGTATTAAAAATGATTAATGGAAATTAGCAACGCGGTACATAATTTTGCTGTTGGAAAAGACAAGGCTAGGCTTCGGTAACACGCGACAAGAACCATTCTTCGAATCATTTAAGTTTAACGTAGGTACACGAACCTATCAAGGAAATCAAAGAAACGAGAATTACTTGGAGAATTAATAACGATACCGTTATGGCGGTAGGAAAGTGTGTTAGAGGAGGAAAAAGGAGAAGGAAGCGTTTCGTCTTAAGCCCGCTAGAGGACTCATCGGTAAGGCTATCTAGCGGACCCGTGCCTTTAATGTTATATTTTTGACGGCGAACAAAATCCAATCAAATATGAAGAAATTTACAACTGACATGTTAAAGGATTCCAAAAACAAAATTTTATTTCGCTCTCTATTAGAATATCAAAAATAATTAACACCAGGTTTACGGAGCACTAAAATTGATTATTTTACATCGCTTGATAAAAATAATAAAATTGTATTTAATTAGATCTTCAGCGATTTTTATTGTAATATGTACACAAAAAAAATAAATCTATTTAATAATTCCTCATGAATGTCTCCTTACACTTTTAATAATCGTAAATTAAAAAATTTTGAATCCGTCATTTTGACGGGCCCCGTAAATCTAGTGTTAAATACGTTGTAAAACTCAACATTCTGAACAACTTTTTCTTATACATATTAGGTCGTCCCATAAGTTCGTGCCGTTTACTGTTTTACTATTTAAATTAATATTTGAAACGTACTTTCAAAGTCAACGATAATTCCTCACGAATGCCTCCTTACACTCTTAACAATCGTAAATTAAAAATTGTTCAATCTGTCAGTTTGACGGGCCCCGTAAATCTAGTGTTAAATACGTTGTAAAACTCAACATTCTGAACAACTTTTTCTTATACATATTAGGTCGTCCCATAAGTTCGTGCCGTTTACTGTTTTACTATTTAAATTAATATTTGAAACGTACTTTCAAAGTCAACGATAATTCCTCACGAATGCCTCCTTACGCTCTTAACAATCGTAAATTAAAAATGTTTGAATCCGTCATTTTGACGGGCCCCGTAAATCTAGTGTTAATATTCCTACAAACTACTCCAACTGGCCATTTAACACGTTCAGCGCCATGTCACCCATATCTGGATGACGGAATTATTTATACAGAATTGAAAATTAATTTTTACGTTGGTAGATTGAGTGTGCAAAATTTCCTTACGATCTGAGGAATAGAAGATATTATTCAAGGATCGAACCTGTGCGCCAAAAGCATTCAAACATTGAAAACAATCTACGATCGAAATAAGGAAACATTTACTAAAATTGATTATTTTACATTGCTTTATAAAAATAATAAAACTGTATTTACTTAGATCTCTAGCGATTTTTATTGTAATATGTACACAAAAAAAATAAATCTATTTAATAATTCCTCACGAATGTCTCCTTACACTCTTAATAATCGTAAATTAAAAAATTTTGAATCCGTCATTTTGACGGGCCCCGTAAATCTAGTGTTAAATACGTTGTAAAACTCAACATTCTGAACAACTTTTTCTTATACATATTAGATCGTCCCATAAGTTCGTGCCGTTTACTGTTTTACTATTTAAATTAATATTTGAAACGGTCCCGTAAATCTAGTGTTAATTAGATCGGACAGGAATCGCGGAGGCTCCGCTGACAAGATGAGATGATCGGAGACAAGGTCACTGGCAAGGCCTCCGCGTTCGTACGGATGGACGGCTGTAAATATTCAAACAAAGTCGGATGAAATCGAATATACGGTTCGAATGAAATGGCGCTATAAACAGGTAGCAAAAGTTTCATCGGACCAAGAAAAAAAAAAAACTGACACGGAATCGTTTCATATTTCATGCCACCTTGAAAGGAACTGTTCGGAAAAATTTGCCATTCCGCCGATGTCAAAGAAATAACTTACACCGGAGATACAAGCCATCCACAAGAGTAATAAGTGGGTGCACCGAATGACCTCATCCGAAGTGTCCGTGCGACGATACCCGTTCTCCTTTCAACAGGAAACCGTTCTAGAGCTCTGCTCGGTTTAAACACTCTCGACAGTCTCGACCAACGTACACGATTTATAGGAGCGCACGGGAACGCGCGTTGCAATCATTAATTCAGATGAACCAAAAGAGTCAAATTAGTGCGCGATCGAAAGCTGCAGAAATGATTATTGAAATTCTTATGATTCTCTTTTTTGGATGATAAGGAGCAACTCTTTTTTTCATTTAATTATAATTTCTATCGATCGAAAATTGTGTTAATCTGAGAAGATGCTATTGGCGCAAGGTTCGATCTAATTGAATTCAAATAGCATCTTATCTTTTTTCATTGTTGGAAAACTTTTCGGACGCGAAATTTGTCACGGTGGACACTCGGTGATGTCGAAGCCGTGCGCTTTCTACGAAGCGTAGGAGCTTAATTTATGCTGTTATTATGCGATCCTCGGCACGATGCTGCGCAGTTTGGCGCGGCATGGCGGTACGAAGACAACACGCAGGAGAAAGGAGGCGTAGGGCAGAAAAAGCGTAAAAACGTATACCCGCGATACGAGATCGCAAAGTGTCATGCCGTTAATAATTTAAAGAGGAGGCTCGTATCTTCCGAGCCAGGTTTTACTGCCGATTTTTCAGCGTGTCTCGTTCGGCTGTTGTGTCGCTGTAAAACGCTCTGAATCGAATTTT
Organism: Sphecodes monilicornis; assembly: GCA_913789915.3. NCBI lineage: Eukaryota > Metazoa > Arthropoda > Insecta > Hymenoptera > Halictidae > Sphecodes > Sphecodes monilicornis. The sequence goes on from OU565302.1 coordinate 4,549,305, forward strand.
TGCAATCTTGCGGAAGGTCGAAGACGCTGATTACGTCAGCCCGAACAAACGATCCCGCCGACTTTTACGCTCGAACGACGCACTTGAAATACAATTTCTTATCTTTATTCACCGTGGAATAAAATATAACTGTCCCTTTAAGAAACATCGTTGCGATCAAATCGACCGTACAAGTGATTTCTCTGAACGAGCGCATACGTTGGTAGCGTTTAGCGCATGAAATATCGACCACGCTTATGGGGTATAGGGTATGATCAAAATTCTGTAATAGCAACGCGGGATAATTATTATAAAAGGATCGTAACATTTTTGGACAATCGATTAACATTCTAGGAAATTTAGAAATCATTTCAATTACGTTGCCCCGAAGGCTTCCAATTAAAATAGCGTGGACACCAGGGCATTGTTAAACCATCAACGACAACGAAATAAAAGAAAATCGCTAACTCGTTAAATACCGGCCGCGACGAGGTTCTGGAAGAGAATTTCATTTCACGACGTTAAGCGACTCTTAGTCGCAAAAAATTGGAAGCTGTTCCGTTTAAACGTCCATAAATGTTGTCATCGCAAAAATACTCGTAACAAGAACAGAAAGAACACAGACACAACGGAATGCTACGATGCATTTTCCAAATTCTTTCCTTATACGACCACACGATATTTAACACTTATTGATAAGATCAACAACGTTCCTTTCAATAACAACGTTATTTACAGCTTCTCGTTTCTTTCCTGCAACAACAACAGAAAGATTCTTTCGCACGATCGTAATTTAGATATCGACAGGCTATTTTACAATAACGAAAACGCTAAATTTATTGAATAGTTTACGTATTAAATGTTTAATGATATGCTGCTCCGTCGTAAAGTTGTAATAAACGTTATTCGTAAAATTTTGTAATAAAGACAATCATTTTTATACGTTCGTATAGTTTTCGTATGTGACATCGATTAATGTAGGTAGTATGTACAGACTTTCGACGACCTCGGCGCTTCGTCGAAATACTCTGCAACCTCTGGAAAGTTGGCCAGTAAAAGAATGAAAATTAATATATTTTCGGGAGAAATTATTCGTAAGGTCGTTTCCCATATTCAATCTCGAAAATTTCATGGCCAAAGTCACGCTGTAGAGGTTGGTCTTTATTCTTAATTTACAACACACGAATACATGAATATTGATTGTAACACTGACCGCTTCGCATCATGCTTATAGTCTTTCGCACCTGCTAGTCCCGCTAGCACAGCGGCAATGATTCTTACTTTTTCGACTACCACATCAGGAAGCGGTGTCTCGTCGAGCATTGTTTGCTAATTCGAGGCGGGACCGCCACGATTTTCAATATCAACTCGTCTTCCTGAACGAACACGACATGCAGTCACTCCCATTAATATTCGGACACTCTTAAAAAGACGATAACTTTTTTAATAGTGGGCCATACTACTTGGAGGTTCTTAAGAAGTTAGAACAGTTAGTTTACTACATGACGGAAAAAAGATATTTTTAAAAAAATTGCAGTTGGTCAGAATTGCAAAGAAAATACTAAAAGTTGTTTTTTCCACCTGTTTTATATAGGTCTATATTGAAAGTTTAACAAATACGTTTTGTAGATTCCTGTCAATTGTATACACTCCCAACATTTCACCGAAAAAGGTAAACGTTGCCATAAGCTACAACCGTTTAACTGCCAAAGCAGCGACCTCAAAAATTTCATAAAATCGAAACAATATATTTAATAAAATAATGATTACAGAATTAAAATGTGTGACACTGAGTAACGTTTTAACCTTCTTGCATTTTCCAGATATTAACCAAATTTGTTACAATGATTACATTAGCGTAATAATTAATTTTTAAATATGGACAAATAATTCCGTCACCCATATATGGGTGACACGGCAGTCAACGTGTTAAAGATGGTGAAAATTGCAGCTTTTCACAATTTTCAGCCTTAAACTGTAATAAATCGAAGGATTCTCACGTCTTTCAATGTCTATCGCTGTTTTCCAGGTCATCCGATTTTGAGGACATTTTCAGAGTATACATAATTGACACAGATCTACAAAATATATTTAAAAAATTTTCAGTATAGGCCGACGTAAAAAAATAGTAAGAAACAACTTTTAGTATTTTCTCTGCAATATCGACTAATTGCAATTGTTTCAAAATTTCTTCTTCATTTCATGTAGTAAACTAATTGTTCTAATTTCTTAAAAATGTTCAAGATGTACGGTTCACTATTAAAAAAGTTATCCTCTTTTTAAGAGTGTACGAATATTAATGGGAGTGACTGACGAATAGTATATACAGTAACCCCGCGATCTAAGCGTAAAGCCTAATTTATATCAAATTTGGTTAATATCTGAAAAATGCAAGAAGGTTAAAACATTACTCAGTGTCACACATTTTAATTCTGTAATCATTATTTTATTAAATATATTGTTTCGATTTTATGAAATTTTTGAGGTCGCTGCTTTGGCAGTCAAAGTGTTAAACGGTTGTAGCTTATGGCAACGTTTACCTTTTTCGGTGAAATGTTGGGAGTGTATACAATTAACACGAATCTACAAAACGTATTTGTTAAACTTTCAATATAGGCCCATATAAAACAGTTGGAAAAAAACAACTTTTAGTATTTTCTTTGCAATTCTGACCAACTGCGATTTTTTTCAAAATATCTTTTTTCCGTCACGTAGTAAACTAATTGTTCTAACTTCTTAAGAACCTCCAAGTAGTATTTCCCACTATTAAAAAAGTTATCGTCTTTTTAAGAGTGTCCGAATATTAATGGGAGTGACTGACGAATAGTATATAGTAACCCCGCGATCTAAGCGTAAAGACTAATTTGTATCAAATTTGGTTAATATCTGGAAAACGCAAAAATGTTAAAACGTTACTCAGTGTCACACATTTTAATTCTGTAATCATTATTTTATTAATATATTGTTTCGATTCTATGAAATTTTTGAGGTCGCTGCTTTGGCAGTCAAAGTGTTAAAGCGGCTATAGCGTAATTTATAAATTGCATGGATGCACCTGACGCGACCTTCGTGCATCCAGAATGGTCGGACGTTTTATCGTTCGCGCGGGGATTGAAAAATAAACCCGGTCTGACACGTTCCGCTTGTCCTCGCAACACAAAGCACTTACGAACTTGTTCACGGTGCTCATGTGGTTTCAACGGGTCCTGCGACACTGTGTTAATATTTTATATCAACGGCGAGTCGCCCTTCGAAACGCTGCGCTATGCGCCGCCGACATGTTTTTCGTACTCTCGTTTGACACATCCATCCTCATTATTTCACCGACGCTTAATAAATTTCAGCCATCGGTTAATTGGCTGTTCTCAGAATGAACCGGTTCGATCGGTCGCGCATTGTTGCCGGTTCGATGCGGCCCAATTATCATATTTCCGTGCGTCCTTCCGCAACGATTTTCTCCGCGTACTGCTACCGGTGCACGAAACGCGCCCATCACGATCCATCAGCGGTAGAACCGCGGACTTAAGGACTGTGCATTATGCTGCGGGGGTGAGGCGAAAGACGGAAGGGGTATCAACTTGTCGGCCATCTTGGATGGCAAACACTGTGGTGCGCTCTATAGGCAGTGTTGGGATATGGTGCAAGATTTTACGCGCATGCGCGGCGATTTCAGCCGCGGTAAAGTAAGATTCTCGATAAAATGGGGTACCTTGTGCACCCAGTAGAATTTTAAAAAATTGGTATGATTTGATTCTGAAAAATGAGTGTATAACATGTGTATTTGTGTATATTTTGTAACTCGTAGGACACGTCCTGAAGTCTTTTTGTCCGGAATAGATTGTTCCGAGACATTCCCGCTAATATAACTGTCTCAGGGCTTCACTACCTTTGTCATCATGATATAGATACATTACTGTTTTGGCCGCGCATGCGCGTGAAATGTTGCACTATATCCGAACGCTATCTATAGGCAACTTTAAATACTAGTTGCGCGAATTTGCAATGCAATCATGCGGGAAATAGATACACATAATTTATTTATAAATTTATATTGCAGCCGAATGTGCAATATTTTATATATATACAGATATATATATATACAAATACACTGCGCAGTTTCTGAGTATATTTATATTTCGGTGAAGTTGGAGAACAACTGCCTCTCCCGTGAAATAATGGTCGGGGCAAGTGAAAAGGGTTCTGAAAAGACCAAATTCTGGATAACATCTACAATGGGAAGATTATGTGAACAGAATGAGTTTGGGTTAGGTCGTGAGTGGGGGCGGAGAGGGCCGGCCGTGAGGCCGCCCCGACCACGCATACGAAAATCCAGGAGTAGTTTCGAATATCTCGAATTCACCGAAATATAAATATACTCAGAAACTGCGCAGCTAATAGAAAAAGTCATAGGACATAAATTGTTAGAAATTCAATTTCCTATAAAAAAGGTCTCTTAACATTTTGCCATATCTCGCATAGTTTCCGAGATATTTGCAGTTTTATGAAAAACAAGAAATCTACTTTACCGGCTAAACGGAGCCCATTGGATACTTGTTATATACACAATTTTTTTCTTCAAATGATCCCAGGAACACAAATATAACGTTCAAAGTAGGGGCCACGGTTATCGTAATCGTGCCCAGATCGTTTGACGAATCGATCGAGAACCCGTCCCGAACTTCGCGATAAGTATCGATTCCCGAGTATTATGCTACGACGTCGACGGATATTGAACACCGTATCGTTGCTATTAACGAGTCCTTTCGATCGAAACGTAGAGAGACGGTAGACCTCCCGCGTATTCAATGTCAGTCTCGGAAACATTTAAAAAATAATCAATGGAAATTAGCAACGTGGTACATAATTTGGCTGTTGGAAGAGGCAAGGCTAGGCTTCGGTAACACGCGACAAGAACCACTCTTCGAATCGTTTAAGTTTAACGTGCCTCTCAAGGAAATCAAAGAGACGAGAATTACTTGGAGAATTTATACAGGAGAGGTGGGTACGCCCTTTGGCGACCAACTTCAGAGCTGGAAAGAAAATTCATGGACGGTGCAAAGTGATTGATTTACCACGGAATCGCCGGAGAGCGAGATATTACTTTAAGAACATGTTTGCATTAATCTCGACCGTTTTATTTCATATCGCAAATTGCTTCTGCATTCCATTGAATGACCGAACATATTCCAGGTACTGCTGCAGGCGGCATTGGTGTGGGACGAGGTAGCCGCTGCTCCGGCGAAGAGGAACGATATACTCGCGGGCACGGAGTTCTTATCAGTCTTCATAAACGGCGCCATGGCCACGCCGCCCCAGCGTCGCAGAAGCTTCAGGCGCGGAGGACACGGAGCACCTTTGTCGCCTTCGTCGTCCTCTTCGTCCTCGACGTCGTCGACCTTTTCATCTTCGTCGTCGTCGTCGTCGTCGGGAGGGGCTGCGCAAGGAGATAGCGCGACAGCGGAATCGCATCAGCACGAGGCGTCGATATACCGAATATCGCGGAACCCTGGCAACAGGCAAACGGTCCCAAGAGGACGGAACACGAACGGCCGCGAAGAGGTTGTCCGGTTTTACCCGATAAGTCATAAGACGCTCGAGAACAGGCAACAGAACTTAGCATCGTTGATCGACGAACTGAGTACCAACAGCGAGATATCCTCGACAAGGTTGACGTCGCAGAGTTCCTCGACCACGGTGACGTCGATGGGTTCTCAAGAGGGATCTCTGGCGAAGGTGAACGCAACCAGCAACAACTCCTCGAACAAGGGGGTCAGTAGACAAAAGGTGATCGGCATCAGCGTAACGTCTACCGTTGAAGCGACCCCGTATAAAGTTCGAGTGGAGCATTACGACAACGACGATCCAGCCGCGGTTGGTCGACTACCGAGCACAACCAACAGTTCCTCCAGAGAATCGAACAACGCGACCACCAGATCGCAGATCACGAAAATCTTTACGCCGACGCCGACGACAAGAACGACGACGTCGACGACGACCGCGACCGCCACTGCGACCACGACTACGCCTAAGACGACGTTGACGATGACGCCACGGTCATCGTCCAGCTTCGTCACCGAGGATATCAGCAATATCGTATCCGAATCGAATAGAAGCGAGTTCTCGGTGGACGAGGGATCGCCCAGCACCAGCTGGCAGCCTCAGAGTGCGGTAACCCCGAGGCCGCTGAACAGGCACACCCCTGCGGACGGGGAACACCGTGTAGAGACAAACGCCAGCTCGCACAATCCTCCGGAAGATATGATTACTCTTCCGACGGAGGAGAATTACGAACTACCGGAAGAGAACTCGGAGCCGAAGGAGTACAACGAGGAGCCGATGGAGGGTCAAGCAGAACGATTACAGGCTCAGGGAAGAAAAGCGGGAAGACACTACGATGCTTCCCATTACAATCGTCCGGGGACCAAAGTCTACACTCAGTCGCCGAAAAATTACAAATCGGCTCGGCCGTATAGCGAGCAAGCTAAATTGTACAGCGAGCCGGCAAAAGTGTACGGGGAGCCCGAGAAAGTGTACGGGGAGCCGGCTAAAGTGTACAGCGAGCCTGCCAAGGTGTACAGCGAGCCCGCGAAGGTGTACAGCGAACCGGCGAAGGTTTACAGCGAACCCGCCAGAGTCTATAGCGAGCCGGAAAAGGTGTACTCGGAGCCTTCGAAGATTTACTCGGAACCCGCGAAAGTTTACTCTGAGCCCGCAAAGGTCTATTCGCAGCCGGCCAAAGTTTACGGCGAGCCCAGCAAGCTGTACGATTCCGAGGGTCAACCGTTGAGCCAAGAACGCGGCGAAGAACCCGATGAACAGAACTACGAGGTCGATGAATCCGTCAGCGTCAGCAGCAACGGGAACGTTCACGGATCGCAGATGATGCTCACGGAGCCTTCGAACGCTGCCGAAGTAGAAGACGGTCACAAAGTCGGCTACGTTGTCGAGGGAAGGAACTACAGAAAGTATAGGGTCGAGGAGAGAACTCCGGATGGCTTCATTGTCGGGGAATACGGAGTTGTTAGTCACGACGACGGTTCCTTAAGAGGTGTGCGGTACACCGCCGACGGCACCATCAATCCTCGGCTCATTTATGACGCGCTGATGAAATTCCTTGCTCTATGAGGGATCCACGGGGCGCGGACGGTGATAGAGAAGGGGGTGTCCCACTTGGACGCCATCCGATTGGACGCGTTCCTTTTGGACGCAGTGCCGATTGGACTCGTCGTTTGGATGCCATGCCGTTTGGATTTGTGACATTTGGACGCCGTGCCGTTTGGATTCGCGACATTCGGGTGCCGTCAATTTTATAATCATTGCTTTTCGAATTCTACATATGGTGATATTTTGTTGTGAAATATATGGTTAGTTCTGGGTTAATTCTGTGTTAGGTCTGGGTTAGTTCTGGGTTAATTCTGGGTTAGGTCTGGGTTAGTTCTGAGTTAGAGGACCGACGGACATGGGCAACGCGGCCGGTAAACCGTCTACCAGTCGTGTGGAGGTTAAACTGTCTCGGTAATACGCCGCTCTTTATGAGGCAGAAAAGGTTCCTCGCAGCCTAATGCAGCCTTGCATCTCGGGACCGCCCGGATGTCCGAGAGTCTTAAGAAACTAAGTAACTAACTAACTAGTTCTGGGTTAGGTCCAACCGGTACGAAGTCCAATCGGCACGGAGTCCAAACGGCACGGCGTTGAAACGACACGAGTCCAATCGGCACGGAGTCCAAAAGGAACGCGTCCAATCGGATGGCGTCGAAATGGGGGTGTCCCATAGAGAATACCGCGATATAGATGCGAGTCGACGGTCCTTTGACTTTGCTCGAAGTTGACGGAACGAACCTAGATGCCGACATGACTGATCCTTTCGCTCTCTTTCTTCCTTTACCCTATCTCTCTGACTATATTTCTGTCTTTCTCTCGCTCTTTTTCGCTTCCTCTTTTTCTTCGTTTTTTGTTTCTCCCTCCAACTCAACTGCCTCAGAATGTAATTTTAAGGACCGACCGTTTAGAATCTAAGAAACCTCTCGTGACCGTCGATCGGACGTTCGCGTCCAGATTCCAGAAACTCGAGAGACGACGAGCGGAAATCCCATTCGATCGCGTACGAATCACGACAAGAACGAGACGATCGGGGCGCTTTCCTTATCTGCAAAATTAAAGTTACGCACCTCCTTGACACGATGGTTGAATTAAGTGGCTCACTCTGTACTTAGTATATATATATATATATATATATATGTGTGTGTGTGTGTGTGTGTGTGTGTGTGTGTGTGTGTGTGTGTGTGTGTGTACAGGGTGAGTCACCTAACATTTGTACCTCAAATATCTTTGTTATTTTTAAAGATACGTAAAATATGGTAAGGACAAAGTTGAATGGTACAATGGGGCTGACACGATTCAAAAAAAAAATTTTGTTCTTATGTCATTTTTTTTAGAGATATCAAAGTCACCTTGACTTTTTTAAATGGAACCACCCTTTTTTAAACACCTACAATGATAGTCCATTTCATTAGGAATTCAGCGACTATAATTAGTCCAAGGTCATTCAAGGTCAAGGACAGAGAAAACGTATAAGATTTAACATCGATACATGCTTGTGAACGGGCTTTGAAGGAATGTTGTACTCTGTCCGCGACCTTGAATGACCTTGAATAATTATAGTCACTTAATTCGTAATGAAAGGGCCTCTCATTGTAGGGTGAGGCAGTAACTATTGCCACCTCAAATATCTTTGTTGTCTTTAAAGATACGTCAAATGTCTGAAGGACAAAGTTGAATGGTTCAGTGGGACTCACACGATACCAAAAAAATATTCGTTTTTATGTCATTTTTTAGAGATTTTCAAGGTCACCTTGACTTTTTTAAATGGAACCACCCTTTTTTAAACACCTACAATGATAGTCCCTTTCATTACAAATTCAGCGACTATAATTACTCAAGGTCATTCAAGGTCACGGACAGAGTGCAACATTCCTTCAAAGCCCGTTTACAGGCATGTATCGATGTTAAATCTTATACGTTATCTCTGTCCGCAACCTTGAATGACCTTGTGTAATTATAGTCACTCAATTCGTAATGAAGGGGACTATCATTGTAGGTGTTTAAAAAAGGGTGGTTCCATTTAAAAAAGTCAAGGTGATCTTGATATCTCTAAAAAAAAAATGACATAAAAACAAAATTTTTTTTTTTGCATCGTGTCAGCCCCAGTGTACCATTGACCTCTGTCCTTACCATATTTTACGTATCTTTAGAAACAACAAAGACATTTGAGGTACAAACGTTAGGTGACTCACCCTGTATATGTACATATATATATATATATATATATATATATATATATATAATATATATATATGTGGGATTAGGACCCCCAGACCACAAATACCGTAGGAAATTAGGAAGAAGGAGGGTTCCGTGGGTGAGCGCGTAAAGGTCGGGTTAAACACATCCGTCCGATATCGGACGCGTTTTCAGGATGTTTATACATTTCCGTCCGAACTTTTGAGGTAACTTGTGATGCGTTCGAGATGTTGTAAAGGAGAGCTACCGATAGTTTACCTAAAGGAGTTGTGGAGCCCATAGGAGCCTTTTTTGCGCCACGCACAACAAGGAGCCGTCACCCGCAGGAGATAATATGGCCTCCCAGATTCGAAGAAAAAGAATCGTTGAGAAGTCGGACGCCGATTTCCGATTCCGAACACTCTCATTTAAACCTGGGTAACAATATTCGGTCTGATCCGAACTTCGGACATGTATAACCCGACCTTTAGTCGATCGGCTACCATCGCGAGGGCCCGGGTTCGATTCCCGGCGCGGTGCCTTCCTTTTTCCTGAGATCCTACATATATATATATATATATATATATATATATATATATATATGTGTGTGTGTGTGTGTGTGTGTGTGTGTGTATATATAACGTGTCCCACTCGGTGTCAAACGCATCGCGGTAAAACGATTCCGATACGTACACGGTATGCCTAAGTTTCACAGGTAGGCTGAGCTCTTGTTAATGCCGACGCTAATCTTCGGTTAGTCGTCGCTCCGTCGTTTCTAAGGTCTGGAAAAGGTCACAGCGATCCTCCTCGCAGGCTTCGCGATCGAGTCTTTCATTAGAGAGGTTGAAAATATAAAGAATACGAAATTAAGGATTGCTCGTCGACAACCTACTCGACGAGACCGGATCGTCGTAAACGGGAACGACTGAACTGTTTCGCTCTTGCCACACGCGCAAAACTGCCTCAACGATTAATTTTAAGGACGGCCCTGAAGACTAGGATCTAAGGAAGCCGGTGTGTTGGCCGTTGAAGTGCGTGTCCATTCTGTCGATCGGAGACGGAAAGGTCGTCGGACGATCCGATCCCACGAAACCCGTAGAATCCGAACCGATGCCCCCCGTTGCGAAACTTGACGAATGAAAATTACTCCCTCGGGTAGCGAAAGTACGAACTTTTGTGTGCTACTCGGTAGCCTTTGAGGATCTCGTCAGCGTCAGAGAACGCCCGCACGAACCATTTGTGTTCGTTCGGAGAACATTTCTTTTTCCTTCGTCCAGCGATGGCTTTTGCCCGCGCCGATAAGAATATTTGTGATTCCGTTCATCGCGGGCGTTTCTGTTATTCATCGGGATCCCGGCATACGTGTAATTAACGGACATAGGCGTAGTCCACCATTTTTTATTCCGTTTCGTAATCGACCCGTTAGAATTATCGAGACCGAAGCGAATCATTTCAGATATCTGGTTTCACAGTTTTTGATATGCGGAATAAAGAAAACGAATATCATCGATACACATACAGTCACTCTCATTAATATTCGTACACTCTAAAAGACGATCACGTTTTTAATATTGGATCATGTGACTTGGATTTTTTTTTTTTTGAGAAGTTAGAACAATTAGTTTACTACACGTAATTGTAATTGGTCGGAATTACAAAGAAAATACTAAAAGTTGTTATTTATAACTGTTTTATGTGTGTCCATATTGAAAATTCAACAAATACGTTTTGTAGATTTGTGTCGACTGTATACACTCTGAATATTTCACAAAAATCGGCAAACGTTGCAATGAGCTACAACTGTTTGAAGATTGTAAAAATTGCAGCTTTTCACAATTTTCGGCCTTAACTCTGGATTTACGGGGCCCGTCAAACTGACGGATTGAAAAATTTTTAATTTACGATTATTAAGAGTGTAAGGAGGCATTCGTGAGGAATTATTAAATAGATTTATTTTTTGTGTACATATTACAATAAAAATCGTTGAAGAACTACGTAAATACAATTTTATTATTTTTATAAAGCAATGTAAAATAATCAGTGCTCCGTAAACCTAGTGTTAAACTGTAATAAATCGAAGGATTCTTACGTCATTTGATTCCTGTCGCTGTTTTCCACGTAATAAAAATTGGATGAAAATTTGAAAATGTATACAATTGATACAGATCTACAAAATGGATGTTTTAAATTTTCAATATAAGCCACATAAAAAAATTGTAAAACACAACTTTTAGTATTTTCTCTGCAATACCGACCAATTGCAATTGAATTGAATTTTAATTATTATAACTTCTCAAAAAAGTCCAAGTCGTACGGTCCAATATTAAACAAGTTATCGTCTTTTTAAGAGTGTCCGAATATTAATGTGAGTGACTGTACATAGGAAAAGTACTAAAATGAAAAATTGTGAATCGTTGTATAAGCTAAGAACCATTGCAATGGAGAAGACACGATAAAAGTCTTGTGGTTCAGTCAGTTCTAAGATACCGATCACGATGGCGGTAATTCTTCTAATTATTATTATTCTAATTATTAATATCGTTATTATAATTCTACGCTTCTTCGTTATTCTATTTAATTATCTCTCGGCAATTTTGCATCTTCTTTTTTATCAATTTTTATTTATGTATCGTTGAATGTGTTGTACAAAGTCTCGCTCTTCGAGAGCCGAATATTTTGCATCCTGCACGAACAAAATTTCGAACGAACCTATGAAAAATCGTCGCAAAGAAAAGTATACGGATTATCGATTAAATACTCAGAGACATCGAACCGTAGCATCGCGAAACACAAGCTCACGAAACACATTTACTCGAGAGTTCCTCGTGATCCTACCATATCAACGAAAAAATCGCGGCGAAGGAGGTAACGCGATTTCCACAAGAATGGACTGATTGCGAGTGCGGGTGTGTCGCGTGCTTTCGTCGCATCGACGCTTCTGTGATGAAAAAGTGTATCGAGAAGTCGCAGCTGCCTGGGCCTAATTCACCGGGGACAAACTAATTTAACACGAAATCTATTGAATTAACTGGCGATCGTTGCTCGAAGGCTCCGCCGCTGCGATGCGATGGACACGCTGACTTGTCACGGCAGCGTCTTTCCGCGCCTTAACTATTAAGTCTCCCTAGCGTTTTAAGATGTCCTCCGCGTCAGAGAAGTATCTCGTTCGACGACACCATGTTCACGCGTTCGTGGCCGAGCATTTAGTTATTAAAACGATAACGCTATTTTTATTTACAGTTGAATAGCTCATTCTTCCTCATTACCTCAATCTTTGAGATAGTTCCTCCTGCCATTTAAATAACGTATCACGCACGTACTCGCTTTTGAAATTATACGATCGTGTCCGCTCGAGCCTTTTTTTTTCCGTTCGGTGGGGCCACAACACGCCGCGCCGAGGAAAAACGATTCCGATCGGACGCGTCGTCGCACGGTGTCGCGAATCGTCGAACTACCTGGACAAGATTCAAACTAGCATCGAAAACGATCAACGATCATCGCGAATGTTCCAAACCGTTCTTCGATAAATGGCAACAACGACTTTCGTCCAGCTAGATCGGTGATCATCGACGCGACGCTGTGCGTCTATCAAAAATCGAATCGATCGAACGCGTTCGTTTAAATGTTGCTCATCCTCTTAGGCTAAGTGCGCGTCTGCATTGTCCCTTATTTGAAATATGTTACAAGTGATATCGTTTACGGATAAGGACTTTATTACGTGTAGACCGTACATCGTAGCGAATGTTTGCTATGAGATATTATGCGTAGCGCTGTGCAACCATTTGTCACTATTTTCGAAAGCAACATTGTAATAAATTCCATTGTCATAATATCAACTGGAATGTCGTTTAATTCCTTCTGTTCCTTTACCACAATTCAACGCGCATACCAAATGTTTGACTTACACCGGATCCGTGTCGTTTAGATAATCTACGATGAATCTTGTACATCGTTTTTCAAGAGAGCGGTCAAATCATTTTTTAAAAGAGCCCATGGTTTCTTTCCATAGGTCGGAATCTGCCGCACCACCCGGTACGAGGATTCTAATCGAATTTGTTAGCAGAACGAACATTCCTTTTTATGCTAGGACGGGTCTTCCCGAATGCGAGCCATATTTGTCAAATTCTTTGAACTTGTTTTATTCTCTCCCCTGTCGCGTCGCTGAGAACCGGTGGCGTTCGATATCAGCCAGACTACGCGAACACGGTCCGTTTCACGGTCCCGGAGAGTAGTCGAAGTACCGATACCACCTCTGTTTTTAAGACGTCACGGGGCCGTAGGCTGATCTTGATTCGGCCGGGTCCGTTAACTTCGGCCAGAGACTATAAAAACGGTACTCCTGACAAATTTAAATAGTTATCCGGTTCGATCGAAATCTAACGTCCCCCATGGCAAATCGCCGTGGTCGGTCTTAGCCGGCTGCTTCGTTATCCTGGCGCCAGGTAGGACCATCGGGGGACCATCGGGGTCCAACGGGGTCCACTACATATTTCAGTCGCAGGGCAGTGAACGTCCTTGGTGTTCTTGGGATCATTCCTCCTCGGGATACGTTCACCGCTGCCGCCTCGATACTTTAAACGCCCACTTCGCCGATGCGAATCGTTGATTAACGCTTATGCCGATTTCCATACCCGATGTGGAAGGTTTGTACGCGAATCGATTGCTTCCACGTCGTCGTAATATTTTATTACCCTCGTAATCGAACGATATTTCTCTAAGAGTGGGACCCTTCGTGAGAAAAACTTTCAAAATGTCATTCGGCCGTGTGTTTTTTTTTTTTTTAATTTTAGAGATAGTACTTTCGACGAACACTATATACACGGTAATCTACGTGTACAGAGTGCAGGGTACTCCGGGTTTAATATTCCACGGGTTGAAAGAAATGTCATATTGTAAGGAGGCTCGACACGTCAAGATTTGTTGCTTGCTCGTAGGAAACTGTTTATTTTAACAAAATATTCACGCAACATAAATCAATAAAATTATACAGGGTGGCCCACGTAACTCTGAACAGCTCAATATCTCGAAAACTATGCCATCGATTTTAAAGTTCTTAGTCTTAAATTGCATGGAACTGAAGGGCCTTTCTGACTACATAAACGTGAAGTGGCCTCCCTTCCCCTTTAACGGGGGAGGGGAGGTACCTTTATAATTTTAAATGGAACTCCCTATAAAATGTTACATATTTAGATTCTACCGGAAAAAACAAGTCAATTTTGTCTGAAACATTTTTTTGTCAGATACTTCCATGATGAGATATAACAGTTTGAAGTTTCGAGTTGTAGGTACTTGAAGCGCTCGGAAATGGCGTTATGGAATTATACGCGCTTGAGTCGTTTGCTTATTCGTGAAGATATAAAATGTACTTTAAATTAAATGTTCAAAATGTCCACCACGGGCTTGTAAACATTTATTTACTCGAAACATCAAAGTTGTTCTAACATTTTTTAACATTTCGGGAGTCACTGAAGCGCAAGCGTTTTGTTTTTTCCGGTAGAATCTAAATATGTAACATTTTATAGGAGGTTCCATTTAAAATTACAAAGGTACCTCCCCTCCCCCGTTAAAGAGGAAGGGAGGCCACTTCACGTTTATGTAGTCAGAAAGGCCCTTCAGTTCCATGCAATTTAAGACTAAGAACTTTAAAATCGATGGCATAGTTTTCGAGATATTGAGCTGTTCAGAGTTATGTGGGCCACCCTGTATATCAAAAATTTTTTGGGGGATTCCAGATTCGGCAACTCGCCCCTAATATGATCTTGCACAGTTAACCCTCTAAAAATTTACCAAAAACAAGTCAATTTTATCTGAAACATTTTTTTGTCAGATACTTCCATGATGAGATATAACAGTTTGAAGTTTCGAGTTGTAGGTACTTGAAGCGCTCGGAAATAGCGTTATGGAATTATACGCGCTTGAGTCCTTTGCTTATTCGTGAAGAAATAAAATGTACTTTAAATTAAATGTTCAAAATGTCCACCACGGGATTGTAAACATTTATTTACTCGAAACATCAAAGTTGTTCTAACATTTTTTAACATTTCGGGAGTCACTGAAGCGCAAGCGTCACGTATTCTTTGTTTCATATACTCTTTTGTCGTCGGTGGTACAAACATAACTTTGTCCTTTACATATCCCCATAAGAAAAAATCTAATGGTGTTAGATCGGGGGATCGAGGAGGACATTGACGAGGTCCCCCACGACCTATCCATTTGTTCCCAAATTTTTCGTTCAAAAATTGCCTGGTGATGATTGCAAAATGTATATGTCTAATAAATAATATAATATAAATAATAAGGGAATAATGTTCAAAGAATGCCTGGTATTGTTGTTGGAGAGCCGATTGGCATTTGTTTAGAGACGGAAGGAGATTAACATCGAGTAAATTATACAGAATTTAGTATATAATAACTTAAAAATATTCCATTATTAATAATAAAATAATTAATAATATGTACGCCCAAATTCGAGAAAACCGTTTCGGAAAAAATTTTATATAACTTTCATGGGTTTGGGATTAAACAAAACCTGATTATTAATTTGAATTCAGCACCTCAAAATCTATAAAACTGTACCATTTTTATTAATTTAATCTTAGAAGTAGCTTCAGAAATTATTTTTGTCCGCGTTTCAACCCACTGTGCGCCGGAGGGTCCCGAGTTCGATTCCCGGCGCGGAATTCCTCATTTTTCCTAAGATCCTACATCAATTTTAGGCTCGTTAAAATTCTATTATAACACGTTACGACAATAATATAGAATTCAAAATGAACGGTGGTGGTAGACTCTCGTCTTACTCCTGATTAAGTCGATAAAATCAAATTTTGATGGTTCAATAATTTTGTTGTGCTGCTTAAAATACCTCGGCCCCTGTACGTACCGTAGCCAGGAATACACCTACATCAATTTTAGGCTTGTTAAAATTCTATTATAACACATTACGACAATGATATAGAATTCAAAGGGAACGGTGGTGGTAGACTCTCGTCTTACTTCTGATTAAGTCGATAAAATCAAATTTTGATGGTTCAATAATTTTGTTGTGCTGCTTAAAATACCTCGGCCCCTGTACGTACCGTAACCAGGAATACACCTACATCAATTTTAGGCTTGTTAAAATTCTATTATAACACATTACGACAATGATATAGAATTCAAAGGGAACGGTGGTGGTAGACTCTCGTCTTACTCCTGATTAAGTCGATAAAATCAAATTTTGATGGTTCAATAATTTTGTTGTGCTGCTTAAAATACCTCGGCCCCTGTACGTACCGTAACCAGGAATACACCTACATCAATTTTAGGCTTGTTAAAATTCTATTATAACACATTACGACAATGATATAGAATTCAAAGGGAACGGTGGTGGTAGACTCTCGTCTTACTCCTGATTAAGTCGATAAAATCAAATTTTGATGGTTCAATAATTTTGTTGTGCTGCTTAAAATACCTCGGCCCCTGTACGTACCGTAACCAGGAATACACCTACATCAATTTTAGGCTTGTTAAAATTCTATTATAACACATTACGACAATGATATAGAATTCAAAATGAACGGTGGTGGTAGACTCTCGTCTTACTCCTGATTAAGTCGATAAAATCAAATTTTGATGGTTCAATAATTTTGTTGTGCTGCTTAAAATACCTCGGCCCCTGTACGTACCGTAACCAGGAATACACCTACATCAATTTTAGGCTTGTTAAAATTCTATTATAACACATTACGACAATGATATAGAATTCAAAGGGAACGGTGGTGGTAGACTCTCGTCTTACTTCTGATTAAGTCGATAAAATCAAATTTTGATGGTTCAATAATTTTGTTGTGCTGCTTAAAATACCTCGGCCCCTGTACGTACCGTAACCAGGAATACACCTACATCAATTTTAGGCTTGTTAAAATTCTATTATAACACATTACGACAATGATATAGAATTCAAAATGAACGGTGGTGGTAGACTCTCGTCTTACTCCTGATTAAGTCGATAAAATCAAATTTTGATGGTTCAATAATTTTGTTGTGCTGCTTAAAATACCTCGGCCCCTGTACGTACCGTAACCAGGAATACACCTACATCAATTTTAGGCTTGTTAAAATTCTATTATAACACATTACGACAATGATATAGAATTCAAAGGGAACGGTGGTGGTAGACTCTCGTCTTACTCCTGATTAAGTCGATAAAATCAAATTTTGATGGTTCAATAATTTTGTTGTGCTGCTTAAAATACCTCGGCCCCTGTACGTACCGTAACCAGGAATACACCTACATCAATTTTAGGCTTGTTAAAATTCTATTATAACACATTACGACAATGATATAGAATTCAAAATGAACGGTGGTGGTAGACTCTCGTCTTACTCCTGATTAAGTCGATAAAATCAAATTTTGATGGTTCAATAATTTTGTTGTGCTGCTTAAAATACCTCGGCCCCTGTACGTACCGTAACCAGGAATACACCTACATCAATTTTAGGCTTGTTAAAATTCTATTATAACACATTACGACAATGATATAGAATTCAAAGGGAACGGTGGTGGTAGACTCTCGTCTTACTCCTGATTAAGTCGATAAAATCAAATTTTGATGGTTCAATAATTTTGTTGTGCTGCTTAAAATACCTCGGCCCCTGTACGTACCGTAACCAGGAATACACCTACATCAATTTTAGGCTTGTTAAAATTCTATTATAACACATTACGACAATGATATAGAATTCAAAATGAACGGTGGTGGTAGACTCTCGTCTTACTCCTGATTAAGTCGATAAAATCAAATTTTGATGGTTCAATAATTTTGTTGTGCTGCTTAAAATACCTCGGCCCCTGTACGTACCGTAACCAGGAATACACCTACATCAATTTTAGGCTTGTTAAAATTCTATTATAACACATTACGACAATGATATAGAATTCAAAGGGAACGGTGGTGGTAGACTCTCGTCTTACTCCTGATTAAGTCGATAAAATCAAATTTTGATGGTTCAATAATTTTGTTGTGCTGCTTAAAATACCTCGGCCCCTGTACGTACCGCAACCAGGAATACACCCGTACAAGAGGTCGGTAAAGTTGGAGGATCAACTTACCATGGCGTGGTACGGTCTGATCGCGAGAGCAGACAGTAGAGAGCAGTCGGCACGATCAAAAGCTTTCGAAGAGTTTGAATCGTCGGTGAGTAAACATTGCCACGTGGCGTTGCCACTCGACGTTATCCGCGCTCGACAAAGAGTATACATTCAGCGGGGCGTGTGTAACCGAGAGAACGGTGCAAGAGATACGAGGAGACACGAGACGATGCGCGCAGGACGGAGAAACCAGTGCAACTCGTCTCGTTGAGCAAATAATCGAAATACTAATCCCCATTCCAGAGGCAGTGACAGCCTTCTTAATCGAGACGTATGAACTACGTTTAGCGATGCGTGCTCGAGAGGGTGTGACCCCGGAACGATGCGCCATGCGTAACGCTCGATGCATGCCGCAAAAGCAGAAAGCAAACACGACACGCGTTCAGCCTGCGGCTGGGCATGCACGTGACTCTGCATGCGAATGATCTTGGCTTTCTCACGTAATCGCACGAGTATCGAGGCGTGTCGGAACCGGGACAATATTGTTTAAAAATATCGTACGCAGGGTGGATCGGACGAAGCATTTCGAACCCTTTACCACGGATTCGCAAGAGGTTGCGATTCGTTTTCTTTTTAAATTATCTGGTCGCTTCCGGTGGAGACCGAAATCGAGTTTAACAATAGAACTACCGAGCGCTAAACGCGACTGGTACATTGCTTTATAAAAATAATAAAATTGTATTTACTTAGATCTTCAGCGATTTTTATTGTAATATGTACACAACAAAATAAATCTATTTAATAATTCCTCACGAATGCCTCCTTACACTCTTAAATCTTTGCACTCGGAGCTATTTCAACTAAAAAACCAAACATTTCTTCTAACCTAGAATATTTCCATTGTACATAATTTTTTTCATTATATGCGTAGAAAAAATGATATAGTACATCAAAAAATATTCAAATGTTTAGTAATTTATTACATTTGAATAAATTTAATCATGCGAACAATATTCTGAACAATGGTGTAGCAATTTGTAATGGCGCCTCGGAGTCGCCATTCGAGTGCTAAGGATTAATAATCTTAAATTAAAAATCTTTGAATCCGTCATTTCGACGGGCCCCGAAAATTTAGTGTTAACACTAGAACTACCGAGCGCTAAACACGACTGCTGTATATTGCATTCTAATAACGACAAGAATGCATTTGTTCAACTTCCGTACAACTTTTGTTTAAATATGTACTCTGATAGAGAAGTTGACTAAAACATTACTCTGGAAAACATTTTTATAACTAAAGCAGAATTAACTCTAGTTCAACGAGAACCTGATAGTTAACACTAGATTTACGAGGTCCGTCAAAATGGCGGATTCAAAAATTTTTAATTTACGATTATTAACACTAGAAGTACCGAGCGCTAAACGCGACGGCTGTATATTGCATTCTAATAACGACAAGAATGCATTTGTTCAACTTCCGTACAACTTTTGTTTAAATATGTACTCTAATAGAGAAGTTGACTAAAACATTACTCCGGAAAACATTTTTATAAATAAAGCAGAATTAACTCTGGTTCAACGAGAACCTGATAGTTAAGATTAGATTTACGGGGTCCGTCAAAATGGCGGATTCAAAAATTTTTAATTTACGATTATTAACACTAGAACTACCGAGCGCTAAACGCGACTAGTGTATATTGCATTCTAATAACGACAAGAATGCATTTATTCAACTTCCGTACAACTTTTGTTTAAATATGTACTCTGATAGAGAAGTTGACTAAAACATTACTCCGGAAAACATTTTTATAATTTCAATATTTGTAAAAGAAAAATTTAGAAACCAGTCATTTTGACTTGTCCGGTAGTTCTAGTGTTAAGAGGGAAAACGCGATCGCATGGTACGGTAGCTATCAATGAATAGATAAATCTGGAACAAGAAATTCGGAACCTCGAATGACCGCCTGCGGAAAGATTACGAGGAAGAAATTAGTGGTGCGTAAATGTACGAAGAGATCACCTGTGCGTTATCCTTCTGCGACGGAACGTTTAGGGCCCGGACTCCGGAGAAAGAGGCACTTCGTATATACTCTCCCGTCCCTCCTTGTCGTCACTCCTCCCACGCCCTTATTTTTCAGAAAGGACTCGCCTCGTAACGCGAACAGGCACAAAGGTACTCCTCGGAGGCATTCAGCCGTCATAGATCCTTGATTAAACGATGAATGCTTTGGCCATTCATGTCGTGTATCGCCGTCCTTCGTCTCCTCTCTTCCGTGGCCCTTCAACGGCAATAGTGGGACCTAGAAAACACGTTGAAAACGACATTTCATCTTCATCCAACGAGGTGCACGGGCACGCATGACCGTGTTGTCTGGCATCGGACTGTCAGTGAATTTCGATCATGAATCTTTCTCTGTCCGCTTTTTCTTTTTTTCGAGAAACGTTCGAGCCACCGGGGGCCGATCCGAATCAGATCCGAGATGCTTAGACGACTGCTCCTTTCCGTTTTCTTTCTCGTAGGAAGTACGCACAGCTTTTACATCGGGCTCAAAATATGTGTAAAGAGAATATACTCTCTTTAAATTTAGCGCGCTTAGTATCTTCCGCGCGCTTCTATGACTCCGCTAGGTGTCTCGTCGATTATTAAGATATATATATATATATATATATATATATATTATTATATATATATATATATTATATATATATATATATATATATATATATATATATATAGATAGAGGAATTATGAGAGAGAGCACGTGCTAGGAGAAAAGTTACAGAAAGATAATTTCTTTTTTGTATTAGAAAATCTAATATGAGATATATTACAACTTAATTAACATTACAGAGCATTACAGTTTATACATTTTTAATAATATCGTGATAAGTATACAAAAAAAGAAAAAAAAAGGAAAGAGCCTTTAGACATGTAGGTCACAAGTATTTAAAAAGGCTATCATATACAACGCACGCCATAATACTGGGTTCTATTATTAAAGAGACACTATCCAGCGGCAATTGGAATCCTGCTTTAGAAAGGTTTTGGATAAACTTTTTCCTCTGTTCATTGTATAAATTGCACTGCCATAGCACACGATTGAGCGTTTCCTGCTCTAGGTTACATTTACAATTGGGGTTATCGATGATACCAATTCGAGAGAGTGAGGCTGCCAAATGATAATGATCCGCCCTGCATCGGTTAATTGAAACAATGCATTGACGGGTTAATTTTTTATGCTTAAACCAAGGTGAACGATCATCCTTATAGAACCGTTGAAAATAGGTTTTACCCTTACGAAGCCCTTCATATTTTATTATTTCTGCAGTATTTGTAACCGCTTCTTTTCTAAAAGTTTCGGAAAGGTTACAGAATGGAACCTGTGAAGAGAAAGATAATTTAGTTGAGATAAACAATATAGGAAACTAAAGCAGAGCTGTGAAGGAGAGACGAATAATTGACCTTAATTGTCGTTTCTTTAATTTTTACAGATAGGGTGTGTAAATATATTGTATATAGCAATTAGCGTTAACTGAAAATAAAAACCTTTAATTTTTACAGAGAAACTAATTTGGTTTAATTATTCTGACAATCCCAATGATATAAATTCATATTATATATGTATGCGATTCCTTTAAATTAAACGTCGCAAGTTCGCGGCTCTTTGCATCGTTCGGTCAATTAAGTATGTCTCCGCCGAACGAAAGCCGCCATATTTTACGCCAGATCGTGGCCGTCATCGACGGTGGTAATGGAAAATAATTTGTCACTCCGCGTAGTGCGAGCGGAAAGCAAGCGAAGAGCAACGAGCAGGCAGCCAGATCGCGTTAAGTGATTTGTCCTTGCCATCCGAGGGAGGCAGCATTATCCTGCGAAACGAATGTAGATGTCCGATTCTTGGGAAGTGTGAGGGCGGCTGTTAGTCCCGTCTGGATGAGCCAACGTCAGGATATTAGTGTCAAACGGAACACTCCTAACCGAGGAGGCGAATCAATCATGCCCCTTCCGAAATATATATTTTGCAAACGGAAATATTCGATTTTGTTTGGAAGTTTTTAATAATCTTACAAAGAGAAATTGTTGGTCCGCCATCGAACGAGGATATTCTCGACCGGACAAAATCGAGGTTTGACATTTCATATTCCCTGGAAACTTTCCCACAAAACTTTTGACAGGCGAAGACATGCGGGTCGATCTCCACGAAGCGAAGGTAGTTTTTTTTTGTCTTTCGAGTGGCGAAGGGCTTTCCTCCGGCTCCGCTCGAAAACCAACTCCTTGCGAACACAGAGGAGGCATTGCGTATTCACGCACGAATGGGCGCACGTTTCAACGCACACACCTTGCCGCGTTACCATTATTTCGGACCCTCGTACGCGTCACCCCGATCTCGCGCTACCTCACGCCCCGAGATTCTTGCCGAGTGCCGAGGCTCTTCGAAGACAAATATTTATATCGCGAACACCCGCTGCGCCATTGTGAAATTCGCGGCAACTCTTGCTTCTATCAAGGTGTGGAGCACCTTCTCATCGTTCACCATTTAACACCCCACGAGCTTATTCCGAAGGGAGCTAATGGCAGAAAGAGGAAGAGAGCTATAGAATTTCTAGAGGCACTCCACTCCATCGAATGGAACATGCGAAACGGGAAATTTCGTAGTTCGCCGACAAATTTGTTTATCGAGATTTTCCATTTTTAATGGCAAATTAATTCTACCAAAGAATTTTAATTAATTCTACCGAAGAAATGTAATCGATGTTGCGGGCAGTTTAGAAAAGCGAAAATTAGTTCTATTACGAGCGGCGAGATTGCGTAGAAGGATCGCAAAGCCTCCATTTTTACACGGGCCGAAGAGGGACGAGCATAAATCGTAGCGATGATAATGGAATTCTCACCGGGGGTCGCATTGACACGGCTGCGAAGTGTCGTTCCGTAGGGGTAAATAGATCGACGTTGGTGGCGATGCCAACGGGGATGTATCGAGAGGGCGGTAACCTCCTACTTATACGTATGTACCTACACACATCTACACGGGATGTATCGTGAATCGGTTCGATCGGTTTGGAGTTCATTCGTGTAACAAATATTATCCGAATATACATAAAGAAATCGTTCTGCAAAAGTTTCATTAACCCTTTGCACTCGGAGCTATTTCAACTAAAAAACCAAACATTTCTTCTAACTGTTATGCCGCGGCTCTTCAGTTGAGTAAGGTGTTGGAAGCGTGAAGATTCTCCTCGCAGGAATCGACGGTGCTTCCGAGGAAATGTTGTCCGGGATCCGCACACAGAGGCTCAAGGGCCAGAGACAAAAGTCGAGAATAATGGGCAACACGTATATAGATTTTATTTTAATTAGAAGTCGCAGCGGTGCGCCGTGTCTTTACAGAATCGAACAAGAATAGCCGCTCTCGACGATTGAACGGCGCTTTTATATTAATTGGTTAATACAAAAATCAGGGGTGGGGTCGCGTTGGGTCAGCAAGATATTAGTGCCGGGTGCATCGTGGAAGATTCCATGATCCAGGCATCGAGCGCGATCGGGCGGCCGGAAGTTGACGCAGCGGTATTAGCTTTCCAGGGCCGCACATAACATAACCTAGAATATTTGCATTGTTCGTTCGGAAAGTTCCCGCCGATTTTTAGGGTAAATTGAAATCGAAAAAAAATTGTACTTACAGTGAAGAGCAAAACTGAATCAACATCATTTGAAACAGCATAACTTTTTTAAAATTAGTACAGATGACTTGAGTGTTCTTGAGAAGTTGGAATGATTATTTTATTACAAGATGAGTAAAAGACTTTTGAAAAAATTGCAATTAGTACAAAATAGTAAAAGTTGTATTTTATGACTTTTTTATCAGGGCCTGTATTGAAAATTTTAAAAAATTGATAATGTACACTCAAATAAATTGTATATATGCTGAAAATTTCATTAATATAGGTTAATTGGTTTACGAGTTATAAACGATTGAATATGGTAATAATTGCAGTTATAAGTCGAAAATCGTGAAAAACTGCAATTTTTACCACTTTGTGGCGCCTCAGAGTCGCCATTCGAGTGCTAAGGGTTTCTCTTCTTCTTTTAATGTAACACCATCCAGTCTAGATAAATTGTAGCATAAGCTCGAATAAAATCATCCACCGCCGACGAAACAGTAGCAGTCGCATCATCCATTAAAAATCTTTTTGCACTCGCGGAATTGTGCTTCCACCAACCGTTTGTTGGTACGCTCCTCCGTGCGAGCGCTGTATTCTACGGACAAATGATTAGATTAGATGACAAGAAATGGTCCCCGTGTGAACTCTCCCATAGAAGGAACACGTGCTTCATTTTCCCTCCTTTTCCTTGCAAGGGCTGCGTTCCCTCACGATCTTTCTCTCCTATCCCGTCAGACGTCGCGCGTTGTTCGCATGAATCACATCCCATCGTGCGAATCCCACCCTCGTTCGACCTCCGTTTATCTCGTAATACAACGTTGACCGGATCCGTCGATCTTTCCCTTGTCCCGATGGTAATCATTCCTCTCGGACCTACCTGTCAAATTACCGATCCCATTACCACGCGATCATGTTCGACCACGGTACGTATCGAGTAACGCGCGTCAACCTCTTGTCTTAAAATGACGTCTCCGAGACGTCATGCATTTCGAATGCCAAGTTTGTCAATTTTCAACTTTTTATCATAAACTGGCATGTAATATGCCATTGAACTTAACCATTTTACATTGATTTTAAAGCAACACAAATCGGTTTACGGTAAATCGTTGCGTATATAGAGTGTCAGGCAAAATTAAATAGTACGTTCTAGTCTGAAACCGCAAAATTAAATTGTAAGGCAAGGGGTTAAGGTCGAGTTATACATGTCCGAAGTTCGGATCAGACCGAATATTGTTACCCAGGTTTAAATGAGAGTGTTCGGAATCGGAAATCGGCGTCCGACTTCTCAACGATTCTCTTTTTCTTCGAGTTTGGGAGGCCATATGGGCTCCACAACTCCTTTGGCTAAACTATCGGTAGCTCTCCTTTACAACATCTCGAACGCATCACAAGTTACGTCAAAGTTCGGACGGAAATGTATAAACACCCTAAAAACGCGTCCGATATCGGACGGATGTGTATAAAGATCGGGTTATACATGTCCGAAGTTCGGATCAGACGGAACACTGTTACCCAGGTTTAAATGAGAGTGTTCGCAAATTTCTTCAAGTCTGGGAGGCGATATATCTCCATCAGGTGACGGCTCCCTGCTGTGCGTGGCACAAAACAAATTATTAAAAAATTATTATTAATTCTATAGGCTGCACAACTCCTTCAGGTAAACCATCGGTAGCTATCCTTTACAACATCTCGAACGCATCACAAGTTACGTCAAAGTTCGGACGGAAATGTATAAAAACCCTAAAAACGCGTCCGATATCGGACGGATGTGTATAAAGATCGGGTTATACATGTCCGAAGTTCGGATCAGACCGAATATTGTTACCCAGGTTTAAATGAGAGTGTTCGCAAATTTCTTCAAGTCTGGGAGGCGATATATCTCCATCAGGTGACGGCTCCCTGCTGTGCGTGGCACAAAACAAATTATTAAAAAATTATTATTAATTCTATAGGCTGCACAACTCCTTCAGGTAAACCATCGGTAGCTCTCCTTTACAACATCTCGAACGCATCACAAGTTACGTCAAAGTTCGGACGGAAATGTATAAACACCTCAAAAACGCGGCCCGATATCTCGGACGGATGTATATAAAGATCGGGTTATACATGTCCGAAGTTCGGATCAGACCGAATATTGTTACCCAGATTTAAATGAGAGTGTTCGCGATCGGAAATCGGCGTCCGACTTCTCAACGATTCTTTTTCTTCGAGTTTGGGAGGCCATATGGGCTCCACAACTCCTTTAGCTAAACTATCGGTAGCTCTCCTTTACAACATCTCGAACGCATCACATGTTACGTCAAAGTTCGGACGGAAATGTATAAACACCTCAAAAACGCGTCCGATATCGGACGGATGTGTATAAAGATCGGGTTATACATGTCCGAAGTTCGGATCAGACCGAATATTGTTACCCAGGTTTAAATGAGAGTGTTCGCAATCGGAAATCGGCGTCCGACTTCTCAACGATTCTTTTTCTTCGAGTTTGGGAGGCCATATGGGCTCCACAACTCCTTTAGCTAAACTATCGGTAGCTCTCCTTTACAACATCTCGAACGCATCACAAGTTACGTCAAAGTTCGGACGGAAATGTATAAACACCCTAAAAACGCGACCGATATCGGACGGATGTGTATAAAGATCGGGTTATACATGTCCGAAGTTCGGATCAGACGGAACACTGTTACCCAGGTTTAAATGAGAGTGTTCGCAAATTTCTTCAAGTCTGGGAGGCGATATATCTCCATCAGGTGACGGCTCCCTGCTGTGCGTGGCACAAAACAAATTATTAAAAAATTATTATTAATTCTATAGGCTGCACAACTCCTTCAGGTAAACCATCGGTAGCTCTCCTTTACAACATCTCGAACGCATCACAAGTTACGTGAAAGTTTGGACGGAAATGTACAAACACCCTAAAAACGCATCCGATATCGGACGGATGTGTATAAAGATCGGGTTATACATGTCCGAAGTTCGGATCAGATCGAATATTGTTACTCAGGTTTAAATGAGAGTGTTCGCAATCGGAAATCGGCGTCCGACTTCTCAACGATTCTTTTTCTTCGAGTTTGGGAGGCCATATGGGCTCCACAACTCCTTTAGCTAAACTATCGGTAGCTCTCCTTTACAACGTCTCGAACGCATCACAAGTTACGTGAAAGTTTGGACGGAAATGTATAAACACCTCAAAAACGCGCCCGATATCTTGGACGGATGTGTATAACCCGACCTTTACCGGTACGCATCAACCTCGATATGTATCGATGTCCTACAACACACCACCGTTCGAACGTTCATTATGTCATCAGGACACGTAACAGTATTTTAACGTTGCCAACAATTAACAGCAACACTTCCGTACACTAGGTAGTTTATGGTAGCTAGAAAAGCCCCATTCGGATCATGGTCCTCCGCGGCGCCGATTTTTATGGCGGATCGTTAGGTAGCTAATCCTACGGTGTTCACCGACCACCGTTAATACCTCCGCCGGAACTGTTTTTTATTGCTTTAAGCCAGCAATCTCTGGCCGACCGCAGATGAGCAATGGTGCCGATACCACGTAACCCTCCGCATGGTTGTCTTACGCAGCGTACAACAAACACGGGAATTAAACTGAAATTTTTTACCGTTCGTGTAGGTAAGAGAACAAACTTTTGAACCTTTCGCCGGTCCTCAACAATGCGCTAGGATATGCGTTAAGCCGTAAGGATTAACGAGCTGAAACACTATAACCAATCGTAGCGGTTTACATTCGCAACGTTCCGGTAAATAAGCGTAAAGAACGCGTGTAAAAAATTTGAAAATCTTCAAAATTGTAGTATTCACGAAACATGAGTTTCAGAAATTTCAGAGGGTCCGGACATTGGTAGAATTTGTAAGTCAATTTACACCGTTGAACACAAATGTCCGGACCCTCTGAAATTTCTGAAACTCATGTTTCATGAATACTACAATTTCGAAGATTTTCAAATTTTTTACACGCGTTCTTTACGCGTATTTACCGGAGATCGATGGCCAATCGTAAGATGAGGTAGCAGCAGTTGGCAACAATAAACAATGTTTGTGGGCGCGTGCCGAAAAGGGAAAATGAGATACGACATATTACAGTTTAGTGGACATTTCACGAAATTCGGATCAGTCGTGTGCCATCTATAAATTAAACTGGTCAAGGCGAGACGTTATGGCGCGACGATGGAAATTACGACCCCCGTTCTAGGCCTACCAACGGGGGATCAGACGGATTTGGCAAGGTGTCCCGAAACAGGGAAAACCAGCCTTCACCTTGCCGTAACTTGTTACGATTTTTAACTGCACCTTGGCCAAGGGAATCGTACCCGCAAAACGACCGTCGTAAAACCGCAACCATCACGATTATCAGAGAGCAAGCTCGAAGGGCTGTAAGCTCGGGCCATGAACGTTGCGACGCGATTAAGGAGATCCGTGGACTAAGTATATTTTGTAACACCTCGCACAGATAATTACCCAGGGAATATATAAATGAGAATTTTTGTTAGTCTTTAACCCTTATTCCCTTTTTTGGGGAATCAGCATAACTAGACAGGGAATCTTTATGCAGCTATGATATGTCGAAATATGCAAGATATGCATATGTAAGCATATGCAAGACATATGCAAAATGTATGCCAAATGAATTTCAAATATATGTAACACAATTTATTTGTTGTAGTTTAAATTACAGTATGTTACAATAGTTTTTTCTAAATTATCGGTTGTAAAATTGTGCATTTTATCGGTTAAAATGAACTTGTACGCCGAAAACGATCTCTCCACGTGACACGACGTTATAGGGGCATATTTGTATTTATATCAATACTGTGCTGGGATTTCTTGTGGCCCTTCAACATTTGCACCTTTCAAAATATTACTAATTTTAGACAGTATATTGTAGTTTCTATTTCTTTGTAATGTAGCTTGAAGTTTGTGGTTAACGGATTATAAATTAAGATGTTATGAAATGTTATTATAATCTTAAAATAATGTAATTCGAATTTAACTTCCTGTCCGCAATCGCCGGGTATATCTTTTACATTTCGAATAGCTTTTACATTTCGAATAGCTTTTACAGTAAACGTCTTCTCCCTCTGCAGTAATGGAACTATCCCCTAAAACTACAATTCAGTTGGACACCATTACAAATTTGCAAGTTTTCGCCTTAGGCATCTTCTTTAATATTTGAATTCTTAACCCCTTCGCTTATAATATCGTGTGAGAGACGTGATGAAGATTCTGAACAGTGTCTAATAAAGATGTTATTAATTTCCTTTATACCGAAATATAATTCTACTTTATTGTTGTTAATGTACAGCCATTGGAGAACATATAGACATAAAATAAAATTCTACTTTTTCTAAGAAATTATGAACTACAATGAAATTCTAATCACTAAAACCGTAAAATAAGTCGCAAGGCAAGGGGTTAAGCAAGATTTCACTCTTAGCACCACTGATCGACTCATGTAAATGAATAACATGATATCTTTGGAAATATTATGCCTCGCTATAAGATAGTTTACTAATAGAGTGAGTAATTATTGCGAAAAGGTCATTATACTCCGATTTTGATGGAATTTAAATATGTTATAGATTTCGTCATTTTAAACAACTTTTTCCTTTTCTAATATAGGGGTTTCCTTTTGGTTTTCGAGATATTTGCAAAAAACTATGGTAATTATTTACATTAGGTGCTTCCTCACCGATTTTGATGACCTTGAAATATGTTGTCAAGGTCATCATTCTGAACAACTTTTCCCTATACATGTTACCGCCAGCAATCAGCAATAGTTTTTTTGCAAATATCTCGAAAACTAAAAGCGATCCCCCTTATATTGGAAATGGAAAAAGTTGTTCAAAATGACGAAATCTATAACATATTTAAATTTCATCAAAATGGCCTTTTCGCAATAATTACCATAGACTGATGGTCGGAGAGATATTGACGACAATGTCTGTGACTGAGACGATCGACGATCTTTTATCTATTTCGTATGTTCTCGTTTAATAGACTTTCAGCCAAATATGCAGGTATGTATAATTTATGTATTTTATGCAATAAATATGCACTTATGCAAAACATATGCAATATGCAAAATACGCAAAATAGAAATTATATTTTTAGATTCCCCTAAAGGCAAAACAAATTTCTGTCCAGGTCTCAAAATTTTACCTACTTCCTATAGAAATATGCATTTGCATAAACATCCGCTCTCTAATCACATTACTTATCGGCGATTATATCATTATTTCTAAAAGTCCATTATCCATTGCAAAACTTTTTTAACACTAGATTTACGGGGCCCGTCAAAATGACGGATTCAAAAATTTATTCAAATAATTTACAATTATTAAGAGTGTAAGGAGGCATTCGTGAGGAATTATTAAATAGATTAATTTTTTTGTGTACATATTACAATAAAAATCGCTGAAGATCTAAATAAATACAATTCTATTATTTTTATAAATCAATTTAAAATAATCCATTTTAGTGCTCCGTAAACCTAGTGTTAATGGATTTTTCGACGGCAAGAGCAATTTCAATTGCGAACCAACAAGTCAGTCCCAGTAATGTCATCTAATAGAATCGTTTAGGATTACAATGCAAAAGAAGATTTCTAAATTTTTTTTCTAGTACAGCACATTTATGAACCTAAAAAGTGATCATGAGCGAAAAGGTTTCGTAAGTGTCAACGGGATTATGAGCGAAAGGGTTTCATAAGTGTCAACGATACGAAGACAAAAATTTTCGCGGCGTGTCGTATCGCGCAACCGTGATTTCAGCTCGAGGAATCAGTCGGCATGATCTACCTACGCCGCGCGATGCAGTTAAATCTCATGGCGCTTCCGGAAGCGCTTTGTTTGGCGCGGGAGGGTATTGAATGACGCGCATTTCAAACTAAAGAAGCACTTCGTCAAAAGGCGAATCGACCTGCGAGAACGAGCATAAAAAGGAGGAGGCGAACGGCAAAACGGCGCGTCGACGTAATTCGAGATCCCGACGAGGCGAATTGACAGCAGCGCGGGCCGCTTTCGACAAAAAACAGGCCGGAGAGAATAATAAGGACGCCGCTGAGAAGCGGCGGGAGAGCATTCTATCAATGTCTTTGAAAATATATAATTATTGTACATACGTTCGTTAACAATTTTATTCGAGTAACGCGACGCGACGCATCTCTTCGACGTGTACGATCTGTTGTAGGGTTACATAGTAATCTTGAAATCTCATAAGTTGTGAGCAATATTAACCCTTTTAGTGCAAGGCGAAAAAGAGGGGCCTATGCGAGAATAACCGACCGAATGTCACGGTTTTACTAGGGTTTGGGAAAATGATCATAAAAACCAAACAAGAAACAATATTTACATGATTCAAAAAGCAGTAGATTAAGGACGAAATAGAGAACAAAACAATGATACTAGTTTTTCTATATTCATTGAAAATTATATAAATAACGAAGGAATAAAAGATCATAAAGAATGTAAAAGTCCAGTTCTCTCGAGAACAAAACAATGACACTAGTTTTTCTATATTCATTGAAAATTATATAAATAATAAAGGTATAAAAGATCATAAAGAAAGTAAAAGTCCAGTTCTCTCGAGAACAAAACAATGACACTAGTTTTTCTATATTCATTGAAAATTATATAAATAATAAAGGTATAAAAGATCATGAAGAATGTAAAAGTCCAGTTCTCTCGAGAACAAAACAATGACACTAGTTTTTCTATATTCATTGAAAATTATATAAATAATAAAGGTATAAAAGATCATGAAGAAAGTAAAAGTCCAGTTCTCTCGAGAACAAAACAATGACACTAGTTTTTCTATGTTCATTGAAAATTATATAAATAACGAAGGTATAAAAGATCATAAAGAAAGTAAAAGTCCAGTTCTCTCGAGAACAAAACAATGACACTACTTTTTCTATATTCATTGAAAATTATATAAATAACGAAGGAATAAAAGATCATAAAGAATGTAAAAGTCCAGTTCTCTCGAGAACAAAACAATGACACTAGTTTTTCAATATTCATTGAAAAGTATATAAATAATAAAGGTATAAAAGATCATGAAGAAAGTAAAAGTCCAGTTCTCTCGAGAACAAAACAATGACACTAGTTTTTCTATGTTCATGAATTATTTCATTAAAGTTATTGTGTCAAATGAAATTCATAGTTCTTTAGTGCTTTAAGTCATTTATAGGACATTCAATTAATTTTGAAAATGGTCTAAGTCAATTAGAGCTTTAAAAACAACATTTTCGTATGAAGTTCATACAAAATTTCATATTCATAATTGACATGTACATTGTAGATTATTCAAATTGCGCGCGTCGCTAATTGAAACGCAGCGGCGATGATAATAAATCTGTAATCGCTCGGATTCGGGATAGCGAGTCTTCCCGCAACCGGCACGCAATAAAGACCTAGTTCTAAGGAATATAAATAGAAAAGTGCTTTTGAGGATCCGACCGACCTATCACGAACCCTAAAAACCCAACAATAATAAATTTCCATTAATCAATACTAAGAAAATTATAAATTAAAATGTCGCATAATATAAAAATATTTTTTAATTCGTTAAAACGCCATTCATTAAATATCTCGAAACAAGAAATATATGACTTAGACCACTTTCATAATTATGGCCACATATATCGGCCTCCGGCACTAAAAGGGTTAATATTTTCACTGGCGAATCAACAACCTCGATAGTTCGTTTAATGAAACGAATGTAGAAAAATCGTACCGTACATATAACAGACGACTCGTCGTACAAAGAAGAAAATTCATTCTCCAATGTTTTCCAATGATTGTTGCCACGGGTCCGGAAATCTATTCGACGAGATACGATTTGTATCGTCCAGTTCCCATCGCGATGCATAACGATGAACGTGACGGAAGAAGAGAGCGAAAGCGGCGGCTGGAGAATAAGGGATGTTTCGTGTAAGATAGAGAGAGAGAGAGAGAGATAGAGAGAGAGAGGGAGAGAGGGAGAGAGAGATAGGGAGGCAGGAGCTAATGGCGAGCGAGAGAAGTGGAGAGAAAAGGAAGCCGAAGTAGGTGAGGCCAGCAGTAGGCTGACAAAGAACCGACCGTCAGCACTGTCAGCACTGACAGCGGGCTCGAGTTACGTCACTGGTTGTGCACGGCTATTGTGCTTTTTCAGGGCGACCATTGAAAAAGTTTGCTCACAGTCAGTGCGGGTAGGAGAGCGCGAGCTATAGCCGAAGCCAACAACACCAAGGGATCTTTTTCCCCCGCGCGCGGGAGACAAGAAGACGTCTTTGCCCTTTCATAGAAGAGGTGGGAGTGGCTGCTCCCGAAATCTGGCCCGCCATCGTGAATACGTCGTACGCGTATGGTGGAAAACGCTCAGAAGGCTTGAATAGAACATTTTCTGGTTCCACGCGATCGGATGTACCAACGTAAAATTGTATATTAAGCTCGACGCTCCGATTGTTCGGAGTTATCGAGACGTGTTCGATCAATCGGCGTCATCTCGATCGTCTCGGCAGTTTCTTTATTATAAAAAGAAATCCTGTAAATTCGGATACGCATTTTATTAACCTCTTAGGCACGGCTGAATTTTGCGCTGGCCTGTTTCTCTGTACGGGCGGAGTTCAATGAGAATTATTATTTGTAATTATTAGCGTAAACGATATAACCTACAATGTGTGACGGACAATGCTGTTCTCTATGCGATTACATTGGAATGAAGTTTGTTTCGGCTTGATCGAGAATCGAGAGCCTGATGCCGGGACCGCTCAGAATTGAACGCTGAGGGAGTGGTGACGGTTGGGATCGAGCAGATGACACAATTTCACGTTCAGTAACTTTAATCACGTCGCAAGGCGATACACGTCGATACACGATAACAGACGACACGAACAATTTGAATAGAAAGAAAACTGAGAATAGCGACGATGCCGCGGAGAAACGTAGTCTTTGAAATTGTGACGATGTCACGAGATGTATGAAAATGTGAGCGAGTGCTGCGAAATTCGAACGAGAAGTGATCGTTCGACAGCGTACGGTAACGCACGGACGTTGGAAACGATCGGTTTCGGGTTGCGCTGATTGGTAGATTTGATCCAACCTTTGTTCTTGACAAGAGATTCAAAACGGAGGAGTTTGCCGTTGGTGACGATGTTTATCGTACGAAGGAGAAAACGGCTGAGCGGCCGCGATACAAAACAACAACGCGCGAACAGCGGCGTTCGACTCGGTGTCGATAGCGGTCGAGCTGCCTCCGTTTGAACTCTTACGCTAATACAATGCCGAACAAAGTTTTTGATGATTAAATTATAATTTTAACTTTAACAATTTACTTTAATAATTAATGGTACAATTCGGTACGATATATTTCACAGGCGTGTGAATGAGCTGCTAGAGTGAGCCACTATAGTGGCGCGTCGTTCAGAAAGATGACATCCGTGAAAACCACTGTAGTGGCGCGTCGTGCCTAAGGGTACGTGTCTATCTGAGAGTTTTTGCCGATAGTTGCTCTCGAGAGTACTCTCAATTTATGTGTCCATTTGAGACAACTTCAGAAATTTGTTGCTCTCGGAGATTGACGCGACAGTCAACTCTCGGAAAGTCCTCTCAGGTATATGGCCATCTGAATTTCGTGCGTGTAGCTCTCAGATGAATCTTGATAGTTATTAGAATACTCGTGAACAGAATGGATGTGCCAAAGTTTGCTGCAATTGTTGCAATATATTTAATAAGGAAAAAGAAATATTCCAAAAAGAGAAAGTGCTGGATGAAACCATGGATAATGCGACGCGATAAAATGGGTGCATTTTCTACACTTATACAAGAATTGCATATAGAAGATGCACAACAGTTCAGAAGCAAAATTATACAATTTCAATTCAATCTCGAATCACAATTAATTGTTTTTGCTAATTCGTTAAAAATATTATTTTTCTTATCACGATTCTTGTAATCTGGGTGTACGATATTCCATA
The DNA here is from genome assembly GCA_913789915.3 of Sphecodes monilicornis. Lineage (NCBI taxonomy): Eukaryota > Metazoa > Arthropoda > Insecta > Hymenoptera > Halictidae > Sphecodes > Sphecodes monilicornis. Next base: position 4,584,278 of record OU565302.1, read on the forward strand.
AAAATTCATTATTTTCGTACAACGTGATTCATTGTTCCACTTCTGTGTCAGACCAGTGTTTCCCGCTCATTGTTGTACAGTGAATTCTCGATAATTGTCCACAACACGGGTCCGGCAAGGGACAATTATCGTGCAGGAGATACCATTTTTAGACCTCTACTGAAGGTATAGACGGTCAACGAAGCTCGAGAGACCCTCGGTCGCCGAGAAATGCACTACTCCTCCAAAAGTCCCTCACGGGGTATACCTCGCGGTGGTGGGGATAGTACAGGGACAATTACGGGCCAGATATTTGGGACAATTATCGAGAATTCACTGTATATATAAATATGTATACAATATAATATACATATATGAGAAAATTATCTCGGCAACTCTCAGCAATACGAATGGCGTTAAAATATTATTTTCCTTATCACGATTCGTGTAATCTGGGTGTACGATATTCCATAAAAATTCATTATTTTCGTACAACGTGATTAATTGTTCCACTTCTGTGTCAGACCAGTGTTTCCCGCTCATTGTTGTACAGTGAATTCTCGATAATTTTCCACAACACGGGTCCGGCAAGGGACAATTATCGTGCAGGAGATACCATTTTTAGACCTCTACTGAAGGTATAGACGGTCAACGAAGCTCGAGAGACCCTCGGTCGCCGAGAAATGCACTACTCCTCCAAAAGTCCCTCACGGGGTATACCTCGCGGTGGTGGGGATAGTACAGGGACAATTACGGGCCAGATATTTGGGACAATTATCGAGAATTCACTGTATATATAAATATGTATACAATATAATACACATATATGAGAAAATTATCTCGGCAACTCTCAGCAATACGAATGGCGTTCGTATAGCTGACAGTTGCTCGCCGAGGGAAAAATTGAACGTGTCCATTAGCGTTTTTCATTTTTCTGTTTGCTCTCCGAGAGTTTTCCGTGGAGCTCTCCGATAGCCCTCTCAATACCGTGTACACTGTCAAATTTGACTCTCGAGAGTAACTCGCGAGTTTAAACTCTCAGATGGACACGTACCTTAAGAGGTTAAAGAAACACGGTCGATCGATAAACAAGTTTTCTTGAACAGTTGGGAATTATCTTCGTAGTACCACTGTGAGCTGTGTCCGTTGAAACATCAGGACGTCGTAGTATTCTGTTTGAAAAATAAAAGAAGAAAGAAGAAGGGGCACCAACGGAATTGATCCGTAAGATTCCCACTGATCGTCCTGGTTTTTCAACAGGCAATAACGAGGAGCAGTTTCGTGTGCAGTTAGAGGATAGTTGAATGCGTAACCAGAGGCCCGAGGCCGGATGTTCCCGCCCAGGATGGATCCGCGTCTTGCAAGGTACCTCTCGAGGAGTTTCTTCGTTCTCCTTTTCAACCCCTCGAGGTGGTAGCGTTCTCTGATTTCTGATCTGGTAGCTGGTGCAGCTACTTGTCACTCCGGTGCACGCCCACTTTCCATCGGATGAAAACGAGTAATAAAAACTGTGAGAAGTTCGTTAGGTCTCTCTCGGAGATCCCAACCGACCACTGATTTTCATAACAGTGAACTTCCGGCCGACTAACGGACATTAACGTCGCCAGACCAGACGTTGAGTGCGTTTCGCTTTTCAATTTTGTGACTTGTTTTCAGAACGTTTATGGAGGACGGCGCGAGATGGTGCGATAAAATGGACGCCCGGACAAACAATCCATTCGTGAATCTTCGCCGTCGAACGAGACACTTTAACTTTGGTGGAATGCAAAAAAGCAACCTTTGGGAACTCTTTAACACTAGATTTACGGGGCCCGTCAAAATGGCGGATTCAAAAATTTTTGATTTACGATTATTAAGAGTGTAAAGAGGCATTCGTGAGGAATTATTAGATAGATTTATTTTTTTGTGTACATATTACAATAAAAATCGCTGAAGATCTAAGTAAATACAATTTTGTAGGATCAAAGACGATAAATATACAAATATATAATTTAACACAAAAAAATCACAACTGATACAATAAATTAAACTTTTTTCACAACTTATCACGTCTCAATCTCCGTCTGAGATTTTACAATTTTCGTCTCGAATCATTCACGTCGTACTTTTTATCTATTCTGAAAACCGCAATCAATAATATTGTTTTTAACAGATCGTCGCGTCGTTATCGTTACTATCATCGTAGTAATCGGCGGTATTCGGTACGGTAATTTGGTACAGTATCATCCCTACACTCCCTACAATTTTATTATTTTTATGAAGCAATGTAAAATAATCAATTTTAGTGCTCCGTAAGCCTAGTGTTAAATTGCAAAAATTCGTTTGTTTTTAACGGTGAAGGTGATCTACCGGTTTCAAGGCAGAGTCAGGGGGCTCGGTAAAACGTCAGAAGTCAAAGCATCAAAATCGGGTAGAGGATTGGCAAAGTAGACGATCCTCTCCTCGACGGTCTGGCTCGATCGTTCAGTGAGGTTACACTTTAACTCTTTGAGACCCGCCGTGTTCACTCGGAAGCTACCATTTCATTGGCTTTTTATTCGCGAGTCGATGGAGACCTCTAGAGATGTCTTTTGAGATCGCTATTCGTGAAATGCATTGGCCTTGTTGGCGCAAGCTACGGCAACGTTGTAACAAAAAACCGAGACGATAGAACATACAGTAGAACATTGAAAAGTATTTGTCAGATGGATTCTTTGCCAGAGATGTCACCAAACTAAAGTCTTCGAGGGGAACGCAACTTGGCACACGTTTGAAATATCGAAAAATGTCCGACACATATTTCATTACAACTTCCTGTTTCCGTGATCACAGATCTAAGTAAATACAATTTTATTATTTTTATAAAGCAATGTAAAATAATTAATTTTAGTGCTCCGTAAACCTAGTGTTAAAAAAACCGGATGCCGTAAGAATTCGTTCTTCTTCGCGAAAGTATCGGGATAGCTTTGAAATTTCTATGGAGTTGCCGGTTTTACGTATGGATCATGGACACGGAGGTCCTTGAAAATCATCGACGAGTAATATATTTCGGCGATCGCGAGGGTGGATCATTTCCCATGTCAAATTGCATTTAACAGGAGAGGCTCGAGCGTTCTCATGAGACCATAACTTCGCATATGGTAGATTTTACCGCGTTTCATCGGACAGGACAGCCACTTTCCACCCTCGTTGTTCAGGTAAAACCCCGGGTATCGGCGATGCCCGCGCTCCTGTGCGGTATCGATCCGACCATATGTTTCGCGTTTCCCATAACGCTGCTAGCGTTTCTCGCGTGTGCACGACGATGCTCCACTTATTGTTAGTCGTAGGAGCAACAGGTTGCTCCACCACACGTCATACTTGTAATCGCGGTGAAGATAAAACGATTTCACGTAACACGCGAACGAGGTTGTTTCGAATGATGTACGACGCGTCGAGTCGCGTGCAGTTTATTCGTTAGAATTTTATTAGACGTTAAACCCTCGATCATTTGTCGCATCGTGCCAGCAAAGTTGTGAGCAATATTCGGTAGATCGTAAGACAAAGAACTCGCGTCGGATATTTTAAGAAGTATTTAACACGTTCAGCGTCACCCATATCTGGGTGATGGAATTATTTATACAAAATTGAAAATTAATTTTTACGTTGGTAGATTGAGTGTACAAAATTTCCTTTCGATCTGAGGAATAGAAGAGGTTTGAAACAGTAATTAATATCACAAAACTAAACTTCTTAGTTTTTGTTTTATTAAATATATTGCTTTGATTTTGTGCAATTTTTATGATTGTGGAGTGGGCGCTGAACGCGTTAAAGATGTCCACTGAAGCAAACGGAACTGGCCATTGAAACATCTCTAAAATCATGAACAAATTTTTTTAGTGACTGAATCAAACAACAGATTTGAAGATTGAAGCTTTCTCTTTACAACGACACCTGCAAATATGATGTACGATTTTTTTAGTCGTTTTCGGAAAAGAAAAATGACGACCAAGTTTGGTCGTGTCAATGCCTAATGGTACAACCTTTGTTCAAAAGCTCGGTAAAACGACTAGAAAAAGTTGTAGGTCAATTTTGTGGGACACGTTAGCAAGAGAAAGCTTCAATCTTGGAATCCATGTTGGATTTAGTCTTGAGAATCATCTTTTAACGTGTTTAGAGCGAAATTGCAGACTGACCGAACGACGAACCGGGCAGGTCGTTGCACGATTTTGATCCTCGATTATGCCATGCGACGTAAACTGCAGAGGATTATAGCGTTGAAATCTTGTTAACACGTTCAGCGCTATGTCACCCATATCTGGGTGACGGAATTATTTATACAGAATTGAAAATTAATTTTTACGTTGGCAGATTGCGTGTACAAAATTTCCTTACGATCTGAGGAATTGAAGAGGTTTGAAACAGTAATTAATATCACAAAACTAAACTTTTTAGTTTTTGTTTTATTATTATTATTATTTGTTTATTGAATGTTGCTTCAACATTAAAGGTCATTAGCAACACGGTACATTTTCTTACAATATTTTATACATATTTGTATCCTTGATATATTGGGCAAGACCGGCGATATATTCCTTAGAACCTAACAGAATGGGTAAGGATCCAGGCAACTTAGCATTTTTCAAATTTTTATTTAGAAATTTAGGAGGTTATTTAGATAAAAATTAGATTATTATAAAATTATGATTATAATTGTTTTATTAAATATATTGCTTTGATTTTGTGTAATTTTTACGATTGTGGAGTGGGCGCTGAACGTGTTAACACTAGATTTACGGCACCCGTCAAAATGACGGATTCAAAAATTTTTAATTTACGATTATTAAGAGTGTAAGGAGGCATTCGTGAGGAATTATTAAGCAGATTTATTTTTGTGTGTACATATTACAATAAAAATCGCTGGAGATCTAAGAAAATACAATTTTATTATTTTTATAAAGCAATGTAAAATAATCAATTTTAGTTCTCCGTAAACCTAGTGTTAAACATTGTTAGCGAACAGGGCGGCATAGGATTCGAAGGAGCGGCAGGTGAACGCTGTAAAAGGCAGCTTCCCCGGGGGTATCCGAGGAACAGAAACAGAGTCAGTCCAGAAGCACGAGCTTATCCTCCATTAACGCGGTCCTGGGCCGCTCACGGACCTACCTTTCGTCTTATTTTCGATTCTGGGGCTGTTCGAAATTTTCACCAAATCTACGGCGTTCTATAATGTCTGACAAGTCGACCGTATGATTGCTACAGGATTACCGCTTGGTCCAACGATCCCGAACGAAAAGGCGCTTCGACTAGGAAAATGTCAACCTAATTTTGCAAAATCTCTTCCTCGATCTCGAAGACGACTTAAGAGGGTCTAGCATTTTTTCATTCAACAGGAGAGAGGCTGCTATTGATCTCCGATGGATGGACCGTGGCGTTTTTGTTACGAGATTACACGGGTGTTTCAATTTTTAAACTCGTCTGGAGCAATTACGTTGTCGAGCATTTTTTCGAATATACTTTATCAACGATAATATAATCTAAGCAGAACTATATAAAGCTACGAGTGTGATCGTAGACGCCAATAGACGGTGGTGCGGCTGGAGTCGAAATTTGCGACGGCGGTGTTGCCAGATAAAACCGCAATGGCGGTGCTCAAGGGATGAAGTCGCACGATTCTTCTTTCCAATAGCGGAGCGCCGTGAAAAGGAGGCTGCCGCTCGAATGTTTTGCGGCTTACGTTCTCCTGTCGCCAAAAGGACGAGCCTCTCGAAACCTCGTTAAATGTAATACCAGTAAAACAAGGCGCAAACATTGAATAGACTCGTCGGCGGATTATCGTTTCTCCGACAGTCCCGTCGAGCCGCTACCGTAGATGTCGGCGAAGATAGCGGCGATATAAGACAGGAAAGGGCAGGGACCTCCCCTATATACCTGGCCTCGCAAGTTTTTGGATTTAGACCGCTAAGCACGGGACCACTGCCAGGCCCTGCTTACAATCACCATCGCCTTCCATGTCTCCTTGTTCTTTCCCGTTTTTCTCGAGAGCTTCCCGTGTTTCATCCGACTCGCTCGACGATCCTTCGTCCTTTTTCAACGACAACCGCAAACCAGACCACCCGTAGACTCGTTACTTATATAACTCTTTGTCCGGATCGATGGTCGACCGAATTAACGACAATATTGGTGGCACGATTAGCCCGGAAGCTTGTACTAAACTGGCTTTGTGTTGCTTACGAACTGACCCTATTATCGGCGCCCTATCTCTCGCTATTTATCCGACGAATCTCTCCGCCGAGGTAAGAGCAACCTGAGAGAGAGAGAGAGAGCGACGGAGAGAGGGAGAGAGAGAGGGAGAGAGAGGGAGCGAGGGAGAGAGAGAGAGTCGGGGGGAGAGCGGGGGGGCAAGATCCTTTTACCCTGTACAAAGCTCCTCCACTCGTCGGGGAACCAACGGTATTTGGATAGAATAGATTTTTAACACTAGATATACGGGGCCCGTCAAAATGACGGATTCAAACATTTTTAATTTGCGATTATTAAGAGTGCAAGGAGGCATTCGTGAGGAATTATTAAATAGATTTATTTTTTTGTGTAGATATTACAATAAAAATCGCTGAAGATCTAAATAAATACGGTAAAACTTGCGTTTAGGGGAGGATGCTCCGATGACCTTGACCTTGACATATGTTGTTGAGGACAACATTCTGAACAACTTTTGTCATTACAACTACCGGGTGCTCGGTCTTAGTTTTCGAGATATTTGCGAAAAACTATTGCCAGCATTCCTCGCTATGGCATACGTGATTATCATTATACTAATTATATTGCCTTTTATTTAAAAGAACGTACAATTTTGATAAACGCATTGATGCTTTTTTCGAAATAATGAATTCTGTGTATCCATTAGACCATTTAAATACAGAATAAAATTCTCAGTTTGATATAAATACTATTCGAGATACTCATATTTTCGTCTGCGTGCTCCCCCCCCCCCCCCCCCCCCCCCACCTAGTCCTAACCAACATACGACACCACACACACCTACCCAGTGTTTCTGAGACGAAGGTTCTCACATTAAACAATGTAAAATCAACTGAAACCAATACCAATTTGTTTTACTATCAAATGCAATAATATAATACATGTATTGGTTTGGGTTAGGTCTGGGTTAGGTTTTGAAATTTGTTTTACTATCAAATGCGATAATATAATACATGTATGCTGTATTCGTCTCAGTTGATTTTATATTGTATAATGTGAGAGCCTTCTTTTTAAAAACACTGGGTCGGTGTGTGTGGTATTGTCGCTTCTCATCCACACAACGTGTTTACAAACAAAAAATAAACAGATGCGGCCCCGGAACAGGTTTACGTTGCCACGGAGCGTGGAAGAATACGGAAAATTTAATACACTATTAGCAATAGTTTTTCGCAAATATCTCGAAAACTGAGACCGAGCACCGAGTAGTTGTAATGACAGAAGTTGTTCAGAATGTTGTCCTCAACAACATATGTCAAGGTCAAGGTCATCGGAGCATCCTCCCCTAAACGTAATGTTTACCATTATTTTGATAAAGCAATGTAAAATAATCAATTTTAGTGCTCCGTAAACCTAGTGTTAACGAAACTGGGTGGATGTGATTTTAAACAGTACAAAGATTAAAAGAATGTAAGAATACCAGTACCATTTTTTAGAACTTAATAAAACTACCAAAAGAGACGCATTCATTTCTATCTGGTTCCTATGTATGTATGTATTTGGTTTATTTCAGCCTTACAGCCAAGAAATGTGACTTGGTTTACATTAACCTACTGTACAAATCTATCTTATTTCACACATTCGTCCATACCTTCTCTCACACTTTTTCTTTGTCTCCCTCCTTCCTACACTGACCTACTCTGGTAGTCTCCTAATCACTGCTAACCCAATCATTTCACCCTTCTCCATTCCCTAACATTTGTTCATTGGTTTGGCATATTCTTTGGTCTATTCATACTCTCTTTTCTCTCTTTCTCCTCAACTTCTCCAACCACTCTACGACATTTCTATCTTTTCTCCCACTCACTACATCCTCAGATCATTTCTCCCATTACCCTGCGTTCTCTTGTCAAATGTTGTAAGCTTCCATACTTGTCTCCACATAGGTCGCATCCTCTTGCCTCGTCCCCCAGCCATCTGGTTCCTATGTCTTGCAATTATTGCAAACAATTTTCATTTTGCATGAAGACCCGCAGTCTACCACTGTGACTCAAATCGTATCTCTCGTTACGATAATAATCAAAATAGTAGTTGCATCGAGGAGAATCGAAGTGAAGCTATTTATTCTTTGTTATTCTTATGCACGTCGCAAAGTCCCTGCGAGACCGAATAGAAATGGAAGAACCCAATAGGGCCACTCTGGCATTGTAAACATTTTTCCCGGTCTCCGCAAGACAACTGTATTTTGATTCCGGTCCTATTACGGCTCGTTTAGCTGCTTTTGCCTTTTTGACAAAGCGACTCGAATCTATTATGCCCCTCTATCGTCTTGCGCGCACGAATGCAACAGACAATGGAGCGCGTTTTTGTAAGCCCGCTTCGGAACAGACGCGGATAATCTTCTCTTTCGACATATTGCGCCAAAGCCAGAAACGAGGCTCGGTCCACTGAACATTTGGCGAAGTTGGATCCTTCGGCCTCGAACATCGAGCAACCCGGGGATGTAGAATGTAAACTCGAGAAGATACACGTCTACCCTCCACGATATCTTTATTCGTTCCCGTAGTGCAATGTTGATTAAGCGTAGGGTTCGAAAAAGTTTTTCATCTATTAGGAGGTTGAATAAGTTCTCGCTGTTTTCCGAAAGGTGGTAATACCAGAACTGCGTGAATTTAGTTTCAGATAGTAACGTATCTATAATGAAGTACTACATATATGCAAGGTTAAAATTCGGTGTATGTCATTCCACTGAAGTATAAACAATTTTTCTTTCATTGTGCTAAATGTCGAATTTCATGCCAAAGAAAGAGTAATTTGCGGGGAATTTTACTACACTATTTTATTAAAAAAAAATCTGCAGCTGAAGCACACAGAATTCTTGTTGACACCTACGGCGACCATGTTCTGTCGGAAACAATATGCAGAGATTGGTTTAGACGCTTCAAAAATAATGATTTTGATCTTGAAGATAAAGAACGCCCTGGCGCACAACAAAAACTTGAAGACGAAGAATTTGAGGCATTACTTGATGAAGACTCGTGTCAGATACTAGCTGAACTTGCAGAATCATTAGGAGTTGATCACACAACAGATTCGAAACGTTTGGAAGCATTAGGAATGATTCACAGGAAGGACGTTGGGTGCTGTACGAGTTGAAGCGATTTTTCAGCATGACAACGCGCGGCCACATGTTGCAAAACCGGTGAAAATGTTTTTGAAAACACTTAAATAGGAAGTACAACCCCACCCGCTGTATTCACCAAACATTTCCCGATCAGATTACCATTTGTTCCGATCGATGACACATGGCCTGGCTGAGCAGCGCTTCCAATTTTATGAAGATATCAAAAAATGGGTCCACTCTTGGATTGCCTCAAAAGACGTGTCGTTTTTCCGACATGGAATTACTATGCTGCCAGAAAGATGGGGAGAAGTAATGGCTAGCGAGAGACAATACTTTCTAGAACATATTTTTTACCAATTTTTTAAAATAAAGCATTCATTTCATAAAAAATAACAGCGAGAACTTATTCAACCTCCTAATACATTACAATTGATTACTTGTGGCACCTTATTGAAAGAAGTTCTCATAATACAGGGTGTTCCACATAAATGGGAACTTCCTAAATATCTGTCGTATTTACAGTCCTATCAGAAAACTTCAGAGGACAAAGTGACACTATTGCAGGGGGCAAATATAATGGTAAAGAAAAAAAATTTATGTCGTGTTTTTTAATGAAATTTCAAGGTCACCGACGTTTTTTAAAATGGAATAGTATATTTTTTGTACGATAGCATGATAGACAATAAAAAACTGAATTTAGTGGATACCACCTTTTTTGACCTTGAAATGACCTTGAGCAAGAATAATCATGTTGGAGCAGATAAAATGTGGAAATTTAAAATTTATGTGTTTCAGCAAAGATTACGCTTTGTTTACGGCGGGTTGACCTTACCATACCAGCGATTTCGAGGAGGCGCGATTTATTGCCAGGGGAGACGAGAACATTTTTTAATAAAATGTTAATTTTCATACCATATCTGTAAAATGAAACCTTCATTCAATTTTCGATGAATCTTAGCGGAGAGTATGAATTTTTGTATCACAAAGCAATGCAAGTGCTTCTACCGTTTGTAACGTCTTACTTATGCGAAACGGGCTTTTCGGCACTGGCTGCGATGAAAAACAAATATCGAGGGAGGTTAGTAGTTGCAAAAAAAGAGATACGAGTGGCATTCTCCACAATGCCCCCAAGATTTGATAAACTTTGTACCAATAAACAACAACAGGCCTCGCATTAAATTTTGATGCGGTAGATGTAGTTGGTTTAAATGATGAAAAAGAATTTAATATAAAAATAAATATACATGTACGTATATGTTTTAACAGAACCTTGTTATTATTCTGTTAATTGTTGTTTTCAATTTCTTTTTTGTAATAAAGATTTTATTATTTAAAACGTGTCTAAATTATTATGTCTATTAAAAGAAATGCAGGCAGAGAGGCGCGGAAAGAAATTATTTTTCGGGGAGGCGTAGTAGCATAATGGTTGGAAACCGCTGAGGCATACTTTCAGCACATTATCGCCGGTTAGTCGATCGTAAGTTACGTTCGGCGACAGCACAGTTCAGATCAGTTTAGATCGATCAATAACGGTACTTATGTTTTGATTTACATACTGTTTTTTTTTATTTGTAAATAATGTTACAAAATATTGTTAAATAAATCTATCCTATAATAATTCGGTGTTTTATTTATTTTATAGGAACCTTTTAAATAAATGTTGCCAAAAAATTGATTTCCATGGAACTTTTAATGTACAAAATCCATGAGAAAACATTTTGAAAAAGTTCTGAAGAAGTAACAATTCTTTTCGTAAAAATTCCACAGGAACAGATATTTCGTTGAACGAAACGTATAAGTTCGAACAGAATTTTTTAAAAATCGTGAGGCACATATTTATTTTGAGCCCCAGATTAAACTACTAACCGAAATAAGAACGATCCGTTCGTGCGTAGACTGTTATCAATAGACTGCGGATTTTATGCATTTATGACAAAAGTGAGTAGGTGCAATTTAAAACAGTAAAAAGATTCAAAGAATTTGAGAATGTTGGTATACCATTTTCAACATATTCGAATTACTAGTGACGAGAATAAATTTGTATTTAGAATTTGTAGCCAGCAATAGATGCTCAAAAATTTCATTTTGCATAAAGTTCCGCAGTCTAGTTATCAAACAGCAAATTTTAGCGTAGATTTATTCAGACTTTCAACGTACGATTTTCGAGGTCCAATTAACCATTCGATTAACTCGAATCTCTCTCGAACAAGTTGTTATCGTACCGATCTCCATACAACACGCACCAAAGAAGACTCGTTTCCTGTGCACGCATCGAGCGATATCATCGAGTAAACCCTTGAAACCAGGGCGAAGCGATATGCATGGTAGAGCTGGCGATAGAAAGATCCAATCTCTACGATATTACATCGGTTATGACGGATTCCTCGCGTAATTCGAGCACTCGGCTGGCGAGTACCTAGACGAGTATCATGCACCCTAAACTGGGTTTCCGCTCGAGGGGAGCGTTTGCCAGGAAGGGAGCGGCCATGAGATAATTCAAGATGGAGTCAGGGAGTCAGGAAGCAGCGCATCTGCCTGCACAAGTATTATTCCGCGGTGTACGTTCCATGTTCTGCTCAACCACCTCCGCATCCCCATTCATCTCTGGAACGAAGAAGATCTTTGACCTTTGCTCACTTTCCGTGCTTTTCCACCCTGCATTCCTCTTCTGCATTTCGCGTCCTCTTTACCTGAATATTTTCGCACATGCACCAGCGCATCTCAAGAGGATCGTGCGGTATATTTTAAACGTATTTTTATGAGTTCATTGATCAACTGTAGGATGGATCGACACGTAGACACTAGGGATGTGCGAGAACCCGATGGTCGGGACAAGTTGGGAAGAGGTCGAGTCGGGTCGGGTCGGGTTCCCGAAAATTTCGAGATTCCCGAAAGAGTCGGGTTTTCCGACAATTTCGAGATTCCCAATGCAATCGGGTTCCCGAAAATTTCGAGATTCCCGAAAGAGTCGAGTTTCCCGAAAATCTCAAGATTCCCGAAAAAATCGGGTTTCCCGAAAATTTCGAGGTTCCCGAAAATCTGAAGATTCCCGAAAAAATCGGGTTTCCCGAAAATTTCGAGGTTCCCGAAAATCTCAAGATTCCTGAAAAAATTAGGTTTTCCGACAATTTCGAGATTCCCAAAGCAATCGGGTTCCCGAAAATTTCGAGGTTCACGAAAATCTCAAGATTCCTGAAAAAATCGGGTTTTCCGAAAATTTCGAGGTTCCCAAAGCAATCGGGTTCCCGAAAATTTCGAGATTCCCGAAAAAATCGGGTTTCCCGAAAATTTCGAGGTTCCCGAAAATCTCAAGATTCCTGAAAAAATCGGGTTTTCCGAAAATTTCGAGATTCCCAAAGCAATCGGGTTCCCGAAAATTTCGAGGTTCCCGAAAATCTCAAGATTCCTGAAAAAATCGGGTTTTCCGAAAATTTCGAGATTCCCAAAGCAATCGGGTTCCCGAAAATTTCGAGGTTCACGAAAATCTCAAGATTCCTGAAAAAATCGGGTTTTCCGAAAATTTCGAGGTTCCCAAAGCAATCGGGTTCACGAAAATTTCGAGATTCCCGAAAAAATCGGGTTTCCCGAAAATTTCGAGGTTCCCCAAAAACCTGAAGATTCCCGAAAATTTCGAGGTTCCCGAAAATCTCAAGATTCCTGAAAAAATCGGGTTTTCCGAAAATTTCGAGATTCCCAAAGCAATCGGGTTCCCGAAAATTTCGAGGTTTACGAAAATCTCAAGATTCCTGAAAAAATTGGGTTTTCCGACAATTTCGAGATTTCCAAAGCAATCGGGTTCCCGAAAATTTCGAGGTTCCCGAAAATCTCAAGATTCCTGAAAAAATCGGGTTTTCCGAAAATTTCGAGGTTCCCAAAGTAATCGGGTTCCCGAAAATTTCGAGATCCCCGAAAGAGTCGGGTTTCCCGAAAATCTCAAGATTCGCGAAAAAATCGGGTTTCCCGAAAATTTTGAGAACTCGGCAACCGTTTCCCGAACGACTGTGCGGGGCTATATTATATATAAATATAGTCACACGTGTTTTTACCACTCTTGAAAAGAATTCGTAATAGACAACATTCTTTCAATTTCTTCTCTCAGTTTCCGTGATGTTATTAGGAACAGGGACTTTAAGAATCGTGCACCCTCATGTGAACAAACGTGTGACAGCGTGCTTAGTACTTCGACATTGTGCACGCCGTTGAGCAGTATCTGATAAGTTTTTAGTTTGAAGAGTAATTTCAGGATTTTACTTTACTGATTTTACTGTAACATGTATTTATTTTAGTCAAGTTCACACGTGTTTACACACAGAATGGTTCTTAGAGACTAGCTCGCTCGTCACTCGTGTCGCTTCACGCATCCACACACACACACACACATTCATACATTCGATTCAGTCGATACAGTCGCTCGATATGCCACAGATTCGCAGTTGCCTATCTAACACATGATTTCTTCACAGTATCGCTGAGAAGTTAAGGAACCTCAGACGTATATTTCAAGATCTATGTAAATTTAATAAAGATTAAAAGTCTTTAAAAAAAAAATGACGAGCGATAATGAGAATGAAGTTGTAGCAGGAACTAGTGCAGAAGATGTCGTGCGAAGGAAGAAGATAAACAGAAGCTTTGTGTGGGAAGATTTTCAGAAAACAGACGATAAAAAAGCGGAATGCAGACATTGTCATCATGAATTATAAACAGAATTGAAAATGAATTTTTACGTTGGTAGATTGAGTGTACAAAATTTCCTTACGATCTGAGGAATAGAAGAGGTTTGAAACAGTAATTATTATCACAAAACTAAACTTCTTAGTTTTTGTTTTATTAAATATATCGCTTTGATTTTGTGTAATTTTTACGATTGTGGAGTGTGCGCTGAACGTGTTAATTCTCACGTCAGCGTGGCACAAAATTAGGAGAGGGCGAGGATCGTGCGAAGGAAGAAACAAGCGGTATACGGATACGACAAAGGGGTGGAAGTGCCTCCGTTTTCACCTCGGTGCCGGATGAATAGAAGAGGATAGTGGATAGTGGGGGATATCTGACGTCCCCGCACTCCGTAAAGTTCGCCACCTCTCCCCGCTGCTGCCTCAGCTGACGTTCAACCCCCGGCTAGCCAGGGACGAACCAGCTCCTTTTGGAAGGACCGCCCTTTTTCGAGGGTAGGGAACTCGTTGGCCAATGAAGCGACTCGACGCCGTTGCTCGGCCTGTTTGAAACCGATCAGGAGCCGGTGCTTACCATCAAGAAGTCCCGACTACGATGACTGTCAGTTACATTTCGCCGCGAAGTTAGCCCTCGTTTCGAGTATCACGAGGCAGGAACCAGGAGACGTTCCGAGTAGTCTTTCGGTATCGAGGTGCGAAAGTCCTTTGTCGCATGCGAGTCGTCCTCGTTCGCGATTGCATCGTTCGTCGAACCGTGTCTCATCTGTGATATCTACCACGTTGTTGTCGGAAATTTCTCGATTGGTTCGCCGCGATTCGACCTCAGTTGCTGCGCAGTGGTATTGTGTTGTGCAGTGAAGATGCAAAACACGGAAACACAGATCGGCCACATGCCTGTGCCACAGCCGAAGATGCCTGCCTCTTCGAGTGAGTCTGCTGATCTTTTCTCTATTTAACTTTAAACCTACTAAGCACTAAAAGTAATTAATACGCGATGTTCTACGAATGTAAATGTAATTTTATTTCGATCGAATTTTGAATTTTATTGATGAAAATGCTATCGGCGCAAAGGTTCGATCTTATTGAAATTTGCAATTTTATTAATAACCCAACGATTCGATCCGTATGTGGATCATTTTCAAGGGATTAATGCGTCTGAATAATTATATTATTATAATGTAAATAAATCGGGATATTAATATTCAGTCACAATCATGTAGAAAACCAATAATGGAGAAGAAATTGAAAGGTAGACTTACTTGCTGTGTACTAATTGCAGTAAAAGCAGAACAAAGAATTTTTTTTTATTAACACTTTGACTGCCAAAGCAGCGACCTCAAAAATTTCATAAAATCGAAACAGTATATTTAATAAAATAATGATTACAGAATTAAAATGTGTGACACTGAGTAACGTTTTAACCTTCTTGCATTTTCCAGATATTAACCAAATTTGATACAGTGATTACATTAGCGTAATAATTAATTTCTAAATATGGACAAATAATTCCGTCACCCATATATGGGTGACACGGCAGTCAACGTGTTAATATAAATAAGGTTGTAACGTGGTTGTAACCATTGTGGATCGAAACGTTGGGTTATTAATAAAATTGCAAATTTGCTGAAACATTTCAATAAGATCGAACCTTAGCGCCGATAGCATTTTCGTCAATATAGTTCTACGAATGTGACACAATTGAGTTTATTTAGGTCTTTGGACTTAGGAGATGTCTATAATCATTTCGCATGGAAGCTTTCGTATATTTTTAATAATTGTGGAATAAAAAGTGTGAAATCGACAGTTTGGCCGGTGACGGTAGGTTTAGTGTTAATATGTTGTTACGAATACGGCACGATAGTGATACCCGTTGCATGGTCGTTGCACAAACGCTTGACGGACGTCGAACTGATTAGACGTGCAGAAGATAAATGCTCTTCCTCCCCGAATAAAGGGAATACGGATTTCTATAATAGTCTCCTTTATTTTAGTTAGAAATGCCCAAATTACGTGGGCGCCCACAAAAGAATATTTGGGACTATAGAAAATGGTGGAATAACATTGTACCAACATAATATATTAGCTACTAGACGTCTAGATTCGTTTTAACACTAAATCTACCATGCATTAAAAATTATTTACACGTTCTGCTTTATAAAAATGACAAGATTGAGATTATTTAGACATTCTGCTATTTTTATAATAGTATACATTTGATTTAAAAAATTTGTTCAATCATTTCCTATGAAAGAACTATTATAATTTTAACAATTCTAGATATAATCTGGGACAGACCAAATTTGACCGGTGATGGTAAATTTAGTGTTAAAATATTTGGAACTATAAAAATCTGTTTAACAACATTGTACCAACATAATTTATTAGGACTAGACTCGCTTTGACACTAAACCTACCAAGAATTAAAAATGATTCACACGTTCTGCTTTATAAAAATGACAAGATTGAGATTATTTAGACATTCTGCTATTTTTATAATAGTTTATATTTTATTTGAGAAATTAATTCCATCATTTCCTATGAAAGAACCCTTGTCATTTTAACAATTCTAGATATAATCTGGGACAGACCAAATTTGACCGGTGATGGTAAATTTAGTGTTAAAATATTTGGAACTATAAAAATCTGTTTAACAACATTGTACCAACATAATTTATTAGGACTAGACTCGCTTTGACACTAAACCTACCAAGAATTAAAAATGATTTACACGTTCTGCTTTATAAAAATGACAAGATTGAGATTATTTAGACATTCTGCTATTTTTATAATAGTATACATTTGATTTAAAAAATTTGTTCGATCATTTCCTATGAAAGAACTATTATAATTTTAACAATTCTAAACTAAATAATCTGGGACTGGTGAATTTTACCGACGATAGTTAAACGATAGGCTTAGTGCTAAAGTTCAAAACAGCATGGAGAATCGGTCGCTCCGTAGAGAACAATTATTTCGAGTCGTTGTCGTATCGATATCGATACAGTTCTCACTGTTAAGGTTTTCAGGTGTAACCCGTCTCCTGGAGGAATTATTTTTCCAACGTTTAAGTCTTAACAGCGAGAACTGTATAACGCCTTAAAACCCACAAATCTCTGATATTAACCCTTAGCACTCGAATGGCGACTCTGAGGCGCCACTACAAATTGCTACACCATTATTCAGAATATTGTTTACATGATTAAATTTGTTTATATTTAATAAATTACTAAACATTTAAATATTGTAAGGAAAAGCCGTAAGAAAAGCGGCTTTTACTAATATATTTGGGCACACGGATAACCAAAGCGTTTCGACCGACGAGTTTTCGCAGCTGCTCTCACGGTCGTTATTTCATTAAATTCTTCTATTAATATTGATTTTCTACTTTTATAAATTTAGCTATATATAGGGTTGTCTGTTAACATGCGCATAAACATAGTTCATCCACACTTCCACTCTTATAATATTGTACGAGGCACTATATCAGTTTCTTACGCATATAATGAAAATAAATTATATACAGTGGAAATATTCTAGGTTAGAAGAAACGTTTAGTTTTTTAAATTAAAATCACTCCGAGTGCAAAGGGTTAATACATTTGTATTCGAGGTACCGTTTGGAATTCGTGTCTCTTCGCGCGTTCGACGAAACTCGAATGTTTCCACTTGCGCCTCACCGTGTCGTTTCCAAAGTGCTACAGAGTCAATTTGGTTCGTTCGATTAAACATTTCTACAGCTAGCACGAGACGCGACAAAGAATTGCTATGTTTCATTAAGGTTCTCGAGGGTTCCGAGAATTGTCATTCCTTATCCAAGAGATTAACGTAATAGAAAAATGTTTGCTTTCCGACGTCGCGGATAATAGTAGCCGTTTTCCTGGGGCGGCAGAAAAATAGTACCCGCGTTTACGATACTCGTTAGCTCCGAAACCACAGTCGTAAAGGCTCTTGTTCGCTACCCATGGAACCTGGTGTCTCGGTTGACAGCGGTTATAATTACCCACCCGGCTGTACCTGAATCTATGGTGTACGAAAGCCCCTTTTGCCACTTTTTACCGCTCCGTTACGACGAGGGCACGCAGGTGATCGTACACGTTAACGTAAAAATCATAAAAGAAAAACCTTTCGGACGATCGGTCAGAATGGCTTTAATCCCTAAAAGTGTAGAGGAATAAAGACCTTGCTTTCCGTCGGTGATCCACGTGATTTGACTTTTGATATTGTAGAAGAATTAGGAACGATTTCTATGGAAAACGTACACCGTTAGAATTATCTTTCACTCGGTACGAATTCACGGTATGAATTAGGTTGAAAAACGGGGTTGCGCCGCTAATTAGTATGTTTAGGGGAAGGGTGCGCCTCATCACGCATTTCATCTCGTGTGAAATAAATAGCATATGCCGCATTTAAACGGGGTAGAATGCTAGAGTGCATTTAAACGATTCGTCCCTCGTGGCATTCATCCATGAGAAAATAACAACAGATGGTCAGAATATAACACGGTAAATGCGAATCTCCATGGCCCACTAACAGGTTGTCGTGGGTGGTTGAATTTCGTGTTGTTCGTCGAGAAATCAGCGCCCCCGTTTCTCTTCTCGTTCCGATAATTCGGGGATTGTTTCAAAGTTCACCTGGACTGCTTTATACGCTTCATTGATTCTCCTAAACGTGGCCCCGCTTAACCCCTTACGATTTATTTTACGGTTTTCGTGATTAGAATTTCTTTGTAGTTCATAATTTCTTAGGAAAAGAAGAAAATGTATATCTATTGAATATCTATATGTTCTTCAATGGTTGTACATTAACAACAACAAAATAGAATTATATTTCGGTTTAAAGGAAATTAATAACGTACATCTTTACTAAACTCTGTTCAGAATCTTCGTCACGTCCCTCAGATGATATTGTAAGCGAAGGGTTTAACATACTTTTACGGTTAATCTAGACGTCCGCGCTTAGAATTTTCATTTGTTCAACATAAGTTATAATGCGGAATAAGAAAGGGGAACGTTAGGTTTCGGGAAGTTACACGGGGAAGCCTCAGGTTGTTTTCGATTAATTTGAAGCAAAGTTTGCGTGCGATTATGGAGAGCATCGTAATAATAGAACGCGGTATACAGGGGCGATGTGAAGGTAAAAAAGCAGATACAGAAGAATCGCGCGCGCATTTCTCGCCGGGGGGTGGTTCACGACCCCTAGAACGGGAACGCGCGATGCACGATGCGCGCCGCGCATTGCGCAAACAGATGACGGATGAATGCACGTATACCCACGTACGCATTGCGCGTACGATGGAAGCGTGGAAGGCGTCTCCGGCACATGTCGCGAAATTCCCATGCTCCACTAACGATCAGCGGTAGCACCTGATGGACGATGACAATACGAACGATGATACTGTTTAACACTAGATTGCACAAGGAAGTCATTTTGACTGCTTTTTAATTTTAATTAGAAAAACAATTATGTATATAATGACGCAATTTCTTAGAATTTTGTGACTTTTTGTGCAACATATAAATGCGTTTATTAATAATTGTAGTTACCACCCCCCTCCTTCATTTCCGGTATACACAGGGTGGGGCAATAACTATGTCCAGTTTGAATATTGCCGTTATTTGTAATAATATTAAAAAATGTTATATAGAAAACTTACACGGTATAGAGGGGGACATATTGTGACACAAACATTTTCTGCGTGGGTGGAGGCATAGAGGAGATTTCAAGGTCAACTCTATTTTTTTAAATGAAATGCTATGTTTTTTTTTATCACGATGTGATAGCCAGTGTTGAGACGAATTCAGCGAGTTATTATTGAAGGTCATGCAAGGTCAAATATGGTAGTAAAGTAAACTTTATTACATTACGGGAGATGCTCGAATTGATGACTCTTTGCGTTAATGCAAAGTTGCAATCTTCGTATCCCTGCATCACGTGCATGTCTTATCGTTTTTGAACTTATTGTAACACATGCTGTATTATTTCATAGACCCTCACTTTTACATAAACGAATGGTTTTTATGCCGTTATGCGTTATATCTATATTGCCCAAAAGCAGTCATTTTGACTGCTTGGGAAATTTTAAATAATCAAATGACTCTTATTATTGAATTGAGTAAATTTCTTATATGACCAGTTCGGCTCTGTATTGAAATAACAGTTTTCATTTTTTTTCGATTATCGTTGCATGATAACATACAAGTACATGATAAATTGACGATTTGGGCGTATACTTGATAAGTAGCAGTTACTCGATAAGCTAAAGTAGTACATGTTATTCGAATCTGTATGCAGTGATACTTGTTCTAACAAGTTGTTTATTTTATTTCTTTCGCGCCCTAAATTCATGAAAAAAATGTCGAATAGAAGCGAGTTATTGGAAAAGCTAACGAACATAAGCGAAGAGTGCTCCGATATATGTAGAATCCATGAAGACCCACAAAGATCAACTGTAACATCATCAAATGCAACGCTTTCTAACAAACGCAAAATTTGTCAAGTACGACTTTGCCACAACAACAAAACAAATAATATATGTGAAAAATGTCAAAAGTATGTTTGCGGAAGATGTACGCATAAAAAGATTTCCACTTTCATTTGCATAAAATGTACAAATAATAATGCACAAATTAATTTTTTTCCAAGTGAAGTAAATTTTTTTTCTTGTTAATATTTACTTATAACTTGTTATATAACTGTAAATAATATAAAAAATATTAAAAATTAATTTTAAACAAATTTCTTTTCACATTAGTTATTCTTCCACAATGCAGCCATTTTGACTGCTTTTGGGCAATATACAGTGAAGAGCAAAACTGAATCAGCACCATTTGAAACAGCATACCTTTTATAAAATTAGTACAGATGACTTGAGTGTTCTTGAGAAGTTGGAAGGACTATTTTATTACAAGATGAGTAAAAAATCTTTTGAAAAAATTGCAATTAGTCGGTATCGCGGAAAAAAATAGTAATAGTTGACTTTTACGACTTTTTTATCAGGGCCTGTATTGAAAATTTAAAAAATTGATAATCTACACTCAAATAAATTATATATGCGCTGAAAATTTCATCGATATTGGTTAATTGGTTTATGAATTATAAACGATTGAAAATAATCCTTCCAACTTCTCAAGAACACTCAAGTCATCTATAATAATTTTAAAAAAGTTATGCTGTTTCAAATGGTGCTGATTCAGTTTTGCTCTTCACTGTAGGTATATACTAAGTTTCAGTCTTTCTAGTGTTAAGTATAAGAGATCCGAGTCGCTCTTCTTCTATTTGCCGCTTACGCGTCAAGCAGAGTTACAACAGAATTATCTATAATATTTGCAACGCGGAATTGCAAAGTGCGAGGAAACTTTCACGTTTATATCGCCAATAGCGGAGACCCTTTAATCCCCAGATTCTTCAGGTATTTTTGCCACGGGTAGTTTTAAAAGAAGATTATCCCATCCCTCTTTAAACACTGCTTACCTTCTCCAAATAAAGTTTTTTTTGTACGTTCCCTCGGAATTAGCGTCACGAAAAAATTAATCCGGTGAAACAAAAAGTAATTTAAATTTTTTCATTTGTCTATCCCGTGCGCGGGTATTTGCTTTTCGTTGCCATCGAAATTTCTTAATTCGACGCGCGAGAAATTGTTTCGAGGAGTGAGTTAGGTTAAAAGTGACTGTACAGAGGTGAACGAAGGAGATGTCAAGGGGTTGTTCGATTCAATAAATTAAAACGATGATTGCACGCGAGACGTTGGCCGACCATTGGCCAGAACTTTCGAGACTGAATATTACGCTCAACTTTCTATCCGTCTAGGCAAAACGCGCTCACCCTTTTTCACCCTTACGGTGACTGTAATTGCGTCGAACTTTTCCCTCTATTTTATCGTGGCGAACCTGTGTCATCAAAATTGCACGGCTAATAAGATTTTCATGAAAAGATGCGCCGAATACAACTGTCGTTTAGGTAAGAGTGAATCACATCCGGTTTAATTCACGCCGGTATCGATCCCCTTGTTGCTGACTGTCGTAATTTTAGGGTGGCAAGCATCGATAGCCTGTAATTTCAACATGTCAAAAGAACAATCGAAAATATTCCATCGTATTTCTATCAATTCGTAATCATCTTTCGGACTCTTGAACTTTTGAATCGATTCGCAAGGTCTCTTCGTTTTAAACACGATACTCGATACGTTAACCAATTAACATGAAATCAGCCGATTTCATTGCGACAACTACCGACGAATCGAAAAAATGCAACGAACTCTGGAGAAAGTACAAAAACGAATAAGGAAAAGAAAGTCCAGGGGAAGCAAGTCCGTTTTGCAGCCCCTTCACCGAGTTCAAGTTCGAACACGCGATATGCGTGTGACTAATCACAAGCAAGCGTACACTTGCGAGCATTTCTCATTTTCTATTCCTCCCTCTGACTTTCTCTGTCTCCGTATCGTTTTTTCCGGCTGAGGGGACAAGTTCGATCACCGTAAAACTTCTATGAATGATTGAAAAGCCGTCTGAAAGGAAAATGCCATGAAAACAATGACTCGCGAGAGCCACGCCACTCGAATGTAAATTTGATGCGACCTACGAACATCGATTCACAGAAATGGCATCGCGTGATTCGCCTACGAGAACACGAGTTCCTCCGTTTACGTCTGTTCCCTATCCAACGATCATCCTTTAAATTACTATATCGGAAGTTGGAGAAACCTTCGCTAAAGTTCATGCATTGTATCGGAGAAAATTGGAGGGTGCAGATTCAGAGAGAATCAAAGATCGGAGAAAAATTATTACATTTCTTTTCGTAGCAGCTGTTTCTAATCGAACAAGCTGCCAGGATCTACAAAATAAAATCGATGCAGGATATTAACACTTTGCCGTCCGGCGACACCACAGTGTTGTCGCGCACAAAGTACTGCTCAACGGCCGGGGACACCACAGTGGTGTACTGGACGGCATAGTGTTAATTGCGCATTATTTAATAATTACTATTAATATTTAATATTTACATACGCTGACTCACGAAAGTATTCGAGCGCACTTTAAATTGAAATAATTTTTTTAAAATTGGACCGAATAATTTTACTTTTTCTTTAGCAGCTACAAGCACTGATTTACTAAGTGGGATGCAAAAAATATTTTGAAAAAATTACAGTTGGTAGGAATTACATGAAAAAATAAAAATGGCACTTTGCAAAAGTTTTTTATTTCAGTTCGCAATGAAAATTTAAAATATGCGTTTTACAGATCTATGTTAGTTATGCACATGCCGATAATTTCATCGAAATCGGTTGATGAAGAAAAAAACGACACTCATCGCAAGATGTAAGAATCTGTAGATTTTAAGCAAAATCTGACCAAAAGTCGTGAAAAACTGCGATTTTTATCAGTTTGATCCGCTTGTAGTTAGTGTATACATTAATCGATTTCCATGAAATTTCCAGCATGTGTATTACTAACATAGGTCTACAAGACGCATATTTTAAATTTTCATTACGGTCCGGAATAAAAAAGTCGTAAAAAGTGTCATTGTTATCTTTTTATGTAATGCCTACCTATTGCAATTTTTTCAAAATCTTTTTTGCACCTCATTTAGTAAATCAATGCTTCTAATTGCGAAAGAAAGTGTCAAGTTGAGTGGTGCAATTTTAAACAAATTATTCTAATTTAATGGGCGTTCGAATACTTTCTTGAGCCACTGTATGTATATCTTCCAAATTTCATGAAAATAGGTGGCAGGATTGAAAACTCATGAGAGGTAACGATGACATTAGTGTAGGATCTTAGGAAAAATGAGGGAATTCCGCGCCGGGATTCGAACCCGGGACCCTCGCGGTTGTAGCTGATCAACTGTTACACATACCCACGGAACCCTCCTACTTTTCCTAATCTCCATACAGTATTTGGTGTGGGAGATCCTGATCCCACGCTCGGCTATCCTGCTCCGGCATTCGCTCTCGAATGTCCGTCGCAGCGCCATCGTCTTTTTGGCCTCAGCGCCATCAACGCAACTCGTCACCAACTTCGTCACTTTTCGGGAACACCATTCTACTGCCCTCTCTAGCAGTTTTCCCTGGATGTGTCCCTTACTTCGCTTCGTCGTCCTTTCACCATGCAGGAATCGGTGTTCCCCCCATCCCGGACGAGCCCCCAAATGTAGGATCTTAGGAAAAATGAAGAATTCCGCGCCGGGAATCGAACCCGGGACCCTCGCGGTTGTAGCTGATCAACTCTTACACATACTCACGGAACCCTCCCACTTTTCCTAATCTCCATACAGTATTTGGTCTGGGAGGTCCTGATCCCACACTCGGCCATCCTGGTCCGGCATTCGCCCTCGAATGTCCGTCGCAGCGCCATCGTCTTTTTGGCCTCAGCGCCATCAACGCAACTCGTCACCAACTTCGTCACTTTTCGGGAACACCATTCTACTGCCCTCTCTAGCAGTTTTCCCTGGATGTGTCCCTTACTTCGCTTCGTCGTCCTTTCACCATGCAGGAATCGGTGTTCCCCCCATCCCGGACGAGCCCCCAAATGTAGGATCTTAGGAAAAATGAGGAATTCCGCGCCGGGAATCGAACCCGGGACCCTCGCGGTTGTAGCTGATCAACTGTTACACATACCCACGGAACCCTCCTACTTTTCCTAATCTCCATACAGTATTTGATCTGGGAGGTCCTGATCCCACATTAGTAAAACTTGAAAATTGATAATCACCCGATAACCTCAAGAACGGCCGGCGCCAAGCGAAGAAATTTTTACGATACTTGCGTACGGCAAAGTGTTAATATTCGATGTTATCTTCATTACGTCATCGTCACAAGAAGTTACCGTATAATTTCAATAATTCTGCACTTGTAGTTGAACTTGTACTTTCCCTTCATGCTTACAAGGAAGGGTCTCCCGACTATACAAGGGCGCAACCCTATTATTGTTACCCGTTGCAATAGTCAGCGTACACTGGGAATCGCATTTTGCTCACGCTTTTACTGGTAATGCACCGGGAAGCTCTCCATACCGAGCTTTCTCTTGTCTCTTCTTCGTTGCGATTTCGAGCTCTTTGAAAGTACCGACTACAAACTGTGAACCCGAATATCGCGCGCAATCAACAGGTTGCTGCTCAACGTTAAACATTTCTAATTCATTTCTAACATAGTAAATGAAACTAAAGATTATACAAAATTTACACTGTGTCCACTTAATTCTGTCCATGACTGTAGTTTCGAAGCAGGAAGATCCCGATGCTTACTGTCGATAGTCTGTCAGTGTCCATCACGTGTCTCGCAACGTCTCGCAATACAATTCGGTGCAAACAAGAAAGACCCAGCGGAACGGAAAGCCGACGTCAGAAACCAGCGCGTAGTCCAAACAGAATCTGTTCTTATCTTTCGAGCAAATATTCCGTGAAACTGTTTTTCCGATATCCGTGTGGATAAACTCCTTTTTTTTTTCTTTCTCGGCCGTGTTCGTGAGTGAAAAGAAACAAGCAGCCGGGGCAGTTCGAAAACGTTTAATCTCCTCTCATAATAAGATCCACGTTAAGTAAGATAAAGGGAGCCGAGGGAACCGATCAAGAGAGATCAGGCGATACGAGACGCAAAGTGTCGTGTTTCGGGCTGCTCACTTAAGGGCTGGTGAATGCAGCAGCCACATCCGGTCCATTCAGTCCCATTCACGAGCCTCGGCTGGTTCAATGGCGTAGGCGGAGCTCGCGACAACGAGTTGGTACCCCCATTATATGTAGATGCACCACACCCTTGCCGTGTCCCACGCAGACCTTCGCGAAACAGGTATAGGAGGCGCGTACGTCCAAGAGGTCCTTCCAACTTGGCGACAAATCGATCCATTCATCGACCCGGGTCATTCATGGGATACGTGTTTTCGCTGGTAAACGGGTTCCGATCCAAAATACCGGCATTCTTCGGATTAAACGCTGCTTTTCTCGCGATTTGACCGTCCCGTTCACGACGAGCAACAATGCCACGCATAGCTCGAGATCGATTCGCGCAGCCGAGGTTTTCTTCTCGGAGAGTCTTTGTTCGAACAAAAGGAGATTCAAATGGACCGAAACACACCGGCCAAGGTCGACTCGTAAAAGTGAACTGTCAACGCCACCCTTCCCCGTTGAACTTACGACGAGAGATCGCGTCGATCTTGGAATGAAAATATTCGCAACCTACGAAGACGAATCTATTTCGCGTCGTTTACCGAACTCATCGTATTCTTTTCTCTGTTTCAGGTCGGATTCTTTACGATATCCCCTGTAAAGTTTGCCGGGATCATTCCTCGGGGAAGCATTACGGTATATTCGCGTGTGACGGATGTGCCGGCTTCTTCAAGAGATCGATACGAAAAAATCGCCATTACGTCTGCAAAGCGAAGTCCGAAGGGGGATGCATGGTGGACAAGACGCATCGAAATCAATGTCGAGCGTGTCGCTTGGCCAAGTGCATACAGGCTGGAATGAATAAAGATGGTAAGTCAAAGAAAATAATTCGGTTCGAGATAGAACGTCGCAGGGGCGCGCAGTGGCTTGGTGGATAAAGCGCGCGACTTACAAACACTGTGGTCGTGAGTTCGAATCCCACCGCCGCACAGTGGGTTGAAACGCGGACAAAAATCATTTTCCTGAGTAAACCAAAAATGTAAAATTGTATTATTGCCTTGTTGGTAGATAAATGTGGCGTCATATTCTGCATTTCGTTTTCCAAAATTCCATATCTGTATCCCACAATTAAATGCTGAAGTTCAATAAAAATGCATAAGTTTAGCTTCTCTTGAATTTTTTAGAATTCCGTTTCATTTGGTACGTTATAACTTAATACATGTATGAGTGAGGATTTTTTGCATGTACTTAACTGAAAGCGAAGACGAAAATTATAAGCATGGATTTTGTTTGTTTTTGTTGTATATAACACCTACGAACATTGATGAAACAAAGAGTAATACTTAAGCTTTTTCCTCACTCAAATAGGTTTATAAACCGATTGCCGTCGATCGCTGCGTTAAAATTTGTTACAAGTTATTGGTAGATATGTATATGTCGGCAATCGATATTAATTTAGGGAACATGTCGGTAAAATGTTACGAAGAGCTGTTTTGTTTGAATCGACAAACAAGCAAGCAAGCGATGTGAAGGCAGGCAAGAAGACGAACAGAATAACGTGAAAGCGCAGAGCGAGCAGACATATTTGAAATAAAGTCTTTGCAATATTAAAAGAGTATAGAAGGTGTTCGTGTTTAATTAATTTATATCGAAATATACGATAAAACTAAAAAGGTTTCAGCTGCCAATAGCTGCCTGTTTTCACATTGTATCGCAAAAACGATGACGCGAGAGGATGCGCAGTTGCGCCGCGTCGTTCAGGTAGTATCTATGGTGTCTTTTGGCATTCAAAGAGGAAAGCCATTTCCAAAAAGAAAACCAGCCAAATTTTGTCGTAAATTTAGATTAGGATCGAGGATCAAAAACCTAACCCGGAACAGATTCGATAATACAAAAATGGGGTTTTTCAGTAGTCAAAAACGCTGGATAAAAGATCGATCTAGGCAGCCTCAAAAGTCCTATTTTATCGTTTACGAGGCTTAATTTGTATTATTCGGAAGCATACAATTGCCCATGTAGCTATTTTCATATTGCTGTGACTGTGAATAATGCAAATTACGCCTCGTAAACGTAAAAATAGGACTTTCGAAGGCGATTGCGGCCTAGATCGATCTTTTGTCTAGCGCATTTGACTACTGAAAAATCTCCGAGATGAGAACGCGCATCCCGCACCCCTGCAATTCTGTAAAGGAGTCTACCGCCTTAATAATTTGATCAGAGGAGAAATCATATATTGACATCTTCAATTTTAAAAATTTTCCAACAATTTTGAATTTCATCTTCTCAATTTTGCTATAAATGCATAAAGATCCGCTGTCTAATAAATAATATAATATAAATATAAATAATAAGGCAATAATGGGCAAAGAATGCCTGGTATTGTTGTCGGAGCGCCGATTGGCATTTGTTTAGAGACGGAAGGAAATTAACATCGAGTAAATTATACAGAATTTAGTATATAATAACTTAAAAATATTCCATTATTAATAATAAAATAATTAATAATATGTACGCCCAAATTCGAGAAAACCATTTCGAAAAAACCTTATATAACTTTCATGGGTTTGGAATTAAACAAAATCTGATTATTAATTTGAATTCAGCACCTCAAAATCTATAAAACTGTACCATTTTTATTCATTTAATCTTAGAAGTAGCTTCAGAAATTATTTTTGTCCGCGTTTTTCACGTTTCAACCCACTGTGCGCCGTCACCTCTGGAAATTTTTCTATGTGATATTATACTGCGTTGCCCAAGGTGGTTCGGAGCCCACCTTTATAAACTGTAGATCCTTCACGCACACGTCCATACACACACACACACACACACACACACACACACACACACCCATCGTACACTCACCGATTACAGTACCAAATCTCATTGTTCCACCCCCGTCGCTAATGACCCTGGCAGTTGAAGCGACGTTAAAATAACAAAATAAAAAAAGAACGTCGCGCGATAACGTGCGCGTGGTGAACAATTTGTTAACATGAATCTTGGGACTTTTCCAGCTGTGCAACACGAGCGTGGCCCACGAAATTCGACTCTGCGCAGGCAGATGGCTTTGTATTTTAAAGAGCCCGAAATGATGACCAACATGGTACCCCAATCGGCGGCGGCTTTGGATCTGGCTTTACCCAAACCACCGACCGAACCACGAGTTACCGTCGCAGCGCCAGCTCCTCATCATCCCCTTCCGCACCCTATTTATTGCAACAGCATTGCCATGTCGAAGGTACGGTAAATTCCATATTTCTACTCGATGTTTCGCTACAGTACACGTTTCGGCAGCAATGTCTATGTCAGAACAGCACTAATCGCGACATCTATTATATCACTGTAAGACGTGTGTCAGTCACGTGATTACACCTGCAATGCCTTCCTGGCTCCGTGCGACGCGAAGGCAGTGATGGGAATGTTTGGCGCTTTTCACGCGCATGCGCGGCGATTTTAGCCTCAGTCAAGCACGAAAATCGGGTACCTTGGTCGCCCCGCTAATTTCGCAAAATTTATTATGATTTGATTTTGAAAAATGAATGTACAACATGTGTACGTACATATATATACATATATATATTGTTACGAATATGGCAAAATAGGTACTCCCGTTATATCGTCGTTGCCTAAACGGGAGTACCTATTTTGCCATATTCGTAACAATATATATATATATATATATATATATATATATATATATGTATTAAAATGTAATATATACATACGTACATAGAATCTATAATATATAACTATATAATATTTATGTATTTATGTACAATATAATATAACTTACTCTTCTTCATCATTTTGGGTATAAGGAAGGGAAGGGTACTAAAATAACTTTAAACGAAATATATAATAACAAACCCACTACTTTCGCCCCAATAGTACCACACAAACTTCGGACGTAGGTTCGGTGCTGCCGAAATTCGCGCATGCGCGTGAAAAGCGCCAAGAGTCCCATAACTTCGTGAAGATAGCACCCCGGCGGCTTCTCGTTTAGACTCTTGACCGAGTAACACGTGTTAACTAAATTGTATTCTAAATATATTGTTGCGACCTATGCGACTTATGCTCCGACCGTTCCGTAAAATGCGCCCACTTCACGTTGGTGAACTCGTAACTAATAATTAACTTTTAACTCTTATGAACTCTTATTTATTAGAAACTATACAATGATTAATGTGGATTCATTTAGCGACACGTCTATTCGATTTGCTGTCTCGCTTCTATCTATCTTCCTTCTTCTTGTCAACAGCCGTCTTTTTAAATCCATCGATCGGACGGCTCCTCTGCGATATGTTCAGGGGAAGCAACTTCATATCGTCGTAACAATATATTCAAATATATCTCTTCAAACAACAAGTTGCTTGACCCACTCGCATCACTCCATCAGTCTAAAAGGTCGTATATCTAACAATTTTGCAGATTCCGGTGAGCGTTGCGGGTTTGCCGTCCGTGCCGCTGATCCCGGCGATAACCGCTGAGTCTATCTGCGAGCAGGCAGCCAGGCTGCTCTTCCTGAATGTTCATTGGGCCCGAGATTTAGCGGCTGGAACGCACCTGGTCATGGAGGACCAGCTTACGCTGTTGGAGTATTCCTGGAGAGAATTGTTCTTGCTCGCGGCCGCGCAAATTCTACCAACGCTGGACCCGACCGCCCTCCTTCCGCCGGGTTCTCAAGGCATGAGCCTGGCCGTCGAGGTGAATCGGTTCAGAGAGACGCTGGCCGGATTCCACGCCATGAACCTCGACCAACACGAATTTGCGTGCATCCGGGCGATCGTGCTGTTCAAAGCTGGCTTGGACAGCGAGCCACTGCCCAGCAGCAGAAGCAGCAACGGATCAACGTCTCCCGGCACCGGCAGCAGACTCAGGGACGCGGCCGCTGTCGCGAGATTAAGGGACGGGGCCCAACTAGCACTTGGTCAGAGACTCAGCGGAGCTTCCTTCGGAGCCCTCAGGTTCGGGAAATTGTTGTTGCTCTTGCCGTCGCTTCGCTCGGTGTCCGCGAACGCGATCGAAGAACTATTCTTCAGGAGGACCATCGGCGTGATCCCCATCGAAAGGATTATATGCGACATGTACAAAGCAGCTTGAACGACCAAGCTCTCGTTGCAACCTGCAACGTTACAAATGTTCGAATTGACGAGTTGAACGCGACTCGCGGGAAGAAAACAACAAAGATTGATGGGATAGCAAGCGCTTAGGTGTCTCGCATTGATTTTGTCGTTCGTTGATCGTCGGATGAGATGATTCGAAGGTTAGCAGCAGAAGCAGCAACGGATCAGCGTCTCCTGGCACCGGCAGCCGCTGTCGCGAGATTAAGGGACGGGGCCCAACTAGCACTTGGTCAGAGACTCAGCGGAGCTTCCTTCGGAGCCCTCAGGTTCGGGAAATTGTTGTTGCTCTTGCCGTCGCTTCGCTCGGTGTCCGCGAACGCGATCGAAGAACTATTCTTCAGGAGAACCATCGGCGTGATCCCCATCGAAAGGATTATATGCGACATTTACAAAGCAGCTTGAACGACCATGCTCTCGTTGCAACCTGCACGCTTAGAAATGTTTAAATTGACGAGTTGAACGCGACTCGCGAGAGGAATACAACAAAGATTGATGGGATAGCAAGCGCTTTGGGGTCTCGCATTGATTCTATCGTTCGTTGATCGTCGGGTGAGATGATTCGAAGGTTAGCAGCAGAAGCAGCAACGGATCAGCGTCTCCTGGCACCGGCAGCCGCTGTCGCGAGATTAAGGGACGGGGCCCAACTAGCACTTGGTCAGAGACTCAGCGGAGCTTCCTTCGGAGCCCTCAGGTTCGGGAAATTGTTGTTGCTCTTGCCGTCGCTTCGCTCGGTGTCCGCGAACGCGATCGAAGAACTATTCTTCAGGAGGACCATCGGCGTGATCCCCATCGAAAGGATTATATGCGACATGTACAAAGCAGCTTGAACGACCAAGCTCTCGTTGCAACCTGCAACGTTACAAATGTTCGAATTGACGAGTTGAACGCGACTCGAGGGAGGAATACAACAAAGATTGATGGGATAGCAAGCGCTTAGGTGTCTCGCATTGATTCTGTCGTTCGTTGATCGTTGGGTGAGATGATTCGAAGGTTCGCGTACTCCGAATCGGATAGAATACAAATTTTAGAAGAGCCTTTTAATTTTATAATCGACACGTATCTTACGGTTAAAGATCGTGCTCGCTACAAAGTGTACATAGTCTGAATTTGCGTGGAAACTATAGGGAAGTTATCGAGTACGTATTTGCAGCTTGTAGAAGTTCAGGATCCTCTGAAACGGGATAGTTTTAAATTGATTTTTAACTTTCCATCTCGGACGGATTGTACTCGCAATTTTACTATCTCGGCGAAGACTCGGGAAGCAACGTGTCTCGAGATATTGAAACGGGATTGTATAATCATGTGCAAGTACGTATTTGCAGATTGTAGAAGTTCAGGATCCTCTGAAACGGGATAGTTTTAAAGGGATTTTTAACTTTCCATCTCGGAAGGCGTGTACTCGCAATTTTAGGATCTCGGCGAAGACTCGGGAAGCAACGTGTCTCGAGATATTGAAACGGGATTGTATAATCATGTGCAAAAGTGATAGTTATCTATAAGTTTAAACTAGTGTAGTGGATAAAATGGTCCGAGAGAGAGAGAGAGAGAGAGAGAGAGAGAGAGAGAGAGAGAGAGAGAGAGAGAGAGAGAGAGAGAGAATAGGAGTGAGAGTGTGTGTGTGAGAGAGAGAGAAATTGTACGATTCAACTGACCTGAGCTGAAATGGGTAAAACACGATTGGAAACGAGAGTGACAGTAGGAAAATTGTGGGAAGTAGCTATACGAAATCATAGTACTTTTGACCCGATACTTATTAATATTGATTACGCGTTCTAATTGCGGTCTCGGTTAGATGAACGATACGTAAGACTTAACTGTGATGGAAACATATCACAAAAAGATAGATTATATCGAAGCAATCGATCGACTGCGAGAAGAAAGTCACACGTCCGTTACTTTTGTACGATCGTATAATATCGTACGAGGTACGAAAAATCGCAATAATTAAAAAGGTGCCTGCCGGCGGCGCTAATTAAACATTTGAACAGTTTTCCATTCGAGGAAAAGATTGTTGTACTTGAAGCAGATCGTAAAGGAAATTTTCATTATAGAAGTTTAGAACGATTAGAGTAGTTGTATCTTTTACTCAAAGTACTTTCTTTTAGTCGCATTCGTGGCAATATAAAACTATACGAAATATAATATTCCGGTGTCGGTACGAAATCTCCGAAATCGAAGTAATTAGCGTCTCTAATTAGAGCGTACGGTGACCGAATAAGATGTTTAATGAAATAAAGACAATTGAAAGAGATCATCGATTGTACAAATGTAAAATACGATTCTACAATGTTTAGTTTGACTATACGTGAACGATATTATCGCGTCGATAACACGCGTGCGATTGTACATAAAACTTTAAAAGTATGTAAATAAAATGTTACGGATCGTAAATAAAAATACGAATTCGGTAATCATTAACCTATTCTACATCCGATTTCTGCATTTAATATTAAAGAGAATCGAATGCTTTTCTTAAAAGTACCATGGGAAATTAATACTATGGATCTCCGGCTAAGAAAGAAAGAAACGGCTAAACAACGAAGTCCATTCACGGAGAAGATTTCGGTACGTTTTAGCTCGTTCCGGCTGGAAGAGAAAACTTTCTCGGGTAACAAGAACATCTAAATTTTACCTGCAGTTTCGCGGCACAATGAACCGCGTTTCACGGGAATTTTACGGTGATTTGAGTGGTAATCGCAGTATAAAGGCTGCCCGTGTCGGAATTCTTCGGGGCTGTCAGTTTATTTAGAGGTTTCCCTGCCGCAGCAGACCAAGGTGTAATCACTAAGACGGATAAATAATCATCCTGGTTGACCGGTGAGAAAGCATCGGGAAACATCGAATGGAAGTCGGCTGGCAAAGTCTGCATCGAGCTCTTTGTCAACGAATGTCATATACCCCAGAGAAATACGTTCTGTTATTTCTACCGATAATCCCGGATCAAAAAATTCGTTCGAGATCGATTGTCCCGCGGCACAAGGTAAAAGTTCCGTGCAAAGATATTTATTTATTGAGACTTTTCCCGATGTAATTGAATTTATTTAGTTGAAAACTTTCGGGTGCTGAAGGGACTATTTAACCCAGAGATGGACAATTTTGCCTCAATTGAGGCAAAACCGTCAACACCGTAGCGCCCTCTGTCCCCTTCCAACAAGCGCGGTACAATGGAGCAACGAAGACACGAGACATCAGCGTACGCAACGAACGTGCGCGCTGCATGAAAGAGAGGTTGGTGGGAGAAGCAGGCATTTGAGGGGCTCCACCCGTGCCCACCACTGATTTAACCCATTGACTGCCAACTAAGAGATACCTCGTAGTAAGCGTCTGTACCAAAACTGCCAGCTACGAGATACCTCGTACGTGGCACACAGCATAGAAGTCTTATTTTTTGACGCCAGCTACGAGTTATCTCGTACTGTTTTTTTTCAATAAAAATACTGTAAATGCCATTGCAATATTATATCAGTAACTTAATATTATTAGGAGGTTGAATAAGTCCTCGCTGTTATTTTTTATGAAATGAATGCTTTATTTTAAATAATTGGTAAAAAATATGTTCTTGAAAGTATTGTCTCTCGCTAGCCATTACTTTTCCCCATCTTTCTGGCAGCATAGTAATTCCATGTCGGAAAAACGACACGTCTTTTGAGGCAATCCAAGAGTGGACCCATTTTCTGATATCTTCATAAAATTGGAAGCGCTGCTCAGCCAGGCCATGTGTCATCGATCGGAACAAATGGTAATCTGATCGGGAAATGTTTGGTGAATACAGCGGGTGGGGTTGTACTTCTCATTTAAGTGTTTTCAAAAACGTTTTCATCGGTTTTGCAACATGTGGCCGCGCGTTGTCATGCTGAAAAATCGCTTCAACTCGTACAGCACCCAACGTCCTTCCTGTGAATCATTCCTAATGCTTTCAAACGTTTCGAATCTGTTGTGTGATCAACTCCTAATGATTCTGCAAGTTCAGCTAGTATCTGACACGAGTCTTCATCAAGTAATGCCTCAAATTCTTCGTCTTCAAGTTTTTGTTGTGCGCCAGAGCGTTCTTTATCTTCAAGATCAAAATCATTATTTTTGAAGCGTCTAAACCAATCTCTGCATATTGTTTCCGACAGAACATGGTCGCCGTCGGTGTCAACAAGAATTCTGTGTGCTTCAGCTGCAGATTTTTTTTTAATAAAATAGTGTAGTAAAATTCCCCGCAATTACGCTTTCTTTGGCATGAAATTCGACATTTAGCACAATGAAAGAAAAATTGTTTATACTTCAGTGGAATGACATACACTGAATTTTAACCTTGCATATATGTACTACTTCATTATAGATACGTTACTATCTGAAACTAAATTCACGCAGTTCTGGTATTACCACCTTTCGGAAAACACGGAGAACTTATTCAACCTCCTAATATTATATTTTGTAAAACTTCATGTTTCCTTTAAAATAAAACCGTGGCGCCCAGGGCAAGAGGCGCTAAATTTGCGTGGCAGTTAATGGGTTAAACATGGTGGATGCTACTGTCGCCATTTTTCGCGTAAATCGGTATTGGTTACGCAACAACGACACGCGTTAAACAAATATAATACGCGCTCGTTTGTAGAGCACCGGAAACGTTCTCACGCAAACAGTTTCGTCGCGATCGAACAAATGAAAGAGCGATGCGGGATAGAAAATGTGTCGGTACCAACACCTAGCGCGTTCAAGTGACTCTCCTTTCGCATGACCGAGCCCTGAAATGTTGCCACTTAACAGTCGTAGCCTTTCTCCGTTGAAAAATTGCGTTACATCGATAGGTACCAGTTTAGTCTCTTGTCTACTCGAAGCACAATGGAGCAAAATTCGTTGAGACGTTTTCGCGACAATGCGTAGCACGTCGTCGCATAGTTTACGTACGGAAGCAATTAGAGAACTAACACGACGAAATCGGAGAAACATAAACGGGGAAGAATATAGAATCGGTGAAAAGAAGCAGGCTATTTGAAAATGTCAAACAAGAAGTCCGCATATTGGAGGCTGCGAAGGCGAGTAGACAAGGCACCCATTCGCCTCGCCGCAAAGCTCGGATAAAAGGTGACCGCTGAAGCCCCAGGGGTTCAGAACTCGAGGATTGTGGACTCGAACATTGTACGCTGACAAATTACTCAGGTAAACAGTCCGCCCAAAAGTATCGGTGAACGTTCCTTGTGAGGGAGCCAACCGTCCCTCGTCGACGTTTCGCAGAATTTTTTGGGGACTAGCATATTTATCCAAATACGAGCTCTACGAAGTACTTTGAATTTCTTTAACACTAAAACTACCAAGGGGGTCAAAATGACTTGTATGACATTTCTTATAATTATAACTCATTTCAGGTACATTTTGTTTCTGAAAATTTTGTACGACTTTTTCTAAGATATACAAATCATTAATTCTGTAAAACAGTTTTCTTTTTTGTTATCATTTTGTTGTAAAATTGTATGCAGTATACCTACATATACCGAGATGAGTCATTTTGACCCCCCACGGAACATAGGTTTCCGGTGCTGTTCTGTTGTATCGTGGAAATTTTTGTGACACGTAGTCTGAAAGATACACAGAGAAACCGTTGTTTTGTGTCATAATACCTCTAGAAAATCGAAAGTTGGTAATTTTATTGCATTACGCGCCCAATAAACCTGGCACTCGTTAGCGTAGCAATTTATCATCTAGTCGTAAAAGAAAATATTTTCAAACTCAAAGATCTGTCAACAACCAAAAAAATGTTGTTCCCACGGCCTGCACTGTTCGCGCTTGGTCATTACTTGCAGTATTTACTTCAGCCAAGTTCACTCAGACTACTTTCAGTCGATCATCAGAAACACTGCCATGTACAACTCAGTCGTCTATCAGAAACATTGAAACACAACTCTCGGTACAACTATATTCGCTGTAACTTCGTCCTAACTATATCGGAAAATATCTGTAAAGTTTTAGAAGTATATGTTTGAGCAAATCATTACGCGAACTGCAGAAATATTTGAACCCATAAAATTACTTCGAAACAATGGGAAAAATTTCACGAAGCAGTAAATTATTGAAAGAAAGAAATAATCTGGAACAAAATTGTTCCGATACAGAGTATGATAAAAGTGATCTAGTTGAAAGTAAAAATGAATACCTTCCATCGAACAACGAAAGTCCTAGCGAGTCATCCGATACTGACAGTGAAGATGTAATACTTCGACGTTTGCGTAGAAAAAGTAAAAATGTCCAAATTTTTTCTAATTCTGAAAGTGAAAGTGATCAGGATGTTGAAATGCCCGAAATCTCTTTTGTTTTTTTTCTTTTTTTATTTTTAAGTTATGATTTGTGTCGCATCAACTGCATGGTTATTAGCGACATCATGGAGTGCGTATTACATTATCTGGTTGATCAGTTTGGTTTCTCTGATGATCTTAAGTAAATCCTGTACTTTTTCCTCTTTGGTGTTGTCCTTAAGTGAAGATTCTAGTTGGTATTTGTTGCGGAGCAGGTCGTATTTCTTGCATTGCAGAATTAGATGTTCCATTGTTGTAATCGCCTCGCACTCCTCACAGTTGGGGGGTGGGCCTTTGGAGATTATGTAGGAGTGGGTTATTCTTGAGTGGCCAATTTTAATTCTTGATATGGCCACTTGCTCTGTTCTGGAAGCATCGGGGATCGGTTTATTTTTTCCGAAGAACTCGTTAGAGATAGTTTTTATATGGTTTGAAGCCTTTTGCTGCCATTCCTCTTCCCATTGTAGATTCAATCTCCTTTTAACACTTTGACGCCGGCATGACCCACCGGTGGCCCATACTTCTCTGTTCCCTGCGGCGGCGTGACCCACCGGTGGCCCATGCTAGATTGTTCCGTCGGGCGGCATGCATCACCGATGGGCCACGTTTGTATATCAAAAAATACGTAGTACAAAATGTTATTTTATTGATTTAACATTATACATTAACATTTCTACCTTATAATCAAACATTTAACACAAAATACATAACTTATAATTTAATCAATACATTAAATATGTAGGATCTTAGAAAAAATGAGGAATTCCGCGCCCGGAATCGAACCCGGGACCCTCGCGGTGGTAGCCGATCAACTCTTACACATACCCACGGAACCCTCCTACTTTTCCTAATCTCCATACAGTATTTGGTCTGGGAGGTCCTGATCCCACAAATATAACAAAATATAACTACTTATGTTACCGATGCAATTTTTTCAAACATTTTAAACAAAGTGCCGGCTTATCCGGTACAACTGCTACAAAAGGTCATTACTTTTTTTGTTTTGTTTGTGGCATATTGTGTACCTTTTAAGCTTGTTAAGCGTTTGTAACATTCTTTACATCTTTTTCTCATCTTCCTCGCGGATCCTTGGTATGAACTTCAAAAATGCCGCCCCATGGAGTGGACCGCTAGTTGGAGCGCCGCCGCTCGGAACGGACCGCGAATATCCGCGCCGGCGTCAACGTGTTAATTTCCCTTAGCAGTCTCTTTTGTTCTTAAAATTGAAAAATATATAAAAATGTAAAAATTGCTGTCGTTTCTTAAATGTCAATAATTTAAGAAACAAGTCATTTTGACCCCACCGGTAGAAGTAGGTATACGTCAATCGTCGGTAGTTCTAGCGTTAACACTAGGTTCACGGGACCCGTCAAAATGACGGGTTCTATCATTTTTAATTTACGATTACTGAGATTATGAAGATGCCTCCATGATGAATTATTCAAAAAGTTTAGATCTTTCGATTCGTATTATGTAAAAAATGGCTAGAAATTTGGATGGAAACATTCTTGTAATTTCTATAAAGTAATGTAAAATAGTCGCTTTTAGTGGTCCGTAAATCTAGTGTTAAGAATCGAATTCATATGTTTTTGAAAGTCTTTTAGAAATGTTCTCCGCGAGTTTCAAAGAATATCGTATCGCGAGGGGTCGAAACGCAAGAGGCGTTGAAACAAAGGCGAAAGATCAGCGAAAAATAGGAGAGGAAGGAATCAATGCACATCGTTGCGACTCACAATTAACATCTCGATTTAATGAAACCCTCGAGAGCACCGTATGTTACAGTTTCCTGCATACAGTGTCCGCAGCGACCACTCTCGAAAAGTGGTGCTTCTGTTCGAGGAGGCAGCGCGCTTTTCAGCATGTAATACTGTAACGTTTCCGGCCGAGTGAATAATAATCCCCGATCTCGATGGTGAGACCCGGTCTTTCGCCCGAATAGAAATTACAACGGGGTCGGCGGGCTGCGGTGGCAATCACAACGAAAACAACGGGCAATAGTGACGACAGCTCGAGACTCGGCAGCACTCTTGCATTCAGGCACTGTGCGCTCTGCACTTGGGACGATTGGGACGTCACCGGTGTAATTTCGCTCCGGAACGGAGCGGAGGATGAATTCCTACGCTCGAGCTAAAAGGGACCTCCCCAGTCGGCATTCTAGTCAGTCGCAACGATATGACGGCGTAATTGCGTTCGGCAAGCATGCGTGGCTCGTCCACCAAGTAGTCGACAAGTGGTTCCCACCGGTCGAGCACATCAGCACCTTGCCACGAGCACAACCAATGGGATTCGTAACACTCGGGTCATTTCACGAAACAATCGCGCCAACAATGCCATTCGTCTCCACGGCCTCGTACTCTTTTGTTTCTCCTCGTTGTTACGCTCGTCCATTGCTTTTCTTGTCTCATTGCTTTCTTTCTGCTCTCTCGTTTCGATTTAATTACTGGGGGTCGATGCCTGCTGCACGGGTGTTTGGAAAATTGATTCTGTGACACTCGAAACTAGCTGTTCGACGATTCGATCGGTAGTACAGAATGCATGCTTGTTCATTCTATATGGACAATTCGGTGCTGTCATTTTTTGAAGGAATTACGAACGCTTATAATTCTCGGCACTTTCATGCGATTCTCAGAGTTCGACAGGTATAATTATTCGACGAGTCTTTGCAAAACTGTAGTCTACATACGATGCGCGAGTGGCCCAGAATCGCCAAAACGTGGCCAAAAATCAAAGAAATATTCTAATTTAGTTGAAAGTCGATATTCCGCGGGTTTACGGATCGCTGAATATGAATCAGATGTAAAAATTACAAAAAACAAAATGGTGGATTCAATGTAGCAGATGTGTTACTCAAAAAGTTGTCGGATTTCCTTCAAAATTAGTATTCCCATATTTTCGGGTCGCTGAATATGAATCTGATGTACAAATTACAAAAAACAAAATGGTGGATTCAATATAGCAGATGTGTTACTCAAAAAGTTGTCGGATTTCCTTGAAAATTAGTATTCCCATATTTTTGGGTCGCTGAATATGAATCTGATGTACAAATTACAAAAAACAAAATGGTGGATTCAATATAGCAGATGTGTTACTCAAAAAGTTGTCGGATTTCCTTGAAAATTCGTATTCCCATATTTTTGGGTCGCTGAACAGGAATCTGATGTCAAATGTTGATGTTTAGCAAGATATAGCGACAGCGGGAATATATTGTCGTTAAATATAAAAATTTTCTTGAGTGTTTATGTGTGACAAGCGTATATCTAAATATAAAATACGGATAAATGAAAATTTAGATTTCTGCGTTTGAAAAAAGTTATTATAATTTTTAATTTATTATAACTATAAATTTTGATATCAGATTCATAATCAGCGACCCAAAAAACGCCGGAGTATAAATTTTTAACTAAATTAGAGTACTCCTTGTGTTTTAGCCATATTTTGCCAATTTCAGTTGTTATCAACGCGTTCGCTATTCATCGCTGAAACTTAAAAGGGTGCAAGTATTGGCAAGATATTTTCATGTAGCCATCTTAAAGAGGCTGTAGTAAATATGCCTATACAAATTTCATCGTAACGATCGGTAACGACAGCTTTTGTAATCGTCATGAAACAAAATAAAGATGACAGAAAAATAGATGTTTCTGATGAGACAATTTCCAACGTGTCAAAATATGTGTACATACTCTCAAATGTTACACATACACATAGCTGAAAGAACGCTCTTTAACGGTATACAGTTACTTTTTGTGAAATTATTACCAATAAAATAATATAAGGAGGCAGACAACGTTAATTTTAGAACAACGTGGCATCATTCTAAAATTTGCATTTTTGCTTGTTTTTAAATTTCTCTAAAAAAATAATTAGCAATTATCATAGCAATTTATCTTTATGCTAAAATTTAGTTTGTACATTCAAGAAGCTATTGGCATAAATTTCATTCCTTTTGACAAAGTTGCAAAATTGATTTTAGGCCACGTTTTGGCGATTCTGAGCCACTGTGCGTAGTTCCCTTTCGTTCTCTCGCTCTTTCTGACTGTTTCTCTCTGTTTCTCGGACCCCTTAGCATCCCTAGGCTGTCGCTCGGGACAAGGTAAC
This sequence comes from Sphecodes monilicornis, assembly GCA_913789915.3. NCBI lineage: Eukaryota > Metazoa > Arthropoda > Insecta > Hymenoptera > Halictidae > Sphecodes > Sphecodes monilicornis. The sequence goes on from OU565302.1 coordinate 4,625,297, forward strand.
CGGACGAAACAGTAACAAAAAGCTGTCGATGCACAATGGGGGCGAGGATGTAATTGCGCTCTCCGTCGGTGGGTTAACAAAGGGCACTCGACTATATGTTACAATCTCGATTTCGTGGCTCGATCCTCGAGCGACTTGTCGTCCTCCAGGTCTCCGAGTCTCGTCGAAGGCTTCGACGCGACGCGACGGGAAAAAATCGCTGGGCGGTAGCGACAAGAGCGACAAGGAGCGACGGGAACAACCAGGAGGGGGACGGAGAGGAAAGGGTGCGACGGTGGTCGAGTGGCCACTCACGGATCAGCCGCATTGTCGGCTTTGTTTTGAGGTAACAAAACAGAAAATGCGCTCCATACGCGACCGGCATTGTAGTCAATTAGCGGAGCAACCGGAGGGCCGGCCTGCTGCACCGGGATCTAGACCGCTGCACTTCACCGATCTAGATTTTGGTAACTTCTTTGCCAAAAGGGAGATTTGTTACATCGCGCTTTGCCGTGGGGAGAAACGCCGACCGAAGAATGGGTCCAGCACTTCAACTTCTCTCATTGTTTTCGCTGTGTTCTCGACTCGTTCTTCGAGAAACGATTCCATCGAATTACGATCATTTTTACGCCGATGGTATGCTCGTGTAAAAATTCATTTTTCCTTGAATCGTAACGAGAAATGACTCCGTTGAAATTCGTTGGTTCTTTAACCCTTTGCACTCGAAGCAATTTTAATTCCAAGATCAAGATATTTCTTTCAACCTAGAACATTTTTATTCTATGTATCTTTTTTACATTGTACACTTGAAATTAAATCTGCTTTCTCATACAACAGTTATATTTTTAACAATTTATAGAATAGAGACGAATTTGACAATATAAAAACTGTTTTGAATAATGATATGGCAATTTTTACTGGTGACTCAGAGTCACCATTCGAGTGCAAAATTCATTTTTCCTTGAATCGTAACGAGAAATGACTCCGTTGAAATTCGTTGGTTCTTTAACCCTTTGCACTCGAAGCAATTTTAATTCCAAGATCAAGATAGTTCTTTCAACATAGAACATTTTTATTCTATGTATCTTTTTTACATTGTGCACTTGAAATTAAATCTGCTTTCTCATACAACAGTTATATTTTTAACAATTTATAGAGTAGAGACGAATTTGACAATATAAAAACTGTTTTGAATAATGATATGGCAATTTTTACTGGTGACTCAGAGTCACCATTCGAGTGCAAAGGGTTAACACTAGATTGCAAAAGGAAGTCATTTTGACTGCTTTTTAATTTCAATTAGAAAAGCAATTATGTATATAATGACACAATTTCTTAGAATTTTGTGACTTTTTGTGCAACATATAAATGCGTTTACTAATAATTGTAGTTACCTCCCCCCTCCTTCATTTCCGGTACATACAGGGTGGGGCAATAACTATGTCCAGTTTGAATATTGCCGTTATTTGTAATAATATGAAAAAATGTTATATAGAAAACATACACGGTATAGAGGGGGACATATTGTGAGACAAACATTTTTTGCGTGGGTGGAGGCATAGAGGAGATTTCAAGGTCAACTTTATTTTTTTAAATGGAATGCTATGTTTTTTATCACGATGTGATAACCAGTGTTGAGACGAATTCAGCGAGTTATCATTGAAGGTCATGCAAGGTCAAATATGGTAGTAAAGTAAACTTTATTACATTACGGGAGATGCTCGAATTGATGACTGTTTGCGTCAATGCAAAGTTGCAATCTTCGTATCCCTGCATCACGTGCATGTCTTATTGTTTCTGAACTTATTGTAGCACATTATGTATTATTTCATAGACCCTCACTTTTACATAAACGAATGGTTTTTATGCCGTTATGTGTTATACCTATATTGCCCAAAAGCAGTCATTTTGACTGCTTGGGAAATTTTAAATAATCAAATGACTCTTATTATTGAATTGAGTAAATTTCTTATATGACCAGTTCGGATCTGTATTGAAATAACAGTTTTCATTTTTTATCGATTATCGTCACACGATAACATACAAGTACATGATAAATTGTCGATTTGGGCGTATACTTGATAAGTTGCAGTTGCTCGATAAGCTAAAGTAGTACTTGTTATTCGAATCCTTATGCAGTGATACTTGTTCTAACAAGTTGTTTATTTTATTTCTTTCGCGCCCTAAATTCACGAAAGAAATGTCGAATAGAAGCGAGTTATTGGAAAAGCTAACGAACATAAGCGAAGAGTGCTCCGATATAGAATCAGACGCATGAAGACCCACAAAGATCAACTGTAACATCATCAAATGCAACGCTTTCTAACAAACGCAAAATTTGTCAAGTACGACTTTGCCACAACAACAAAACAAATAATATATAAGAAAAATGTCAAAAGTATGTTTGCGTTAACGGCATTTCATTTGCATAAAATATACAAATAATAATGCACAAATTATTTTTTTTTCCAAGTGAAGTAAATTTTTTTTCTTGTTAATATTTACTAATAACTTGTTATATAACTGTAAATAATATAAAAAATATTAAAAATTAATTTTAAACAAATTTCTTTTCACATTAGTTATTCTTTCACAATGCAGTCATTTTGACTGCTTTTGGGCAATACAGGTATGTACTAAGTTTCAGTCTTTCTAGTGTTAAAGTGTTCTTCCTTCGTCGCGGGTCGTTTCGAATTTTCGTCGATAAGACCTTCCTCGAGGACGATTAAAATTCCGATTCCGCGGTATTTCAACTTTTTCCGGGTAAGAAAATGGAAGAGGCAAGGGGTGTATTAAAACTGTCAGGGAACGCAACGCAGCTAAATCACACGCGTCGGCACGCCTTGAATGTAGCGTTAAAGCGCGCGGACGCCTCATCTCGCCGGAAACGCCGTAAACGCCATGAGCCGTGGGACACCCTAGTTTTTCGTCGTGAATGAATATTTGCACGTGCTCCCGGCCGCCTCGTGTCAGGAATTTAATAAAGTAATGCCGAGGTTGGCCTGCACGTACGTTTCCGACCGTTTCGAGAGACTCGCGACGAACGACGCAGCTACTATCCTGTTCAGGGATGCCAGGTGGGTGCCTCCTACCCTTAGCAATGTCTTCCATTTCCCTAGTTAACGTTCTTTTTCTAATTCCAGCTCGCAGCAACATTCCTTAAATTTCTCCGCGTTCGAATACATGTTTCTTACAAATTGATGGAATTTGTCGTCGTTCAAATTACAGTTACATTGTTCTATCGTTACAGCTGAAGGTGTAATACGTCTAATGGGAACGCTTTAAGATTTGCATAGGTTAAACGAACGGGGAAAGAGGGTCGAGGGGGGAAAAAGCGGAATTAGCACCAACGGTAAACCAAAAGATCGCAGCTTAGACAGCAATTTTGTCCGTCATAATAGACTGCTCGCGTTCGCTCCCCTTTCTTCTTTCAATGTCGTTCTACTTTTCCTCTAGTCGCAGCGTTGCGCGCGGGACTATTTCGAGTTCCAGCGGCGCTCTCCTGTAAAATGCTGCCCCATTGTTAGCCCCCGTCGATGCGTCCATTATGTCTACTTGCCGATGGGAACAGATTATGTTGGTCGTTGTCATTGAGGGGCTCATCACCGCCATGACACTGATGCCGTGAGCGGCAGGGCAGGGCACAAGGCACCGAAGGCACAACGCAGAGAAGGAGGGTGAAGGGGCGCACGCTTATTGTCCGAATAAATTATATCGGACGCCGGGATCGTGACCCGTTGACTACTCCTACCGGTTGCCGAGTGAAATGTCACGGATCGGAAAATAGGGTATCCGCTGTCGAGTGATTTGATTCCATTATTTTCGAGATTGTGCTACTCGTCGTCACGTGCCATTTCGTCGTCGCATCGATTCGCTATAATCTTTCACAGCAGCGAACCGGCCCAACTTACAACGGCGCGGCGCTCTAATGGAACGTTCTATAGCTCAAGGTCGTACAAGGTCGGGGACAGTAATGTAAAATTTGATAAGCAGTTTGTTCCGAAACAACCATTGTCCCGAGTATAATACCGATGATCCATATTACACAACTCGCATTACGAACATAGAACAATGGATCGATTATTGCCGTACAATTTTCTTTACGGTTACAGTGATTAGAACAATTTTATCCCCAAAAATTACACAGATGATAAAAGAAAATCAATATTTTTCGTGCTCACATATTGAGCAGAAAAAATACAATTTCATTTCGTCTTAACCCTTAGCACTCCAGTGGTGACTCTGAGGCACCACTAAAAATTACTATACCATTATTCAAAATATTGTTTACATTATTAAATTGATATTCAATAAATTCGTTACCAAACATTTAAACATTCTATGAAGTATTACATCAGCTCCATTTCTTCAAAATGATAAAAATCATATAGAATGGAAATATTCTTGATCGGAAAGAAAAAGTTTGGTTATGGAATTAAAATACTTCGGAGCGCAAAGGGTTAATACTATTGCTTCTATATCACATTAATATATCTAGATATTTTCTATTTCTGTATTATATACATTTAAATATTAACTGTTTCTTAACTCTATATTATATACGTCTAAATATTTTCTAAGTCTTCTATTTCTATATTATAAAATGGAAATTTGTACTTTATCTGTCGGTCCTTCATTGCACTTAATAAGGAACAAACAAACAGTATCAGAGGCTAAGTCTGAACATAAAATAAGTAGGTTTTTGTAGTTAAAAGATATGCATAACATTCATAATTGCTTGATTTTGTTTAAAATCTTCATCGCGAGTCTGACTCGTTAAAATACGGCAAGGGGTTAAAACGATCGCCGTTACAAGAATACGCGTAAAATTACGATACCGAACAAAGGGTACGCCATACACCGAAAAAAAAGATAATCCTCGAGAATCGTCTTAATTTAATCCCGAGCCTGCTTCGACGACGACTACAGAAAATGTAATTATGCATTAACGGACCACCAACCCGTATCTTCGTGATAATTATCACGGACAGCGGTTGTTGTCTCAGCGAACCCGTTTAATCGGTTAACAGGTTTCGCATTAACTATTTCGGTGTCAGTGGACGTGCGCGAAGACGAACACGAACGCGCTAACCACGTGAAAATGCATTAAAAGGGTACCGCAGGGGGTCGGGCCTCACTCCACCTGACACTGCTGTCGTTTAAACCACCTAAGAACACCCCTTTTCGCATTATCCGAAGCATCCTTCGACGTTCCGTTGCCAAGAATCTCGGTCACAGGTGTCGATCGTTATGGATGTTGGCGGTCTTAACCTCGTTGCTGGATTAAGAGGGCCCGAGCGTAAGGCAGATCTACTCCGGACTACCGGAAACTACCGGAGACTACCGGTGCACGAAGAAAAGGCCGGTGTCCTTTCACCGAGCTGGGATCATCGCCCTGCTCGTAATCTGTTTCCCGATATTATTGACTTTAATTGTTGAAATTGGCAGAACGAATTCGGCGAGACTAAGAAGCGGGCGTGGCAGGTGTACCGACCCAAAGACACTGGCTACTTATACGTATCGATCCCTTTGTTGGAAAGATTATAAGAAAACGGGTGAAACGAAATGTTCCGGTTGATCCGGCCTAGAAATTGTACGTTGTTTATCGGTGCTTCCGCAATTACTTCGAACGGGAGTCTTACGAGGTGTGTAAATTAAGTAATGAGACTGATTTTTTTCAACTTTTTTATTCGAATAGAATTACAATTTTGTCTCCCTCAATATAACTTCCTTGCGAAGCCACACAGCGTTGCATATGGTTCTTCCAATCCTCATAGCAGTGCTGGAACTCGGATACTGGAATAGCCTTCAGCTGGCCGGTTACAGCCGTTTGAATGCATTTCTCATCCCCAATTCATTGGTCAAAATCTGATGAACGGTGGTGTAAGTCAAACTCAACTCTTGCCCGATCATTCTGACTGTCAACCGACGATCTGAACGCAAAAGATCCCGGATTTTGTGTACATTTTCATCGGTTCTTGAAGATGAAGGCCTTCCGCTACGTGGTTCATTTTCAATCAACTCTCTTTTTTTTCTGAAAATGCTTTAAACCACCGAAAAACCTGGGCTCTTGACAAAACATTGTCTCCGTAGGCCTGCCGAAGTTTTGCAAAAGTTTCCGTTGTACTGTGCCCAAGTCCGAAGCAATTGATGTCACTCATTTTTAGAACGCACTGGAAAAAAAACCTTTTGACGAAACAAATTGTAATGGGCAACCAAATAATTCTAGCGAGTTCAAACTCGTACTGAAAACGTATCACATGTTCACATGTCGCCCCTCCAAGTCCCGCGTCATAAGTGTTGCCAGATTGAATGCTACGTTGCCAGTCTCATTACTTAATTTACGCACCTCGTATACCACAAAAATATTTACAGATCTATCTCGAAAATTTGCGTATGCACGCATGCATTTCGTCTACACATAACGTTCGAAAACAGCGTGTCCGCGTTTGAAAGACAGGATCGAGAAGACGAAAAGCTCGTGTGCTGCGCAGACAATCGCAGTAACGTCCCGGCTGCCGCATGTCAGCTTAAGACCACACGAAGACTCGACGCTCCGCAGCCGATATTCAAGAGAACCGGGTCCCTTCACAATGGCTGACTTCGTAAGGCAAAAATCAGAAAGCTAGGGCGTCTCGGAAGCGGAGAAGGGATGCCATTCGAAATCTTGATCGCCGAGGGATGCGCAGCTGTCGCGAAACACACAACGATTGGTCCCCATCTTCTCGTCGGCCATGCTGGATTTTTCCGGTCTAGCTTCTTTTCACAATGGTATCGCGGTCCCGGAAAAAGGGTCGGAGCATCGTCGAATTCCGCATTGTTTAGCTTCCATGGTTTCCCCTCTGTATACCTAGTGTGTTCTTCTTTTCTCTTTGCGCGCATCTTTTCTTTGTATCTTCGACGAACGATAGAAATATTGTATAACGCTGCGAAGACAAACACCACGCGAGTTTCGCGTCATTTGAATTCTGAAGCGCTGACAGGTCCGAAAAGAACAGGTACGCAACCGGTTCGTACAAGTATACGCTGAAGAAATATGCTCTTTCTCGACTTACATTAGTCGATTTACAACCAAGTATCGAAACTCATTCAGGATTTCGGAAGAACACGATAAACGACGAAACTTTGGACTTGTACGGGACACTGGAGAGGAAAGGTCGAAGCAAGAGAGGGTTAACTAGGATTTGTCGACGATTGCTGGCCGCGTGCCGCCACCCTAAGGATTAAGCACAATTATTGGAACACTCTGGCGAACCGCAAACCGTTTCACACGCTCGCTTCATATCTTGTTATGAAAGTTATCGACTCGGTTTCTCAACGGAAAAATCGAACAACAATATTGTCTCGCCGATTCCGGTAGGCTTTGCGGGCTTAATTCGTGCGTAGTTCCTTCGGAGACTGGTTCCTCCGAAATAATATTAGGGGATTATTCTGTATTACAATGGAATCGTTCATTTCTAGCATTTCCGCCCGAACGATGGACTAACAACTCGAATTTATATCCGTGTGTCCAATAGTTTTCCAACGTAACGGTGCGAATGCTGCAAAAACGTGAGACGGAGATTACGGCAAGTCACGTGGTTACGAAAGCCTGGCATGCAAAGAGTTTTTCGAACACGGGTATAAGGTAAAGGCACCAGTAGTTGATCAGTTAAAAGAAGTTTTCCACGCAAACAATAGTAACCACTTGCTCTGTCATCAAATAGCGAGAGTCGATATCTGAAGACACTCTTTAAGTCTTCTAAATTATGTAACAAGACCACTTTTCAAACAAAGTTTAGTTACACAAATTTAAAAAAACATATTTAATAATTCAGTAATTGCTTCAGAAGTTGACCACTCTTAAAAATGAAAAACCTAGTAATTGACCTTCTGTTCGTTAGTAGTTGACCGCTTATACTAGAAAGAAGGTTAAAGCAATAATATTAGAAATCATTTTGGTATCATTTAGTTTCAACAATTACCAGCTTAAATTACAATTAAAGGATAAAATAAGAAATAAAACAAATCAATTCTATAACAAATTCAATTCCGGAACAGAGCAGACGTTGCGAGTCAATATTTGACCGGGGAAGCAATCAATAGTTGACCATGTGGTCATCCTCTAAAACACAGTATGCTACAAAATTTAGAATTATGTTTTGTACTCCTAACAATCTTAGATGTAAAATGGATACATTATAAATCGTAAACAAATTTAAATGAGTCACGTTAGTAATTGACGTTGTTTTATCGGGGGGTCAACTTCTGAAAATTGTTCAAATAACAGTATTCAGAATTTGACCCCTCGATGAACTATTATTTTGAGGTTAGCATAACAGAAACGATGCATTTGTCGCTTATAAAACGCTGTGAGAATTTAAAAAGTAAATAATTCACTCGCGAAAAGTTCACAACGTATGGATTGTTTACCTGAACCGTACAGTTGTTCTTAACAGAAACGTTAAGGAAATAGAAATATATCGGTATATTACTTACCTTAATGAATTTAGACGTCCGTTGTTACTATGCATACTTCACTTCGCATGTGATATGTATATTGTAGATTATTCAAATTGCGCGCGTCGCTAATTGAAACGTAGCGGCGCTGATAATAAACCTGTAAGCGCTCGGATTCGGGATAGAGAGTCTTCCCGCAACCGGCACGCAATAAAGACCTAGTTCTAAGGAATATAAATAGAAAAGTGCTTTTGAGGATCCGACCGACCTATCGCGAACCCTAAAAACCCAACAGCATGTAATTGTTTTAAAATTTAACCAACAGATATTGTGTCATCCGAGGTTCGCTTTCATCAAACGTGCAGAACTTATAATATCCTTATATTTATGTTTTTCTAAAAACTGGTCAACTACTGGTGCCTTTACCTTACCGTTTAGCGTCACAATTTGGCATATGAAGTATGGCCGCGCTCGGCTTCCTCGCTTTCAACGCAAGCCTTAACGAGCTGTTCGTGGAAGGATAAGGCATAGGAATTAATAGTAGTAATTGAACATTTTTATAAGAAGCGCACGTATTGAACAATTTACAATTTGTCAAGATTCAACTGACTCCGTGTTTTAGAGTCTCAGCGTGAAATATAGTCCGTCGATCAAACCTTAACACGTTCGTTGTTCGGATCTCTGGCCGTTGATCATGGTCGCGCGTTTCTGCTATTAATTAGTATTTTATCGTAACCAACCGTTTTATCCATGATATCCGTTTCATCGAGCGTATGGAATTTTGAGTAGGTGTCGGAAATTTGCAAATGGGTCGGTCGACGAATAGCAACGAATTTGCGAGCAAGGCGTAGCGGGGCGTTGCACGCGGTATCAACTCATAACCAGGCGTCACATGCGCCCCCTTCAGATGCGGATTGGGTTTTGGCTTGCTATAACTCCGATAATTATGTTACAAATGCGTCGAAGGACAAAGGGCTCTCGAGCGACGTGGATGGCTCGCGAGCGAGACCCAGAAAAGAGATGGTTGCCTGGTAGCCCAGCTGCCGGTAATCCTCCCTTTGTAATTTGCCTCCGTGACCCCTCTCCCTTCGTTCCTCGCCCATCGCCCATCGCCAATCGCCCCACCACCCAGCCAGTGGCGTCGATTTTTCGAAAAGAATTGCACGACAGTGTGGCGAAAGTCGCGTCTGCAAATCTCCGTCTCGTGTACCCTGCATTTCGACCATGAACTTAAACATGATAAGAACCTTGATCGAACCTTGCGCCAATAACATCTTCAGGTAAATTATATACGTACAAAAGTTTCAATAAAATCGATCAAAGTTACTACGAGCTATGAATGATTCAAAATAGCAAAAATTGTAGGAAAATGCAATGTAAGCCTGCAATTCAAATATTTTTACATCTTTCAATGTCTGTAGCTTTTTTATTTGGACGAAATTTTACACATTTATATAACTTACTAAGACCTATAAAATTCAAATTTTAAATTTTGATTATAGGCACAGACAAAAAAGTTAAAAATCGTGACCTTTACTATTTCTTCACAAATTTCTACGAATATTAATTTTTAGAAAAAATTATTTACACGCTACTTAGTAAACTAATGTTTCAAACATCTCAAAAAGAACTGAAGTCGTGTGGTTAAATTTGAAAAAAGTTAGTTATTTTTGAAAAGTGTACGAATACCTTTTACACCCAATTACAAGTACAATTAGACTATAATTTCCGCGAATACAGATATTTCGAAATGGAAAATTCTTCATCCTCGATAGCGTCGATGAATAATTATTTTTAAAGGGGGCAAGCAGGGTGTCTACGCCAGTGGCAAGCGGTTGATGTCACCGTGGCCGTGTCCTCTGGATAATAGAGTCCGCGACTTTAATGGACTCGCTAATCCTCTTCCCTGTTTGTCGGTGAGTCCATCCGGGACAAGGGGGACGTATTCAGGGCATGCACAGAGGTAAAACTCGGGGGCAGGGTGGTGTGACTGCGGTACGAGCACAGTTTAGGGCTGTTCTCTGGCCCTAAACTGGAGACCGAAGACCGGAGACTGCAACGCGTGGATTGTCGTTCGCAGGGTGGGCGACAATGGAAGGGGGTCCGATGACTACCCCGTAGCATCCACACGAGAAACGAGGAACGGTAGAAACGCCCCTTGTGCGAATTCATCGGTGCGATGATACCTTGATTTCTCGAGTGACGAATTCAATGCACTTAATGCGCCACGCCGCGTTTAACGACGTAATTTGACGTAATGCCGGGTTGCCCTGAACCCCTTCGTTACGGCTGGATCGATCCGCTATCTTTGCAACGTAAGATATCTTTATTGTCCGTTCCTATAAATAATTCTTGTCTTTGCCCATAGTCGGATTTCATTCTGCACGCGTCTTATCGTTTGTAATGACATTTGTTTATTACATTGCGGATACGATCAACAGAAAAGCAGTTGACATCGAGAACCGTTTATATTCGTGAAGTGTTTAATGAAGTACAACAACATCGGTATATAACGATTGTAGATAAGTCGCTACAATCAAATATCGGTTAATAAATAATACTATAAATAACACCCTTAGATTCTTCGATATACACCTTTGTTAATACGATAACCCAAATATAATAAATTCCTAAAGTACTTTCGTAAGCTAAAATGAATTTCGCTTGGACGACGATCGTACAAAATAAGTCTTGCCGCTATCGAATCGGTTTGAGATTGCGCGAGGCAAAAGGGGAAACGAAAGCAACGGGTAAGGAATGAAAGAACAAGGTTACGGTACAAGATAGTTCGCATAACGGAATCAATGTGGCGAGGGTAATGACGAATAATACTATAAATAATACCCTTAGATTATTCGATATACACCTTTGTTAATACGATAACCCAAATATAATAAATTTCTAAAGTACTTTTCGTAAAATATTAGGTCGTCCCATAAGTTCGTGACGTTTACTGTTTTACTATTTAAATTAATATTTGAAACGTACTTTCAAAGTCAACGAAAAAATATAACCACCTTCTCTACAACCTCTTCCCACTTTTTTGGTAAAGATATTACACCGTCACTGTAAAATTTCTGTGGCTTTTCATTAAAATACTTTTCAATCCGCCGCACGAACTTATGGGACAACCTAATAAGTCTTGCCGCTGTCGAATCGGTTTAAGATTGTGCGAGGCAAAAGGGGAAACGAAAGCAAAGGGTAAGGAAGAACAAGGTTACGGTACAAGATCGTTCGCACAACGGAATCAATGTGGCGAGGGTAATGACGAATCTATTGAAAAACTATCGAAAGGCTACTATTATTTATAGTAGGCACGTCCTACGTATGTAAGACTTTCATTTGCTACTTCCAATATTGCTCATTCGGAACAGACTCGGCTCTGGCGGGTATATCACATCATGGAAATGAATGGAAAAATCTACGTTCCGTAATGTAAGATCGATATTAATTGCTCAAGCTTTTCTGAAACTGCAACAGTTGTTGAACGTGGGGTGGTAACTTGGAGGAGTATTGCGGTTGTTGCGGTTGTTGCGGTACAATTAGCGGGTTTGTTTATTACATTGCGGATACGATCAACAGAAAAGCAGTTGACGTCGATAACCGTTTATATTCGTGAAGTGTTTAATGAAGTACAACAACATCGGTATACAACGATTGTGGATAAGTCGCTACAATCAACTATCGGCTAATAAATAATACTATAAATAACACCCTTAAATAATTCGATATACACCTTTGTTAATACGATAACCCAAATATAATAAATTTCTAAAGTACATTCGTAAGCTAAAATGAATTTCGCTTATACGACGATCGTACAAAATAAGTCTTGCCGCTATCGAATCGGTTTGAGATTGTGTGAGGCAAAAGGGGAAATGGAAGCAACGGGTAAAGAAGAAGGTTACGGTACAAGATCGTTCGCATAACGGAATCAATGTAGCGAAGGTAATGACGAATCTATTGAAAAACTATCGAAAGGCTACTATTATTTATAGTAGGCACGTCCTACGTATGTAAGACTTTCATTTGCTACTTCCAATATTGCTCATTCGGAACGGACTCGGCTCTGGCGGGTATATCACATCATGGAAATGAATGGAAAAATCTACGTTCCGTAATGTAGGATCGAAATTAATTGGTCAAGCTTTTCTGAAACTGCAACAGTTGTTGAACGTGGGGTGGTAACTTGGAGGAGTATTGCGGTTGTTGCGGTTGTTGCGGTACATTGTAATTGGGTCTTATGTGCTGCTGGGGATAATTAGCGGGTTGGGGGGGACGGTATTGCGGTTGCTGGGGGATGATCGGTTTCTTGTAATTCGGCTGCTGACCCGCATTTCCGATCGTGACTTGCGGCCGGTACTGAGAGACCTGCGCTTGATTTAAATACTGCGGCTTAATTGGTTGAGACGGCCCCAACTTCGGGATTGGCTGAGGCGGGATGTTGACCAGTGGAGGACGCACGTTTTGAGCTTGCAGCAGTTGCTGGATGTGACCCGTTCCCTGATTCAACGAAGCGTAGTTCTGGTGCTGTCTCTTCTCGCGAAGGTGATCTACAAATTACAAAATATAATCGTACGGTACCACCTTGTACCGTTTAACCATTTTTCAAGGAAAGCCCACGGAACACGTTCATATTAGATAACTTAAATGTGTTTATCGATCGACATTTTTGATTAATTGTGTTTCGAATTTCGGCGCACAGGTTCGATCACTGATACATATTAGCAATTTTGCAAATTAGAAACCTCTATGGAAACTCAACGTTTCGACCCAGATGTGGGTCTTTCTCAAGAGATGAGATTTTTTTTGCGTTTGCTATAATGGAAAAATATAAATTATAAATTTTTGCGTTATAGCAAACGCAAAAAAAATCTCATCTCTTGAGAAAGACCCACATCTGGGTCGAAACGTTGAGTTTCCATAGAGGTTTCTAATTTGCAAAATTGCTACTATGTATCAGTGATCGAACCTGTGAAATTCGAAACACAATTATTCATATTAGATAACGTTGTACAACCAACGTCGAAGTCAATAATTTATTTTTTTGAAATATAAAGTGTATTTTACCAAGACTTTTATATCGATGATCTTCTCCCAAGGGATTACTAGCAGCGTAAATAGGTAGCACAGCCAGTATTAAGATCTAGAATATTAATAAAAAACATTTCAATCGTACGAAAGGATCGGAATAGATTAAAAGATTTAAAGCGGTTTCCTTTTTCCAATGCGCAAAAGTATTATAAAGTGGTGGGAGAGCGAGCGCATCTCAAGATCCGGTAACATTTCGCGTATTCTATTTCCCTACATCCAACGATGTAACGCGACCCACTTTATTTTCATTTCACCTTTCCTCGGCAGCGTGATTCGAGCACCGTTTATGTAGAATTGTGTGTCACGAATGAACGCGCGTTTGGCTCTCGCAAATTTTTCAACGATGGCCGTTAAAATCGATTCCGATCGAGAAAGTCGGACAACGTTGTACATTAACGATTTCTTACTATGCACGTTCGTGCATTCGCACGTGTTTGAAACAGAATGCAACGGCTTGTCTAGTTATCTCGAAACGAATGGTTGAAAACAACTCGATATCCGACCACCTACCAAATTTCAAAGCCATTGTACACGACTGATAACAGATAGACATCTTCTATGAACTTACGTAAGCTATTTAAATTCTTTAAAAACTATTTAATTTCTGCCGATTGCGGTCACTGTACCAGGCCACGCGTTTCACATTATTATGAACTTAAATACGACGTTGTAAAATGTATATTCTTGAATATGTGTTTATCAAATTTTGTATCACGAATGAGTGAAATAGATTTAGACAACTAATATCTAAGTAATCGACGCGTAATTCCAGTGATTCAGAAAATTACACGACGTTTAAAATACAGTTACAATTATTGAAGTGAAACTTCTTTAGGCGCTCCGACACGGTAGGAGTAAAACCAATCTGGCGATGAAACGGTGAAACGCTGAAACGATGAAACCAAGAAGCGATGAAACGAAATTCTATTCTATTAGCATATACGGTTGAGGGTTCGGGATTGCTTAATAAAGATTATGATAAAATTCCGATGATGCTAAGTGGAGATTTCAATGTAAACTTTAAAGTAAAGTTTATTAAGATTGGAAATGATAAATAATCCTAATGAAGCGACAACAAGATCGGGAACACCTCTCGATGCAGTATTTGCAAGACATTTAGATAAAATTGATTCAAGAATATTTATATCATATTTTAGCTATCACAAGCCAATTGTTTCAATAATAGAATCGTAGAAAATTAAATGTTATAAAGTGTTAATAAGAATTCGAAAAAAAATTAAAGAAAGAAGTCTCACTTCAACCATGTAGTCTAAGCACACACCAATTTTTTATAATATTAACACTGTTGCTATCTTAATCACTCAAGTATTAAACCTTTTATTCTGCTGTCTTTGCAGGCTAGCATAAACGCATGAATAGCCAGCACAGTCTGTTTTATAACATTGCAAACAGCTTGCGAAAATTATACAAATTATTTCTCTCCGATAAATAAAAATTAATCGATTCCATGTAAAAGAAACGGATTCTTTCGTGTGATAATTTTGTGCATCGCGACACAGCAAAATGTCCCGACGTATAACAACGTCTACCACGCGAGGAAGCCCGAGTTGGGATAAACGCAAAACTATGAACGATCAACGATCAACCTCGCAAAAATTGGAAAGAAGTACAATAGATTGATTATTGGCTAGTACTTACGAAGAACTGCATGGCGAAGGTGTAGGTGATTTCTGGATGGTAGCTGGACGAAACTGGCGGCCGCGTCACGACGCACTTCTATATGGACGAGCGTATGTAGGGTAAATGGTCCGGCCAACCACTAACTTTCACGGTTGGTCGATTTCGACTGATCTTTTTTCCTTCGATCGTACAGGTACCCCGTCGATCGTCACGTAACGCACTTGTCCTGTATGCACGGAATGCAATGTTTCAGTTTCTATTACCCAGGAAGTGTTTCGGCTGGTTGTGCTAGAAAATCTGACTTAACAAACCGACTTAACTACGGCTGGCTTAACAAACTCTCGATCAACTTGAAATTAGCGATCAACGGATCGCACGGGTCACAAAAGTGCTTCAACCCTGATAACACTTTTAATCGGTATATCGGATTTTTACTTGTCTCGTTCTTAGGCTTGAATCGTCTATAATAAATTGGAATTGATCGTTGGACGAATCGACCTGTTTCTAAAATTGTGTGCACTCGACAATGAAAATTGAGAAGTGTACTTAAATTTAGACTACACCTTATTTTAAAATTGCGGTAGCTTATGATTACATTCATAAGTACATTCCAATACACTCAAAAATTGGTACAAAATTGGTGTCTCTCCATCTTTAATGATTGTTTAAACCAGGGCTTCGGAGTCGGAGTGACAGCCGTGTTGTGTTGTATCAAAGTTGTATGTTCCATATTCTTAGACTTAATACAATATTTCAACTATTTATTCAGTTCTATTACGACTTTTAATTATTTTGAGTACATATTTTTTCAATTTTGAGAGTTGGAGTCGGAATCGGAGTCGAAATCGGCGTCGGAGTCGGATGCGGATTCGAAGTAGGAGGTATAAAAAAGGAGGAGTTGGAGTCGGAATCGGATTCGGCGTCGGAGTTAGATGCGGATTCGAAGTCGGAGGTAAAAAAAAAGGAGGAGTTGGAGTCGGAATCGGATTCGGATTCGGAGTCGGAGTCGGAGTCGTAATCGAAATCGGCGTCGGAGTTAGATGCGGATTCGAAGTCGGAGGTAAAAAAAGGAGGAGTTGGAGTCGGATTCGGAGTCGAAATCGAAATCGGCGTCGGAGTCGGATGCGGATTCGAAGTCAGAGGTAAAAAAAAGGGAGGAGTTGGAGTCGGAGTCGAAATCGAAATCGGCGTCGGAGTCAGATGCGGATTCGAAGTAGGAGTCGGATGCGGATTCGAAGTCGGAGGTAAAAAAAAGGAAGAGTTGGAGTCGGAGTTCTGAATTTTGTCTACCAATTCCGCAGCTCTGGTTTAAACACGTTTAAACATTCATAATGTATTACTACTAGGTATCACTGTATTCGGGAAAGTTTACAAAATCTTTTGCTGCAAAGAACAATTCAATATCTTCTATAAAAAAACATCACCATATTTGTTTAAAGTTGAAAAATATGTATTTTTTCAAAATCAAATTTCACAAAAACTATGCGTCTACGCGGAAAATGAGGGTCAGATTCAGAATCAACGCAAGAATCTCTACAAGAATCGCATAGTGAAAATCGGAACGTCAGAAAAAAGGTTTATTTTGTTGGACTGTGTAATCTAGATAGCCGAGAAAGTTGCAAGTAAAATGTAAAAGACTGTTTTTTACGTGTTGCTCTTGACACGTCGACTGCAGTACGTAATTACACGTTCGCGGTTCACGTGTTTTATATTACTTTTTGCGGTACATTACGAAATCGATATCATGCCATAACGGTCTATAGTCTTTTATCAGCGTTTTTACAACTGCAGAAATGCCGTTGCAGCAATTCAAAATCGTTTCCCTGCTACATACGCCGGTAGTTCGTGTACAAAACGTGTTATTCGGCAGAGTTTCGTATAAGCGTACAGTAATGTTTTCAGCCTTTTAGACTATTAATTTAAATTATTCGATGCAGTTAATTTGTGACCGTTCAACGAACTTTCCTAACGGAGCCGTTGTTACGCGGCACCGGGTAAAAAACCAGAGCGGCTTTTCTCGAGTACGTATTGTATCAGAAGCCGATTCAAGTTACGTGAAAATGAACTGTGACGAGGAATTAAATTAGTAGATGATAATGCATCGATGCTTGTAAAATTTCGTAGAGCTATGTTAATTTTAAGAGTACTCGAATATTTAAAACATAATTATAAAACACGAGCGTTATTTTATCCGAAGCAAACAATTTCTATTCAAATCAACTCTCCGTTGGTGCCCACGCATCGATTAAAAATTTGATACGAAGAAAAAGTTCGACTGAAAATTGCGTTAAAAAATTCGAATGAAAGCCATCGCGAAGGAAAGTACGGTTGAATGATAACTCGATAAGGAAAATCCAGTCTGTCGTGACGAAAATCGACATCTACATAAATATAAATCACGAATCAATGCCTATACGCGGTTGAACACGTATTTCTAGTCACGTAACGGTACGACCGATCGTTTCAGGAAGCATATACGCCGGTCACTTCCGTGTTCCTAACTCGATCGCATTAGTACTTTGCGCAAACTGCACCGTTTTAATCGAACCAGTTTATACTCTATGAGTAACGCTCCGATGTCCACGACGTGTGCACATACGCATCTCGTTAGTAAATTGTTAATCGGTCGCGATCGACTACATAACTTTGCATAACCGTTTAATTAACCGTAAAATCATCGACCCCGTGCATTAATTAATAGCCTCGCCAGTTACAATGTCGGCAAAATTGCCATTTTCCATAACATCTTTTAACGGTACGGTCGTTCGAACAATTAAGTCAACTTTCCGAACTATTAAATCGTTACGACGATTAACTCGTCGTTACGCGGGAGAAAAGATTATTAGAGAGAAAATGGATCGTGTCTGTAATTGGGCAAATGATGTGCAACGTGGCGCAACCGAGCGCAGTTTCTTTAACACTAGGTTTACGGAGCACTAAAAGTGACCATTTTACATTATCGTGTAAAAATAACAAAAATGTGTCTATCTAAATGTTTAGACATTCTTTTTATAATATGCACCCCAAAAATTGAATAATTCCTCATGGATGCATCTTTACAACCTCGATAATCGTAAATTCAAAATATTACAACCCGCCATTTTGACGGGTCCCGTAAACCTAGTGTTAATGATCGGAGGTCACGCGCTGCTCGCGGTACACGGGCTATTCAAATGATCGCATTGATCGCGTTTACTAGTTCATTAATCTGCCAACTAGTTCGCATTTCATTCGATGAAATTCGAAGAAAGACAACGCGCACGGCATCTATTACTATTCGACGGTGTTCATCTACCACTTGACTCACCCATGAAATCGCGTTGGTAAACTTACCTCTTTTCTGTTGCGACTCTACGTCGACGTACATTTCTTCTAAATGAAAAATATTCTCTTTTGTTAGGGATGCGTACATATAAAACTTGTTAAACAGTGTATATTTTTATACGTACAAGTCTAGAAAATTCTAATTTATCGACGCTCGGAACCACACGGACGAAACAAACGTTACCGACACACGCGTCGATAATTTTCAACCAACCATTCAATTTGTTAAAATATCGATTCGATCGCGTACATCTCTGTCTTAAACTAAATGCCAATCGTTTCTCTCCAAAAATGGCGCTTATTTCGGAGAAAAACAACGAAACGAACCACACCTTAATAAAAAAAACATTCTCGTAACGTAGAATTGATATTTTTCTATTCACCGGAAAGTTAAGCGAAGTTTTGCTCAAAGCTTACAGAATAAGGTTGTTATTAACGAACTATCACATATAGTAAATTATCGACACGGAATTCTTATTTCTATTAAATTATTTAGTATTCTTGCCGATGTTGAAACGAAACATCGGGTTCGATTACATTTCCTTGAACGCGCGATGTACCTCTAACCCTTTGCGGTCGGCAGATTTTTCGGCTGGGACTACCAGCAAGTCGGGGCGAATTTAGCTTTTTCGGAGTCGCTGTTCCCTAAGCATTCGATTTATAATTTATTATATTTTTATTCATTTATAAATCGATTTCTATTTATCTATCACATATTTCTCGATGGTAAAACAACGCGCGAGACGTCCGAAATGGCTAGCATTCTGTGCATTTTTATTTATTTATAATTTGATTTCTACTTACTTATCATATATTTCTCGATGGTAAAATAACGCGTGAGACGTCCGAAATCGCTAGCATTCTGTGCATTTTTATTTATTTATAATTTGACTTCTACTTACTCATCATATATTTCTCGATGGTAAAATAACGCGCGAGACGTCCGAAATGGCTAGCATTCTGTGCATTTTTATTTATTTATAATTTGACTTCTACTTACTCATCATATATTTCTCGATGGTAAAATAACGCGTGAGACGTCCGAAATGGCTAGCATTCTGTGCATTTTTATTTATTTATAAATTGACTTCTACTTACTTATCATATATTTCACGATGGTAAAATAACGCGTGAGACGTCCGAAATCGCTAGCATTCTGTGCATTTTTATTTATTTATAATTTGACTTCTACTTACTTATCATATATTTCTCGATGGTAAAATAACGCGTGAGACGTCCGAAATCGCTAGCATTCTGTGCATTTTTATTTATTTATAAATTGATTTATACTTACTCATCATATATTTCTCGATGGTAAAATAACGCGTGAGACGTCCGAAATGGCTAGCATTCTGTGCATTTTTATTTATTTATAAATTGATTTCTACTTACTCATCATATATTTCTCGATGGTAAAATAACGCGTGAGACGTCCGAAATGGCTAGCATTCTGTTAATCTCAGTTTCTCTGGATTGCTCTTTCGAGACGTGATCATGCTGCCACAGCGGCGACACCGACTTCCACGACAGTTTTGAAATGCCGCCACAATGGCGGCACCGACCGCAAAGGGTTAAAGCATCGATTCTATCTCTCTTACCAAACTGTGTGTATTCGTATCGCAACGATACTCGGTATCATTTACTCCTCGCAACTATCGATCCGCACGATTAGAAGAACATTTATAACAATTAATGCGCGAACCGTCGGTGTCAATATTGATTCTCGGTGACTGGACGTACGCCACCTTGGCCAGGTTGTCCTTGAGAATGTTGCGGATACTTGAGCTCACTCTGGTACACTTGATCGTACGCTCTCTGCTGAGCTTGATACGCGTCCGCTTGATTTTTGTAGACGTTCGGCTGACCTTGATACGCGTTCCCTTGGTCCTGATACTGTCCTTGATTTTGGTACGAGCCTATTTGATTTTGATACGGATTCGCTGCCTGCGCCTGACCTTGGTACACGACGTTCGGTTGGCCTTGATATTGTGGCTGCGGTTGGCCCTGATAGGCGTTTCCATGGTTCTGATACTGAGGTTGAGCAGCAGGAAGAGACGCGGGGACGGGGGCTGGTGCTGGACTCTGAACAGGTTGAGGCACGTACGGTTTCTCAGGGCGCGTAACACCGATCAGGTTAGGCAAGATGGTGTAAGGAATCTGAGCTTGGTAATTCAACAGATCCTTCACGTATCCTGGCAGGTTGGTCGAGTACTGCAGTTGAGGTTCTGCCGGTGGTTGTTGAGGCTGTTGTTGCCGATGGGAATATTGCGCTTGTCTTCTTTGCCTGGATTTCGGCGCGTATCGTTCCGGGGGAGTGCTCGCTAATTGCTGGAAATGAGCACGGACTGCGTCCAACTGGTCCTTCGCTGCTGCCTCCGTGTTGAACCTTAAATTACATTATAGTCTCGTATCTTATGTTACAGATTCGATACTGGTTTAATAGAGATAATAGAGGTTGCTTTAGTCAGCCAAGAACACGTCCTCGACAATATGTGTCAACACAGTTACGTTTGGCCACGATGGCGCAATCACGTTGCCAACGCAACTCTTACACAATTATTTAAAAATAATTCTTTTTTCTGGTTTATTAAAAATACTGCACAGCAAACGCAATTCCCTTGATAATGATCGGGCATTATTGATTGATAATTGATTGGGCATTAAATAAATTGCAAATTTGTTGTCGAATTTCGGAAAGATCGAACCTTGCGCCAATAACATATTCTCTAACAAATAATTCATATTTCGATCGATAGAAGTCACAATTATAATATCGTCGGGTTACCGTCAAAACAAGGTAACTCCATAATTTGAACTTTTGAGAAATCGTCGTTTGAAAATTTTAATTGAAATGAAAAATCGTCACAGGTTCAAAATGATTTATTGATTGAAAAAAAATCAAAGTAAGTAACAAAACAAAAGAAAAATTCTAGTTTTGTCAGTATGTTTTTCGAACATTTTTTAATCTAATGGGGTACTTAACTCCGAATTGAGTAAAAGTGGAGTTAGCTTGTTTTGGGCAGTAACCCGACGATATGTGTCAAGATCCCTCTAAACACGAATTTAAGAATGAACTATTTTACTCGACCAAGGTAGTGGGAGGACGTCGGGGATCACGATAATATTATCAGGGATTAACGAAACAAAACAGAATTCACCTAAATTGTTCGGGAATTCCATTGATGTATGGAGTTTGCTGCTGGAATTTTAGTATTTGTCGAATCTCAGGAGGCAGATTAGTGGAGTACTGAAGATGCTGTTCGGGTGGCGGCTGCCGTTGCACCTGTCGCTTCTGCCTCGACGAGATACGCGCCTTTCCACGGGAAGGAGGACGTCTTGGTTCCGGAATGTATCGTGGCTGATCTTCGGCTTGATACTGAGCTTGAGGTTGCTGCTGTTGCGCTGCTATTATATTCTCGTATCTAAAAACGTTTATACGCGTGACCGTATCTCGCGAGCAGCTATAATACTTTCAAAGAAGACAAACAACTCTCCTCCGTAATAATTTCGACGTTGAAAAGTTACCTGAACGGTTCAGGAATGATGTTCATGTAAGGTAACAGCTTTTGGAAGTGAAGAAGTTGCTTGATCTCGGCTGGGGCGTTTTCGTACGGCTGCACCGGTGGCAACACAGGTTCGTGCGATTGCGGTTGCGGTTGCGCATGTTGTTGCGGTTGCGCATGTTGTTGCACTTGCGCATGTTGTTGTGGACGAGCTCGTGCTCTTTGTCGTTGAGGGGCTCGCGGTAAACTCGCCTGCACTTCCGAATACTGAGCTTCCGGTTGCGACGATGGCCGCACTGGTCGATCGTACGATCTCCAATTCACTCGATAACCTTTTCGACGGAATTACGATGTATCGGTTAGCAAGCATAAAAATACTGTGCGAGGCAGTCGATTCGAATTATCCCTTGATAGAGCAATCACTGTTCTATCGACTCTTACCACTGGGATCGTCGTATTGCAACGATTTCGCGGAACCAGAGCCGTCGTAGGAGCCCTGAATTTGACTATGTCCATCCGTAGCTCCCTGAATGCTGAAGGCCGGAGGAGCTGCCGCTGGTTGGAAGTATCTGTCTGCGCCAGCAGCAGTGGCGGCCTGAAGCTGGAAATTCGAGTGACCGTCGCTGGCGCCTTGTACATTTGAATGACCATCGGAGGCACCCTGAATGCTAAAACCACCGGTCGATGGGGCTGCAAAATTGATATCAAACGAGTTGAAGTATTGAAAATAATTCATCTATCGTGCTATATGTATATTTACGTATAGCATATTGTGGGATTAGGACCCCACAGACCACAAATACCGTAGGGAATTAGGAAGAAGGCGGGAGGGTTCCGTGCAGTGATGGGAACTCCGTCTGCGCTGGGCGAGAAAACTACCACCACTCTGATGTACCGTCGTCCCCTACTTTGCTTTTACCGCGCATGCGCTACACACAAGCGTATCTCTACTCAGTCCGTATGAGTTGCCTGTTCGACGACGGACATAGTAGAGGCACGCTTATGTGTAGCGCATGCGCGGTAAAAGCGAAGTAGGGGAAGAGGGTAGTCAGAGAGAGGACACTTCTTTCGCCTAGCGCCCACAGAGTTCCCATCACTGGTTCCGTGGGTGTGCGCGTTAAGGTCGGGTTATACATGTCCGAAGTTCGGATCAGACCGAATATTGTTACCCAGGTTTAAATGAGGGTGTTCGCAAATTTCTTCAAGTCTGGGAGGCGATATATCTCCATCAGGTGACGGCTCCCTGCTGTGCGTGGCACAAAACAAATTATTCAAAAATTATTATTAATTCTATAGGCTGCACAACTCCTTCAGGTAAACCATCGGTAGCTCTCCTTTACAACATCTCGAACGCATCACAAGTTACGTCAAAGTTCGGACGGAAATGTATAAACACCCTAAAAACGCGTCCGATATCGGACGGATGTGTATAAAGATCGGGTTATACATGTCCGAAGTTCGGATCAGACCGAATATTGTTACCCAGGTTTAAATGAGGGTGTCCGCAATCGGAAATCGGCGTCCGACTTCTCAACGATTCTTTTTCTTCGAGTCTGGGAGGCCATATGGGATCCACAACTCTTTTAGCTAAACTATCGGTAGCTATCCTTTACAACATCTCGAACGCATCACATGTTACGTCAAAGTTCGGACGGAAATGTATAAACACCCTAAAAACGCGTCCGATATCGGACGGATGTGTATAACCCGTCCTTAAGGGTCTCTGCACACCCATCCGAGACGGGCCGAACCGGGATGTAGCTAGTTAGTTTAGATAGTTTACTTTAAGGAGGTATGGAGTCCCTGGAAACATTGTTTTTGTGCTATGCACAGAGGGAACTGTCAACGCGCGCTCGAAAGTGCAAGAATTATGGCCCTTCGGTCGCGCGAGGGAAGAATCGGTACCACACCGGATCAGATATCCCGGAGACCCCTGCTAATACCAAAGCTATGTAAAAAAACTCTTCGGGGCCCGTCCCGAATGGGTGTGCAGAGACCCTAAAGGTCGGGTTATACATGTCCGAAGTTCGGATCAGACCGAATATTGTTACCCAGGTTTAAATGAGAGTGTTCGCAAATTTCTTCAAGTCTGGGAGGCGATATATCTCCATCAGGTGACGGCTCCCTGCTGTGCGTGGCACAAAACAAATTATTCAAAAATTATTATTAATTCTATAGGCTGCACAACTCCTTCAGGTAAACCATCGGTAGCTCTCCTTTACAACATCTCGAACGCATCACAAGTTACGTCAAAGTTCGGACGGAAATGTATAAACACTCTAAAAACTCGTCCGATATCGGACGGATGTGTATAACCCGACCTTAAGTCGATCGGCTACCAACACGAGAGCCCGGGCTCGATTCCCGGGGCGCGGTGTCTTCCTTTTTCCTGAGATCCTACAATATATTACATATAGCGTATGTATTACATATAGCGAGCAATATGTATATTTGTTACCTCTGTGTCCACTATACTCGACTTTTCCTTCGTCGTCCACCGATAAGCTCTCGGCAGCTCGATTCCCATCGCTAGCTCCTTGTATTCGGAATTGTGCCACGCAGATAGGAAGCGCTACTAGCAATAGAAACTGCAAGAAATGAATTATTTCTATTATTTCTGTTGGATACGGTAAAATTTGAGGTTATTCCCTATCATCTTGGTATGTGTGTGTTCAAATGTTAATATGCCTGCGATTATCGTTAGAGACGCGTATCCCGGTCGATGGATTTGAAAACCGACCTCCAGTCGATCGAAATCGGTTACGACAAACGGTCACGATTTTGTACGAGACATTGAGCGCGTAGAAACAATAGAATTGTACACCCTGTGATTCACCATTTCCGTAAAGTTATATTAATTTATATTAGTTATATTAATTTTTCTATTATCCAACCTTTACAATTTCTCGATCGGTCCTTAATTCGACGTTAACACTGGATGAACCTCGTTAAGTATCGTGTTATTCGATAGCTACGTAAACGATTCGCAAATATTAAATAACCGCTATCTCGTGTACACGTAACACTGGATTCTAGTCATCATCCAATACGGTAAAATCATGTTACGTCTATACGTATACACGTGTACCATGTTTCCGTAGAATTCCATCTTGCGAACACACCCGTAGGGGAAAATTGTAGCTTCGAGTCTACGAATGGTTTGGATTCCTCGTCGTATCACACATTGGTAACAGATATTTAACACTAGGTTCACGGAGTACTAAAATTGATTATTTTACATTGCTTTATAAAAATAATAAAATTGTATTTATTTAGATCTTCAGCAATTTTTATTGTAATATGTACACACAGAAATATATCTATTTAATAATTCCTCACGCATGAAACTGATATAGTACCTCATACAATATTTAAATGTTTAGCAATTTATGAAATATAAGCCACACAAAAAAATTGTAAAACACAACTTTTAGTATTTTCTCTACAATACCGATCAATTGCAATTGTTTTAAAATTTATTTTTCACGTTATGTAGTAAACTAATTATTCTAACTTCTCAAAAAACTCCAAGTAGTATGGTCCAATATTGACACTAGGTTTACGGAGCACTAAAATTGATTATTTTACATTGCTTTATAAAAATAATAAAATTGTATTTACTTAGATCTTCAGCGATTTTTATTGCAATATCTACACAAAGAAATAAATCTATTTAATAATTCCTCACAAATGCCTTCTCACACTCTTAATAATCGTAAATTAAAAATTTTTGAATCCGTCATTTTGACGGGCCCCGTAAATCTAGTGTTAAACCTTCTTAAGTGTTAGTATAGTTAACTGATAGCGATACTTCGTGAGAGCATTTAAGAGTCGTAACCGTGTTCATGCTAGCCGTTAAGGAAAATTGCTATGTTTCCATTGGACGAGGGCTACGCGCGAGCACAATTTTGCGTGTCGAAGATCCAATTGAGATATTAATAATCCATTCGAAATCCACAACCGAAAGTTCCATTTCTAACCAGCCGGATGGTTCGGGAGCCTACCAATAGCTCGTTAAGTTTGACCAGTTCGAACGCATGCGTACAAAAATTGGTTAAAAAAGGATGGCAGCGGGTTTAGCAACTAAGGAAACGCGATCACTTTTAATTGGGCCTAACGCTGATGGAATGCTACTTGGAGGGGAACGGACGCGCCGCGTCTGCGACCGGCAAAAGCAGTTTCCGTAATCGGGAAAAGGTGACGCGAGGGAGCCTTTACCTCCGATCAGACCGAGCAGCCCGAACAGCCTAGCCGACGCATTCCAGCATCACGGTAAGAAAAAGGAACGAAACCTATCTGGAAACCGGGACTAAGTTACCGCGGTGCAACGATCTAGCACACCGTCGCACGAATTACACGCTCGCTCACCGGTAGAAAGTGAAATATAAATTATCCCGCAAGACACGCCTGCTTCGATTAGAAGAAGAAAGAAATACCTACCGGCTCCCGAGTTCCTACAACTTGTCTAGCTTTGTATCCCCCCGACGATAGACGCGAGAATGAAATTCGCCGGGACAAATATATCCGCGCCTCAAAAATACGAATTCTTCAATAAACTGCAATCTCTCTCGAGCTTTCGCTTTGTACAGACTCGATAGCACACGTCCAAGTTATGAAACATTACATTCTTTTTACCGGTTTCTAGAGACGATAGAAATCCAACTGCGTTCGTACGTATTTTATCGTACAATATGAACAAATCTAAGAATCTTCTGTGTCTTTTATTTGGAAGCGAAGTGAATTTTCTTCGTACTCTTTGGTACAATAAAACTTTCGTACAATGTACCACATAAGCGACCGATAAACAAAAGAACAACAAATTTCACTCGATTATTCCGACCAGAATCGATTCGTTGTCTTACAGTATTCTTATCTACGATCGTAACGCATATCGATTAGACAGAGCGCGAATAGAGTTATGTTCGTGTCCGAGCAACTTATACAGATAAAATGACCGTGTTCGATCAATTCATAGGCGCTCATAAATTACGGCTTTCTTAAATTCTACTAATCGAAATCGAAATTACGTCGAGTTCAACTTCGCGATGCCAGAAATAACCGTATATAAATTAAATGTGTTTATCGATCGAAATTTTTGATCAATTGTGTTTCGAATTTCGGCGCACAGGTTCGATCACTGATACAAATTAGCAATTTTGCAAATTGGAAACTCAACGTTTCGACCCAGATGTGGGTCTTTTTCAAGAGATGAGATTTTTTTTGCTATAACGGAAAATTTATAAGTGAAATTTATTGAGAAAGCATGCTGGCTAATAAAGTTCAATTTCTGCCGGCATGTAGCCAGCATGCTTTCTTAATAAATTTCACTTATAAATTTTCCGTTATAGCAAAAAGAATCTCATCTCTTGAAAAAGACCCACATCTGGGGAAAATTGCTAATTTGTATCAGTGATCGAACCTGTGCGCCGAAATTCGAAACACAATTAATAACCGTTTATGTAATACAACAATGTCACGACTAATTTACTTTTGAAACCGTAACACCGAGCGCAATGGCAACGAGTTCAAAACCAAGTTTTCTTTTCGACAAATACCTTTCCCCAATTAATTAATTCACGAAGCACGTCCGCTAATTATCCAATACCGGTGAAAGCCAAGAGCATCCGCGAAGTCTCAGAGCAATTAATCGCACGCGATTCGTCTAACTCCACGATGCGCTTTCGATAACCAAAACCGATCGGAAAATTGAGAATTCGATACGTATAGCTGATTCACTCTAGCGATATTTAAAAACATGTCGCGCGAAATGAAAGATCGAAGAAGGAGATAACAGAGACCGCGGCGGTCGACGAAGCAGAACAGATCATGCTACATATTTATCGAATACGGAAAATTTACTTACGAGCAAATTCATGGCGAGAAAGCAGGCTGCTTTATGCTTTCAAGGGTGGAGCGTTTCTGAGGCGGCCGCGCCGTCACCGAAACAATTTTATAGGCAGCCACGTAAAAGGCGTAAAAGGCGCCATTCGGCGACGGGGATGTGATGTGACTTCTCGTGCCACCTCCATAGCCCTCCATCTTATCGGTTCACCGGCACTGTGCCTCGGTACACCTATTTCAGGTCGTGAATTTTCGTTCTCAACCTCGAATCGAGCACACGGAATTTGCGAAACGATTTGCATTTAACACGGTCGGGTCTGGCAAAGAACATCCTATTCCCTTTTTGTACGATTCATTTCGATCGCAATTTAATTGTCAAGAAGCGACAACGAATAAAGCCTACTTAACGAACATGTCTGATAATAAACATATTTTCAGCTTACCACAGCTTATTGAATTTCTATTTGGTTCCTGTCCGCGGCAATCGATTTTATTTCGCATAAAGATCCGCATTCGAACGATAACGAAATCTACCGATGTCGATAAAGATCGAACCTTGTGCCAATGACATCTTCTCTAACATAATTCAAAATTCGATCGATAGAAATCACAATTATATCACAAAAAGGTCGAAGCTTGCGCCAATAACATCTTCTCTAACGTAATTCAAAATTCGATCGATAGAAATCACAATTATATCACAAAAAGGTCGAAGCTTGCGCCAATAACTTCTTCTCTAACATAGTTGAAAATTCGATCGATAGAAATCACAATTATATCACGAAAAGATCGAACCTTGCGCCAATAACATCTTCTCTAACATAATTCAAAATTCGATCGATAGAAATCACAATTCTACCGATATCGATAAAGATCGAACCTTGCGCCAATAGCATCTTCTCTAACATAATTCAAAATTCGATCGATAGAAATCACAATTCTAACGATATCGTTTGGTAAAAAATTTTTAACCCCTTGCCGTACCATTTTCTTTACGGCTACAGTAATTAGAACATTTTTTTCACCAAGAATTTCACAGATGATAAAAGAATATTGTTATTTTTCGTATGGCTACATTTGCTTCAATGCTTATATATTGAGTACAAAAAATACAATTTTATTTCGTCTAAAAAAACAACGCATAAAATGCATATTTGTTTGACTTTCTTGAAAATCTTCATCGCGAGTCTGACAAAGAAAATCCTATTCCCTTTTTGTACGATTCATTTCGATCGAAATTTAATTGCCAAGAAGCAACAACGAATAAAGTCTACTTAACGAACATGTCTGATAATAAACATATTTTCAGCTTACCACAGCTTATTGAATTTCTATTTGGTTCCTGTCTGCGACAATCGATTTTATTTCGCATAAAGATCCGCATTCGAACGATAACGAAATCTACCGATATCGATAAAGATCGAACTTTGCGCCAATAGCATCTTCTCTAAGATAATTCAAAATTCGATCGATAGAAATCACAATTCTACCGATATCGATAAAGATCGAACCTTGCGCCAATAATATCTTCTCTAACATAATTCAAAATTCGATCGATAGAAATCACAATTCTACCGATATCGATAAAGATCGAACCTTGCGCCAATAACATCTTCTCTAACATAATTCAAAACTTGACCGATAGAAATCACAATTCTACCGATATCGATAAAGATCGAACCTTACGCCAATAGCATCTTCTCTAACACAATTCAAAATTCGATCGATAGAAATCACAATTCTACCGATAACGATAAAGATCGAACCTTGCGCCAATGACATCTTCTCTAACATAATTCAAAATTTGATCGATAGAAATCACAATTCTACCGATATCGATAAAGATCGAACCTTGCGCCAATGACATCTTCTCTAACATAATTCAAAATTTGATCGATAGAAATCACAATTCTACCGATATCGATAAAGATCGAACCTTGCGCCAATAGCATCTTCTCTAACATAATTCAAAATTCGATCGATAGAAATCACAATTCTACCGATATCGTTTGGTAAAAAATTTTTAACCCCTTGCCGTACCATTTTCTTTACGGCTACAGTAATTAGAACATTTTTATCACCAAGAATTTCGCAGATGATGAAAGGATATTGTTATTTTTCGTATGGCTACATTTGCTTTAATGCTTATATATTGAGTACAAAAAATACAATTTGTTTTCGTCTAAAAAAACAACGCATAAAATGCATATTTGTTTGACTTTGTCAAAAATCTTCATCGCGAGTCTGACTCGTTAAAATACGGCAAGTGGTTAAAGAAAGATTCCTCCTTATTAAATTACGTCTTCTTTCTTACACGCCCTGATCATTTGCAGTTTCTATTCGTGCCCCGTAGTACAATCGCTATATCGAAAAAGCGATAGTACTTTTCTAAGAAATATAATTATTTCGCTGATATTAACGTCGCTGGAATATCGAACGAATACAGAAGCTTTTTTATTTCAGCAGATTGCGCGGTGTTGGCGCATGGTTAAATACATGTCAGAAGGTAATTGGTACGCCAGAAAAGTATAACTCGATGCATTTTATATACCTCGGTTTCTCCTTGCCTGTTCTAACCGTGTACGATTGCATCCTCGGAAAATGTTGAACGTATCTGCGAGGAATGTTATGCAGCTATACGTTTCCCAAGAGAATACTATTCAAAGGTTACCGTACGACGTGCGATGGCCGCGTGCATCAATTAATGCACCCATGCGCATGGAACTTGAGTAATACTTAAAAGGAAATAATACAAATGTAAATGGCCGTAGAAAGGGTTTCATAAAAACGATACACAAACCTGAAACAACGAACTATTTGCAGTGCAATAATCGTTCACGGTTACCAAAGGTTTGCAAAAATATTCGCGAACGAGAAACTTGAACTCCGCCTATGCTCCACTTTCGCGATCGACGAGATTATAGAATGACAATGTGTTTTCTCTCGATTATATAATTCATTATGATTGCAGATATATTATTAAATTACAACATAATTGTGATTTCTATCGATCGAATTTTGAATTATATTAGAGAACATAACAATAACATCTTCTCTAACATAATTAAATTACATCATTTGCAGTCAGTGGAAAATTGTACCCAACTGTATTTGGACGACGTCGCTCAAACTCTTTTGCGGCAAATTTGTGGCAAGAAATATTTTTTAATTCGTTTATATAAAAACACCGTCGTGAAGTTCGTTAACGTGAAAGATCCAAACAGAAAGTGGATCATTACGAAAAGCAAGCGCAGCAAACTCTTACGTAACGTCGCGCTTAGCAGGAAACAATTCATCTCCGCATTAGAGAATACACTTCGAGCTCTCTGTACGATAGTGCAATCTCATTTATATTCAAATGCGTTTATTATATACACATATTCGGAACGGGAAGTACGGAAAGAGAAAAGCCGAAACTACGTTTCTTCGGTTTTATCGGCGAAGAAAGATAGCGCACCTGGGAATAGAGATTTTTTATCTATCCACATACCACGCGTTTTCAATGACAGTTCGGTGAACTCTAAGAAGTCTCGGTGAATTATGTATTTGCGCGAAGGAGCCACGAAGAAACGAAAGTTACAGGGCAGCGCATAATCCCAATTGCCGCGAGTAATGCGAATCGGTGCAGAATGCGTGAAGGCCAACAGACCAATGCACACATTCTTCCTTGTTCGGAGAAATGTCGCTTCCATCGCTTCCGTTAATAAGAGAACTTTGATAATTTCGACTTCCTGTTGTTGCTACTATTTTTTTTTTGTGAAATAAGAGCTATGTCGTCGATATGGGAATTGATTATTTTTTTAAAATTCTACCACCGAAAAATCAAACAGGTTACAAGTTATAGTGTTTCCTGTTCTCTTCTAATTAACGAACCATTCTCCGACAGAATCGCGTACTTCATTTTCCTACGATATTCCGAATTTATATCAACCTGTACACTTCGACGTGTTCCCGACATGGTATCATTAACTTTCTCAATGGATATTGCAACTAAGAAGAAATAAACGAACGCGTCTGCTTTCCGTTTGTCGATGAACGCGCGATGCCACATCAACTTCCGTTGCAAAGGTTCGAGCACGTGTCTTTATTAGAAAGGTGGAAGCCATCTTACTTTCTAACGAAGTTTAATAAGAAGAGGTCCATTAAACGGCGCTGCGTTGCTAAGTAGATAGCCGGTAATTCGCTCGAGATGTTTTTCGTCTGGTTGCATTTTAAATCTAAATGAATTCAGCTCGGAAGTGGCGTTCGATAGATCGATGACCATTTCGTAACCGCAACCGCAGTACTTTTACGCCGGAAGTTCCGTTCACGCCGCTTCCATTCGCTCGCTGCCACGCGAAAGGAACAGACACGTGGAAATGGAAAATGAATCTCGCCGCAGAACATGTTTCAGTCATTTATTTGACGATAGTTTACATACATAGGTAAATATTTATTAACAGTTTGATGTTCCGTGTAAACAAAGAATAATAATAACCAAAGGCGGTGCAAGATACACGTTGTATCGGTATAACATTAATGGTAAAGAAAATTCAATCGGCGCAAAGGTTCGATCTTCTTGAAAAGAAAAGAAAAGATCTTTTTCAAGAAGATGGAACCTTTGCGCCGATAGCATTTTCTTTAACATAATTCAAAATTCGATCGATAGAAATCACAATTCTACCGATATCGATAAAGATCGAACCTTGCGCCAATAACATCTTCTCTAACATAATTCAAAATTCGATCGATAGAAATCACAATTCTACCGATATCGATAAAGATCGAACCTTGCGCCAATAACATCTTTTCTAACATAATTCAAAATTCGATCGATAGAAATCACAATTCTACCGATATCGATAAAGATCGAACCTTGCGCCAATAGCATCTTCTCTAACATAATTCAAAATTCGATCGATAGAAATCACAATTCTACCGATATCGATAAAGATCGAACCTTGCGCCAATAGCATCTTCTCTAACATAATTCAAAATTCGATCGATAGAAGTCACAATTCTATTATAACTCAATTATAACATTAATGCATACGGTACCCACGCATGTCTGTTACAACAGAGTTTTGTCTAAACATCCGCAGTCGAAATAATACTTAGGTCGCAAAGCCATTCAGCGAAATTAATAATGTAAATGCAACGATAGTTAATACTGTAATTGTAACGCTAACCGGAAATTATAACAAGTATTTATGCCCGTGTAAAGGTCGAGTTATATACATCCGTCCGATATCGGATGCGTTTTTAGGATGTTTATATATTTCCGTCCGAACTTTGAGGTAACTTGAGAAGCGTTCGAGATATTGTAAAGGATAGCTACCGATGGTTTACCTAAAGGAGTTGTGGAGCCCATAGAATTAATAATAATTTTTTAATAACTTTTTTTGTGCCAAGCACAGCAGGAAGCCGTCACCCGCTGGAGATATATGGCCTCCCAGACTTGAAGAAAAAGAAACGTTGAATAGTCGGACGCCGATTTCTGTTTGCGAATACTTTCATTTAAATCTGGGTAACAATATTCGGTTTGATCCGAACTTCGGACATGTATAACCCGACCTTAACGCTGCAGATAAAACGGAGCTTAAGCTAACTAAACGATCTTTGAAGCTAAACGGTCACCCATCGCGCGTGATTTTTCATCAATTTTAAACTCTACGACCAAAACTTTCGCAAAACGCCATTCACCAGCGGTTACACTGGTGGTACCGCCGATATTCGGTATATAAAAATCTATAACAATCGCTTACTCGTTACCGCTATATGGAATATGTGCTGAATAATGCTGCTCGTTATTCCGGTTTGTCGGTTCTTAAAAACCAGGTTTAAAAGCCGCTTTTAAATAATAGAATTAATTTGAAATATTCCTCTTCCGAATTGAAAGTAGTCCTCGGTCGTTCTTCAATGCCTCTGCTCTTCTTGAACAGGCTTGGCCGTTTCGAATTCAGGTTCTTCTTCGTATCGATCATCGTCCGTATGATAAACTTTGCTGCGATAATTAAAAGCCGCTTTTAAATAATAGAATTAATATAAAATATTCCTCTTCCGAATTGAAAGTAGTCCTCGCTCGTTCCTCAAAGCCTCTGCTCTTCTTGAACAGGCTTGGCCGTTTCGAATTCAGGTTCTTGTTCGTATCGATCATCGTCCGTGTGATAAACTTTGCTGCGATAATTAAAAGCCGCTTTTAAATAATAGAATTAATTTCAAATATCCCTCTTCCGAATTGAAAGTAGTCCTCGGTCGTTCCTCAATGCCTCTGCTCTTCTTGAACAGGCTTGGCCGTTTCGAATTCAGGTTCTTGTTCGTATCGATCATCGCTCGTGTAATAAACTTTGCTGCGATAATTAAAAGCCGCTTTTAAATAATAGAATTAATATGAAATATCCCTCTTCCGAATTGAAAGTATTCCTCGGTCGTTCTTCAATGCCTCTGCTCTTCTTGAACAGGCTTGGCCGTTTCGAATTCAGGTTCTTGTTCGTATCGATCATCGTTCGTGTAATAAACTTTGCTGCGATAATGATACGACCCACTGGCGTCCGGCGGAAGTGGTTTGGGAATGAAGAGCGTCTTCGGTTTGTAAGTGATGCTGTTCGCGATAACGTCGTACGGTAGTTGGGCTTGGAACTGCAGCAATTGCCTGATTTCCGGTGGCATGTTCTTATCGAAGACGAGTCTCGGTGGAGACGGCGTAGGAATCTTCTCGATCGGTACTTGGACGTATTGGACCTGCGGCGATTGCTGTTGTTCCTGTTGCTTGTAATCGTCTTTGTACACGATTCTTCCCTGGAGTCCTCTGTCCATGTATTCTCGTCTGGTCTTCGTCTGTTCCGGTTGCTCGTAGCTCTCCGACGTTTGCTCGTAATGCGACAGCTCGGCGTTCGCCGATTGCTGATCGTGTTGCTGTTGTTGGGGCACAGCGAAGTTCGTGGTGTACAAGAACGCGGATGGATCCGCATAAGGACGTTGGGGCTTGAAATTATCCAACAGCAATTGTTTCACGTAGGCTGGTCCTTCGGATAGAGGTCTATACTGTTGATCAGACTCCTGCTGCGCTTCTATCGGAGCCTGAGCTTGAGCTTGCGAATACGCTTTCTGCTGAATCTGATTTTGTTCCGGTTGCGCTTGCCCTTGAGATTGAACTTGTTGGTACCCTTTGTACTGTATCTGATCGGATTGCGTGTCTAATCGCGACTCGGGCTGTGAATACGTTTTGTACTGGACCTGTATAGAGGCTGGTTGCGCATCCAACGGATGATGCGGTGTCGGTGACTGCGAATAGGCCTTGTATTGGACTTGAATAGGGGCTGGTTGAGCATCTACCGGGACCTGAGGTTGCGGATACGGTCTGTACTCAACCTGAACTGGTTGTTCCAGCTGAGCTTGTGCTTGAACTTGCGAATATCCTTTATACTGGTTCGGGTCTGGCTGAGTCAATTGGCTCTGTGTATACCCTCTGTATCGATTCGAATCCGCCTGTGTCGCTTGAGCTTGCTGATACTGCGTTTTGTACTGGGTCGGATCCGACTGGTGTAACAGTTGAACCAAGTGAGATTGGTGAGTTCTTTGCACCGATTGCTGAGGATGTACGTTGTCCGTATGTCCCCGCTGCCTCCGCTGCGTGTTATCGAGATGAGCGCGCCATTGGTTCTGCGGAGCGAAGGATTTCCAATCCACCTTCGAACCTGAAACGATGTTCGCAGAGTCATCGCGTTGCTACCATGGTTACGGAAGGAAATAAAATGGGGGTGTCCCACTTGGACGCCATCCGATTGGACGCGTCCCGATTGGACGCGTTCCTTTTGGACGCGTTTCTTTTGGACGCCGTGCCGATTGGACGCGTTTCTTTTGGACGCCGTGCCGATTGGACGCGTTTCTTTTGGACGCCGTGCCGATTGGACGCGTTCCTTTTGGACGCCGTGCCGATTGGACACGTCGTTTGGACGCCATGCCGTTTGGATTTGTGATATTTGGATGCCGTGCTGTTTGGAATCGCGACATTTGGGTGCCGTAAATTTTGTAGTCATTGCTTTTCGAATTCTACATATGGTGATATTTTATTGTGAAATATATGGTTAGTTCTGGGTTGGGTCTAGGTTAGGTCTGGGTTAAAAAGGTTCCATGCAGCCTATCGCCGCCTTGCATCTGGGACCGCCCGGGTGTCCGAGAGTCTAAGAAACTGACTAACTAACTAACTAGATCTAGGTTAGGTCTGGGTTAGGATTAGGTACCGATTGGACGCGTTCCTTTTGGACGCCGTGCCGATTGGACACGTCGTTTGGACGCCATGCCATTTGGATTTGTGATATTTGGATGCTGTGCTGTTTGGAATCGCGACATTTGGGTGCCGTAAATTTTGTAATTATTGCTTTTCGAATTCTACATATGGTGATATTTTATTGCGAAATATATGGTTAATTCTGGGTTGGGTCTAGGTTAGGTCTGGGTTAAAAAGGTTCCATGCAGCCTATCGCCGCCTTGCATCTGGGACCGCCCGGGTTTCCGAGAGTCTAAGAAACTAACTAACTAACTAACTAACTAGATCTGGGTTAGGTCTGGGTTAGGATTAGGTCCCGATTGGACGCGTTTCTTTTGGACGCCGTGCCGATTGGACGCGTTCCTTTTGGACGCCGTGCTGATTGGACGCGTTCCTTATGGACGCCGTGCCGATTGGACGCGTTTCTTTTGGACGCCGTGCCGATTGGACGCGTTCCTTTTGGACGCCGTGCCGATTGGACACGTCGTTTGGACGCCATGCCGTTTGGATTTGTGATATTTGGATGCCGTGCTGTTTGGAATCGCGACATTTGGGTGCCGTAAATTTTGTAATTATTGCTTTTCGAATTCTACATATGGTGATACTTTATTGTGAAATATATGGTTAGTTCTGGGTTGGGTCTAGGTTAGGTCTGGGTTAAAAAGGTTCCATGCAGCCTATCGCCGCCTTGCATCTGGGACCGCCCGGGTGTCCGAGAGTCTAAGAAACTGACTAACTAACTAACTAGATCTAGGTTAGGTCTGGGTTAGGATTAGGTACCGATTGGACGCGTTCCTTTTGGACGCCGTGCCGATTGGACACGTCGTTTGGACGCCATGCCATTTGGATTTGTGATATTTGGATGCTGTGCTGTTTGGAATCGCGACATTTGGGTGCCGTAAATTTTGTAATTATTGCTTTTCGAATTCTACATATGGTGATATTTTATTGCGAAATATATGGTTAATTCTGGGTTGGGTCTAGGTTAGGTCTGGGTTAAAAAGGTTCCATGCAGCCTATCGCCGCCTTGCATCTGGGACCGCCCGGGTTTCCGAGAGTCTAAGAAACTAACTAACTAACTAACTAACTAGATCTGGGTTAGGTCTGGGTTAGGATTAGGTCCCGATTGGACGCGTTTCTTTTGGACGCCGTGCCGATTGGACGCGTTCCTTTTGGACGCCGTGCCGATTGGACGCGTTCCTTTTGGACGCCATGCCGTTTGGATTTGTGATATTTGGATGCCGTGCTGTTTGGAATTGCGACATTTGGGTGCCGTAAATTTTGTAATCATTGCTTTTAAAATTCTACATATGATGATATTTTATTGCGAAATATATGGTTAGTTCTGGGTTGGGTCTAGGTTAGGTCTGGGTTAAAAAGGTTCCATGCAGCCTATCGCCGCCTTGCATCTGGGACCGTCCGGGTGTCCGAGAGTCTAAGAAACTAACTAACTAACTAACTAACTAACTAGATCTGGGTTAGGTCTGGGTTAGGATAACAAAAAAATACGAAATAAAAGCAGCAGAAGTTAACTCTCACAAACAAATAAGGGTATAACGGGTGGCGCTGAAGTACACCGTCACAGGAGTTCCGGCGAAGTAAAGAAAACCCACCCGCCCAATGGGAAAGGAGTCCAGTGCAGGGAGGAAGTTTAGAGGGTAGTCTCTTTCCTATTAGAATATATCCTATGGTTTTTGTCTAATTGCATAACAACTTAACTACACTACATAACAACCCTTATTTGTTTGTGAACGTTAATTTCTGCCGCTTTTATCTCGTATTTTTTTGTTATCCTAACTCAGAACTAACCATATATTTCACAATAAAATATCACCATATGTAGAATTCGAAAAGCAATGATTAGAAAATTTACGGCACCCAAATGTCACGAATCCAAACGGCACGGCGTCCAAATGTCACAAATCCAATCGGCACGCAGTCCAAAAGGAACGCGTCCAATCGGATGGCGCCCAAACGGGGGTGTCGAAATAAAACCAACTCTGACAGGAAAAACAAATCTGGTATAGATGGTGTCCAAGACTTACCGTTCGGGTCGTGGTATTTGATTTGCGCTAGAGATGTCCGCACGGGTCTCCGCGGTTTCTCTTGTTGCGCGAGCGCGAGCATCGTCGAAATCAGAACGATAAAGAGGATCTGCGAACAGATAGATTCGATCGTGAATAAATTATGCGGCCTGGGAACCCGCCATCGACAAGGATGAATGCAGCGATGCTGTGTAACGGTAATGGGATCCGTTCGAAAGCGAAGTGTCTCCGTACTGTAGATGTAGACTGTAGACGGAGCCGTCTTTCTCCCCGGACCAATAGAAACATTGGAAACCGAAGCGGAGGACGCCGCACGCGGAAGAGAATTCGCGCACGATCGTATCGTTCGATAAAACATTTTACTGGTGCACCGGTGTTTCCGCCTTTGTCCCGTTACTTTGTACGTATAAAGGAGCCACGTTACAAATAAGAATCTAGCTCGGTTTCTAATAGACTCTAACGTTTCACTTCCTTCTACGGAACCGATATTATCATAAAATTAAACCTGGCCGTGTTCGAAAACAATAAAATAGAGCAAACCGTTTCTTAAATAACGTTTAACAGTGGGAAATAAACTCCGTTCCTTCTCGACCGTACGAACAATGAGAAAACGGTTTCATAACTGCTCTGCATGCTAGCAATTCTTTCAGTAGGGAATCGGATATGGATCGTAAATCTTCCAAGAGAGTATCGTGCGTAATTGGTGTCCCCCGGTTGATAGTTGACGCGTGAAACTGGAGCAATCGATTAATATTTTGTTATTCTTAAAAATTCATCACAATTATCAAACAGAATTCTCGTGATGCTCGAATTGCGACCAGAATGGAAGTTTATAATTATTAATCGCAAGATTTCTAACCAAATCGCCTAAGTCAAATGAATAAAACGAAATTAAACTCCATGAGATACGCTAGCCAATTAAACAACAAACAGACTCCCAAGTTAATAGCACAGTACCAAACGCGTCAGCGCGTAAATGGCAATTAACACTAGGTTCACGGAGCACTAAAATTGATTATTTTACATTTCTTTACAAAAATAATAAAATTGTATTTACTTATAATATATAATTATATATAATACATAATTCCACACGAATGCCTCTTTACACTCTTAATAATCGCAAATTAAACATTTTTGAATCCGCCATTTTGACGGGCCCCGTAAATCTAGTGTTAAAAGCAGTGGCGGTGAAAAAAAAATTAATCCTGGCCGGAACGAGTGGCAATCACTTTTTCAGTACATCAAGAACTCAACACTTGAACAGGGAAGACTCGATTTCAGTCGTCTAACGAACACGAATTCACTCGTTTACCTAAACGATACGTCACCCGCGAAATTTGGTCAGCTCGATCGTATATGAAACGATTGAAAAATTGATAATAATTTGGAAGACCGTCCTATGGTGGTTCTGTGAAATCCGTCGAGACGTTTCGACGTTTAGATGTACGAGGATCGAATGCACTCACACGAAACCGCATGGCTGTCGGAGAAGCGAAGAGTAGTTGAGACGATGAACGTGGATGCTCGATTCGCGGGTCTGTGCGTGGAAATCAGCCGACGGAGCTCCGCTGGCTCTTCTATATAGTCGGAGTTGCCCCCGTGTAATTGGCCAGCCAAGCAGACGGTCGGTGGCTACCTACTTTTAAAGTAATTCTGCCTCCGGTAATGACCGAACAAACCGAACACGCCAAACAGCGCCGAGGGGCCCGCGGGATATTATCGCAGTCGATTGCAAGAAAACATCGCTGGCGCAACACGGTTAGTTGCAAACCCGATCTAGGAAGCCGTGGACATCTAGGTGTCCGAGGTTACGGGTTTACGGGTTTACAGCCTTCCTCGTGAACAACAAACACGACGGCACAAGTTTCGCCTCTATTGTTTATCAACTAACTATTAGACGCTTTCTAGTCGTCTTTTTGATGCTTCTTCTACGAGCGGCCGGAAACAGAAAACAGAAGATGGGAACTTCGCTTTTTAACGACTAGCATTCGAACATGCTCTGTTTCACAATTTCACGCGTTAGAATGCAATTTTAAGTAGTAGGTGTGTAGCGTCGCGTGTCACGATTTCAAAGAACGTTCATTTATGCGTTCGTTAAGCCGCTGATGCGTACGCGGCAGTTTAGAAATAGGAAGAAACGTTCAAATTTTTGTTGTGCAGTGAAATTCCGATGCTTGTTTCGCGAAGCATTCTAAACGATGAAAGTAAAAGTTGACGATGGAGAAATGAAATACCGTGATCCACGCGGAGAAATCTCTCGAGGGATGAAATTCGATAAGATATTAGAAACGTAGATAGCGAATGCATGCGTGAACATGTTAAATACGACGGCCGATTAACATTAGGTTTACGGAGCACTGAAATTGATTATTTTACATTGCTTTATAAAAATAATAAAATTTACTTAGATCTTTAGCGATTTTTATTGTAATATGTACACACAAAAATAAATCTATTTAATAATTCCTCACGAATGGCTCCTTACACTCTTAACCCGGCAGTGTCCACGTGGGGGTCCAGTGGATCCTCACCGTTGAGATATGCTATCTATTTCTCATATTTCTTTCGCTATAGTTTTGCCATACAATGTAGCTTCTTAAAACTCGATACCGGCTGTATTGATGTGTCGCCGACTTGTGTTGTGCGCTCAAAATGTATTTCTACAGTCTCGGCTCTCTTTATGTATACTAGCGAGTGTTTCAACCGAGTGTTCTTGATATTCAGTATTTCAGTTTCGATTGAGCTTTCTTCACAGGAGCATCGTTTACTTACACAGTGCAGTCAGTTTGTTCTTGTATTTGTATCACTACAATTCTTACTATACTTTCTTTATATTTTGGTATTTCTTTCTTGTACGTGCACCTTCCTGCAGAAGGCATAGATTACTACTCTGATAACTAGTTTGTATATGGTGTATATATATTTTATACTGTTATTTTAACAAAAGTATGAATAAATGTTACAATAAACATAAAACATTAAGTATAAATATTGCTTTTCACTGGGGGTCTATGAACACCCCACGTGGACACTTTCGTTTCAAAAGTTCACGTGGGCCCTGCCGGGTTAACACTTTGCCGTCCGGCGACACCACAGTGGTGTACTGGACGGCATAGTGTCAATTGCGCATTATTTAATATTTACTATTTACTATTTACTATTAATATTTAATATTTACATATGTATATCTTCCAAATTTCATGAAAATAGGGGGCAGGATTGAAAACTCATGAGAGGTAACGATGACATTAGTGAAACTTGAAAATTTGTAATCACCCGATAACCTCAAGAACGGCCGGCGCCAAGCAAAGAAATTTTTACAAGACGTGCGGACGGCAAAGTGTTAAGTGGTGAACAATATCTTGATACTCTCATATTCTTTTAATCCTTCCACCGTGTAAATGCATAAAATAAATTTTTAAAAATACCACGTTTTTAAAACGGTCTAAAAAGTATAAAATAATAATAAATAAAAAAACGGACTAAAAAGTATAAAATAATTTGAAAAAAATAAAATGGACTAATAAGTATAAAATAATTTTTAAAAAACGGTCTAAAAAGTATAAAATAATTTGAAAACAAAAACAAAAATTTGAAATTGTGAATTTTGAATAGCTGTGAAAATACTTGTAAGATTTAAAACGAAAAACGTGGGCTCAGCTGTTGAGAAAACACAGACAACAGTTTATATCATTTGCGGAGTAATAAAATAATAATAATCGTAAATTAAAAATTTTTGAATCCTTCATTTTGACGGGCTCCGTAAATCTAATGTTAAAGATATTTAACACGCGAGTTCGGCTAAGTATTTATTGTAATACATAAACAAATGTTATTGTAATTGCGAGAATATCGAATATTTGAATTCGAATTGCCGCGAAGCGGAGACATGCACGATGAATGGAACAGAAATAACCTGTAACATACCACAGTTTCATTAGCACAAAATTCAGCCAACCCGTTATTCAATCGGTCCTTTATAAGCCAAAGAAATCTGGAAGCCAATGAAACCTGTTTCGTGCATCAAATAGTTCAGCCGTACTCTATTGTAACATAACACGAGTGAAACTGTATCTTTCTATTCATTTAAGTTTTTCTATCATCTAGAAATAGTCTGCGGAAAGTGGTAGTACGAAATGGTTTAGGCGAATTTAAAATCAGGAACACATTGTTCTCTGTCTACCAAGCGGGTCCATTGGACCCGACTGTATGCAGATACTGCGGTTATTTAAACTTTTAAAATTCTTGGGATCTTGTCGTTGCATGACTTTGTTACTTTTCTTATTTTTTATTATTTAAAGCTAAAAGTTCTTTTTTTATATTTACTACGTTTTGTGGTATAAATTTTCTATCGCATAATGAAAGTTTTTTTTTATATTTACTACGTTTTGTGGTATAAATTTTCAATCGCATAATGAAAGTTTTTTTTATATTTACTACGTTTTGTGGTATAAATTTTCTATCGCATAATGAAAGCTTTTTTTTATATTTACTACGTTTTGTGGTATAAATTTTC
The DNA here is from genome assembly GCA_913789915.3 of Sphecodes monilicornis. NCBI lineage: Eukaryota > Metazoa > Arthropoda > Insecta > Hymenoptera > Halictidae > Sphecodes > Sphecodes monilicornis. The sequence continues at coordinate 4,667,930 of OU565302.1, forward strand.
TATCGCATAATGAAAGTTTTTTTTTTATATTTACTACGTTTTGTGGTATAAATTTTCTATCGCATAATGAAAGTTTTTTTTTTTATATTTACTACGTTTTGTGGTATAAATTTTCTATCGCATGATGAAAGTTTTTTTTTTATATTTACTACGTTTTGTGGTATAAATTTTCTATCGCATAATGAAAGTTTTTTTTTATATTTACTACGTTGTGTGGTATAAATTTTCTATCGCATAATGAAAGTTTTTTTTTTATATTTACTACGTTTTGTGGTATAAATTTTCTATCGCATAATGAAAGTTTTTTTTATATTTACTACGTTTTGTGGTATAAATTTTCTATCGCATAATGAAAGTTTTTTTTTTATATTTACTACGTTTTGTGGTATAAATTTTCTATCGCATAATGAAAGTTTTTTTTACGGTAGACAGAGGGTTAACACATTGACGTAAATGACGGCTATAGATGTCCGCCAATTTTTAGGAAAATTTGTTAGAAAAAATAATAATTTTATTCTGCATGTTCATCGAACTCTCCAAGAATCAAATAATTAACAAAAAAAAGTTGCTTTTGTCGTCTATCACCGATTTCAAAGGCAGCGTCAAGATGTTAAACCGTTCATCGTGTTCCTAAGCAACGCGTCACTGAACTTTCAAATGCGTAAAAACGCAATTGAACAAACAATTAATAACTGATGTTATCTCTAGAAGCATCCTCGACGATCATGAACAAACGTATAATTCGATGAAATATTTAATATTATAACAGTTTAGACTATACTCAAGAATGTAATCGAATCGTTGCGAAAGATTTGCGGAATTCGTTGCCGAAACGAACACTTCTTGACTCGATAAGAGCGAAATAATATCAGTTACGCGGTCGAGGCTACAGAATATTACGGAAGGGTACAGTAATCGTTCTAAACGAAGTATGAAAACCTCATAAACCAGAGTTTTAAGGGGCAACCATAGTCTTTTTATCGTCTAAAAAATCACAGCAATTTTCGAAATTATCGAATTCTTGTTACCTTCATTACGACACACGCTCTGCCGGAAAAATTTAGAAGCAGGAATGTTTTACGATACCGCACTGGTATAAAGTATAGGAAAATGGTACATAATTTTAACTTTCTGCATCGGTTTCTTTTCAAGTTGCTAATTAATTTTCGTCTTGTTCTTTACGGCAGGGCGTTTATGTCTCTAACCCCTTCCACTATGATTTATTTTACGGTTACAGTAATTAGAACTTGATTGTCGTCCATCATTTGTTAGAACAAAAAGAAAATCTAAATTTATTATATGCTTGTATATTCCCCAATGGCTATATATCGACAGCAACAAAATAAAATTTTATTTCGCTTCAAAGGAAATTAATAATTTACATGTTTAGTAAATGTTGTTCGAAACATTTATATGCATAATAACAGTTATTATAATGTAAGGTGTTAATATAGCGACGAAAGCGTTGTTACGGGTAACGTTGAATAATCGTGAGATGTTAACGCAACAACGAGTTAACGTTTCAGGTGTTCGCGAAATGAATGTTATAATGAAGTAGTATTAACTTAGTTTTAACTTTTTATTTCTTCATGTGATTCGTACAAATCGCAATTTTTTCAAAATCTTTTTTGCACGTCATTTACTACATCAACGCTTTTAACTGCTAAAAAATAGGACACGTGGTTTGGTGAAATTTTGAGAAAGTTATTCTGATTTAAAGGGCGTACGAACACTTTTGTGGGCCACTGTATATAATTGACATGGGTCTACAAAAGGCATTGATTATTTTGTTACATGTTCAGATAAGAAAATAGAAATAACTGAATTTTATTAGGTTCTTCACAATTCTGATCAATAATAATTTTTCCAAAAATTTTTTTACATGTGATTTAATAAACTAATGCTTCTACCATGTTGAAATTTCTCAAGTCCTTTGATCCAATGTTAAAAAAGTTATTAGTTCACAAAGCGTGTCCACTTATTATTGTCCCCGACTGTATCTCGATAGAATACCGTTGCGTCTGTCGACACGCTTACCTCCGATAAAATTAATATTTACGAGCATTGGTAGAATCGAATCCGCACAACGCCGTTTCACTCAACGAAAAGGGACTAATAAACAATTCTACTGCACGGAATTAATTAGCAACGCGAGTCGCGTAAAACCGTGTAGACTAAACGAACAAAAACACTGAAACTTCGACGAGAAAAGTTCCTCGATGATTCGAAAGGCGCGGTGAGAAAAAAGGATACGTTCCACGGAAACAGACGGAGAAAGTACATCGCGCGAGGAAGACTGTTTCCTCGGAAACGCTTAACACTAGATTTACGGGGCCCGTCAAAATGGCGGATTAAATATTTTTTAATTTACGATTATTTAGAGTGTAAGGAGCCATTCGTGAGGAATTATTAAATAGATTTATTTTTTTGTGTACATATTACAATAAAAATCGCTGAAGATCTAAGTAAATACAATTTTATTATTTTTATAAATAAATGTAAAATAATCAATTTTAGTGCTCCGTAAACCTAGTGTTAACTCTTAGCACTCGAATGGCGACTCAGTGGCGCCACTACAAATTATTGTACCGTTATTCAAAATATTGTTTACATTATTGAATTTATTTATATTTCATAAATTACTAAACATTTAAATATTGTATGAGGTACTATATCAGTTTCATACGTGGGGAATTATTAAATAGATTTATTCTTTTGTGTACATATTACAATTTATTTATATTTCATAAATTACTAAACATTTAAATATTGTATGAGGTACTATATCAGTTTCATACTTGAGGAATTATTAAATAGATTTATTTTTTCGTGTACATATTACAATAAAAATCGCTGAAGATCTAAGTAAATACAATTTTATTATTTTTATAAATAAATGTAAAATAATCAATTTTAGTGCTCCGTAAACCTAGTGTTTACTCTTAGCACTCGAATGGCGACTCAGTGGCGCCACTACAAATTATTGTACCGTTATTCAAAATATTGTTTACATTATTAAATTTATTTATATTTCATAAATTACTAAACATTTAAATATCGTATGAGGTACTATATCAGTTTCATACGTGAGGAATTATTAAATAGATTTATTCTTTTGTGTACATATTACAATTTATTTATATTTCATAAATTACTAAACATTTAAATATTGTATGAGGTACTATATCAGTTTCATACTTGAGGAATTATTAAATAGATTTATTCTTTTGTGTGCATATTACAATAAAAATCGCTGAAGATCTAAGTAAATACAATTTTATTATTTTTATAAAGCAATGTAAAATAATCGATTTTAGTGCTCCGTAAACCTAGTGTTAACTCTTAGCACTCGAATGGCGACTCAGTGGCGCCACTACAAATGATTGTACCATTATTCAAAATATTATTTACATTATTAAATTTATTTATATTTCATAAATTACTGAACATTTAAATATTGTATGAGGTACTATATCAGTTTCATACGTATAAAATGAAAAAAATTATATACAATTAAAATATTCTAGGTTAGAAGAAATGTTTGATTTTTGAGTTGAAATAGCTCCGAGTGCAAAGGATTAAAATTGGGACCTGGCTTGGCTCGACTCTTCTCGGATCGGATCGACGATCTTGAATCACGAATCATTATCAATGGCAATCCGTTACATTGACTTTCTCTAATTTAAACTATCTATCAAAACTGCAAATTGCGAACACATTCGACTGTATGATCTTTTCTTTACACATAATTGAATACAATTACTTCCTCGCAATTAAATCCTTAGTTGCGTTCAACCTGTACCGGAAGCGCGATTTTTAGTCTATATAAGAAACCGATATGTTAAACCACTGATTAAAAAACGGAGAAACAAAGTCTTGCAGAAAGGTGCACTCGATGGTATTGAGAAGTAAAAGTAACAAGCTGACTCATGTTATGAGAAAATGAGAACAGAAGATAGGCGGGCAATGACTGGACGGTGAGAGGAATGTTAATTATAATAATTACAAAAATGAACAACTATCGCGGCATCTACACTTATATCGCATAGATATCAAAGGAAATGGAAGAAACTATTTTTCAAGATCAAACCATAAAATATCTACTGTTGTAATAATATTTCCTTCTCTTACATGTATTACTATGTATAATTGACATCATCACACGGATACGTGACTTGAGCCTATTTAACACTACGTTTACGGAGCATTAACAGTAACAATTTTACATTACTTTATAAAAATGACAAGGATGTATTTATTCAAACTTTTAGCGATTTTTATAATAATGTTTAACTAAAGAAATAAGTTTACTGAATAGTTTCCGACGAGTGTGTCTTTACAATTTTAATATTCGTAAATTAAAAGATCTGTAACCCGCCATTTTGACGGAACGCGTAAACCTAGTGTTAAATTTCCCTATATGTCCACATTCCCTATGTACATATAGTCTATGTATATTACAGTAAAATAAACGATCGAAAAGGCAACGAACAAAAAGGAAACTGTATACAGTCACTCTCATTAATATTAATATCCGAATATTAATGGAAGTGACTGTATATTGTAGAGTAATTTACGAAGAGTGAATTTTATATTTAATTATAGTACCAGAAGTAAAAAAAAGTATGCACTTACAGTCGATATATAAATGATTAGAGCCACTGTACGAAAAATATATTTGTCTATGTGACGGACAATGTTACCTATAGTACTGTTCAAGATACATTTGCAATTTGCAAACATCGATACTTTCAAAAGATAATAAGTATTCAATAGCTAGATCTAGCTTCAGTAGCTAGATTTTCATTTAGAAATTGATTGTTTCAATGTAAATTTGTCAATTTTAGCAGGTGCCTCTAACAGTTTCTTCATTCACTGTATACTGAAAAAGCTATCTGCAAGTCAAAAAGTTCGAAAAATGATTTTGAGATGATTTTCACTCCCATTAATATTCGGACACTCTTAAAAAGACGATAACTTGTTTAACACTAGATTTACGGGGCCCGTCAAAATGACGGATTCAGAAATTTTTAATTTACGATTATTAAGAGTGTGAGGAATTATTAAATAGATTTATTTTTTTGTGTACATATTACAATAAAAATCGCTGAAAATCTAAGTAAATACAATTTTATTATTTTTATAAAGCAATGTAAAATAATCAATTTTAGTGCTCCGTAAACCTAGTGTCAATATTGGACCGTACGACTTGGAGTTTCTTGAGAAGTGAGAATAATTAGTTTACTACATAACGTGAAAAATAAATTTTAAAACAATTGCAATTGATCGGTATTGTAGAGAAAATACTAAAAGTTGTGTTTTACAATTTTGTTGTGTGGCTTATATTGAAAATTTAAAACATCCATTTTGTAGATCTGTATCAATTGTATACATTTTCAAATTTTCAGCCAATATGGATTACGTGGAAAACAGCGACAGGCGTCGAATGACGTAAGAATCCGTCGATTTATTACAGTTTAAGCCCGAAAATTGTGAAAAGCTGCAATTTTTACAATCTTCAAACAGTTGTAGCTCATTGCAACGTTTGCCGATTTTGGCGAAATATTCAGAGTGTATACAGTTGGCACAGATCTACAAAACGTATTTGTTGAATTTTCAATATGGACCCACATAAAACAGTTATAAATAACAACTTTTAGTATTTTCTTTGTAATCTCGACCAATTACAATTTTTTCAAAATTTCTTTTTTTCAACGTGTAGTAAACTAATTGTTCTAACTTCTAAAAAAAAATCCAAGTCACATGATCCAATATTAAAAACATAATCGCCTTTTAGAGTGTACGAATATTAATGGGAGTGACTGTAGATATGTATATAACAATGACTAAAACAATACAATTTCGAAATTCTGTCGAAACAATTGCGTATACATATTGATCGGCGCTTACATAAATAATAGAACGAGAAGAATCATAAAACAGTAAATATACGCGATAGTATTGTAATAAACACGTTCTAGTTTCCCAGGGAAAATACTCGCAAAGCATATGTCTAACTTGAGCATGCAATAATAAAATAATTACAATCAACGGCGTGACGTCGAATCGGCGATGTCGAAATGTCTTCTTGCCAATACTAACCCGGAACTGCAAGAAATATTTTCCAACGCCAGGTTCTTGCTAATGCTGGGTTACTATCCAAGTTAATTATACCTATGCTACATGAAATCTTGAAAATAGATTTTTCCAATTTGATATGGATCATCATTAACGAACTCTATTACGAGATGTACTATAAAAGATATGTTTAAGGGGTGCTGATATTAACACGATACACATCCCCATGTTCGCCAGTTATTTAAATTCATAGCTGTCGCAATATATCCTGGTTTCCACAAGTATAATATTATCGCATTTCCGTCTACAGGTCGGAGTAATAATCGTATAGTCTATAAACGAACAACCTGATGAGATCTTTGGAGAAAGACTACAACACGATTTACAATTGCGGATAATGCCTGGGAAATTATACCGTTCAGTATACGGTATCAAAGAATCATAATTAGTCAACGTCTGACGTATGAAATTAGTTACATAAAGATATGAATTGATGTAATTCATATTTTCTTATTACCAGTGGACATTTGTATCACTCAAAATGACTGCTTACTATTTTTAAATTATGCGCATGTTTGTCTTTTTGGGTGTCAATCATTTCACAAAATTATAAAAATACGAGGTATATTTACATTTCACTGTGGAAATTCTCAAAACGAAAACTAACTGAGCACAATTATTTATAGAATTTTAATGCGAATGATTCTTGCCGAATCTCTCTTAAAGTGCTTTGTATTGTGCGGCACGAATCATTTGCCCGTGAAATATGAAAATAGCGCCATTCTACGTAGTGGCAGAACGATCAAACTGCTAAAGTAAATTACCGATAGCCGGTATTTCGTTTAGAATCTGAGATGGCGCCACCGGAAGTATCTTGTGGCGGATGTAGATAATGTAAATTTCGGTGTTGATGTTATTAGATTTCTATTTTACCGACAATGATAATATTGATTAATTGTAAATACCGACAAGATACTGTTGAGTCTGTGTGGTTGCGTACACGTAGAATACAAACACTTTATGTATGAATCAACAATGAATAAATAAAGACAATGTACTAAACAAACGAATAAGCGTTTTTCATTATTGACCTACCAATTTTTCCCCGATACTCAAACTTCTCACCAAGTTGCACTAAGTACATTTGGAGTTGTGAAAATTGCGAAACTCCGAAAAACCAAAAATTATCGAATGGATTACTTGTCGTTGACTTATACTACTGAATTTCGTGCCACCTCTTCCGATATCATATTCGCCTAATGCAAAGTTCGATTTGAGAGGCCTCTGATAATTTCGGAAATTTTCGAATGGATTACTTGTCGTTGACTTATACTACTGAATTTCGTGCCACCTCTTCCGATATCATATTCGCCTAATACATAGTTCAATTTGAGAGGCTTTGGAAAATTTCGGAAATTTTCGAATGGATTACTTGTCGTTGACTTCTACTACTGAATTTCGTGCCACTTCTTCCGATATCATATTCGCCTAATACAAAGTTCAATTTGAGAGGCTTTGGAAAATTTCGGAAATTTCCAAATGACTCACTTGTCGTTGACTTATACTACTGAATTTCGTGCCACCTCTTTCGATATCATATTCGCCTAATGCAAAGTTCAATTTGCGAGGCCTCTGAAAATTTCGGAAATTTTCGAATGGATTACTTGTCGTTGACTTATACTACTGAATTTCGTGCCACCTCTTCCGATATCATATTCGCCTAATGCAAAGTTCGATTTGAGAGGCCTCTGATAATTTCGGAAATTTTCGAATGGATTACTTGTCGTTGACTTATACTACTGAATTTCGTGCCACCTCTTCCGATATCATATTCGCCTAATGCAAAGTTCGATTTGAGAGGCCTCTGATAATTTCGGAAATTTTCGAATGGATTACTTGTCGTTGACTTATACTACTGAATTTCGTGCCACCTCTTCCGATATCATATTCGCCTAATACATAGTTCAATTTGAGAGGCTTTGGAAAATTTCGGAAATTTTCGAATGGCTTACTTGTCGTTGACTTATACTACTGAATTTCGTGCCACCTCTTCCGATATCATATTCGCCTAATGCAAAGTTCGATTTGCGAGGCCTCTGAAAATTTCGGAAATTTTCGAATGGATTACTTGTCGTTGACTTATACTACTGAATTTCGTGCCACCTCTTTCGATATCATATTCGCCTAATGCAAAGTTCAATTTGCGAGGCCTCTGAAAATTTCGGAAATTTTCGAATGGATTACTTGTCGTTGACTTATACTACTGAATTTCGTGCCACCTCTTCCGATATCATATTCGCCTAATGCAAAGTTCGATTTGCGAGGCCTCTGAAAATTTCGGAAATTTTCGAATGGATTACTTGTCGTTGACTTATACTACTGAATTTCGTGCCACCTCTTCCGATATCATATTCGCCTAATACATAGTTCAATTTGAGAGGCTTTGGAAAATTTCGGAAATTTTCGAATGGCTTACTTGTCGTTGACTTATACTACTGAATTTCGTGCCACCTCTTCCGATATCATATTCGCCTAATACATAGTTCAATTTGAGAGGCTTTGGAAAATTTCGGAAATTTTCGAATGGCTTACTTGTCGTTGACTTATACTACTGAATTTCGTGCCACCTCTTCCGATATCATATTCGCCTAATGCAAAGTTCGATTTGCGAGGCCTCTGAAAATTTCGGAAATTTTCGAATGGATTACTTGTCGTTGACTTATACTACTGAATTTCGTGCCACCTCTTTCGATATCATATTCGCCTAATGCAAAGTTCAATTTGCGAGGCCTCTGAAAATTTCGGAAATTTTCGAATGGATTACTTGTCGTTGACTTATACTACTGAATTTCGTGCCACCTCTTCCGATATCATATTCGCCTAATGCAAAGTTCGATTTGCGAGGCCTCTGAAAATTTCGGAAATTTTCGAATGGATTACTTGTCGTTGACTTATACTACTGAATTTCGTGCCACCTCTTCCGATATCATATTCGCCTAATACATAGTTCAATTTGAGAGGCTTTGGAAAATTTCGGAAATTTTCGAATGGCTTACTTGTCGTTGACTTATACTACTGAATTTCGTGCCACCTCTTCCGATATCATATTCGCCTAATGCAAAGTTCAATTTGTGGTAGCACGAAATTCAGTAATATAAGTAAAGCTTCGCAAATTGAACTTGGTATTAGGCGAATATGATATTGGAAGAGGTAGCACGAAATTCAGTAGTAGAAGTCAACGGCAAGTCATCCATTCGAAAATTTCCGAAATTTTCCAAAGCCTCGCAAATTGAACTTGGTATTAGGCGAATATGATATCTGAAGAGGTAGCACGAAATTCAGTAGTAGAAGTCAACGGATAGTCATCCATTCGAAAATTTCCGAAATTTTCCAAAGCCTCGCAAGTTGAACTTTGTATTAGGCGAATATGATATCGGAAGAGGTAGCACGAAATTCAGTAGTAGAAGTCAACGGCAAGTCATCCATTCGAAAATTTCCGAAATTTTCCAAAGCCTCGCAAATTGAACTTTGTATTAGGCGAATATGATATCGGAAGAGGTAGCACGAAATTCAGTAGTAGAAGTCAACGGCAAGTCATCCATTCGAAAATTTCCGAAATTTTCCAAAGCCTCGCAAATTGAACTTGGTATTAGGCGAATATGATATCTGAAGAGGTAGCACGAAATTCAGTAGTAGAAGTCAACGGATAGTCATCCATTCGAAAATTTCCGAAATTTTCCAAAGCCCCGAAAATTGAACTTTGTATTAGGCGAATATGATATCGGAAGAGGTAGCACGAAATTCAGTAGTAGAAGTCAACGACAAGTCATCCATTCCAAAATTTTTGGTTTTTCGAAGTTCCGCAATTTGTTTGCAAAGAAAAATTGGTGGGTCAATAATTAAAAACGCCTATTCGATTGTTTAGTACATTATCTTTATTCATTCATGGTTGATTCATACATAAAGTGTTTGTATTCTATGTGTACCACAGACATTCATTTATTCGTTGTTCCCTATTATCGAATATCTTCTGTAATGACAGATCAAATTAAATTAATCTACAAGAATTACAAAGTATATGAAACGTAATAAATATGTACGGTGTGTACACATCAGAATTTAGGACAGGTCAGTCTAGTTTCTTCATATTAATAGCCTTCTTCGATATCGTCCTCCAGCAGAGCTTCTTCAACCCGTAAACGAGTAGCAGCAATGTTATAGCGTAGAATGCCACTACGTCGATGGCATAATAATGAACGATGCCCATGTACCTAAAATGAGAATGTATTTTTCAACAACATCTCAGGTTATTAGCGTTTCGCTAAACTCTAAACATTGCTAAAGCTTCAGTGCGCACCTTGTGGAGCTCTTCAAATGTTCAGCTCCTTTGTACTTGGCAACGTGTTCCACCCACCATGTGGCTAATCTTCTTGGGTTAATTGGCAGCTCCCGCAACAGCAAACTCCTCTTCTGTGCCGCCTTCCGGTACGAATTGTTGTGCACGGCGGACACCTTCAGAATTCCATCGCGAAGACTTCCGATCGATATACCAGCCAAATCCATCACCAGGGCGTAGCCTAACTTTTCTATTACGCAGAAAAGGCTCGGTTTTGTTATTAATCATTACCAGAAAGCAAGATCCTATTTCGAAGATCGTGTAACAAGACTAGCAAGATTAACAAGTCGTCGAGAATTAATTTAATCCTTAACCCATTTGCATCATCGCTCTACTGTAACGGGCATCCAAATTATTCATGGAGTTTATTAACAATGTACTGTTTAAAACGATTGATACACAGTGTTATATCGGAAATATTGCATTTAACATTTTTTTACATAAAGGAAAAACAAATATTTTTTTATACATGAAATAAAATTATTTAAATTAAAATGGAAATTTAAATAAATTAATTTTCGTGGAATTCTTTAAAGTGATCAATACATAATGCTTTATCACAAACATGGCATTCAAAGACTGTCTCTCTTCGAATTGACTTACGTAGTCGTAGGATCGCGGATTATTCCGCGCTTGCAAATGGGTTAATGAAAAGATACTTTACATGTCATGGAATATTCATTGGATTTTAATGGATGCATACTGTTCGAAAAAGTCAATTTAATTTGTTAAAAAATGAAAAATATTATTTGTTTGTTCTAGTGCAATAGATTCTTGATGAATCTCTCATAAGGCTCTGTGTATTGGGCGGCACGAAACATTTGCTCGGTAAAATCTGAAAATAACGCCATTCAACTTGGTAGCGAAATGCTCAAACTGGTAAGCAAAATTACCGACAGCACAGACATAAGACTACTACAGACATTGCATCTTATGGGCTTTTCTGTCTAGGCCTCGGGGGGCCACAGTAGCCCCCGTACCATTTCGGTGTCGCGCTCAATATTACCGATAGTTCACGAATTTAGCCGTATTAGCAAGAACTGAATATTCCGTATACGTTATTTTTACTACGGGTGTTTTCGAGGCTACTAATGCATACGGCGCGTGTATTTGAACAGTGAAAATAATATTTATGAAGAATGTATTACAAAAATATGAATTGTCGTAAAACTAATTTGGTTTCTATACGTAATATTATTTTTATTACACGTGTCACTAATGAATGTATATTATAATAGTTTTATACACTTTAAACCAATAGTTTACTATCTTTACACTTAAAATCAATACAAATTCTATGCAGTTGATGAGTGCGTACACATTACACATATAGTACCTATGCTTGTGTTTTCTTGTTTTTAAAATAAGTAGACCAAGGAAGTTTTAAATAACCCTTGGACTATCCTAAGCTAGCTAAAGGTAGGCCATGACAAACCATAGAAGGCCATTGGTGGAGAACCCATGGTAAACCCTACGCCAGCTGAAGGTAAGCAGGGATAGGCTAGGGTAGCTCTAAATGACCAGTGGATGACCAGTGGATGACCAGTGGTTGACCACTGGATGACCACTGGATGACCACTGGCTGACCAGTGGATGACCAGTGGATGACCACTGGATGACCAGTGGATGACCAGTGGATGACCAGTGGATGACCAGTGGATGACCAGTGGATGACCACTGGATGACCACTGGATGACCACTGGATGACCAGTGGATGACCAGTGGATGTCCAGTGATTGACCATTGGTTGACCATTGGTTGACCACTGGATGACCACTGGTTGACCATTGGTTGACCACTGGATGACCACTGGATGACCACTGGATGACCACTGGATGACCACTGGATGATCACTGGATGACCACTGGCTGACCACTGGCTGACCACTGGCTGACCACTGGCTGACCACTGGCTGACCACTGGATGACCACTGGCTGACCACTGGATGACCACTGGATGACCACTGGATGACCACTGGATGACCACTGGATGACCACTGGCTGACCAGTGGATGACCAGTGGATGACCAGTGGATGACCAGTGGTTGACCACTGGATGACCACTGGATGACCACTGGATGACCACTGGATGACCAGTGGATGACCAGTGGATGACCAGTGGATGACCACTGGCTGACCACTGGCTGACCAGTGGATGACCAGTGGATGACCACTGGATGACCACTGGATGACCACTGGATGACCACTGGCTGACCACTGGCTGACCACTGGATGACCAGTGGATGACCAGTGGATGACCAGTGATTGACCAGTGATTGACCAGTGATTGACCAGTGATTGACCAGTGGTTGACCACTGGATGACCACTGGATGACCACTGGATGACCACTGGATGACCACTGGATGACCACTGGATGACCAGTGGATGACCACTGGCTGACCAGTGGATGACCACTGGATGACCACTGGATGACCACTGGATGACCACTGGATGACCACTGGATGTCCACTGCATGTCCACTGCATGTCCACTGGATGTCCACTGGATGTCCACTGGTGGAGGACCCTTGGTCCACCCTAAGCCAGCTGAAGGTAGGCAAGGGTAGCTCTGGAGGACCACTGGTCAGCCTCAGGGTAGGCAAGGGTAGGCCAGAGCAGCTGTGGATGACCACTGGTGGATGACCCTTGGTCCACCCTAAGCCAGCTGAAGGTAGGCAAGGGTAGCTCTGGAGGACCACTGGTCATCCCCAAGGTAGGCAGGAGAGGTCAGGGTACCGCTGGAAGACCCTCCTGGTCCCGGAGCCCATCCGCTCCTGCCGGAGGGCCCGGCCCGACTGATTGACTGAGCGCGCTCCGCGAGCTTAGGTAGCCAGTGAAGCGCAACGCTCCCCACCCCAACTAATTTCGGTAGATCTCGATTGCCGTGATAATAATTATTGATAAATCTATTATTTCTGGCTGTTTAATGTTTATAACAATTCCTTTTGTCAACGATGTCGACAAGCATCCTCTTGACTATCTACCATCTTATTTTTAAGTAAAAATTGCTAATAGTACTCGAGATACAGATTAACTTTTATGCATGAACATTTGGAGTGTACAAGATATTCAATTCTCACTAGTATGCACAGTTTCATTAAAACAAGAGTAACAAAAATTATTTATAACTAATTAACCTCTTCTAGAATCGAATTGAAAACTATACATGAATGTTGCCGAAGGTCCATTCTATATTCTTCGAGAGCTAATATTTATAAAAATTACCTGAAGTAATTTATCAACAATTTTTGTGGAGGTAACTTCTATCTTCTATGCCCGCAATGAGTAAGACAAGGAGAGTCCGAGTATTTGTCAAAGGTAAACATACAAATCGTTGTGTCACCTCTCTGGAAATCGTAAATAACTAATTAACGATGCGTCGAATCTACATAAAACTGCAACAGAAATGTAGTTGAGACATTATTCTAGATCCTCCGATCACAAGGAAGATTATTTTTTAGCAGATATCTATTAAATTATTTGAGTTTATTTTAGAACGAGACTTAGAATAATTGTTTATAACTATTTAGTCAGAAATAAAATGTGACGATAAACTATATGTGAAAGTAGCTGAAGGTCTATTCTATATTTCCTAACTGCAAATATTTGTAAACAGTTCCTCACAAGTGTGTTACTAATAAATTTTCTGTCGAGTGTGCACAGTGTTCAGCAGTTCTGTGTCTGTCTTTCTTTCTCATCTTAAATGTGCATAAGTTCGTCTTTGTCGGATACAAACTTCTTTATAGTTCAAAACGGGATATATCGACTGTCGGTAATTTTGTCTACCAACTTGAGCGTTCTGCCACTGCGTGGAATGGCGCTGTTTTCATATTTCACGGGCAAATGATCCGTGCCGGACAATACAAAGCACAGTTAAAAAATGAAAAATATTATTTGTTTGTTCTAGTGCAATGGATTCTTGATGAATCTCTCATAAGGCTCTGTGTATTAGGCGGCACGAAACATTTGCTCCGTAAAGTCTGAAACTAACGCCATTCAACTTGGTAGCGAAATGCTCAAACTGGTAAGCAAAATTACCGACAGTTAGTACTTCATTGAAAACCGCTAGTGCTGCCATTTATAGTTCAAAACGGAATATATCGACTGTCGGTAATTTTGTCTACCAATTTGAGCGTTCTGCCACTGCGTGGAATGGCGCTATTTTTATATTTCACGGGCAAATGATTCGTGCCGCACAATGCAAAGCACTTTAAGAGAAATTCGGCAAGAATCATTTGCATTCAAATTCTATAAATAATATAGTAATAATAAAGTTCCAATGATGGTTATCTACCTGCCCCACTTTGTACGGCGCCTTATGAGAGATTTGGCAAGAATCATTAGCACTAAAACAAACCAATGAACAAATGTTAGGGAATGAGGAAGGATGAAATGATTGGGTTAGCAGTAAATTAGGAGACTACCAGAGTAGGTCAGTGTAGGAAGGAGGTAGACAAAGAAAAAGTGTGAGAGAAGGCATGGACCAAATGCATGAAATAAGATAGATTTGTACAGTTAGGTTAATGTAAACCAAGTCACATTTCTTGGCTGTAAGGCTAAAATAAACCAAATACATACATACATCAGCACTAAAACCAATTATTAATATTTCCCATTCTCTAACACAACAAATTAACTTTTGTAAACAGTTTGGACACACTAAAATACAATGAATATCCTACGATGTTGGCCTACGCCTACATCCAGGTTTGTCACAAAATTTTCGAAATAGAAATTTGCCTTTCAAAAATCATTGAAATCATGGCAATTAATGATCAGCAAGTATAGTTTGATGGAACGTGGATCTAACAATAAGCTCCGTATCGTTCAAGTCGGAAGATTGATAGTTCTCACCTGCTTGTGCCGCATTCCCATCGTGATCACAGAAGACAGGTAGCACGAGCGTCGGGGCGCCGTGGTACGCAGCTTCGTGGAGAGACAAAAGACCTCCATGAGAGACGAAAGCTCGGAGCTTTGGATGTCCAAGAAGATCTTGCTGCGGCCACCAAGCTGCTGTTCTGACATTTGACGGCAGATCTTTGACCTTCCCACCTTCCCATTTCCAGACGACGTTGTACGGCAGGGTAGCAAAGGCTGCGACGAATATATGACGGAGCGCCTCTGGCATGCCCGACGCGCGAACGGACGAGCCCATCGAGACGAAAATGAAACCTGCGGCCACGTATCGGTTATCATCTTCGTTGGAACCTCTACGAAGTCGTTCAATCTTTGCCGGATTCCAGACCGAGGGTTCTTGGTCTGACGGGTTGTCCGAAAACTAGGGTGTCGTACAGAGCAAAGGAACAGGTGAACATGGATCTGCTCCACCTCTAAGGCAGTCGATGGACCAACTAGTTTACTCTTGATTTCCGCAGATACATGTTCGGCTGATCCTTTGCTGGCACACGGTATACAGGGTGGGGCAATATATTTGTCCACCTTGAATATTTCCGTTAATTGTAATAATATGAGAAAATGATATATACAAAAGTTGCACGGTATAGAGGGGGAAATATTGTGATGTAGAAATTTGTTATGTGCGTGAAGATATTTCGGAGATTTTGAGGTCTCCTTGATTTCTTTAAACGAAAAGACCTACTTTTTGCATCATGAATCGATAGATTACAAAATTCTGCGTAAAAATGTATTTGACCTCTATATGTCCTAATGTAATAGTTAATGAGATATTATCGAAATAATTTTCCATATGTTCTCACCATATTGAAGTTGAGGGACATCAGTTCGATAAACTTCCAGGCACATAGCAGTGATGCCAGATCGGTTAAATCGAGGGGAATACAATTTACCACCTCTCTAGTGACCAGAGTAATATGTGACGCGTTGCGCGGCACGTCACGTGACCAATCTACTACTGTCTTAGTGGGGGACGTTGAAGTGTACTCAGGTAGTGGAATGGGATAGTGGAAGGGGAAAAGGAGGAGAGGAAAGTCCACACAGTTTTGTGTGTTTCTGTCATCAGTGGCACATAGTGGGTACGTATGGAAAATAATATCTCGTTAACTATTACATTAGAACATATAGAGGTCAAATATATTTTTACGCAGAATTTGGTACTCTATTGATTCATGATGCGAAAAGTAGGTTTTTTCATTTAAAGAAATCAAGGAGACCTCGAAATCTCCGAAATGTCATCACGCACATAAAAAATGTCTACATCGCAACATTTCCCCCTCTATACCGTGCAACTTTTGTATATATCATTTTCTCATATTATTAGAAGTACGGAAATATTTAAGTATAAATATTAAATATTTACTTATATTTTTATGAACAAGGTTATTGCCCCACCCTGTATACAGTACTGGACAAAATAAAGTGCGCACCTCGAATATTTTTACAATTACGTTCATAACTTCGTAGTTTTTACAGATATATAATTATTATGTATTTGCACAAAAACAAGGTTTCTTAGTCTACTTTTAAACTCAATGAGAAATAATTCCAAAAACATTCAACATCGTACATTAATCAAGCCCGTTACGTCTGCTGTCATATTTCCCTCGGACAAAATAAAGTATGCACTAGAGTGTTTATATTTACTTTAAATACTACGGAAGTTATAAACGTAATTGTAAAAATATTCGAGGTGCGTACTTTATTTTGTCCAGTACTGTATTTGCTCTTCGTTCGTGTACCAACTCACGGAACAAACTTACATCGCTGCAACAAGATTAGCCGACCCACCTCTTTGCAGGAAGTTCTCCAAGTCTGTGCTAAGCTGGCTGGCAGGTTTGCAGTGGAGGCAGGCGACGTTGACGACGTTGGCCAAGTAAGGCAAGGAGTCGGCCACGCTATAGTGACTGTTCTGTAACGTCAGTGGCACCTCGGCAGTCAGGTCACGTACGTCGGGCAGCTGATCCCCTGTAGAAAGGAAACAATTCTGACTGTGGTCGAGTTGAGCGAGATCGATCCATCCGGTCGACTGCTTATCCGGTCGTGTTACCGAGGTATCTTCGGAGAACTGGTTGAACGTATCCGGTGGTCATGATCCAGTGCATGATCCAGAGGGTGACGAGGCAGGCAGCGTTCAGGATCCTCTGCAAGAAGCTCATGTCCTGCGTGAAGGGCTTGCCAAAGTAGGGTGTGACCGACCATGGAGACGGATTGCCTTGCCGTCCGATTGAGCCGCTGTACAGAGCGACCTGCAACAACAGAGTATTGTAGGATAGAGGCGAGGATGTATGTATGTGTGCGTGAGTGTCCGTTGGGTCCCGCGAATGTCCGTTAGCGGAATCAACGCGACTTTAGGGTAAATGCGATCGACAGACTCGCTGTAAGAATGCGCGCGTGTGTGTGTGAATGTCCGTTGGCCCCCACGAATCATGCGATCAGCGGGCGCGAATCGTCCGTTGGCGAGATCGATCGCACGTTTAACACTAGAAATACTGAGCGCTCAACGCGACTAGTGTATATTGCCTTCTAATAACGACAAGAATGCATTTATTCAAATTCCGTACAACTTTTGTTTAAATATGTACTCTAATAGAGAAGTTGACTAAAACATTACTCCGGAAAACATTTTTATAATTTCAATATTTGTAAAAGAAAAATTTAGAAACCAGTCATTTTGACTTGTCCGGTCGTTCTAGTGTTAACACGTTGAGCCCGGCGCCGAATTTGCTGTCCTTTCCGGCAGCCGGTGAGCGATACAATGTTGTAGGGCAGGGTTTGACTTTATTTGCTCGCGAGGACCGTTTTCCGCGAGCTAAGCCTCCTCGACCCGGCCGCGCGTCTCGCTCCCCGTGGTCGCCTACGTGCTCGGACGGGCTCAGGCGCGATCATAACAGACAGATGAACGTGGCGCATAAGGGGCGACACTCGTTTCAATAGGTTTCCACATTACCATTGAGGTACTATTGTCAATGCGTTTTTTTTTATTAGTGGTATCCCCTGTAGGCCTATTCCACTATGTCACACGATAATTTCGGACAATAGCTGTAGAAAATTAATTAAAAAAGTAAATTCATAAGATAAATTTTATAAATAGTTTTTAATTCTATTGTTTAAATTTTAATACGGTCCGGAACAACTTGATCTTCGTGCACGTTTAGACGTGCTTGGCAAATTGTTAAGATCTATGGAAAGTTTGGACGTGGATATTCGCATCGCCGACTCAAGCGAAGAATCATTTAAACTTTAAATTTAAACAATAGAATTAAAAACTATTTTTAAAATTTATCTCATGAATTTATTTTTTTAATTAATTTTCTACAGCTATTGTCCGAAATTATCGTGTGACATAAAAAAAACGCATTGGCAATAGTACCTCGATGGTAATGTGGAAACCTATTGAGAGGAGTGTCGCCCCTTATGCGACACGTTCATCTGTCTGTTATGATCGCGCCTGAGCCCGTCCGAGCACGTAGGCGGCCACGGGGAGCGAGACGCGCGGCCGGGTCGAGGAAGCGTAGCCCTCGGAAAACGGTCCTCGCGAGCAAATAAAGTCGTAGGGTATTGCCGAAGGATAAAGAATTCTTCTTTGTCGCGCTATTTTCGACATCTTTTAGGTGTATGTGTGATTATGTTCACTATATTTTCGTATGATGTATAAAATGTAAACTACATTTGATCACATTTCATTGAGACTATATTTATTTTTTAACTTCAATACTGTCGGTCCCACGGACCGACGCCAGTCAAACGAAAATTCTAGTGCCGGTCCTCAGGGACCGGCGTCGGCCACACGGGAAGTTCACCGCCGGTCCCCAGGGACCGGCGCCGGGCCCAACGTGTTAACAGAAGACGATCGGCCGAGGCTTCGTGGTCAACGTTGTACGAGGAGAGATCACTCTCGGTAGAGCTGTTAAAGAGGAACGACCTAACGTAGAAATAAATATTATATTAATCCTCCTCAGGCATTTTCCCTCTTACAGTATCGATTGTCCAATGATTCCTCCCTGAATAATTAACTTCGCTAAATAAATAATGGTATTTAAACGTGCGGGATTTAATTGAAACACGATACAGACCCCGGGACACCTCCCCCCAGGTAAATCCGTTCCCCTTTGTTCCCTTTTTCGCTCGGGCTCTCCTTTATCGCGGAGAAATCTTTCCGAAGATTAAATTAAAACCGACCGTTTATTTTTCTTAATAATTGGATGTACCAATTAAAAAGTTCCGAACGCCAAGTTGATCGAAAGAGGGAAACTGTATCAAAGATTAAACGACGCTTTCTTATCTGCGTCGGAGTTTTGTAACTTTCCCATAACTCGCTTTGACTGCCATAATCGACTTTAACACTAGGTTTACGGAGCACTGAAATTGATTATTTTACATTGCTTTATAAAAATCATAAAATTGTATTTACTTAGATCTTCAGCGATTTTTATTGTAATATGTACACAAAAAAAAAATAAATCTATTTAATAATTCCTCATGAATGCCTCCTCACACTCTTAATAATCGTAAATTAAAAATTTCCGAATCCGTCATTTTGACGGGCCCCGTAAATCTAGTGTTAATCGGCGAATATTGCGAAACGTGGGAATATTTATAGATTTCTAATTTACTGTCGGAATGAAACAATTACGACGGATTTTATGGCTTTTTCAATGTGTCGAATCTTGTTGGAGAAAGCGTTCGAAGAAGCGTTACGAAATTTTCGATTTATTTGCAATATAGTAGACTGCGAATTTTATTGTGCATATTACCGTGCGTTTATGCCGATAAGTGGCAAAATGAAACACAGAGCAGTGAAGACATCAGGTTCAATTAACACTAGATTTACGGGTCCCGTCAAAATGACGGACTCAAAAATTTTTAATTTACGATTATTAACCCTTAGCACTCCAGTGGTGACTCTGAGGCACCACTAAAAATTGCTATACCATTATTCAAAATATTATTTACATTATTAAATTGATATTCAATAAATTAGTTACCAAACATTTAAGTATTCTACGAGGTATTATATCAGTTTCATTTCTTCAAAATGATAAAAATCATATAGAATGGAAATATTCTTGATCGAAAAAAAAGTTTGGTTATGGAGTTCAAATACTTCCGAGTGCAAAGGGTTAAGAGTGTTAGGAGGCATTCGTGAGGAATTATTAGATAGATTTATTTTTTTGTGTACATATTACAATAGAAATCGCTGAAGATCTAATTAAATACAATTTTATTACTTTTATAAAACAATGTAAAATAATCAATTTTAGTGCTCCGTAAACCTAGTGTTAAAAAGGAACATCGATGTATCGTTCTCAACTTACCGATACTATATCATTAGAGAAAGAAAGAACATTTTACGTAGCTCCCGTTTTTCACAATCGATGCAGAATATTTTTATTGCGCGCAAAGATTCGCAATCAGTATGATCTTACCGTGTTTAACATGATCGTTGGCACATTCTCCCCATGGAGAACTCCGAGGAGACACTCGGGAAAGGCGCCATCCACGACGGCGATGTCCCAGCGCTGATGGGGATTGCCCTCGGGCTTCCTCAACCAAGAAACGGACGTCTCATCTCGAAGAAGAGCCTCGCAGGCTTCCCAGGCGTATCGCATCGCGTCCCAAGGCGAGATCGGCAATTCGTCGCGGAATCTTGCTCCTACCAGGTCCCATTCCGCGGTATAATTGCCAACGTAGGCCTATAGACCAATCATAGGAATAACAGAAAACCCTGACAAACACCCCTTAACACTAGATTGCCCAAGGAAGTCATTTTGACTGCTTTTTAATTTCAATTAGAAGAAGAGTCGATCACCAATGATGAAAATGAAAGTGTCATCAATATGCTCAGGAAAAGTAAATTTTTTTTCTTGTTAATATTTACTAATAACTTGTTATATAACTGTAAATAATATAAAAAATATTAAAAATTAATTTTAAACTTTCTTTACACATTAGCTATTCTTTCACAATGCAGTCATTTTGACTGCTTTTGGGCAATATAGGTATATACTAAGTTTCAGTCTTTCTAGTGTTAAACCTTCAGTGCACGGATCAATTATTCCGATGAATTAAATTCTGTGAAAATCGTCGATGAATTCTTGTTTTTGTGGGAGTAGTGTTATGCAAGAGTTTTCAGAAGAAATTCCAATGAAAGAACGAGTGCTTTCGATCCGTGCACTGAAGGGTTAACCCTTAGCACTCGAATGACGCCTCTGAGGCGCCAGTACAAATTGCTACACCATTCTTCAGAATCAATGTTATTTCGGTTATCGATCGTAAGTATGTTAAAACAAAGAATAAATGATGTTTTTGGCGCAAAGGTTCGATCTAATTTGACAATATTATAGCAATCTTGCTAGTTTGTTGAAAAAACTTTCTACGTTTCGATCCTAATATGGATCTTTTTCAAGAAAGAAAAATGAGAACTGCGTCTGAAAGAATTTCATTTTTAAATTAGACAGGAATTTTAATGTTGTAATATATGACCACCAGTCAAAATACTGTATTGAATTGCTTACTTGAACCACGTGATATTTTGGCGGTTATTTCAAACCGTGAAAGATCAAAACATATTGTATTTAACTGTATGTATGCAATTTTGATATAAAGAATTTAATACAAACATCAATAGAGACCATTTAATACAATTTTGAACAAAATGTAATTAAGTTGTTATGCAATTAGATAAAGACCATAGGATAAATTTTTTTTTATTTTTTAATAGGAAAGAGATTCATCATAACTCATTACTGGTTCAGTAATGTTGCGTAGTATTCTTGAATCGTAGGTGTTTCATACCTAAGATTTACGCTAGGATGTTCCATCATATGAATCGTTTCCAGAAGTATCCTATTTCTTAGATTGTCCTCTATATCTAATGCTTTAATATTGTCAAAATCGAATCTATGGTCAAATTCTAAAGAATGTTTAGTCAATGCACTATGTTGAGATGGATTTTGATATGTAATAAATTACTAAACATTTAAATATCGTATGAGGTACTACATCAATTTCGTACGCATATAATGAAAAAGATTATGTACGATGGAAAGATTCTAGGTTAGAAGAAATGTTTAGTTTTCTAATTGAAATGGCTCCGAGTGCAAAGGGTTAATTCCAAATCGGCTTAGCTTATCTGGACCTTGAAAATATCGAGCTGGAAATTTTAATAGAAGGGTAAGAGGATATCGTTAGAGGAATCAATGACTAATCACCTCGAAAATGGGAGGCACGAACTCCTGAAGGTCGTTGTTGGCTGCTGGTCCAGGGAACGCGCTGACCAAGGTAACGTTGTGGCCTCTCGCCTTCAGACTGGTACCCAGAGCCACGAAAGGCACGGTGTGCGATTTGGTGCCGCCCATGGTGGCCATCAGGACGTTGTATCCCCTCGCATCCTCGCAAAGCCAGATGAACATCACCAGGGCAAGCACTCGATCGATCATGATTACTCTCCGAGACTCGCTCTTAAAAAACGAAGGGTTCACCGGAAGTTTGACTATCCAGCGACGAAGAAACGAGTCCTAGATCCGTCGCCGATTTCTCGTAACTTCTGTTTGCTATTGGAAAACCGCTTGATCGTCGAAAACGGTCGCATCGTCGAGCCAACGACGGGCTGCTTCGTTCCTCCGCGTCGACGTCTATCTTCCAGTGGAATTATCTGTTAGCTAAATTATAGCTCGAGTTTCCGCCCCGGAAGCTGTAGAGCGAAGCTTAACGAGCTGGCGAACCGCTTCTGCCTTTCGCCGAGCTGTTCATACGTATGAGCACTAGTCATTTAGGATCGTCCGAGAAGACACCGGGGATCCATTGGTATGGAAACGATCGGCTGAAAAATGCCCATCGATCATCACCGGTCAGGGTCGTCTTCGAGGAATTCCGAATAGCTAATCGCTGGTCATCTTTCCAAGGGGGACAAACAATCCGCTACTGCTATTGTTCCTTATTCCATCTTTGACGTCTGGAACTAACGTTGATTATGCGATGAATTGATGTCTGCGTGTGACAAAAGCTGTGAAGATCGCGAACTATGGATCACTGAAGAATATTTAATCGCTGGTTAAAATACATTTGACTCCTTTGGAACGGACGCTTGGGTTTTTCTACACTTTTCTTAAGCAAATAGCAGTCTAACTAACGTACCTTAACACGTTGAGTGATAATACAAGAATTTCAAAAATTCTATAAAATCGAAGTGGTTTACTTAATGAAATAAAAATTGAAAAGGTTAAATGTATGAACTTGACTGATCCTACATCTTCTTGCATTGTATGGATATTACTAAAATTTGGTGCAATGTATATATTAACATAAAAATTTATTTTAAAAGCTGTATAAATAATTCCGTCACCCATATATGGGTGACATGGAAGCCAACGTGTTAAGGTCGGGTTATACATGGTCCGAAGTTCGGATCAGACCGAATATTGTTACTCAGGTTTAAATGAGAGTGTTCGCAATCGGAAATCGGCGTCCGACTTCTCAACGATTCTTTTTTCTTCGAGTCTGGGAGGCCATATGGGCTCCACAACTCTTTTAAATAAACTATCGGTAGCTCTCCTTTACAACATCTCGAACGCATCACAAGTTACGTCAAAGTTCGGAGGGAAATGTATAAACACCCTAAAAACGCGCGTCCGATATCGGACGGTTATGTATAACCCGTTCGAGTGCCAAGAGGCGCGATCGCGCTGCTTCCGTCCTGTGTTCCAAAATGCCGGCGCAATAACTGTGAAGGCAACAGTAACTGCGCGCTTGGTTTTCGTCGATGCGTTTCTTTACGGTTACCGTTTAGTCATAAACAAATTAATTCATTTGTTTCGTTCGTGCATTGAAAAATGTGTAATAACTAGGGATGTGCGAGAACCCGAAAATATCGGGAACCCGATCGTCGGGACAAGTCGGGAAGAGGTCGAGTCGGGTCGGGTCGGGTTCCCGAAAGAGTCGGGTTTCCCGAAAATTTCGAGGTTCCCAAAGCAATCGGGTTCCCGAAAATTTCGAGATTCCCGAAAGAGTCGGGTTTCCCGAAAATCTCAAGATTCCTGAAAAAATCGGGCTTCCTGAAAATTTCGAGGTTCCCGAAAATCTCGAGATTCCCAAAAAAATCGGGTTTTCCGAAAATTTCGAGATTCCCAAAGCAATCGGGTTCCCGAAAATTTCGAGATTCCCGAAAGAGTCGGGTTTCCCGAAAATCTCAAGATTCCCGAAAAAATCGGGTTCCCGAAAATTTCGAGGTTTCCGAAAATCTCGAGATTTCCAAAAAAATCGGGTTTCCCGAAAATTTTGAGATTCCCAAAGTAATCAAGTCCCCGAAAATCTCAAGATTCCCGAAAATCTCAAAATTCCCGAAAAAATCGGATTCCCGAAAATTTCGAGGTTTCCGAAAATCTCGAGATTTCCAAAAAAATCGGGTTTCCCGAAAATTTTGAGATTCCCAAAGTAATCAAGTCCCCGAAAATCTCAAGATTCCCGAAAAAATCGGATTCCCGAAAATTTCGAGGTTTCCGAAAATCTCGAGATTTCCAAAAAAATCGGGTTTCCCGAAAATTTTGAGATTCCCAAAGTAATCAAGTCCCCGAAAATCTCAAGATTCCCGAAAATCTCAAAATTCCCGAAAAAATCGGGTTCCCGAAAATTTCGAGGTTTCCGAAAATCTCGAGATTTCCAAAAAAATCGGGTTTCCCGAAAATTTTGAGATTCCCAAAGTAATCAAGTCCCCGAAAATCTCAAGATTCCCGAAAATCTCAAAATTCCCGAAAAAATCGGGTTCCCGAAAATTTCGAGGTTTCCGAAAATCTCGAGATTTCCAAAAAAATCGGGTTTCCCGAAAATTTTGAGATTCCCAAAGTAATCAAATCCCCGAAAATCTCAAGATTCCCGAAAATCTCAAAATTCCCGAAAAAATCGGGTTTCCCGAAAATTTCGAGAGTCGTAATGCAATCAGGTACCCGAAAATCTCAAGATTCCTGAAAAAATCGGGTTCCCGAAAATTTCGAGATTCCCGAAAGAGTCGGGTTTCCCGAAAATCTCAAGATTCGATAATTTCGAGAATCTCGACATTTTCGGGAATCCGTCCCGATCTCGAAAAAATTCTGTCTTCCCGACACGACTCGATATTTCGGGTTCTCGCACACCCCTAGTAATAACAAAATAGATTCTTTGATTTTTGGTACGCTTCTTATAAGCTGTGAATCACTGTTTTAAGCCTCCCCCATGAATATAAACTGTCTCGAACTGCGAGATTTCACCAGTGATAGCGTTTAAGAGTAATCCTTCGTTCGAGCGACTACTTTCGATTCTTTCTTCGGTCCGAAAACGGATTTACCGATTTCTCTCGGTAGTCGTGTTTGCGTTGGTGCGGAAGTGAAATCGTCTCGGGTCCGGATTCATTTTTCGGCGAACGAGAAGCACGCTGCCTGAGGAAGAAGAGATAAAGCGAGAGAAGAACGAGATCGACGCGTCGATCTCGAGAGATTGTTGTATTGTGTGAACATGCGCGGAGCACTTTGAAACTCGGGTTATTAGTGAAAGTCTCGCGCGCCAGTTCGAATACTGACGAAGGTTGGATTCGCGAATTCGCGAATAGAATGGATCGAAGGGATCATAGTGAACAGGAAGATTCGCCGGCGACGATCCTCCAAGCAAGAAACTCTTTTGCTCGACCCACTTTCTGAAAATCGGTTTACATACGAACAAATATTGTCGTCGCATAAGCGATGAGACCTCCCTTTCATACCTTCGCGAGATGAATGGCAGTAGAATAATGGGAACAAGTATGAAACATACGTGACACGAGATTTTCGCAAAAAAGTGCTGCAATTCTGTGGCTACGTTTGCAATTTCTGAAATACAATCACTCCCATTAATGAGAAATGTTGGGATTTACGGCGCTACGGTTCGATCGTTTGTTAATTAATGTTACCAAGCAATTTTGCTAATAATCAAAAAATACCGACGTTTCGATCCACCTTTGGATCATTATCAAAGTCGGTTTTTTTGATTATTAGCAAAATTGCTTGGTAACATTAATTAACAAACGATCGAACCGTAGCGCCGTAAATCCCAACATTTCTCATTAAGAACATTACCATCGATACAATATTTACTCCCATTAATATTCGGACACTCTTAACCCGGCAGTGTCCACGTTGGGGTCCAGCAGATCCCCACCGTTGAGATATGCTATCTATTTCTCATATTTCTTTCGCTACAGCAGTGATGGGCAATTTTGCCTCAATTGAGGCAAAACCGTCCACACCGTAGCGCCCTCTGTCCCCTTCCATCAAGCGCGGTACAATGGAGCAACGAAGACACGAGACATCAGCGTACGCAACGAATGTGGGCGCTGTATGAAAGAGAGGTTGGTGGGAGAACATACAAAACGTATTTGTTGAATTTTCAATATGGACCCACATAAAACAGTTATAAATAACAACTTTTAGTATTTTCTTTGTAATTCCGACCAATTACAATTTTTTTCAAAATTTCTATTTTTCAACGTGTAGTAAACTAATTGTTCTAAATTCTAAAAAAATCCAAGTCACATGATCCAATATTAAAAACGTAATCGCCTTTTAGAGTGTACGAATATTAATAAGAGTGACTGTAAGTGAGAAATTCGTTACACGATTATCGGGTTTACCGAGTGAAGAGAATCCTGAAGACTATAATAAATCCTCGGGATCCTTGATTAGATTATAATTAGTTAGACTTATCGATTAACACTAGAATTAACGAATCAGTCAAAATGACTGGTTTCCAATATTTTCTTTTACAAATATTGAAATTATAAATATATTTTCGGGAGAAATGGTTTGGTAAACTTCTCTGTCGAAGTACATATTTCAACATAAAATTGTACGAAATCTGGATAAATACAATCTTGCCATTATTATACGGTAATATACGGCAGTCGCGTTTAGTCGTCGGTAGTTCTAGTGTTAAGAAGTGCCGCAATACAAAATGACAAGGCGGTCTTTAATTTGACTTTGTGCGATCTTTATTCTGAATAATGATATCGAATCATTTCCCACGGAAGCATCTTTACAATTTTAACAATTGTGAAGCGTAAAATATGAAACCGGTTATTTGACCGGCTTCGTTAACACTAGGTTTACGGAGCAATAAAATTGATTATTTTACATTGCTTTATGAAAATAATAAAATTGTATTTACTTAGATCTTCCGCGATTTTACATTGCTTTATAAAAATAATAAAATTGTATTTACTTAGATCTTCCGCGATTTTTATTGTAATATATCTATTTATTGTAATATAATTATTGTATTATTTATGAATATAATATATTCTTAACACTTTAACTGCCAAAGCAACGACCTCAAAAATTTCATAAAATCGAAACAATATATTTAATAAAATAATGATTACAGAATTAAAATGTGTCACACTGAGTAATGTTTTAACCTTCTTGCATTTTCAAGATATTAAACAAATTTGATACAATGATTACATTAGCGTAATAATTAATTTTTAAATACGGACAAATAATTCCGTCACCCATATATGGGTGACACGGCAGTCAACGTGTTAACAATCGTAAATTAAAAATTTTTGAATCCGTCATTTTGACGGGCCCCGTAAATCTAGTGTTAAACCTTCTTAAGTGTTAGTATAGTTAACTGATAGTGATACTTCATGAGAGCATTTAAGAGTCGAAGCCGTGTTCGTGCTGGCCGTTAAGGAAAATTGCTATGTTTCGAGGACTACGGCGCGAGCACAATTTTGCGTGTCGAAGATCCAATTGAGATGTTAATAATCCACAACCGAGCTGGAAGATTGTTCGAACCAGGCTTTCAAGTAAAATGAGAACTGCGAAGTAACGGCGATAGAGGCAATGAAAGGAAAACATGGCGAAAGGAAAGAACGGTAGCGTTCGCAAACAAGTCCATCGCCTGTTTGCTTACTGCCTTTGATCTGTACATAGTGCTTCGTCAAAAGAAGAAAAATAGTTCAAACACCAAGTAATGGCATAATGTGTTTTCAATTTTAATCGACTCTGCTACGAATGACCAGTTTCCCTGAACTTTGACTTTCTTTAAAGAAATGAATTCAATGTTCCGCAATTGGTTACGAGGTTCGTAACGACACATATAAAATGAAGCCGAGTTTCTTTCCGCAAAATGCGAGATCGCAGTCGTCACACGTGTGTAACGCTGATAGCGAACGCGTTATATAGAATGGCTCACGGGCAAAGAGAAATGGTGCGTACGCTTGAACTGGGATAATCGAGATCTCCGGAGTATTCTGATAATCTATGCTTGACCACAGGAAAATCGAGGGAACCGAGGTTTTCAAGAGAAAAGCAAATATTAGGTCGACAAGGAGATTCTTGAGGAAGTACAGTATTTCATCGATAATTGTCCAGAACACGGGTCTGCGGAGGGACAATTATGCGCGAGGGATATTGTTTGAGGTTTGCCGAACGTAGAAAAGGACAGCCGAGCGAGAAATGTAAACATACCTAATCCGAATTTCCAACTTCTTTATTAATCATTATTTTTTTATGGTACTTCGATCACCCCGCACTAGTGGGGATATCTCAGGGACAATTATGTCGGAGACATTTGGGACAGTTACCGATGAAATACTGT
This sequence comes from Sphecodes monilicornis, assembly GCA_913789915.3. Taxonomy (NCBI): domain Eukaryota; kingdom Metazoa; phylum Arthropoda; class Insecta; order Hymenoptera; family Halictidae; genus Sphecodes; species Sphecodes monilicornis. The sequence continues at coordinate 4,696,925 of OU565302.1, forward strand.
ATATTGAAAGTGGAGAGTTAGAAGGATACCCTATACCGTTAATATTATTGTTACCATTTCCGTGATAGTTTAAAAAAAAAGACTTTTTACTTATTAATTATTTTTTTAAAAGCGAAGCCTAATATTGTTCAATTCAGACATAATTTGAATAAATCGATTTTTTAAAGAAATTACGTATTTTCGTTTAGCCATCAATTTGACGGGTGCTCGTAGAGATAGGTATATAAGAAACGCCCGTAAACCTAGTGTTAATAATTCCGATCGCTTACATACGAATGAAATAAGCAAGACTCGCGTAAACCATTATTTTTTTATGGGACTTCGATGACCATATTTGTGGCATTTTTCTAATAAAAATCATACCAAATATGATATAATTCCGATGATATTAACTTGTGTAATCGACGATTAAAGTTTCGGACGCGAGGAAGGATAGCGTATGGGAAAGAAAGAGACGCGGAGAGTCACAGTACGCGGCCTTCCTCGCGCCCGAAACTTTAACCCTTTGCACTCGAAGCAATTTTAACACTAGATTGCCCAAGGAAGTCATTTTGACTGCTTTTTAATTTCAACCAGAAGAAGAGTCGATCACCAATGATGAAAATGAAAATGTCATCAATATGACCAGGAAAAGTAAATTTTTTTTCTTGTTAATATTTACTAATAACTTGTTATATAACTGTAAATAATATGAAAAATATTAAAAATTAATTTTAAACTTTCTTTACACATTAGTTATTCTTTCACAATGCAGTCATTTTGATTGCTTTTGGGCAATATAGGTATATACTAAGTTTCAGTCTTTCTAGTGTTAATTCCACAATCAAAATGTTTCTTTCAACCTAGAACATTTTTCATTCTATGTATTTTTTTACATTGTGCACCTGAAAGTAAACCTGTTCTCTCATACAACAGTTGAATTTTTAGCAATTTATTGAACAGAGTCGATTTTAATAATATGAAAATTGTTCTGAATAATGCTATGAAAATTGTGATTGGTGACTCAGAGTCACCATTCGAGTGCAAAGGGTTAATTGTCGATTACACAAGTAAATATCATCGGAATTATATGTGGGATTAGGACCCCCCCAGACCACAAATACCGTAGGAAATTAGGAGGAAGGGGGAGGGTTCCGTGGGTGAGCGCGTTAGTCGATCGGCTACCAACACGAGGGCCCGGGTTCGATTCCCGGCGCGGTGCCTTCCTTTTTCCTGAGTTCCTACATATATCATATTTGGTATCATTTTTATTAGAAAAATGCCACAAAAATGGTCATCGAAGTCCCATAAAAAAATAATGAATAACAAAGAAGTTGGAAATTCGGATTAGTATGGTCTCACCGATATAACCGAGCCGCATGGTGTCATATTTCTCGGCGACCGAGGCCTCTCGAGCTTCACGGCCCCTCAAGGGGGTACACACCGCACTAGTGGGGATATCTCAGGGACAATTATGTCGAAGACATTTGGGACAATTACCGATGAAATACTGTAGTTATATATCACCGCCGATAAATTTTCAGAACAAATGCGAACCCTTTCTTCCATCAATTTTTCCTGTAACATAAACGTGTGAGGGTGTTCAAGGATTGACACAATATCGATGCTCGGAAAGATTAAAATTTTGTAATGTCGACGGTGATTGAAATTGGGTGTTTGCTGGCAGGTTCCGCACAATTCCCACGGTGTTCTAGCAGTCGAGAAAGATCAATTTAACGTTGCTCCTCGCACACCGCGATAATTTGTCGCGGTTCACCGACTTCACTTTCGCGAAATACGCCTCGATACCCTTAACACTAGGTTTACGGGACCCGTCAAAATGACGGGTTGTAATATTTTTAATTTACGATTATCGAGATTGAAAAAACACATCCATGGAGTATATATGTAAGGAGTGCGCTCCTTAATTTATTTAAATCTTCCCACTCAATACAGTGAGTCGATAAGTTAAGGGTCCGTAATAGCGGCAGAATTAATAATCTTCAACTAATTATTCTTTTTATAATAAAGTGAATTGTTTATACGAGGAACAAGATTGCGAAGAACAAACTCTGAATGTTGTTTCTTGTATTGTTACAGGTTTGTAACCATTGTAAATAGTTTAATTAATAAAAACCCTTGTATTTTTACAGTGAAACTTTTCAGTTTGTTATTCTCTACAATCCTTGAACGTTCAACAAATAATTCAATCACTCATTACATGTATTATAAAAAGAATGTCTAAAAATTTAGATCGACACATTTTTGTTATTTTTACATAATAATGTAAAATAGTCACTCTTAGTGCTCCGTAAACCTAGTGTTAAACAGCGGTTCGCGGAACGGGATCCGGGACATTTTTCCTTACCTCGGACTTTCTTCCTCTCTCCTACGCGTGCTCAATGTTCCCTCCCGTTGGCACTGCGACGATCCGTTATCATTTCCTCCTTGAAAAATCGATCACGAAATACACCGGAAGGGAATCCTTCGCGGAGTTGTTCCGATCTTTCTGACGACCTTGACAGACCTCTTCGAAGTGTTCCTTTCCTATTCGATCCTTCGTATCTTCGAAGATCTTTCAGGCGATGCGAGTTTGGTCACTCGTTTCGAAAAGTGGTCCACGTTGAAGATTCGAGACGACGTTGATGTTGGTGTTGATGTTGATGCAGGAAAACCGAAACGTCGAAGGAACGCGACCGAATGCGTTTGACCGATCGATTCAAGTTCAACGCGTTCGAACGCTACCAAGCTCGGATATCACCGAGCGTGAAAGTTTGACTGGCCAGCGGTAGCTTTAATGATCAGCTGTGCTCGAGAGAGAGAGAGTTTTGCCTCCCACCAGTTGACTTCTTGCTCTTCGGCAGTCTGCCTCGGAGAAGATGCTCCGTGACGGGCAACGATCCGTCCCAGGATCCCGTTGCACGACCATTCCTCCCATCGTGGACCAACTGAATTACCGTTCCTCGATCCTCTAACTCCCGTGGATCCAGAAATAATGATCGCTCTTCGACGACTTTGTTCGCTCGATTCGTTCGACTCCAAACATTTCGATTATTTTACACAGAATATTCAATACGATCTTCATCATTTTCAGGACGCTTCTCTATGCTCTTATGCATCGGTCTGACAATTTTCATCGAGTTGCGAATGACACGAAAAAGTTATAATTGTGATTTCTATCGATCGAATTTTGAATTATGTTAGAGAAGATGTTATTGGCGTAAGGTTCGATCTTTTTGAATTCTTTTCTTACATCAATTTTTTTTCTTCTTTACAACATAAAATAGGTCTTATAAAAGGCCTAGTTGATCGTGCCATTTTGCTCGCAAACTAAGAATTCAGATCAGATAATCTATCTATTATTAAAAAAGTACTAAATTTCAATGGCTTCCGTATTTTTTTAGTTGCCAACATCATCAAGGAAAGGATCTTTCAAATTTACCACCCTTTTTTAGTCACCCAACTAAAAGAGAGAAGGAATTTACAAACTGGTCCAATTAACTATAGAAAAAAGGCAGTCGTTCCGTTTATAAACAATATTTCGTTTGGCATTCAAAGGATTTTTAGAAAAGCTGGTATTCACATCATTTTTAACACTAGAACTACCGAGCGCTAAACGCGACTGGTGTATATTGCATTCTAATAACGATAAGAACGTATTTATTCAACTTCCGTACAACTTTTGTTTAAATATGTACTTTAATAGAGAAGTTGACTAAAACATTACTCCAGAAGACATTTTTATAATTTCAATATTTGTAAAAGAAAAATTTAGAAACCAGTCATTTTGACTTGTCGTACCCACTATGTGCCATTGATGACAGGAACACACAAAACTGTGTGGATTTTCCTCTCCTCCTTTTCCCCTTCCACTATCCCATTCCACTACCTGAGCACACTCCAACGTCCCCCACTAAGGCCGTAGTAGATTGGTCACGTGACGTGCCGCGCAACGCGTCACATATTACTCTAGTCCCTAGAGAGGCACCACCCGTGCCATCCCCACTCCATGGCCAGCTCCTTCAGGGCAGAGTCCCAATCCTTGTGCAACGCACTCGTCGCTATACATGGTGGGGCAATATCTTTGTCCACCTTGAATATTTCCGTTAATTGTAATAATATGAGAAAACGATATATACAAAAGTTGCACGGTATAGAGGGGGAAATATTGTGATGTAGAAATTTTTTATATGCGCGAAGACATTTCGGAGATTTTGAGGTCTCCTTGATTTCTTTAAATGAAAAGACCTACTTTTTGAATCATGAATCGATAGAGTATCAAATTCTGCGTAAAAATGTATTTGACCTCTATATGTCCTAATGTAATAGTTAATGAGATATTATCGAAATAATTTTCCATATGTTCTCACCATATTGAAGTTGAGGGACATCGGTTCGATAAACTTCCAGGCACATAGCAGTGATGCCAGATCGGTTAAATCGAGGGGAATACAATTTACCACCTCTCTAGTGACCAGAGTAATATGTGACGCGTTGCGCGGCACGTCACGTGACCAATCTACTACTGTCTTAGTGGGGGACGTTGAAGTGTACTCAGGTAGTGGAATGGGATAGTGGAAGGGGAAAAAGAGGAGAGGAAAATCCACCCAGTTTTGTGTGTTTCTGTCATCAGTGGCACATAGTGGGTACGTATGGAAAATAATATCTCGTTAACTATTACATTAGAACATACAGAGGTCAAATACATTTTTACGCAGAATCTGGTACTCTATCGATTCATGATGCAAAAAGTAGGTCTTTTCATTTAAAGAAATCAAGGAGACCTCGAAATCTCCGAAATGTCATCACGCACATGAAAAATGTCTACATCACAATATTTCCCCCTCTATACCGTGCAACTTTTGCATATATCATTTTCTCATATTATTACAATTAACGGAAATGTTCAAGGTGGACAAAGTTATTGCCCCACCCTGTATATCGAAAACTAAAAGCGACCCCCCTATATTGGAAAAGGAAAAAGTTGTTCAAAATGTCGAAATCTATAATATATTAAAATTTCATCAAAATCGGAGTACGCGGACCTTTTCTATATAATTACCAAAAGAACAAAGGCTAGCTGTGAAATTTGTTTGCACACTGCAAAGATCTGCCATGGTGATATGTCCAGTTTTGGATTTTCGAGTTTGCAGACTCCGAATCGCAGAAACTGAAAAAATGAGGGCGAATTTCACTGGTTCGATACCGTTACTCGTTCGCGAGCGATTTACTATCCGCGCAGTTCTCTGCACCGTTTCCTCGGTATCGGGACGATTTCGTGGCCGAATGGCCTTGTTACTTCGATTTCTTTCGCTCAGCCTGGAAACTCTTCGTTTTCACGATCCCTTTTCACCGATATTTCACGGTACAGTTAAAAGCACGTATTAATCTAAAGAACCAACAAGATTTACTACTCGCTGAGCCGAACATCTGATACTTTTATGCATCTCAAAGAAATGTTCGGAGAGCCGCTCTTCGATGCGATGCTGCACAGTCTTTCGAAACAGAACTGGTTGGATCGAGCCCAAAATTTCACACAAAGTGCTAATGAACTGTCCTCGTAAAAAAAAACGAAACGATTACGAATAATTTCTCTGGTGTGCTCCGGTTTCTGGAGCTCAATCTCCGAAATTTCTTAAAGTACAGCTGCAGACTTCTACAGAACGTGTTCTTCCTTTTAAGGAAGTCTCCCACGAAAATGCTTCGAAGTGAGCTACTTCTGGACATGCCTGCTATAAAGGGTTAATATTGAGTTACTTTTTTATTGAACAACTTGATTTTGTCAATGAGTTCTATAGCGCTATAAGAATTAAAGCATTGCATTTTAGGTACGATTTAACACTAGAACTACCGGGCGGGTCAAAGTGACTTGTTACTGATTTCTTCGTCCACGGTTATTGAAATTATAAGAATGTTTCGATGCAAACTTTTTCAATGTACTTTTCTATTGAAGCACATATTAACATAAAAATTTCACGAAATATGAATAAATGTAATCTTGTTGTTATTATAAAGCAATGTATATTAATGTGATTTAGTGATCGGTAGTTCTAATGTTAATAATTGGATTCCGCGATATAGCTATATGCCATGCAAAATGCATATGGATATAAATAGTGTTTCGATAGATTCTTTTTTAAATCGATATTTTCAAAGAATTGATTTTCTATCGAATCGATTTTTATCGCTGCAGATTCGATTTAGAATCTATTATTTTGCAAGAATTGCCCATTCCTAATCTGCATTCGAATTTCGTTTAACCGTCGCAATAGTCGTTTTGCTTGTTTCGATAACGCTATGCTGCACGCGAAACCTCATGCGCGAATTTCGCAAAGTTCTCCTCGCTGAAATTCGCGGTGTTCACGCGCGGCATAGTAAATTCCCCCTGATTCCCCGATATACTTCGTTTCTTGAGGCCTGCGAAAAGCGAGATTACATTTCTCGAGAACACGTCCGATGAACGGACGTGACCAATTTCACTATGAGCGATACCATTTCGCGGTTATTTCGTTTGTCCGAACTTCTCCCTTATTAATTTTCAGAACAGTACAACGGTGCAACGGGCCACGTACCGAAAAGGCGATGCTCCGCGATGCAACCGCGTAAAACGAATTTCATATTGTTACCGTCCGCATACCGCCTCGAGCGCTCGTTTGCCTCTAAAATGCTAAAGTGCAGTTGGTCAGTTGTTAGAATTAACATTAGAATTTCGGTTACTTTATCTTGTGGATGACAGGCAGTTGTTAATTGCTCTGTTCTACGAACTTTGCATTTTTGTATGCATTTGAACGTAATAGTAATTTGTATTCAGAATGCGTAGTTGACTGATAATATACCAAACAACAACAAGGAAGACGGACGGAGTCATCGAGCAAGACCATGTGTCCCTTCCTACGGAAGCCATACGTATGATTTCTATTGGTCCTCCATGAATTCCTACTACACTTTCGATTAACACGTTCAGCGCCATGTCACCCATATCTGGGTGACGGTATTATTTATACAGAATTGAAAATGAATTTTTACGTTGGTAGATTGAGTGTACAAAATTTCCTTACGATCTGAGGAATAGAAGAGGTTTGAAACAGTAATTAATATCACAAAACTAAACGTCTTAGTTTTTGTTTTATTAAATATATTGCTTTGATTTTGTGTAATTTTTATGATTGTGGAGTGGGCGCTGAACGCGTTAAAGATGTCCACTGAAGCAAACGGAACTGGCCATTGAAACATCTCTAAAATCGTCAACAAATTTTTTTAGTGACTGAATCAAACAACAGATTCGAAGATTGAAGCTTTCTCTTTACAACGACACCTGCAAATATGATGTACGATTTTTTTAGTCGTTTTAGGAAAAGAAAAATGACGACCAAGTTTGGTCGTGTCAATGCCTAATGGTACAACCTTTGTTCAAAAGCTCGGTAAAACGACTAGAAAAAGTTGTAGGTCAATTTTGTGGGACACGTTAGGAAGAGAAAGCTTCGATCTTGGGATCCATGTTGGATTTAGTCTTGAGAATCATCTTTTAACGTGTTTAGAGCGAAATTGCAGACTGACCGAACGACGAACCGGGCAGGTCGTTGCACGATTTTGATCCTCGACTATGCCATACGATGTAAACTGCAGAGGATTATAGCGTTGCAATCTTGTTAACACGTTCAGCGCCATGTTACCCATATCTGGGTGACGGTATTATTTATACAGAATTGAAAATGAATTTTTACGTTGGTAGATTGAGTGTACAAAATTTCCTTACGATCTGAGGAATAGAAGAGGTTTGAAACAGTAATTAATATCACAAAATTAAACTTCTTAGTTTTTGTTTTATTAAATATATTGCTTTGATTTTGTGTAATTTTTATGATCGCGGAGTGGGCGCTGAACGTGTCAACACGTTCGCTATTTACGACGCATATATGCGTCGCGTCCCGACGCCTCTCGTAGATCCCACCGTTGCAAATATGCGGTACGTGTTTTTTATAAGTTTATGATAACGTATTGCAACTAATGTGGAAATGAACAGTTCAGCTGAAAACAATGAAATAGATGTAGTATGTCCTTGATCTGGAAATAATTATTTAGTATTTTATTGTCTCCCCTCGGGGTTGCAATGCTCACCCATCACTCCTCTCTTACCTCTACATCTTCCTCCTTATCCTATTCTTATCCTATCCTTAATTTCTAACTTAAACTAACTTATTCTACCTTATCTAAATGCTTACAATTGCTACATCTAAAACTTAAACACTAGTGCTAAAACGATAGAGAGATAGAGACAGAGAGAGAGAGAGAGAGAGAGAGAGAGAGAGAGAGAGAGATCTATGTACAGAACAAACTACTTAAAAACTACTCCTTCTCATTCCGTACTCTAATTGTGGACCCCCTTCCGGTCGCTCCTCAGACATCCCAGTCCCTTCCAACTTCATTCTTTCCCCCATCTGGAGATAATTCTTTATTTTGCTTATTTGGAATGTTACAAACATATCCTTAAAAGGCCCACGCCGATTAGAGAACATATTCTAACAAAAAACACCCTGGGTTATGGTGTATGATTTTCTTCTCCGAATCTGTTGGCGAACGTGTTAATAGATTCGCCGTGCCGAGGAGTTCTCGACAACGTCCAAACGGATAAAAGAAAACATCGGATCGTTAGTTCGCAATTTCTATTCTTGTCGAATCTTGCAAGAGGCACGTGAATCAGTTGCTAAAATCCGCCCGGCGATTTATTGCAGTCACGAGGTACGATTGTGTCAACCGTGTGTCGAAGATCGTCGACGACCCAATTCGTCCATCTCGCATACCGGACTCCATTTTGTTTTCGTTCGAAACCTGTCCAGCGACCGAACGTGTTCGACGAATATCGACAGAAAATTCTCTGTAGACAGACTATTTGCTTTGAAACTAGACACCCCTTGTGTCAGGAGGGTTAAAAGAGTTCCATTAGCTATCAGAAGCTCGGAACCCCATAATACTATGGGATTTGTTGACGGTTGATGCTCCTTAAAAGGCAATCCGATTCGATCGCGCGATTCAAGACATTTTTTTTCTTCGCGATTTCACTTTCGCCTCGGTGGCATAATCGCGCGTGTTATGCATGGCAATCCCACAATCGGTGGAGTGTCTCCATATTATAACGACGCCGTGCACGAGGAAATTGAAGGAACATTAACGGAATGATTCTTATTCCATGGGCGTGTGCAGCGGAATAGAAACGTACTGGCAGTTTTTTTGCTGCCAATATGGTGAGAGCTATCGAGGGATCGTTTTATTCGTCGATGCTCCCTTTTATAGAGTTTTTTACGTGCCTCGGAACACCAGAGAACGTCCATGGCGAGCGTTGACCGAAACGAACATTACTTCCGTGGTATTTTACGAGAAAGTCATTGACACGGTTCCGATTAAAATGATACGGCTAAAAAATCGAGAATCCCGAGACGATCGTCAACCGCTTGCAAAAATCTCATTAACCCTTTGCACTCGGAGCTATTTCAACTAAAAAACCAAACATTTCTTCTAACCTAAAATATCTCCATCGTACATAAGTTTTTTTCATTATATGCGTACGAAACTGATATAGTAACTCATACAATATTTAACTGTTTGGTAATTTATTAGATATGAACAAATTTAATCGTGTGAACAATATTCTGAACAATGGTGGAGCAATTTGTAGTAGCGCCTCAGAGTCGCCATTCGAGTGCTAAGGGTTAATTTCTTTTCGTAATCAAGTTACAACAAGTTATAGCAAGTTACAGCTCAAAGATGATTGCGGATATCGTGCTGCTTTAGGATTTCTGGGTTCTAGGGGATAGTACATTTTATTAAAGTTGGACGAACGTCTATAATGGCTGTTCCAAATTTTGCGCAATTGTTTCACCACCTGCAAAAGAATTCTTCAGCGAGGCCTTTTGCGAGGTCGTTACGTTTAAATCATTATATTGTGGGTGAGTAAAGAAACTTTCAATTTTGATAAGCCTTAAGAGATTGCGTATGAATAATGCAGCGGGAACGCCTCTCTTTCCTGCGGTTTAAGAGATTCGCCTTATTAAATCTAAATTTACTTACCATTCGTAGTCTCGTTTTCACCGGCAGCGGCGGCTGCGCATTTCTTCCGGTTTGTTCTCTTACCTGCGCGCTTTCATCTATTTTCTGCCAATTAGCCGTGTTCCGGCGGGTAACACATCCACCGTAAAGTCAAATGAATTAACAGACCAGAAGAGCCACGGCCGGATAGAATAGTGGCTCTTTCTTTCTAGGTTCTCTCTGGGAGATGTGGCTCGCATTCGAAATTCGCTTCTAAATCCACTCCTGGACATTTTTTTAACAATTACAAGTCGTTACGTTCCATCGCGAATCGCATCATTTCATCTAGCGAAACCATAAATACAGAACACTCTGAAAGTTCAGTTCTCATAAAACTGAATACATCTTCTCGTTAGTCTTTAATGCGAATGAATGCCAAGCTTCTAAATCCACTCCTGGACATTTTTTAACGCGTACAGGACGTTACGTTCCATTGCAAATCACATGATTTCATTTAGCGAAACCATAAATATAGAACACTCTGAAAGTTCAATTTTCATAAAACTGAATACATCTTCTCGTTAGTCTTTAATGCGAATGAATGCCAAGCTTCTAAATCCACTCCTGGACATTTTTTGAAGCGTACAGGACGTTCCATTGCGAATCACATCAATTCATCTAGCGAAACCATAAATATAGAACACTCTGAAAGTTCAATTTTCATAAAACCGAATACGCCTTCTCGTTAGTCTTTAATGCGAATGAATGCCAAGCTTCTAAATCCACTCCTGGACATTTTTTAACGCGTACAGGACGTTCCATCGCGAATCGCATCATTTCATCTAGCGAAACCATAAATATAGAACACTCTGAAAGTTCAATTTTCATAAAACTGAATACGCCTTCTCGTTAGTCTTTAATACGAATGAATGCAAAGCTTCTAAATCCATTCCTGAACATTTTTTAACGCGTACAGGACGTTCCATCGCGAATCGCATCATTTCATCTAGCGAAACCATAAATATATAACACAATCTGAAAGCTCAGTTTTCATAAAACTGAATGCGTCTTCTCGTTAGTCTTTAACCCTCTGTCTACCAAGCGGGTCCATTGAAACCGACTGTATGTAGATACTGCGGTTATTTAAACTTTTAAAATTCTTGGGATCTTGTCGTTGCATGACTTTGTTACTTTTCTTATTTTTTATTCTTTAAAGATAAAAGTTTTTTTTTTATATTTACTACGTTTTGTGGTATAAATTTTCTATTGCATAATGAAAGTTTTTTTGACGGTAGACAGAGGGTTAATACGAATAAATGCAAAGCTTTCTCAGTCCACGCTAGAACGTATTATTAACGGATGGACGTTTGAACATCACGTTGGAAAATATGTCATACCGGCTTCCGTTTGTCACGGCTTCCGCATCCTAAATGACTAATTAACAAGTAATTATGCTGTCCACGTAATACCCGAAGCGCTGCTATCTTTTTGTCGAAGCAAAACTTTTGTGTACCTTTCTTCTTGCGTATGTGTATAAATAAGCATGCGGATTAGGTGCTTATCGAAAATCCACGAGAACAGGTAACACGAAACCTAAGAACAGATTTTTAATTTTTGTTTCTTTGTTTCCAACAATTTACTAGCCACCTAACTCGTACTCTGTGTACTCGTTAATATTTATCATATGTAACGTGTAGCTATAAGTATCTGTAATACGTTTTGTACTTTTTAAATTTAATGCAAAAAAATGTAACTTATATGAATTGATAAGCAATATCATTTTTAAAAATATCTTGAATACTTTTGCTTGTATATTAATTCTAATATATTTTCGAAGCTTCGAACCTTCGATTCGTTTCCAGTTAACGGATAAAAGAAATAAATTTTCATAATTTGATTCTGTATTCACTACTTGAATTATTTCAATAATTTATTGTTAAGATAATATATTTATAATTTGAATTATCCTTTTGATAGCACATTCTATATTCATTATTTGAATTGTTATTTCAATTATTTATTATTAAAATAGTTGTTTAAATAAATAAATTTTCACAATTTGTTTCTATATTTATTATTTGAATTATTTCAATAGTATATTGTTAAAATAATATATTTATAATTTGAATTATCCTTTTGATAGCACATTCTATATTCATTATTTGAATTATTATTTCAATTATTTATTATTAAAATAGTTGTTTAAATAAATAAATTTTCACAATTTGTTTCTATATTTATTATTTGAATTATTTCAATAGTATATTGTTAAAATAATATATTTATTATTTGAATTATCATTTCGAGAGTTCATTGTTAAAATAATTGTTTAAATAAATAAATTTTTATAATTTGTTTCTATATTCATTATTTGAATTGTTATTTCAATTACTTATTGTTAAAATAATGGTTTAAATGAATAAATTTTCATATTTTGTTTCTATATACACTATGTGAATTGTTTCAATAATTCATTGTTAAAATAATTATTTAAAGAATGTACAAGTATTTACATAATGAATATAGAAACACATTTCTATAGATTATAAATTTTTATAATCTATAGAAATGTGTTCCTATATTAATTATGGGAATACGTGTACATTGTCTAAACAATTATTTGAACAGTAAATTATTGAAATAATGATTCAAATAATGAATATAGAAATAAATTATAAAATTTATTTATTTAAGCAATTATTATAGCAATGTGCTATCGAAAGGATAATTCAAATTATAAATATATTATTTTAACAATAAATTATTGAAATAATTCAAATAGTGAATATAAAAAACAAATTATGAAAATTTATTTCATTTATCCGTTAACTGGAAACGAATCGAAACTTCGATTCCTTCGAAGCTTCGGAAAAGTAACAGCCCCATCCAAGACTACTGATGCTGCGCATACAAAAAGATCCTTAAAACATTATTTCGTTTTTCTTCGAGATGAATCTCCCTTATGTTTAATTTTCGTTTCATATAAAACCAGCGTCTGGTCACACGTGTGGACACTAGTTCGTGTTTTTAATACTGCGTAAGTTGCAATATATTTCTCTCTGAGAAACTCACAGGTCAATTTAAACTCTGTGTACCGGCGTATTGATTTCTGTAAAATGAATGACTATGTGTTATATGCATGAAAAATATCTCGACTTTATTAAGACATTTATACGACTTATATGTAATTATTAAACAAAATACGGACGCTCCTTCGAGGCGACGTAAAACACTTACAAAAAATATTCGTTTAAACATTTATAAAATACATCTAAAAAGATCAATGTTTTCGATGTTAATCGCTACCTGTTTTAAATTGTATAAAGTGTAACTAACCAGAAACTAGAATCGTCTCCGTCAATTCCTGCGGAACTGCGAAACTCGTCGTCGAAGAGGGGTATTCTGGTTTTTAGGAATTTCTTTTCAGAAAGAAACATTAAACTTTTTGAACTAGAGTTTTGTACACATATATACGTCTATTTGAAGTACACAAGTTATTTTTTTCAAGACGAAATAATAAAAATTGCACGAGTTATATATTATTTTATTGAGTACGGTTTGAAGAACATGCGTTGTCATGAGAGTTGCATTCTTCAAACACCTATTATTTCTTTAATTTTACAAATTTCTGCAACAACATCTGCACACATATACAACGCGTATACTTAAAGAGAATACAAAGAAAAATCGACTTTTTTGAAAATGCAAAACCAGACCTAACCCCTCTGTTCAAGTGTTCTCTAATAAATACCTATATCGAGTCCGCTCTGTTCGTACGTGCTTCTGATTATGTTCGATGTTCTTTCCTCCCGTTTCCGATGAAACTCCACGACCCGAAGGATCGCTGGTTAATTGAAATCCCTAGTTGGGGCAGCTCGAGGGTTCTTAATGTTGCTGATCCTGTCTGTTCAGGACTGTCAACGCCGTGTTTTGACTCTCTGGTACCATGGTCCTTGTGCCTCGTGTGTCGAATATCTTCTTCAAAGACCGAGGGAATTGGCTGTTCAGGCCCGCGTAGATGATGGGGTTGTAGCAAATAGAGGACTTTGCTAGCAGAGCTGGCAGCACGGCCACGGACACTGACGGCTTCGCCTGTGGATTGGCAACAATTTTAATTGCGCACCAACCAATTACTCTCGGAATCATTTTCTGAATGTTCTTCCGCAATTATTATAGGAAAGAGAATTGTCAAGCTTCTTCTATACAGGGTGGTCTTTTTAAGTAAGCCACCTAAATATCTCTTCAATTTATTGTGATGGAAAACATTTTTTTTTACGCAATGTGCATGGTGTCAAAGGACCGTTATCTGACAAGAATATTTTTTACCCAAGGTCATTCTTTTCGGATATTAACCATTTGCGCTCCGAAGTATTTTAATTCCATAACCAAACTTTTTTTTTCGATCAAGAATATTTCCATTCTATATGATTCTTATCATTTTGAAGAAATGGAACTGATATAATACTTCATAGAATACTTGAATGTTTGGTAACGAATTTATTGAATATCAATTTAATAATGTAAACAATATTTTGAATAATGGTATAGTTATTTTTAGTGGTGCCCTCAGAGTCACCACTGGAGTGCTAAGGGTTAAAGGTCATCGGCGTTTTTTGACACATAACCACATTTTTTCATTACTGCATCATGTAGCTGATCGAAATTTAGATATGTATAATAACATGTCCTTGAAACGACCTTGACCTTCGAAAATTAAAGTTTTACGTGAAACTGATGTGTATCGAGGTTTCAGGCTTCGACAAAGACTCGACAATCAAGAGCGTGAATGTAAATAAACATGTTTACTATCGTAATACTGATGATATTTCACGGTTTGAAATCCTGATCAGTTTCAATTTATCAGTGAATGGATATACTGTTTGAAATGAACTAGAACTAGAATCAAATAGTTTATTATGAACGACCAACTACACCAGAGGACGTGAAAAACCGAATAATTAGAGCTTGTGCTGATATTAATTCCGAAACAACTGAAAGATCTGTACAGTCGGTCATTGCACGTAGGAGGACGCCATTTCGAACATCTCTGAAAAATAAGCACTCGAATGGCGATTCTGAGGCGCCACTACAAATTGCTATACCATTATTCAAATTGTTGTTTACATTATTAAATTTGTTTACATTTAATAAATTACTAAACAATTATATTATACTAAACAATTAAATATTGTATGAGGTACTATATCAGTTTCATAAGTATAAAATAAAAAAAAATTATATACAATGGAAGTATTCTAGGTTAGAAGAAATGTTTGGTTTTTTAGTTAAAATAGCTCCGAGTGCAAAGGGATAACTTATGAGAAAGTGAGCGTTGTCTTAACACATCTAATGATCGATATTTTTAGTGTGATCAAATATAGTTTCTCCGCATTTGCAGGTTCAGGAGTCTTGGCCAAAGATATTCAACATAAGTTTTACGTTAAACTTTAATTCTCGAAGATAAAGGTCATTTCAAGGTTATGTTATTATACATATCTAAATGTATTTTTCGATGAACCACACGATGCAGTAATAAAAAATTGGTATGTGTTGAGACCACATGGCTGAAGTGAAACTTCTTCCTTTAATTTTTCTTTTAATTTTTATTAACACTTTACGACATTTAATTTTCTATGATTCTATTATTGAAATAATTGGCTTGTGAAAGATAAAATATGATATAAATATTCTGGATTCAATTTTGTCTAAATGTCTTGCAAATACTGCATCGAGAGTTGTTCCTGATCTTGTTGTCGCTTCATTAGGATTATTTCCCATTTCCAATCTTAATTTACTTCTAAACAAATTTTGTTAATAATTTTGATTGTTCCGATGCAAAGTTCACGCTGAAATCTCCACTTAGCATAATTGAATAGAATAGAATAGAATTTCGTTTCATTGTTTCATCGTTTCATCGTTTCATCGTTTCATCGTCAAATCGGTTTTACGCCTACCGCGCCTAAAGAAGTTTCACTTCAAAAAAATGTAGTCATGTGTCAAAATGACCTTGATAATGACCTTGATAACTCCTGACCTTGACAAAAAAAAATGACCTTGGGTACCTAATATTCTTGCCAGATATTGGTCCTCTGACACTACGCACATTACATAAAAAATATTTTTTCCGTCACAATAAGCTGAAGAGATATTTAGGTGGCTTTACTTAAAAGGACCACTGTGTATACAGATGCGTAGCTTGCAAGTTCGTCGCGCCGCCGACCGTGTTAACCGTGTCCAATGTTAATAGGAAATTCATAACAATACTTTCACCCGGGATGCACAGGTTAAAGTCGATTAAAACTGCACTTGGCGCGCAGATGTAACGAACCGTTTCAGGCCGCTTGTTTCGCGCCCAACACTGTTTCTTTCTGCGTCTAATTTCAATCCGCGGTCGGAATCGCTTTCTCGGCACACTAAAAGAAATCTCATTTTTGTGGAACGGAGAGAGATATTAATCAACGCGTCGATGCACGATCGTTACAGGTTGCGTCAAAACAACGGAGAAGAAAAAACGTAACACGTTCTTAGCTGCTTACGGACATAACGTCTCTCATCTTCATCCCGTTATTTTGATGCATCCTGTAGTTAATCATAAGCCGTGATACTTTTGACGATTCGACGCGACTGTTCGACCAGTTTGGCGCATTCACTTTACTTTCATCGTAATGTTTCTAAACGAGTGATTGTTCAGCAGAATCTTGGATTATCCCGCGAATTACGCGAATTTCCTTTCATACGAAACAGAAAAACGTAATGGCACTTTTCAGTACAGGGTCTACCAAAATACGTGGACATATTTTTATCCGATTAGAATTCTGTTCGTTTGCAGGGCTTGATTTGCGAATCATTCGATGCGAGATCGTGATAGCGAGTGGAAGGGAACTCCTGAAAGCATTCTCGAATCGCATGTAAATCAGCCTCCCAGTAATTACGTCGCGGTAGATAATGAATATTGAACATCCTGAACAAAGATAGATATTACGCCCGGAATAAGTCACAGAATCAGTGCTGGAAATTTTTCAAAGCTAGCAAGATCTCACCTTCTTGACTCGGCTTTAACATTCTAGTTAGGGGTGTGCGAGAACCCGAAATATCGGGTCGGGTCGGGAACACAGAATTTTTTCGGAATCGGGACGGGTTCCCGAAGATGTCGAGATTCTCGAATTTATCGGGATTCCCGAAAATGTCGAGATTCTCCAATTTATCTGGATTCCCGAAAATGTCGAGATTCTCGAATTTATCGGGATTCCCGAAAATGTCGGGATTCTCGAATGAATCGGGATTCCGGAAATCATCGGGACTCTCAGCGATACTGCTCAATGGAGTGCACAATGTCGAAGTACTAAGCACGCGGTCACACGTTTGTTCACACGAGGGTACACGATTCTTAAAGTCCGTGTTCCTAATAACTTCACGGGAACTGAGAGAAGAAATTGAAAGAATGTTGTGTATTACGAATTCTTCTCAAGAGTGGTAAAGACACGTGTGACTATATTTATATATAATATAGTCCTACACAGTCGTTCGGGAAACGGTTGCCGAGTTCGCAAAACTTTCGGGAAACCCGATTTTTTCAGGAATCTTGAGATTTTCGGGAACCTGATTGCTTTGGGAATCTCGAAATTTTCGGGAAACCCGATTTTTTCGGGAATCTTGAGATTTTCGGGAACCTGATTACTTTGGCAATCTCAAAATTTTCGGAAAACCCGATTTTTTCGGGAATCTTGAGATTTTCGGGAACCTGATTACTTTGGCAATCTCAAAATTTTCGGAAAACCCGATTTTTTCAGGAATCTTGAGATTTTCGGGAACCTGATTGCTTTGGGAATCTCGAAATTTTCGGGAATCTCGAAATTTTCGGGAAACCCGATTTTTTCGGGAATCTTGAGATTTTCGGGAATCTTGAGATTTTTGGGAACCTGATTACTTTGGGAATCTCAAAATTTTCGGAAAACCCGATTTTTTCAGGAATCTTGAGATTTTCGGGAACCTGATTGCTTTGGGAATCTCGAAATTTTCGGGAATCTCGAAATTTTCGGGAAACCCGATTTTTTCGGGAATCTTGAAATTTTCGGGAACCTGATTGCTTTGGGAATCTCGAAATTTTCGGGAAACCCGACCCGACCCGACTCGACCTCTTCCCGACTTGTCCCGACCATCGGGTTCCCGATATTTTATAAATACTGTAATTTATACACCTAACAATTCAGTGTTCCTTCATAATGGAGTAGCGTATTGATATAAGTATAAGTTGAAAGAACGAGGTACAATAACTCGACGACTGATCAAATTGCATTGTGCGGGAAGCATCAAAGTTTCTACTTTTAAAGATGAAGTCCAATCCTGATCTGAGCCAGATGCTCAGCAGTAAACTCTGGGTAGTAGGGCCCCAATAGGCAAACGCATTACCCTCCTCACGGCTCATTGATTCGACGACTTCGGTATATGTCTTCTACGTGCTAGCAGCTGGTACACTTTATCCAGGTACTTACGTCGAAATACTGAGCGGCGAGAGCCAACGCCGCGTAGGGTGACCAAGCGAGCAGAAAGGCCATAATCATCAACGCGACCATCTTCGTGATCTTCGCTTCCCGTCTTCCTCGTGCACCTGAATTACAACATTTGTTACACCGACATTTGTTCCGAAAACACCCCGCGACAACGAAGCTTCGAGTCCCATCGTAACAGGAAGTCGAGAAGTAAAAAGAGCGCCTCGATCACCGACGATAAAACCACCTAAGCGTTCTCTTTGTAAAGTGAAAAAGGCGTCTCGAGCCACTGTGTTTTTACTACTCCTCCGAGTGAAATCACGGAAATTGCTATTCTATCAGGTCTAAGGAAATGTAATGGCCGTTTCTCCGGTCTTTTTGGTAGCAAAGGTCCTTCCGAGAGAGTACTGTTCTTGTTTCCTTTCCACGTTGATTTTGTGGGATTTTTGGGGGATGATTGCTCGGCAGTCAACGTGTTAAAGAGGGATGCTTGAGACTAAACAGAACCGTCGATGGACGATGGCAGGCGACCGCGCTGGGTCTTCCGGCTATCGGCCGTCACGGGGATGTTTATGGGAAACAGATGAGTGAAAGTTTGGAATGTCTTTATGAGAAAGATATATATATATATATATATATATATATATATATATATATATATATATAACTTTGTCCACCTTAAATATTTCCGTTACTTTCAATAATATGAGAAAATGATATATACAAAAGTTGCACGGTATAGAGGGGGAAATATTGTGATGTAGAAATTTTTGATGTGCGCGAAGACATTTCGGAGATTTCGAGGTCTCCTTGATTTCTTTAAATGAAAAGACCTACTTTTTGTATCATGAATCGATAGAGTACCAAATTCTGCGTAAAAATGTATTTGACCTCTATATGTTCTAATGTAATTGTTAACGAGATATTATTTTCCATACGTACCCACTATGTGCCACTGATGACAGAAACACACAAAACTGGGTGGATTTTCCTCTCCTCCTTTTCCCCTTCCACTATCCCATTCCACTACCTGAGCACACTCCAACGTCCCCCACTAAGACCGTAGTAGATTGGTCACGTGACGTGCCGCGCAACGCGTCACATATTACTCTGGTCACTAGAGAGGTGGTAAATTGTATTCCCCTCGATTTAACCGATCTGGCATCGCTGCTATGTGCCTGGAAGTTTATCGAACCGATGTCCCTCAACTTCAATATGGTGAGAACATATGGAAAATTATTTCGATAATATCTCATTAACTATTACATTAGGACATATAGAGGTCAAATACATTTTTACGCAGAATTTGATACTCTATCGATTCATGATTCAAAAAGTAGGTCATTTCATTTAAAGAAATCAAGGAGACCTCAAAATCTCCGAAATGTCTTCACGCACATCAAAAATTTCTACATCACAATATTTCCCCCTCTATACCGTGCAACTTTTGTATATATCATTTTCTCATATTATTACAATTAACGGAAATGTTCAAGGTGGACAAAGATATTGCCCCACCCTGTATATCGACGAGTACGTTGCACAAGGATTGGTACTCTGCCCTGAAGGAGCTGGCCACGGAGTGGGGATGGCACGGGGGTGCCTCTCTAGTGACCAGAGTAATATGTGACGCGTTGCGCGGCACGTCACGTGACCAATCTACTACGGCCTTATTGGGGGGCGTTGGAGTGTGGTCAGGTAGTGGAATGGGACAGTGGAAGGGGAAAAGGAGGAGAGGAAAATCCACACAGTTTTGTGTGTTCCTGTCATCAATGGCAGATAGTGGGTACGTATGGAAAATAATATCTCCTAACTATTACATTAGGACATATAGAGGTCAAATATATTTTTACGCAGAATTTGATACTCTATCGATTCATGATTCAAAAAGTAGGTCTTTTCATTTAAAGAAATCAAGGAGACCTCAAAATCTCCGAAATGTCTTCGCGCACATCAAAAATTTCTACATCACAATATTTCCCCCTCTATACCGTGCAACTTTTGTATATATCATTTTCTCATATTATTACAATTAACGGAAATGTTCAAGGTGGACAAAGATATTGCCCCACCCTATATAGCGACGAGTGCGTTGCACAAGGATTGGGACTCTGCCCTGAAGGAGCTTGCCACGGAGTGGGGAAGGCACGGGGGGTGCCTTCTGGTAAGAGGACTGTGTTAGACCGCTCAGCACTTACCCCAGAACCGTGAAAGAGCAGAGTCGCGATGACTAATATCTAACATGTATGGTAACGAGGTTTCTCTATGGTTATTATACTTGATTAGGAGCAATTCGAAAAAGCGAGATTCGGTTAAGGGGGAAGATAAAGAAGCAAAAAGACGAGCATAAATAGGTTACCTGCTCTCTTCCTGACTTTCCTCAGCGTTGCCACGATCGCCAGGTAACTGGTGCTGATGATTATCACGGGAATGACCAGGCCAAAAGTGAACAGGAAGCCGATGTAACTGTCGGTTTTCGTAATTGGATCGTGCACCTCCCAGGACACGCTGCAGGACACGTTTCCTGCTTCCGGTCCGTAGCTTCCCCAACCGAATAATGGCGGCAACGAAAGGCAAAGAGCATAGATCCAGACGAAGAAGCCAAGTATCACGGCTGTCCTATTAAAAGCAGATCAATTGACGACGGGAACAATGAGATTCCTTCCTGAAGAGAAATTCTGCCAACTGTCATCCGCCGTCGTAAATGACAGA
Source organism: Sphecodes monilicornis (assembly GCA_913789915.3). NCBI lineage: Eukaryota > Metazoa > Arthropoda > Insecta > Hymenoptera > Halictidae > Sphecodes > Sphecodes monilicornis. The sequence goes on from OU565302.1 coordinate 4,718,128, forward strand.
GCAGGTTACCAGCGTCGCGAATTTGTAACAATTAAAATGTTGCTGCCGCGTTTCTGCCCAGATCTTTCAGAGAATCGTCCGAAAGAGATTGTATCTTATACACTCTGTGCGATTTCAAACGAGACGATCGAACGTATCGATAGAAAGCGTTCACGGAGCCCGATTGTTAATTGTTTTTTGTTTACTGTAATTACCTGAAGTTGGAAATGCCTTCTTATTGCAGCACTCCTTCGATTGTGCTAACCTGATTTTATTACAAAATCTTTAAGACGACTTACTCGGCTGTAAATTGCACAAGATATAGAGACATTATCTTTTTTGTATCTTTTATCGATCTTAGATTTTTAGTCATACGAAACTTACCACTTTACTCAATGATTATAAAACAGTGAATTATGTTTATCGACTTTTGCAACTGTTGGATGACCAACCCGCGATATCCGCCAACGCACCGCTGTCTTAGTGAGTAAGATGTTTTCGACCACCTTCGACAGAATCACCTCCGAACCCTGAATAACGACGTCCAGGGTTCAACTCTATCCTTGCCCTTTCCCTTCCGCTTTCTAGATATAAGTACGCGTATTCCTAAATCGTCAAGCATTCCAGATTCTAACTCCGAACTTCCACGCGGAAACTCTGACCAAATCGATACTTGCCGAGCACTGTACTTACAAAGTCTTCGATATCGTGTACTTTCGGAATAAACCTTAACATCGAATAAACATATATGTAGGATCTTAGGAAAAATGAGGAATTCCACGCCGGGAATCGAACCCGGGACCCTCGCGGTTGTAGCTGATCAACTCTTACACATACCCACGGAACACTCCTACTTTTCCTAATCTCCATACAGTATTTGTTGGTCTCGGAGGTCCTGATCCCACATATATATATATATGAACTTTAACTCGAATGTTCACTAATATAAATATATATATATATATATATATATATATATATATATGAGAATGAACTTTAACTCGAATGTTCACTAATATAAATATATATATATATATATATATATATATATATATATGAGAATGAACTTTAACTCGAATGTTCACTAATATAAATATATATATATATATATATATATATATATATATATATATGAGAATGAACTTTAACTCGAATGTTCACTAATATAAATATATATATATATATATATATATATATATATATATATTGTTCATATATATATATATATATATATATATATATTGTTCATATATATATATATATATATATAATAATTGATAATATTATCTTCGATAGGTGACAGGCAACTCGACGAGTTGTGTTGTATTCCTGGTGTGAATGAACTTTAACTCGAATGTTCACTAATATAAATATATATATATAGAATAGAAGATAATATTATCAATTATTCCTTGTCATATTGAAGACGCTATAAAGTCTCCCGTCGAAGAAAGAACGAACGGTGTTAATTGGTCGCGCCGTAAAATGTTTCCATGACCCGATTGTTACGAAAAATATTCCCTGTTCAACTCCCGTGAGCACAGCTAAACTTTCCTCCTTTCAACAATTAGACGTTCCCGGCTCGTTCTTCGGTCTTCATTAAGGTGAACGGCATCTTTGCTGGCTGTACGAGAATGTAATTATTTTAGTAAACAGGCATTATTTTAAAGGCAATAATTTCTTTGGATATGAATTATTAACGCCGTTGATGTGTCTAGTTTCAAAATCCGAAGCGATCAGTAGTTATCGTCTTGGCACAAATCTTGATCGGTGGGTACTTCGATGCAAAAAAGGATATCAATGTTAATACAACGTCGTGGTTACGAAAGAGGGTTGCAACAATGAGGTTCTACATTTTGTCGGAAGTTCCAACAAGGTTATCGTCGGACGGGTATGTAACTTCGAAGTCACGCAGCGTTATTGAAGACTAAGTTCTTTAGGAAAGTTTCTATCTAGCTGAACAGTATTCGCGAATTGCACAGACCAGAGGCGTTGCATTAAATAGAGTTTCTGTTTGAAACTTTATTCTAAAGGGAAAAGGAAAAACGCTCGTGTTGATAACATTTTCTCTTGCTGGCAGTCGATTATAGTTAAACTCCGTTCGTTTCAGAATTATGTAAACAAGCTTGTGCGCGATTCCAAAGTTCAAAACTTGTAAAAATTGAGAAGCAAATAAATACGAGCAAGTCTCGCGCGTTCCCTGCGGTTGTCTTGGAAAATTTCTATTCGTTAACGGGGACCATGTTCTATGGGGAAAATTTCTATCAGACCGAACAGTATTCGAAAATTGTGAAGAGCAGAGGCGTTGCATTAAATAGAGTTTCTGTTTGAAACTTTATTCTAAAAGGAAAAGGAAAAACAATTTCTATCGCCGCGATTTAGAATTGATTTTTTGCAAGAATTGCCCATCCCTAGTTAGAAGCTTTATTCGAAAAAGAAATAAAAAAACACTCGTGTTGACAACATTTTCTCTTGCTGGCAGTCGATTATAGTTAAACTCCGTTCGTTTCAGAATTATGTAAACAAGCTTGTGCTCGATTCCAAAGTTCAAAACTTGTAAAAATTGAGAAGCAAATAAATACGAGCAAGTCTCGCGCGTTTCCTGCGGTTGTCTTGGAAAATTTCTATTCGTTAACGGGGACCATGTTCTATGGGGAAAATTTCTATCAGACCGAACAGTATTCGCAAATTGCGAAGAGCAGAGGCGTTGCATTAAATAGAGTTTCTGTTTGAAACTTTATTCTCAAAGGAAAAGGAAAAACAATTTCTATCGCCGCGATTTAGAATCGATTTTTTGCAAGAATTGCCCATCCCTAGTTAGAAGCTTTATTCGAAAAAGAAATAAAAAAACACTCGTGTTGACAACATTTTCTCTTGCTGCCAGTCGATTATAGTTAAACTCCGTTCGTTTCAGAATTATGTAAACAAGCTTGTGCGCGATTCCAAAGTTCAAAACTTGTAAAAATTGAGAAGCAAATAAATACGAGCAAGTCTCGCGCGTTTCCTGCGGTTGTCTTGGAAAATTTCTATTCGTCAACGGGGACCATGTTCTATGGGGAAAATTTCTATCAGACCGAACAGTATTCGCAAATTGCGAAGAGCAGAGGCGTTGCATTAAATAGAGTTTCTGTTTGAAACTTTATTCTCAAAGGAAAAGGAAAAACAATTTCTATCGCCGCGATTTAGAATTGATTTTTTGCAAGAATTGCCCATCTCTAGTTAGAAGCTTTATTCGAAAAAGAAATAAAAAAACACTCGTGTTGACAACATTTTCTCTTGCTGGCACTCGATTACAGTTCAACTTCGTTCAGTTTATAATTATGTAAAGCAGGTATGGGCAATTTTGCCTCAATTGAGGCAAAACCGTCCACACTGTAGCGCCCTCTGTCCCCTTCCAGCAAGCGCGGTACAATGGGGCAACGAACGTGCGCGCTGCATGAAAGAGAGGTTGGTGGGAGAAGAAGGCGTTTGAGGGGCTCCACCCGTGCCCACTACTGATGTAAAGCATCTTGTGCTTATATATATATATATATATATATATATATATATATATATATATATATATATATATACAGGGTGGCCCACATAACTCTGAACAGCTCAATATCTCGAAAACTATGCCATCGATTTTAAAGTTCTTAGTCTTAAATTGCATGGAACTGAAGGGCCTTTCTGACTACGTAAACGTGAAGTGGCCTCCCTTCCCTTTTAACGGGGGAGGGGAGGTACCTTTGTAATTTTAAATGGAACCCCCTATAAAATGTTACATATTTAGATTCTACCGGAAAAAACAAGTCAATTTTGTCTGAAACATTTTTTGGTCAGATACTTCCATGATGAGGTATAACAGTTTGAAGTTTCGAGTTGTAGGTACTTGAAGCTCTCGGAAATAGCGTTATACCATTTAAAATTACAAAGGTACCTCCCCTCCCCCGTTAAAAGGGAAGGGAGGCCCTTCAGTTCCATGCAATTTAAGACCAAGAACTTTAAAATCGATGGCATAGTTTTCGAGATATTGAGCTGTTCAGAGTTATGTGGGCCACCCTGTATATACATTGAAAAGCTAATACAAACAAACTCTCACGCGTTTCTTCCGATCGACTTGGAAAAAATTCTATTTTGCACATTATCCGCAATCGCAAGCAGTAGCGACGCATAATGGCTCCTTGAAGGGTAGTTTTGAGCCACTTAATCCTGGAATTTGAGGCTCTTAACCCATAGCACTCGAATGGCGACTCAGAGGCGCCACTACAAATTATTATACCATTATTCAAAATATTGTTTAAATTATTAAATTTGTTTATATTTCATAAATTATTAAACATTGATATATTGTATGAGGTACTATATCAGTTTCATACGTATAAAATGAAAAAAATTATGTACAATGGAAATATTCTTGGTCAGAAGAAATGTTTCATTTTTCAGTTGAAACAGCTCCGAGTGCAAAGGGTTAATAATTGCTGAGCAAAGATAAGTAAAAATAAGACGGTCAGAATTGCTTAGCCGACAGAGGATAACGATCAGTTGTCAGAAAATCGGAATAATCGCGTGTCAAGTTGACCAGTTACGATCCATTTGGTTGATGGTTGGTGGACGCACGTGCGTCGAGCAACAGAGCGATAACGGCCGATGGTTTTTGGAGCGGAACCGGGGCCGTTCTACCTGTCCTACAATTCCAGTCGGTCGAGAGCCGCAGTTTCTCGAAAAGAGAGCCAAATCCCTTTCGAAACGCGGCTCGAGGACCCGGATAAGAAGAAATCGAATGTTATTTACCGTATGGATAAGGCTCTCATCGGTCTGGCCACCAGCAGCCACCTTTCCACCGCCATCACCGTCAGGTTCCCGATGCTGGCGAATCCCAGGGTGGACATGAACCAGGCGTACCTGAAAAACACAAATTACATTTTAGTCAAATATTTAACGCATCGACCGGCCAAATCTGCGAACCTAAAAATTGCGTAACATCTGAGATTTTTCTTTCATTTAGGTTCTCACCATAGTCATATTCGTACCGATTAATATATTTCTTAATTTTTTAAATTTATGATCAGCAGACGGAATCATGGCAACAGTCAACATATGTTCTTCAAAACATACTTCATAAAACATATATAACTCGTGCAATTTTGATTATTTTCACTTGAAAAATTAATAGTTTATATACTCGAAATACCCATATATATATATATATATATATATATATATATATATATATATATACCCATATATATATATATATATATATATATATATATATATATATATATATATATGGGTATTTCGATGTATATATATATATATATGGGTATATATGGGTATATATATATATATATATATATATATATATGGGTATTTCGATGTATATATATATATATATATATATATATATATATATATATATATGGGTATTTCGATGTATATATATATATATATATATATATATATATATATATGGGTATTTCGATGTATATATATATATATATATATATATATATATGTGTGTGTGTGTGTGTGCAAAATCAAAATGCAAAAGGTCTAACAGTTCTTCTGAAAATATTCGTAAAAATATCCCCGTAAAAAACTGCGGGTCTTGCTCAGAAGATCTCTCAAAACTACATAAAAATTGGTATGTGTAGGTTAGGAACGTTTCCTCTCGTGAAACAAGGGATCGATACGCGTGGGTTCAAACTTACGCGAATTAGAAATGTTTTGAGAAGGGCGAAAATGGTTGGTTACGATCGCGGACCGCTGATTGTCAGCGACGATTTAATTATCGTGGAGGAGAACTGGTTATGGTTCGTTAAGCACAATTGCCTAAGCGAGTGTCACGAGAGTCAGGACCGTTGAGTTTATCGATTACAATTGAAACGACACGTCGTTAAAACGGAGCCCCGTCCATCGGACCCGTTACTCGAACGCAAACACCTGACGCATTTTCAGTTTCCGTTTGACTCATTGTGCCAAGCCAATTAATCTCGCTCGCCACATTTTTCATTGTCGTTTCTCATGATAGTCGACCCATTCGTCCCCCTTTCTCCGTTCGCTTGTGACCAAATCTTCTGGCTTTCCATTCAAAGTCCCTGGAAAATTTGAGACGCGAGTCATCGTTCTTCGAGAAAAATTATTTTAATAAAAATAAATTTTTTAAAATACCACGTTTTTAAAACGGTCTAAAAAGTATAAAATAATAATAAGTAGATAAAAATAAAATGGACTAAAAAGTATAAAATAATTTTTAAAAAACGGACTAAAAAGTATAAAATAATTTGAAAATAAAAACAAAAATTTGAAATTGTGAATTTTGAATAGCTGTGAAAATACTTGTAAGATTTAAAACGAAAAACGTGGGGCGCAAGATAATAGTAAGGAGTGTAGAGAGTAGTCGTTGAGAAAACTAATACAACAGTTTATATCATTTGCGGAGCAATAAAATTTTTAGTCATTTAGGTGAACTATTCATGCATCAATTATTTATTGCATGCGCCCCACGTTTTTCGTTTTAAATCTTACAAGTATTTTCACAGCTATTCAAAATTCACAATTTCAAATTTTTGTTTTTATTTTCAAATTATTGTATACTTTTTAGTCCGTTTTTTAAAAATTATTTTATACTTCTTAGTCCATTTTATTTTTATTTATTTATTATTATTTTATACTTTTTAGACCGTTTTAAAATGTGGTATTTTTAAAAATTTATTTTGCCCCACCCTGTATATACCGGAAATGAAGGAGGGTGGAGGTAACTACAATTATTAATAAACGCATTTATATGTTGTACAGAAAGTCACAAAATTCTAAGAAATTGTGTCATTATATACATAATTGTTTTTCTAATTGAAATTAAAAAGCAGTCAAAATGACTTCCTTGGGCAATCTAGTGTTAATAGAATGCAGTTTTTTTAAATTTAATTCAATTACGAACAGTCCAAACGGAAAGATCAGTCTCAGTCACCGGTGACCGACATGGCGCTTAACGTGTTAATATTTTTATTTATCTTAAATCGTGACATGCTATGAAACTCATTCATACGTTTCGACGACTTTGAAATTTCGTGCACTTCCAAGACTTCGAAACTTCGATACTTCAAATAATTGTTTTTCTAATTGAAATTAAAAAGCAGTCAAAATGATTTCCTTGGGCAATCTAGTGTTAATCGACACGTAATCGAACAAATTAAAATATTAAATGGTCCGCTTCTTCCCCCAGAATGCCTGGAGCAACTCTCCCAAAACATTTTCCACGAATAAATTTTAAAACGACTGCCAAAAAATTTCAAACGTTCGTATCTTGTCTCTATTTTTTGAAAAGCCATTAAAATCAGGTGTCTCACATCGGTTTTTCAATCTGGCCAGCACGTTCCCTTTGCCTGCCATGGACGCAGCCATTCTGAGCTGAGCAACACGTACAATTCCGCAAAAGCATAAATGTAGAAATTAGGTAAACACAAAGTTGAAAAAGCAGCGATAAAAGAAGAAAACGGCAATATCGTCCCATGATTTCATTATTTCCAAGCGCAAATGGAAACAGTGTACGTCGACAACGCACAACGAAGGGCAATGTTTATTCTCGATGAAAGGAAATCGACGGAGCACGGTGGCCGTGGTTGCTCCTTGGAGAAATTCCGTGTAATTTCAGTTAATAAACAATAAGTTATACCATAGACACACTTTGTAGCCCCAGTACCATCCTCCAGTGATTGCAGATACCATGGCGACCGGATTCCCAAGGGCTGCCACTAAAAAATCGCCGACCTGCACAGAGCACAGAAATTGTTTTTCGTCCAATCTAAATTAGTCAATATCAGACTGGGGACACTCGTGCGAAATAACATTTCTTTCATCAGTGTTTTTAATGCGTTCGAGTAAAAGCGTTCTAATATTTAATTACAACTGACATTGCGCCGCGTTTTCCATATTGTTATTTAATACAATGCACAAATGTCCACAGTCTGCTTATTATTAATACTAAGATTGCTAGGAGGGTTAGAACGACGCGTTCTTTCTCAAAATTCTAGTTCTGCGATTATGATAGTGATGGTTTGCAGATAGATACACGGTGGTAGCATCGAATAAAATTTTGCAGAGTCTACACCGATTTAAAGTAAAAGTACAAGGTAAAAGTGTCAGGTGATATTCTGTCGCAGTTGCAATGTATTATATCATCGCGATCGTTTATTGAAAGGCCTGACGCACTCAACAGCCGTGCAAAACCCGTTCTGTTTCGAATTAAATGAAAACCGATGACCGAATTTCTCCGGACCGGCTTGGAACCAACATGGCGAACGATGCGAAATGTATTAGGTCGTCCCATAAGTTCGTGCCGTTTACTGTTTTATTATTTAAATTAATATTTCAAACGTATTTTCAATGTTAACGAAAAAATGTAACCACCTTCTCGTTCTACAACCTCTTTCCACCTTTTTGGTAAAGATATTATACCGTCACTATAAAATTTGTGGTTTTTCATTAAAATACTTTTCAATCCACGACACGAACTTATGGGACGACCTAATATTTAAAAACGGGCTAACACAATTTTCTAATTTTGCCGGTTTCGTGATTCGCAATCAACAGATACGCAATGCGAACCGATTAAAAAATTGATTTCCGAAAATAAATGAGATGTACGATGACTTTCATCAATTTTTTCGAGAAAGGAAGACCGAGCAATTATAAAATATCTCGAGCAGAAATATACAGTCCTGTGCGAGTTCATCGACCATAATCAGCGTGTAAAATCTTCGTTAGCACACTCTGCGTGGGAGAAGCATCGGGAAACTAGACAACACGGCGAGCTCGCGTTACAGATTGTAACTTACAATTTCATTGGAATTGCCAAGTGAGAAGATGGCGGCAGTAGGAATGGCATGTTCCTCGAACTTTGAATCATTAGAATCGACCCCCGTTCAAAAACAATTCTTTATTAATTTTCGTTCGAGAACTGAAACTGCAAGAACAAGTATCGATAAACTACTTTCTGATCTTCTTCGACGCTCTCGAGTGTGTTACTCGTCCTTTCCGCAGGGATCTCCTCCAATTACGCTTTTCCGAACTTCTCCTTTTCTGTTCCGGCCAAACGAACCTCCATCGAAAACCAAGCTTGGGAATCCTCTCCATTTAAACAAAATTAAATGTTGGCGACCCGACAGGATGCTACGGTACTTTTTGAACGGTTGAAGAAATAGTTGAACTATAATATACTATATACTATATAATAGTATATATAATATGCTATAATGTATTACAATATACCAGAATATACTAGAATATACTAGAATATAATAGAACATATTAGAATATACTAGAATATACCGGAATATACTAGAATATATCAGAATATACTAGAATATAGCACAATATACTAGAATATACTAGAATATACTAGAATATACCAGAATATACTAGAATATACTAGAATAGACTAGAATAGACTAGAATATACTAGAATATAGAAGAATATACTGGAATATACTAGAATATACTAGAAAATACTAGAAAATACTAGAATATACTACAATATAGTAGAATATACTAGAATATAGTAGAATATGCTAGACTATACCAGAATATGCTAGAATATACCAGAATATACTAGAATATACCAGAATATACTAGAATATACCAGAATATACTAGAATATACTAGAATATACTAGAATATACTAGAATATACTAGAATATACTATAATATACTAGAATATACTAGAATATACTAGAATATACTAGAATATACTAGAATATACTAGAATAGACTAGAATAGACTAGAATAGACTAGAATATACTAGAATATACTGGAATATACTAGAATATACTAGAAAATACTAGAAAATACTAGAATATACTAGAATATAGTAGAATATACTAGAATATACTAGAATATACTACAATATACTAGAATATACTACAATATACTAGACTATGCTAGAATATACTAGAATATACTAGAATATACCAGAATATACTAGAATATACTAGAATATACTAGAATATACTAGAATATACTAGAATATACTAGAATATACCAGAATATACCAGAATATACCAGAATATACTAGAATAGACTAGAATAGACTAAACCGGTCAAATTGTAAGATCTTTTTGGCTGGTCCTCGAACCTCCAAAGTTCCATCAACAAGTTGCTTTTTCTCGACTCCCTGTTTGCTTAGGCTTAGGCAATATGTGGGGCTAGGCTAGGCTAGGCTAACAACTTTCCCAAAACCTGTACACGTCTGTTTGCAGATGTATTTATAAACTCCTTCGCGTCTCCTCGTTTATTTGAGGCTGAACTATAGTCAAAAAAATCCACGATACACGAAACCAATATTATTCTACAACGGCGTAACGAAACTTGCTGACTCGGTACAGGCGGCCCTCGAATTTCGCACATTCTACTTTCGCACAATTCGCTATTTCGCACATTTTTAAAGATGGAGAACGTATTAGGTTGTCCCATAAGTTCGTGCAGCGGATTGAAAAGTATTTGAATGAAAAACCACAGAAATTTTATAGTGACGGTATAATATCTTTACCAAAAAAAGTGGGAAGAGGTTGTAAAACGAGAAGATGGTTACATTTTTTCGTTAACTTTGAAAATACGTCTCAAATATTAATTTAAATAGTAAAACAGTAAACGGCACGAACTTATGGGACGACCTAATATATCTCAAGTACGTAGGGCAATTGAGAAAGACACAGCATGTTATAGAAATCTTTATCAAGAAAAGAAAAAAATGGGTGGTATTCAACTAACTCTTGACAACTTTATAAAGGAAACACCCGGAAGCACTTAGCACGCCTCTTTAACTTCATTATGTATACATATTGATAGATAAATACTTTAAAACACAGTTTTTGGTGTATATTTTTTTACATCCCTCTACTTTCGAACATTCAACATTCGCACACACTTTCGGGAATCAATTATGTGCAAAAGTCGAGGGCCTACTGTAGTTCTATTTGCACTCGGAGCTATTTCAACTCAAAAATCAAACATTTCTTCTAACCTAAAATATTTCCATTGTACATAATTTCTTTTTCATTATATGCGTACGAAACTGATATTGTACCTCATACAATAATTAAATGTTTAGTAATTTATTACATATAAACAAATTTAATAATATAAACGATATTCTCAATGTTGGTGTAACAATTTGTAGCGGCGCCTCAGAGTCGCCATTCGAGTGCTAAGGGTTAAAATCTAATTTCAGCAGAATCTCCGGTATATGAACTGTAACCAAGGGCCAACGCGTTTGCATAAAAGGATCCGAATCCTTGCAGAAACTCCGAATTTCAATGTTTGAACGAAGAGAGATCGGACATGGCTTAGAATCCCTAAAGCAGCGTTTATTTTAAGATTATCCGAGCTGGTACATCGTAGCATATAACTTTGCGGATTTATTTACACGGAGATTATTGAATCGCACGTCCGTTCTACCGGTATTAAGAGTCTTATCGAGTATCTAACACTTTGCGAATGTATAAGTGAAGTATTTTTTAGTGGTTTCATCGTCGATCACGATTCGTCGATGAATTAGTAATATTAACACTAGAAAGACTGAAACTTAGTATATACCTATATTGCCCAAAAGCAATCAAAATGACTGCATTGTAAAAGAATAACTAATGTGTAAAGAAATTTGTTTAAAATTAATTTTTAATACTTTTTATATTATTTACAGTTATATAACAAGTTATTAGTAAATATTAACAAGAAAAAAAATTTACTTCACTTGGAAAAAAAAATAATGTATGCATTATTATTTGTACATGTTATGCAAATGAAAGTGGAAATCTTTTTATGCGTACATCTTCCGCAAACATACTTTTGACATTTTTCGCGTATATTATTTGTTTTGTTGTTGTGGCAAAGTCGTACTTGAGAAATTTTGCGTTTCTTAGAATGGGTTGCATTCGATGATGTTGCAGTTGATCTTTGTGGGTCTTCATGGGTCTGATTCTATATCGGAGCACTCTTCGCTTATGTTCGTTAGCTTTTCCAATAACTCGCTTCTATTCGACATTTCTTTCGTGAATTTAGGGCGCGAAAGAAATAAAATAAACAACTTGTTAGAACAAGTATCACTGCATAAAGATTCGAATAACAAGTACTACTTTAGCTTATCGAGCAACTGCAACTTATCAAGTATACGCCCAAATCGACAATTTATCATGTACTTGTATGTTATCATGTGACGATAATCGAAAAAAAATGAAAACTGTTATTTCAATACAGAGCCGAACTGGTCATATAAGAAATTTACTCAAATCAATAATAAGAGTCATTTGATTATTTAAAATTTCCCAAGCAGTCACAATGACTGCTTTTGGGCAATATAGGTATAACACATAACGGCATAAAAACCATTCGTTTATGTAAAAGTGAGGGTCTATGAAATAATACAGCATGTGCTACAATAAGTTCAGAAACGATAGGACATGCACGTGATGCAGGGATACGAAGATTGCAACTTTGCACTGACGCAAACAGTCATCAATTCGAGCATCTCCCGTAATGTAATAAAGTTTACTTTACTACCATATTTGACCTTGCATGACCTTCAATAATAACTCGCTGAATTCGTCTCAACACTGGTTATCACATTGTGATAAAAAAACATAGCATTCCATTTAAAAAAATTGAGTTGACCTTGAAATCTCCTCTATGCCTCCACCCACGCAGAAAATGTTTGTGTCACAATATGTCCCCCTCTATACCGTGTAAGTTTTCTATATAACATTTTTTCATATTATTACAAATAACGGCAATATTCAAACTGGACGTAGTTATTGCCCCACCCTGTATATACCGGAAATGAAGGAGGTTGGAGGTAACTACAATTATTAATAAACGCATTTATATGTTGTACAAAAAGTCACAAAATTCTAAGAAATTGTGTCATTATATACATAATTGTTTTTCTAATTGAAATTAAAAAGCAGTCAAAATGACTTCCTTGGGCAATCTAGTGTTAAGTCCTTATATCCAGTCTATTCTTCTTTTTGTACTTCTCTAGAGTACATACGATTCGATCAATTCTATTTTTCTTTCGGTATTTTCGTAAAATATACATCCACGATTTGGTTTCTGTCTTCCATCTCGAATGCGAAATATGTTTTGCTAATGATAGTTTGATTGCTTTGCTAATGCTCCAGTGGCAGTCAAAGTCGACAAGCGAAGCTTCGACAGTGATTACCATCTGGTTCCTAAGGCTCCTCCGTTGCCGTTCTTGTGTAAACATTCTGATTAGCCCCGCGAAATAACTCAGCCGTTTGCCTGTAGTATACTCTCAAGGGCTGCTGAGCCTCGAGGGCCAGATTGTCTCAACCGATGCTTTCTGCTTTTAAACAATGTATAAAATCCGCCAGTCTAGTCATTACCTTTTCTGAGGCTGACGGAAATGCTGGAGAAAGTCGAGTGGAGGAGACAATCATAGGTCAAGGTATTTAACGTAGAAGGAATCAAATTATTAGGTTGTCCCATAAGTTCGTGCCGCGGATTGAAAAGTATTTTAATGAAAAACCACAGAAATTTTACAGTGACGGTGTTAATATCTTTACCAAAAAAGTCGGAAGAGGTTGTAGAGAAGGTGGTTATATTTTTTCGTTGACTTTGAAAGTACGTTTTAAATATTAATTTAAATAGTAAAACAGTAAACGGCACGAACTTATTGGACGACCTAATATTAGGATTACGCGAAGAGTATGTCCTTTCTGACATTGCATCTCTTGTCGTCTAATTCCGATTGAGTTTCGAAATATGAAATTAGAGTACTCACGACCAGGTTAACTAGGATGACGTTGACAGGTGTCCAAAGGTTCTGCGCGTCCTTGACAATGACCACGGCGACCAACAGGTTCATGGTGAACCCGAAGAAGCCGATGAAGGCGAGGGCAATCGCAGCTCCGATGTAGACAGCCGGATGGGCATAATCCTCGTGGATGTTGTCCGGGGCCAGGGTGCTGCGATTCGACGACATTGTTTTCCTCGTTGTCAACGAAGAAGATACACACTTCCGGTACCGCGGCACGGAAACCGCCACGTGATATCGGCACTCGTGATCACCGAGAGACCTCTCTTTCTCTTTCTCGTTCCTCTCCTTCTCTCTCCCGCGTTCTCTCCCTCTTTAACATCGACGCGAACAGCGGACCGCATGCATCAATCAAAACTAGTGGCGATGCCACAAAGTCTACCTACCCTTATATAAAGCCCGGGTGAAACTACCCTCTCTCCTCCGACTACACGCAGTCTCTAACACCCGACACGGCCGGCTACAACCAACCCCCCGGCGCGAAAAACCAGCATGCGCGAAATTGCATCTTCCCCCTCGACCACTCTCTTTCTTGATTTCGCATAATCATCGCACGCCTCATTTGCCCGAGGAAGATTTGATTAAAAGGCGTAAATGAGGGGATACTCCAGCAAGAGGACCTATCTCGACTCTCTTCAACCTCGACTCAATTAACTTCTATCCCTATGAGAATTGCTCTCCGGTGAATTACTCGAAATGCTCTTCATTGTCCACGTCTTAGTTTACAACGTACCGAATTTTCAAGATCAATTCCATGAAAAATTCCAACTAAAACAGAATTAATTCTAGTTCAACGAGAACCTGATAGTTAACACTAGATTTACGGGGCCCGTCAAAATGGCGGATTCAAAAATTTTTAATTTACGATTATTAACACTAGAACTACCGAGCGCTAAATGCTACTGGTGTATATTGCCTGCTGATAACGGCAAGAATGCATTTATTCAACTTCCGTACAACTTTTGTTTAAATATGTATTCTAATAGAGAAGTTGACTAAAACATTACTCCGGAAAACATTTTTATAACTAAAGCAGAATTAACTCTAGTTCAACGAGAACCTGATAGTTAACACTAGATTTACGGGGCCCGTCAAAATGGCGAATTCAAAAATTTTTAATTTACGATTATTAACACTAGAACTACCAAGCGCTAAACGCGACTGGTGTATACTGCATTCTAATAACGACAAGAATGCATTTATTCAACTTCCGTATAACTTTTGTTTAAATATGTATTCTAATAGAGAATTTGACTAAAACATTTCTATAACTAAAGCAGAATTAACTCTAGTTCAACGAGAACCTGATAATTAACACTAGATTTACGGGGCCCGTCAAAATGGCGGTTTCAGAAATTTTTTATTTACGATTATTAACACTAGAACTACCGAGCGCTAAATGCTACTGGTGTATATTGCCTTCTAATAACGGCAAGAATGCATTTATTCAACTTCCGTATAACTTTTGTTTAAATATGTATTCTAATAGAGAATTTGACTAAAACATTACGCCGGAAAACATTTTTATAATTTCAATATTTGTAAAAGAAAAATTTAGACACCAGTCATTTTGTGATGAAAATAAAAATCGCTGAAGATCTAAGTAAATCCAATTTTATTATTTTTATAAAGCAATGTAAAATAATCAATTTTACTGCTCCGTAAACCTAGTGTTAATGAGATATTTTAGTGTAGTTTCTTGAAATAATATTGTCGTACCGGGAGCTACAAGGAAACTATTAAATTTTCCCTCTCGAGTTACACGATGTGTAAATGTACAATATCTCGTTATTTGCTTTAACTTCAATATTATATAATAAATAAAATTATTCTTCTTTTTCCATGAGGAATGCAATCATTATTCGTTCGTAGCACGATTTCGGAGATTCCGTGCACATTAGTTAAGTACACACAAGAGCGAAGATCCATCTAGCTGGGTTGTATCAATCGGCGAAGTTTGCTAATAAATCCTTTCGCAATATGCTGTTGTAAAAACCGATATCCAGGTAATTATATTCCATCTTCGAGAAGAAAATATTTGTTTTATATCTTCTGTTGAGGAATTGTAAAACTCTCGTTGCTTGCTTCGAACTTTTCAACAAGATATGATTTACAAGCGCGGTATCGAGAAGTTTTAGTTCGACTTCGATTATACTGTTGTACTTCTTTTATATTCAAAGAGAATTTGAGAACAACACCATACAATATGTAAATGATTGTTGTCTTAAGTATTCGCAGTTATAAAATTCAATTGATAAGCCCTCACCGCGTGTCCCTCTCGATATCATAAACAAGGGGTAGCAAAATAAGTTTTGATCTTTTTATCCGATGTAAATGGATGAAAAATTGAGCGGATTAAACGCGGCAGTTTTTCTTTTTCTGCGATCGATCAATTTCCACCTGCTGCAGCCTTCGAAAATTCCATTAGCCAAAGAAAATCCTTTTAAGGATACAAAGGGGTATATTTCCCATTATTTGTGGATTATTACGAGTCGCGATATTCGGTGTCTGTGCGCGTTTAACGAACGGGATTCGATAGAAGGGAACGCGAAATAAACGAGGCGCTGGTCCGGATTTTTCATCGCGGATCAAAAACGTTATGTCATGTACGTTTGTTATTTGGGGTTAAGGAAGGGTGGGGGGGGGAGTTACATAACGGCGTTTTCGACAGAAAAATCGATAAACCAAAAAGAGAAGGGAAACACACGTTTGTATTTTCTTAAACAACAGGTTTCATGTTTTATTGGGCTCGCGTAGTAGACAGAAAAGATTTCCGGAGTACGGCGTTTTTCACGTACTTAAATTAGATAACTTACAAGTACAAAATGTATATGTATCGGTGACTATTATCGATTTACATGTCTTCGGTTTCGCTGTCTGAATCTTCCGCCATCGCCTGCTTCGCTTTAGCTTCCGTTTCCGCTTTTATATCTTGCGGCACACGCTCGTGCCTTCCGTTCGTGTGTTTCCCCACCCAGCTCATTTCGAGCTCGAATTGCTTATCTTTCAGTTCGTCGTGAACCAGGTAGATAATTCGGGCGGCCTCCTTCACTAATTCCGGGCAGCTCATTTCGGAGAGCTTCAGCTTTTCTATTTCGGTCTTTGCCGACTGTTTTGCCTTTCCTACAGGGTATAAGGAAGAATTATAGAATAAATATTGAAGTACGAATATCGATGAACGTGTCTGGATCTTGCTTACCAATGGCGCAACCATAGTATCCATAAGATACACCCGATGGATCGATCATGTACATTACTGGTGCGTCGTTTTCATAGGCACCAAGAATGACAGAACAGCCGTAAGGCCTAACTGCCGAATATAGAGTGTACGCGTGTATGTACATGGATACATTTTCGTTCAAACGTTTTAAAGGGATACCAACTCCGTACACGGATCTGTAGTATGCAGCTTCGGATCTGGCAGTCTCCGCGATCTGTCCAGCATCCGATATCAATCCGGAAGCTGCCATACCCACGTGTTCGTCGATATTAAATATTCTTTTGTTTGCTCCAGGCTCGAACAGCTTGGAGGTAATAATTTTCTCAACCGCGAATACTACTCCATCCTTCCCGCGTAAACCTATGACCGTTCTAAAAAGAAATAATCTTGTTTGCGATAAGGAAAGAACAGTTTGCATAATAAAATTTAAAGTAACCAATTACCAGTTTTTGCCCAACCGATACTAGGTCATTACATCGCTTACATTTTGAATATAGTACAATAGTTGCTTGTAAACTTATCTGCATAACAAAGTTTTAAAGAACGTACCTTCCTTTCCCGCATTGTAAATGTTATCTAGTAATTTCTTATATCGAAACGATTGGTGTAAACGAAGAATTGTGGCATTCGTTTTTGGTAATAAATAAAATTTGCAGCATAAAATTAAGATAAATCAAAATAAGTTTTGACTAGTAATTAGACAAATATTCTGAATAAGTACGGCATGACAGAAAAATTGTGGACATGTTAGATAACAACATCGCAATGCAATATTATTGAAAAATGTGAAACATAATTAATACTGCTTACCCTCCATTCTCGACAGCTTTCTGTGCATATTCTACTTGAAATACGCGTCCGTCCGGTGAAAATTGAGAGGCGGACAAGTCATACTAAAATCACGATGTAGGTTAGTTATCGCTTTTTGTAGTTTTTCAGCGAATATCTCGGAAATAATATAATGCATATTTACCCCTGTTCCAACAGAACTCATTCTTCTTTCGACTGCAGCTACAAATACTGTAGTATTTTAGAACAACAAGAATTGTTTATACGCGTAAACGGCGTGAATAGGCGAAAATCAAAACTTGACCGTCAGCGCCGCTTGTTCGTGTACGGTCAGGTTAGGTGATTGCCTCAAAACTGACATCTCGCGATGACTGTCAGAACCCTTTAGCGTTTTACAAATCAATTCAAATTGTTGCTAATAACATTTGCAAAAAATACACAATAACCTTAAAATTCCATTCCTGTTTCAGGAATAATTCAAATATATTAATATAGAATTTTATACATGAGAAATAGATGTACATTCACTTTGTTTGAATATTTAAATAGTACAAGTCCGAAACAAGGGCGGGTTTATTGAAATATTCAAATTCAAATAAACGCATGTATGTACTCTGCCTTTTTATTATTTCAAAATTGTCATAATATAGCCTTAAATAGAAATGATTTTCGGTTCCACTAAATAAGTAACAACGAAAGATATTTTTGGATAACAATTCATTAGTCTAAATATTTATCTTGTGTTAGATCCTTGTATTATTACTAAATATTTATCACTAGACTGCGGATTTTATGCATTTGTAATAAATATGACAATGTGAAATACCAAATTGTAAAGATATTAGAAGAAGGAATACAGTCTTTTTTGATTACGGCTTTTTACAATCAATTCAGAAAATGTTTAGTTTGCACAAAGATCCATAGTCTATTTATCACTATGAATTTGTTTTTCATTCTTCTGTTAAAAAGTGTCTGATGTTTTCTTTTTTACAAGTATATTCAGGCGGGCATCCGTCTGTGATACCATGCTCAATGGCCTTCCGGAATTCCGCCATTGTTTTTTCATACTTTCCTTCTATAGCAGGAGTTCTGCAAAATAATTTGTACTACATAAAAATATGATTCACTAGCATCTAATTTAGTTTAGAAAATAAATTCGATCAATAGGGAACAAGGCGTTACATTTTGCATAATTTAAAAATCACTCACTGCGGCAATAGTTTCATAGTTTCAATAATCATTTCCGCTGCTCCAAGGTATTCTTTTGCAACATGTGGATCTTCACAGGCTGCTCTATACAAGCAGGTGTCACCCATTAAATAACCTAATGCCAAAGCTATCTCTCCTTCAGACACAACATTTTCTGAAAAAGAAATTAATAAATATTAGAACATATTTCGTTTGTAATGAATACAAGCATATAGCACACAGTAAAACAAAAACAAAAGTTTCCGTAGATCATGTTTTACCCGATAGGACTCACTATGAAACAAAATACATTTTTTTAATACACAGCTACATAAATTATTTTATGCAATTTGCACGAATATTCGTGATTTACTTATTATTTTAAGTGATAAGAACCTTCTTCAAGCTCGCGTCCTTTGTGGCCATTGTGTCCCAAGTATCCAGCACCGAATACCACTGCTTTCAGCACCAAAAGAAGCAGCAAATTTGATAGATTAAGATTCAGCACCTAAGGAGCAGGAAATTTTAAGAATTAACGTCTCATTTAGAAGTGCACATTTAGAAGTGCAACACTTACTTGGCTGGTACTCGAAGATCTTTGCACGAGCTCCTTCGCGATTTCCATCAGCATGGAACCACCGTGCTTCTTGTTGTAGGTCTTCTTTAAAAAGTCATACTTGCTGTCTGTATTCCGCCCAAGAACACCATAAGTCACTAGCGTCATAACGATCAAGAACTTCGCATGTAACGTCATACTTTCCCACCTAATTGGATTTTCTCAATCTCCCGCGTGTCGATGATCAGTTTCGTAAACTTTTACAGACCGAATAGACCAGAGACCATCGATCGCTATAGATCCTTTGTCGGAAGGAAAGAACATAATGCCGTAGCTCGCATGTTCGGTCATTTTTATAAGGCGGTTTGTTCTCTCAACAAACCGTAAAGCCTGCTCGTTTGTCATTCGTGTGCATCAAACCGAGGACTGGACAGTGCGTTGGTTTTCTCCTATTGTGACAGTGATATCCACGCACAATCATTAATAATGTTTATTAGAGAGGCCCCAGCACTTTCTTTCTTTCTTCGCCGGTGACGGAAATAAGCGGTGAAAGTCCCATGTCCGTGAACTTTTACTTCGAGACAATGTCAACCTTCTGTTTCGTTTACTTGCGCGAGTTAAGTACTTCTCAATTATTGCTTAAATAATTGCGTTAATTCCTACCTCGGCAAAAGCCGTTAGAAAGAATTTTAGAACCAACACTTTTAAGCTTGTATGGTGGTCTACCTCTTAACGTTTAAGATTATACAGCGGATTTTTATGCAAATTCTAATTTTCATGAATTATTTTATAGAAGAAGGAGTAAAGATAACATTTCTTTCACCCACAAAGACATTATTTATCACAAGGATATAACGTCTGTCACCTCAACTATTTTCTAATATTTTAAACATTTTGAATTTCATAAATGCATGAAGATCCACAGTTTATTTATGATAGACGTTCTATATTAATAATAATATCACAATTATCAGACGCGAGAGTATATAGTACACAGTATTATTCACAATGTAGACACTGCGATAACACACATTCCGAGATCCTAAATGCTTGAATTCGCGTTCGCGAGAATTGTCTGCGCAAAGTCGCAAAATTGATCGCGTGTCGACAAAGAAACACAGGAACTGCAAGGAACAGTTTCAACTATTGTAGAAAATAGTTGCAATTGGAGACTCGGGGATGGTCCGATGAAATATTCATCGACAAGAGGAGCTCGCGTGTCCTCGCCTCTTCCATAAGCAATAAACTGCAAATAAGCTAAAACCTGCTCGAGTATGCACCCGAGGGTTTTCGATATTCAGAAGTTGAATTGTGGGCAGAAAAAAATAATATCTTGGAGGGTTCGATGCATAGTTGGATCACGCATGGTGCATCGGCGGCTCGTTAATATTTCATACTTTTATTACTTCGCGAACTTTCGAGCTTGTTACAACGACCCTTGTTCGACGCATCAACTATTTAACTCCAGCGTTTGTTATTTTCCGAAGAATCGCAACTTGCTCGCAATCGATTAGTGCGAATAACGATTGATTAAATGATAGATTATTCTTTATAATTTATTGTTAAATACAATTCTACCTGAAATTTCCTTCGGACTCTATAGAAGACGTAGCAAACTCGAATAGCATTTAGAAGATTTATTCTATTAGTGCTGCATTGTATAAAGAACAGAAATGTAGCCCATCGATCTTTTTAAAATCTGAAACACAGGAGAAACTTTCCAGACAAGAGATTTGAAATTTTGTAATTATGAAAGATATGCACATACAAAATCGGATCATTCAAAGTATACCCTGTGAGCAACGTATTTCGATCAACTTTAATATCGCGCTTGCCTTTGATTACTATAAACAAATTTTTCTACTTACTTCGGAATACAGCTGCAATGTGAAAGAACAGAACCTACCCGCGGTGATTCTCAATGGTAATTTATCACGACACATGATAATTAACAATAACTTCGCGTTACTTGATGACAGATTATACCAAGCACTATTGTACGCTGCATTGGCTATCTCTGTACTCTGTAAAACGTAACAATAATTAATGAAAAACTGAAATCGCACAATATTTGCAAGAGAAGAATGCGCATGTATTTATTCGAGTCTCGGTAAAGCTTCGCAATGTCCATTGGCGTAACTAGGTAGGAACAAAAATTCAGATCCCTCCGGTATAAAAGTCAGGGAACCTGCGCCCCCCCCCCCCGAAAAGATTCTAGTTAAACCAACGGCAACGTCCTCAACAGTAGCCCAGCGTTCAGAAATTCGTGAAAATTAATCACTGTTGTTTATTTGTTCAATGTACCTCGATTGTGAGTTTGTCTCCCACGTAGCAATATAAATATAATTGCGCCATAATATACAGTACGTAAAGCGATAGAAACAAAAGTTGAACGTAGACGAGACGCTTATCTTCGACGGCGAAAGTCTGCAATTTAGATATAGATTATTTTCTGTTATTTTACAAATAGATAGCATTCTTCGTACCATAATCCCTTGGAAACACTGAAAGCAAAGTTGCAGCGTACAACCGAGCATTTGAAGCAGGAGCATCACGTTGAAACAGTTCTCTATCGTTGCCGCAAACCTTCACCCACAAAATCCATTTCCTTTTTCAATCTAACTCGATATAGTCACATAATAATCTCTATCAACCATCCCTCTAAAACTTCCCAATCTATCTGACTTGGAAAAACCCTTAAAGATGGACAAAGCTCGCTAAAGCCGTAAAAATGTGTAAATTTTAGGGGATCATTTGCACATTTAATGGAAATATTCTAATTTCTTAGTGAAACAAAATTATGTTTCCAAACATGACTGATGTCGTGAAGCGTGTGCTTGAAATTCACGAGAACTTCCTGAACTATCTAATAAACAATCTTTTCCAGTTTTCTTCTCTTGATCAAAGAAGGATTAAAGAACTCGGGAGCAAACCGAAAATTGAAAGAAAGACGAAAGTTTCCAGACACTGACTTGTTGATATACTCGTGCCTCCGAATGATCTTCCCCAAGGCGATCGTCAGCTTTTCGCTCTCGGTTTCCCGAAGGTTCAGTACGTCTTGCCTCAGAATTTCCAGCTGTCCGCAGATATGTAGAACCAGCATGGCAATGAAAGTGTCCACTGCCGTGTAACTAGTAGCAGAGAACATTGTAGCTATAAATTGGGCGCAAGCCGTCAGCTGGACGTTCGGGCTGATGTCGACGTTGTACGGAAAGTAAGCTTGAAAGAACAGTATGCGACCCGTGTACTTCACAGTTAGGAAGTATTTGAGGACATACGCAAAAACCATGACCATCACCCCCACGGTGCTCGTCACGATCAATATTCTGGTGATCTTCGCAATATTCATCATCACTTCGCGATCGCTGGGTTTCGTATTGTTGCGCCAATCCCTGGCCATGCAGTTCAGCAGAGACTTCAATGCTTGCAAATGAGAAGATCAGTCTGAGGTTCGACTGCAGAGTATCGGTGCCGCGTCTACTTACGTTTCCCGTTCAGCCAGAAAGCGATCATCTTCAGCAACGAGATCGAGATCGTGATGTTCCCCATCGACAGGTTCTCCACCAGCATGTACATGTCGCTGTAAACGTTCGGGATGTTGGCCGTTTGTGGGGCGGAGACGAAGAGGAACATCATCAGGACCGGGACCAGTACCAGGTAGCTGAATGGTCGATACCATTTTCTCTCTCCCGGCCAGATTCCTATTAATCTCATGGAGTAGTAATTCCATCCGCACACGTACTTCAAGTCTACCGATGTTATCAAATGGGGAAATAACCGGGGAAACTCTTACAAACTCTTTAACATTACATTACAAACCCTTTTCTGACATCGCGACTATCGCGAGACAGTTTTGTAGCAAATGATAGTTATTCTCTTATTGAGAACCTGCCACCGCCTCTCTTTTTTCGCGCATGCTCGTACCAAAGAATTCTACGCAACGCGGAGGACGCTTATACATCAGTATGAATCGGGGAGATCGAAGCATTGCAGCCCCATCGGTCGAGTTCGCGTAGGTAGGAAACGTTGTTATAAATATGTAATAGGACAGCACCCTTAACATTGCAAACAAAGCGACACGAAAAGGAAACGCGAATAGAGGCATATAATATAATAATTTCAACTGGCTCTACAATACCAATTATAGTAATTCAAGGATTGTGGAATTTATTCTGTGCATAATGCGGTTTTTTCATTTCTAATTCACAAGACCCGCGATTTATTTACGAGAAAATGTGCAATCCTTAAAATGTCTCGGCGACAATAATCAACATATAAATGATTTCTTAAGTTATAGATAGAATGATACATACATTGTCTTTTATGGTTCCTTGACGTTGAATGGCAAAGAGGAATCGCGTAAGAAGTAGTTTGCTGCATCGCTGTGATATATTGAGCGATTAAACGAATTTGTTCCACTACTTTCGCCTCCACTTCAGTAAGTACTTACTTTATTCGCTTAACCGTCGGTTAAAGTGTGAATATTTTCATTGAGTACCATACCGAATGCAATCTAATTTGTCAACTGGATATAAAATATGTAAATCAATGCTTCCACTATTATTTCTTGATTGTTAGTTTATTACTAAAAGAAATTTTGTTTTTTGTGGTAATTATTTACATTAGGGGCTTCATCACCGATTTTGATGATGTTGAAATATGTTGTCAAGGTCATCATTCTGAACAACTTTTTCCTATACATGTTACATGCTCAGCTTTAGTTTCCGAGATATTCGCAAAAAAGTTTCAACATCTCGAAAAGTGATCGGAGTAGGACTGGGTTAGGTTTGGGTTATTTATATATTTATATATTTATATACTGGGTTATTATAAAGAAGTTTCAACATCTCGAAAAGTGATCGGAGTAGATCTGGGTTAGGTCAGGGTTAGGTCTGGGTTAGTTATATATTTATATACTTATATACTGGGTTATTATACAGGGTGTCCCACAGAAATGGGAACACCTAAATATCTGTCGTATTTACAGTCCTATCAGAAAACTTCAGAGGACAAAGTGACACTATTGCAGGGAGCAAATATAATGGTAAAGAAAAAAATTTTTTATGTCGTGTTTTTTAATGAAATTTTAAGGTCACCGACGTTTTTTTTAAATGGAATAGCATATTTTTTTACATGATAGACAATAAAAAACTGAATTTAGTGGATACCATCTTTTTGACCTTGAAATGACCTTGAGCAAGAATAATCATGTTGGAGCGGATAAAATGTGGAAGTTTAAAACTTACGTGTTTCAGCAAAGATTACGCGTTGTTTACGGCGGGTTGACCTTTACATATCATAATAAATGTTCGAAATGTTGACCATCCTCATTTATGAAATATTGCAATATTGCATTAAATGATCTGTAGGCATTGTCGGTTTCCTGAGACGTAATTGAAACACATGCTGCAGTAATTATTACGATTTTTAGAACTTACACTACCGGTATTTTTAAATTGTTTTACCACAACGGAAAACGCGTGTAACGAAGGACAAATACGATTCACAAATTTTTCACGATACAAATGTACTGCTTGCCTCAAAGATTGGTGGCTTTCGCCATAAGTGAAAACCATACCGATACGTTCCTGTACAGTATAACGCATTGTTATCACTTTCACGTTTCGAATTCGAATAATGCAGGAGGAACAACACACTTATTCTAACCGATTAACCTTCTGTTAACGATCTCAATGATACATACTCTAACATAAACATACGCTGTTTACTATGAAAAATATTTCAAACATTTATTGTGGTTTGTAAAGGTCATCCCGACGTAAACAACGCGTAGTCTTTGCTGAAACACGTAAATTTTAAACTTCCACATTTTATCCACTCCAACATGATTATTCTTGCTCAAGGTCATTTCAAGGTCAAAAAGGTGGATCTCCACTAAATTCAATTTTTTGTTGTCTATCATGCTATAGTAAAAAAAATATACTGTTCCATTTAAAAAAACATCGGTGACCCTGAAATTTCATTAAATAACACGTGTCACTTTGTCCTGTGAAGTTTTCTGATAGGACTGTAAATACAGATATTTATGTGTTCTCATTTATGTGGGACACCCTGTATAACTATTGGTATAAAACACATCTCACAGACTACACTAGATTACTACGCAACAAATCAAATGCTTTTTAGAGAATTCTCATTTTACTGAAATGTTCGATTTCAACAATTAGTCCGCAGTTTGTTCGAATGTTTCCCGACCAAGGATACTTCGTCAAGTGAATTTGGCAGATTGCTCGTAACTCGTTGCCGAGTACACTGTTTATTACGCATTCGTATATTTGTCATTAAAACGTTTTCGGATAAGAAGTTCCAATTGCAACAATCTCGAAATTCTCATCCATTATTTCAAGTGTGGATAAAACGCACATGGGCCGCTTAGGTATCGAGTAATAACTATCCAGGATCGGACAAGAAAAAGACGTTCGCAAAATGTTTGCCACATGGGAATTCTTATTCTGTCTTTATGGGAATAGAAAGATTCCGTTCGACGTACCTAACATTGACGATGCGTGCAGGGGAGTTGGTGAACTTTCGTAAATGATTTTGCAGTGGTCCAAACTATCGACTCTAAGTTGTTGTTTCGCCTAAAATGATTAGTCATCGACTGTCGAGACTGTGACGAGAACCGACAGGTAGCCCATCGCAGTTCTCAGGATCTGTAGTTGGAAAGATCTTCTGCATCTTTGTCCTTGAAATATTAAGTTGTCCCATAAGTTCGTGCCTTTTACTGTTTTACTATTTAAATTAATATTTGAAACGAACTTTCAAAGTCAACGAAAAAATATATATACCTCCTCTACAACCTCTTCCCACTTTTTTGGTAAAGACATTACACCGTCACTGTAAAATTTCTGTGGTTTTTCATTAAACTACTTTTCAATCCGCGGCACGAATTTATGGGACAACCTAATATAATAGCAACGTGGATATGGACAACTTACGGTGCTAAACATCTCCATAGAGAAAATACCGAATTTGCCAGCTGTCAGACAGAGTGGCCGCGTGGATTTCAGCATGATGAATAAGAGACACTTGGCTTCTGGCGGTGCTACGTTGTACCATCTTGATTCGTAGGCTGCGATGGCCATGCTGCTGCTCTGCAACATAGTTCGAAGAGCCGTTGCCTTCGGAAGACGAGTAAGCCCTATTATTTTTCACTAGTTTGTATTTAAATTGTGATTCATTAACAGTTGGAGACCCAGCATAGAATGCACCAATATGTGCTAACATAATCTGATTTCGGATTACAGTGAAGTAACAGATTTTCAAGTACAGTTCGAGATCCAGTATAGAATGCACCAATATGTGCTAACATAATCTGATTTCGGATTACAGTGAAGTAACAGATTTTCAAGTACAGTTGGAGATCCAGCATAGAATGCACCAATATGTGCTAACATAATCTGATTTCGGATTACAGGGAAGTAACAGATTTTCAAGTACAGTTGGAGATCCAGTATAGAATGCACCAATATGTGCTAACATAATCTGATTTCGGATTACAGGGAAGTAACAGATTTTCAAGTACAGGTATCCCTCATACAACACGGCATCCCATAACACGGTTTCGCTCTAACACGATAAGAAAATTGCGAAAACCTTTGTACAACACTGTACTTCTACAGCACTGAATAATATAATTTTTGTTTAACATATTTCAAAACTAAATACCTTAAAATAATGACGGGATGGAACAATTAACTATATAGTGCCTTTACATGAAAATATATAAATAAATTATAATTTATTCATTTATAGCTCTATTCCGATGTTATTATACATCAGTGGTGGGCACGGGTGGAGCCCCTCAAACGCCTGCTTCTCCCACCAACCTCTCTTTCATGCAGCGCACGCATTCGTTGCATACGCTGATGTCTCGTGCCTTCGTTGCTCCATTGTAGCACGCTTGATGGAAGGGGACAGAGGACGCTACGGTGTGGACGGTTTTGCCCAGTGGTGGTATATGGTCTCCATTTTCTCACGCATGCGCGACGATTTTGGCGTCAGTAAAGTACAAAGTTGGGCTAAAATGGAGTACCTTAGTCACCCCGCATAGTTTCGCAAATTTCTTTTCGATTTTCAAATATAAATTGACAAGTAGCTCCTTCTCCAATACTAGTTGCCATTATGAAATCGAATATATTAACATTAACTTACCAAAATTTCGAAGTACGGTCGTTTCGTCGTGTCGTCTTGCACTCTTCTGTCCGGTTTCCCCTACTTTCTCCAAAAACATAAGACGTACGGTACATTCCTGTATTTAATCGCGCATGCGCGAAAAAATCGAGACCATATACCATCACTGGTTTTGCCTCAATTGAAGCAAAATTGCCCATCACTGTTATACATAGATAGCAGAAAGCGGAAGGCGTCATGCACAGTTTACGCGCCATCCGTGGCGAGACTTGTCGTCTCAGAGATACAGTGTGGCGAAAAGTCCCGTCGTATCTAAAAGGATGAAGTGCAAAATGCACTTTAAAAAAATTTTTAATAAAAATTAAGTTGCTTATATGGAATTAAAGTGTGACGGCTACTTCCTATGCTCGTCAACAGAGGGACATTACGACAACACCTTTCCCGCTACTACCTGAATCTTCCTCTGTTTGTATATATACCGTCCTAAACTGTCCTTACGACATCCCGCGTCTAAGGCACGGGTCCGCTAGATAGCCTTACCGACGAGTCCTCTAGCGGGCCTAGGACGAAACGCTTCCTTCACCTTTTTCCTCCTCTCACTCACGTTTCAGCCGCCATAAAAGAAAAGAGGTTTGTTTTTTAATAGATTTTCGGAAAGTAACCCCCCTTTTTGTACTAGCTCATATAACACGGTTTCACACAACACGGCATTTTCTAGGACCCTATCTACCGTATTATTGCGCGTGTTGTAGGAGGGTTACCTGTATGAGCTAATTTATAGAAATGAGATTGAAGACCACTCACTTGAACACGAAGCAACTCGCCCACGTAACAATAAACAAACATGTGTACTATAACAAAGGATATGAAAAGCACGAAAAAGATCATTTGGAAGTTCAGCATGCCCTCGTCGTTTTTTAGTATGACCTGCAACCTCGAAACAGATAAGCACAATTAGGTTCGCCCGATTTGTTTCTCGATTAGGTAACTTACATTGAAGAACAGAAATCCTTGGAAACATATCTCCACAGTGCTGAGTACCATCTGCAGCAATAGCAGCATGCTGAAGCACTCGTCGATTCTGACAGCAGCCCTTTGGTAAAAGAGAACATTCGTCACCATTATTAACAATTTTTTAATTTATTATTATTGCGGTAAGAATCAATTGTCTGCTCGAGGCTGTAGACATCGTATCTCCTTAACTTTCACCATAGAAGATTTAAAAATCTATGCAGCATATAAAGAGAGATAAATGATGAAGCTATGGAGATATTGCAATTGCTGAACCTGGACATTTCACTAGACCCAGACTATTTTCATTACATTTTTAGCAATGTCCTAATTGCAAAGATATTTTATTGGAACTACAGTCACTCCCATTAATATTCGGACACTCTTAAAAAGACGGTAACTTGTTTAACACTAGGTTTACGGAGCACTAAAATTGATTAGTTTACATTGCTTTATAAAAATAATAAAATTGTACTTACTTAGATCTCCAGCGATTTTTATTGTAATATGTACACACAAAAATAAATCTATTTAATAATTCATCACGAATGCCTCCTTACACTCTTAATAATCGTAAATTTTTGAATCCGTCATTTTGACGGGTCCCGTAAATCTAGTGTTAATATTGGACCATACGACTTTGACTTTTTTGAGAAGTTAGAATAATTAGTTTACTACATGAAAAAGAAATTTTAAAACAATTGCAATTGGTCGGTATTGCAGAGAAAATACTAAAAGTTGTGTTTTACAATATTTTTATGTGGCTTATATTGAAAATTTAAAACATCCATTTTGTAGATCTGTATCAATTGTATACATTTTCAAATTTTCATCCAATTTGGATTATATGGAAAACAGCGACAGGCATCGAATGACGTAAGAATCCTTCGATTTCAGATCTACAAAACGTATTTGTTCAATTTTCAATATGGACCCACATAAAACAGTTATAAATAACAACTTTTAGTATTTTCTTTGTAATTCCGACCAATTACAATTTTTTTCAAAATTTCTGTTCTTCAACGTGTAGTAAACTAATTGTTCTAACTTCTAAAAAAAAAAAATCCAAGTCACATGATGCAATATTAAAAACGTAATCGCCTTTTAGAGTGTACGAATATTAATGGGAGTGACTGTATATATCAGAAAAGTGAGAAACTTTCGGGAAAGACATCGATCAGCCAATCGATCCCGCACGATCCCCATTCTCCACCAGTTCAAGTGTTCGTGTCGCTTCACTATAGAAGACAGCCCCTTCCGAATGTCACTGGAGTTCCTGACATTATCCCCGTTCGATACATCCATCAGATTCTCCAGTTTCCTTTGCAGATTCGTGAACTGTCCGCACGTGTGCAATACCAACGTGGCTATGAAAACGTCTACGCCAGTATAAGGGATGAGTGCACAGTAGGCTGCGATCACTTGCGCCACGTTCACTGCCACCCTGAATGGCGTCCGCCTCATGTCGAATGGATAGTACGCAGGGTATATGGATAAGTGATCCTGCGGCTCTGCGTTTATGTCACATGTGGCTATTGTATACGACCGGGTGCCGACGTATGCGAATAACATAGACTGAGTAAGAACGGTGCACCAAATCGACAAATTTTTGCAGAGCTTCGCGCTGTCCACCATCGTTCTTCGCTCCTCCTCGGTCTTCGGTGCGCGCCAGTCTTCGTAGAACGATTCTATCAGCGGTTGAAGGTCTGCAAACATGAAGCAAAAGCAGCATAAACATTGTTTGAACAAATTAATCTTGAAAATCGTCTTGAATAGATTAATCTTGAGAATTCTCTGGGTGTGCGGTAAGACCTCGATTATTCGGACCTCTGATGTCTGGGGTCTCTAGTACCCCAAAATAGTTCGTATGTAAGCAGCTCCGTTTAATGCCATCTACAGGGTGTTTAGAAAAGTCTGGAAACGGTCGCATATCTTAAAAATAAAGTATTTTAGAGAAAAATGGTTCAGATATGTATTTTATGGCTTCGCAAGGGCTGAAAACATCTTAAAAACATTTGATTATAGTAGTTTGGAAAACTCTCGAGAGCAGCTACAAGAATATGTAATAAAAAATGGGGGTTGCTATTTAAAATAATTGAGGTAACCTTCGCGTGACCTTCAAATGACTCTTCAAGGTGAAACCAATCAAACCATCTTATAG
This sequence comes from Sphecodes monilicornis, assembly GCA_913789915.3. Lineage (NCBI taxonomy): Eukaryota > Metazoa > Arthropoda > Insecta > Hymenoptera > Halictidae > Sphecodes > Sphecodes monilicornis. Next base: position 4,749,000 of record OU565302.1, read on the forward strand.
CCCTTGCGAAACCATAAAATACATTTCTGGACAATTTTTCTCTAAAATGCTTTATTTTTTAGATATTCGACCGTTTCCAGACATTTCTAACACCCTGTATATGCGACGTTGTTTATTGTACAAATTAATTAATATTGGATCTAGCATTATAATGAAGTGACTATTACGTCATATGAGCTCTCATGTTTCCCTGTTTGAATCGGGTAATCGAGGTTCCATTGTATTTAAAATAATTGAGGTAACCTTCGCGTGACCTTCAAATGACTCTTCAAGGTGAAACCAATCAAACCATCTTATAGCCCTTGCGAAACCATAAAATACATTTCTGTACCATTTTTCTCTAAAATGCTTTATTTTTGAGATATTCGTCTGTTTCCAGACTTTTCTAACACCCTGTATATGCGACGTTGTTTATTGTACAAATTAATTAATATTGGATCTAGCATTATAATGAAGTGACTATTACGTCATATGAGTTCTCATGTTTCCCTGTTTGAATCGGATAATCGAGTTTCCATTGTATTTAAAATAATTGAGGTAACCTTCGCGTGACCTTCAAATAACTCTTCAAGGTCAAACCAATCAAACCATCTTATAGCCCTTGTGAAACCATAAAATACATGTCTGTACCATTTTTCTCTGAAATGCTTTATTTTTGAGATATTCGTCTGTTTCCTGACTTTTCTAACACCCTGTATATGCGACGTTGTTTATTGTACAAATTAATTAATATTGGATCTAGCATTATAATGAAGTGACTAACTACGTCATATGAGCTCTCATGTTTCCCTGTTTGAATCGGATAATCGAGGTTCCATTGTATCTATTTTTGTAACTCTACATTCTTAGAGGAGAATAATTTATTTCTCGGGTGTTGGACTTTTGTAAGATCTTGATCTATTTGTCAGTTGACTCACCTTTTCGGTAATACCAGACGAAAATTAACTTAAAAGCCGAGTTGTATGCTGGGATGTTGGCCAGCGACAAAATGGACGTGATCTGACTGATATCGCTATCCACCATGAACAGATCCACGCTCTGCCATATGGTAGCAAAAGCCATTATACAGAAAAGGGATACGGATGCTCGGAAATTCGCTATATGTTCGTGTAGCATCACTGGTTCTGGCCAGATGCCAACTATCCGTAGATTGAAACGATTCCATCCGATCGCGTTCCTTAAATCTACAACATCGGTGATCATTAACGAATATCGATTGTATTCCTCCTAGCAGAAGCCAATACTAACAGTTATTTTAGAAATTTTTACCAAAAAATCATGATCAAAATGCTAATTCTTATATAAAAATGGTATATAGTACAAAAAGTAGAAATCTCAAGCTTTAAAATGGTTGCTTTTTCATCAAATTTGGATGAATTTTAGCAAAGTTACAGCAGTTTAACCCTTTGCACTCGGAAGTATTTTAACTCCATAACCAAACTTTTTTTTTCGATCGAGAATATTTCCGTTCTATATGATCTTTTCATTTTGTGGAAATGAAACTGATATAATACCTCATAGAATACTTAAATGTTTGGTAACTAATTTATTGAATGTCAATTTAATAATATAAACAATATTTTGAATAATGGTATAGCAATTTTTAGTGGTGCCTCAGAGTCACCACTGGAGTGCTAAGGGTTAAATATTGAGCGAATTTTAAAATACTTTGGCCGAAGAAATCGGACAAATACCCCACTGTGCGCCACACCGTAACGAAAACAAAACTCGAGTCATCAATAATGATTAACAGTGACCAAAAAAGAAATTCACATCAACGATAATGGATATTCCGAACCGAAAACAATTCTCAGTGTCAATAATACTTATTCGTAACCAGAAATTAACCCTTAGCACTCGAATGGCGACTCAGAGGCGCCACTACAAATAATTATACCATTACTCAAAATATTGTTTATATCATTAAATTTGTTTATATTTCATAAATTACTAAACATTTAAATATTGTGTGAGGTACTATATCAGTTTCATACGCATAAAATGAAAAAAATTATGTACAATGGAAATATTCTTGGTCAGAAGAAATGTTTGATTTTTGAGTTGACATAGCTCCGAGTGCAAAGGGTTAATTCCGTCATCGATAATACTTACTAACAATCAGAACAATTTCAGTTACTCATAATGGTCATTCGTAAACAAAATCATTTAATGAGTAATATTAACTCTTATGCCACAACTTTTAAAATTTTTGTTATAATAATTATAGTCTTTGCTTCCTAGTTATATCACAAAACCCCAAGAGTAGGTACATATCGTTTTGTAGGAGTAACACAATTATTGAGTAAAAATTAAGTACTGTACAGTCATGTACAGATTTTTGATACTGAAAACTGTATACAATCACTCCCATTAATATTCAGACATTCTTAAAAAGACGATAACTTGTTTAACACTAGATTTACGGGGCCCGTCAAAATGACGGATTCAAAAATTTTTAATTCACGATTATTAAGAGTGTAAGAAGGCATTCGTGAGGAATTATTAAATAGATTTATTTTTTTGTGTACATATGACAATAAAAATTGCTGAAGATCTAAGTAAATACAATTTTATTAGTTTTATAAGGCAATGTAAAATGATCAATTTTAGTGCTCCGTAAACCTAGTGTTAATATTGGACCATACGACTTGGACTTTTTTGAAAAGTTAGAATAATTAATCATATTCTAAATATTAAAATATAATTAATATTGAAATTATTGATATTTAGGAATCTGAAAATTAGTAAAATAGATGATATGACTGAAATTATAAAATATAAGATTCTATAAATTTTAAGTTTACTACATGACGTGAAAAAGAAATTTTAAAACAATTGCAATTTGTCGGTATTGTAGAGAAAATACTAAAAGTTGAGTTTTACAATTTTTTTATGTGGCTATATTGAAAATTTAAAACATCCATTTTGTAGATCTTTAATCAATATGTAGATCTTGTATCAATTGTATACATTTTCAAATTTTCATCCAATTTGGATTATATGGAAAACAGCGACAGGCATCGAATGACGTAAGAATCCTTCGATTTCAGATCTACAAAATGTATTTGTTGAATTTTCAATATGGACCCACATAAAACATTTATAAATAACAACTTTTAGTATTTTCTTTGTAATGCCGACCAATTACAATTTTTTCAAAATTTCTGTTTTTCAACGTGCAGTAAACTAATTGTTCTAATTTCTAAAAAAATTCCAAGTCACATGATCCAATATTAAAAACGTAATCGCCTTTCAGAGTGTACGAATATTAATGGGAGTGACTGTACATCCCCGTTCAAAAGACTCAAATTATTAATTTAGTAACAGTAAAATTGTGTAAAATAAAAATTATTATTTAGAAATTTAGGATCATGATATTGAATGTTGTTTAGTATTGAGGCTTATTCAATTCAGATTCTACGAGGGATGTGGTGTACCTCGTTCCAAATCCATTAGCACCGTAGCAGACCACACAACAAAGTGACAACCACGAAATTTCTTAGTCCTGTGGTCTGCACAGTCCATCGGAAGGACGCATGCTCGCTTTTTGTAAGTTCGTTTCCATACCCTGCAGAAAGTTCACAAAGTCAACTGGAAGGGAGCCTTTCCGCGTAGTTCGCTAGTTTTCTTCTGTGGATCTGATGAAAAAATTATCAATCGATTGTACCATCTTCTACAACGGTTCTTGGCTTCGTCGATTATTGAAGACACTCCGAAAGTCTCCGAAAGTTTCCGAAAGTATATTCTCCTGTGTGCTTAATTGATAGACTTGGAACGATCGTGGCGAAGAAATATGTTGCAAACTATAGGTACTATAAGTTCTTGAAACGGCGATGATCTCTTGGTGAGACGTACATGCTTCGTTTCTTACAGTTATACATTGTGAACAGCAAAGACAATAGCATAACAGGATCATCGTAGACATTATAATTGATTGTGCTTCTATATCTTGATTAATCTTCATCGGATTGGAAGGATTGTGTCGACTATACAAGGTGCCTTATTTTAATTCATAGGGTGAACTGTCTAATGAATGGACACTTAAGCTGTAATTTTTTTGGAATTACACTATTCGCAAATCATTATTTAATTTCCTGAGTGCTGTTTCTATAAAACGGCTGTGTCATTGTTAAGATCTTACATTCCAGAACACAATTCTAACGATATTTGCTGTTTACAGCTTGTATTAAAAATCTAGCATAGCATTTGTGGGGATATAAGGGGAAACAAAAGTGTATGAAGTGAATTTGGTTTGTATGTTAAAATGAAATGAATGAACATGAAGAAGTAACGTTGTTATTCTAAAAAGTATAAATAAATGTTAATTTTTTTCTTCTAATACGAATTGTGTTCGTTCATTCGGAGGCGTTCATTTAGTGGAGACATCACCCTATATGAAATTACACCATACTTCTATAGATTATCAGTGAACACGTAATTACATATGACACGAAAAATATCGACAAGTTTGTCAAAAATCAATATAGGATGAGTTATATTTAATTATTAATCTTTCATGGCCAGTAAAACGGATAGGTACCCGGCAGAAGTCTTTACTACCTGAAAAAAAGATTTATTCTCTTGTAGCTCTTCTTATGACGTAATAATATGTAATAGCACACGTAGCAGACTATTAAATTGCCAGAGTGCAAGACATATTAATCATTTCTTTGTTACTGGTATAAGGAATCTTTTGTTATTAATTTATTGGCAACTCACAGCGTTAAAAAGCTCAAGGGAGAAAGGTCTAAATTTTCCGGCAGTTATTTTCAAAGAATCACGTGCCCGGTGCATTATAATAATTATTAAAGCCGCTTGTTTCGGCGGTAGATCGTACCAAATACAATCGTACGCTGATTGACCTATTCCGGTACTCTAAAAATTTAAACATTGTTATTCTATAGTGTAGAGAAATATTGAAATTCATTTTTTAACACTAGATTTACGGGGCCCGTCAAAATGACGGATTCAAAAATTTTTAATTTACGATTATTAAGAGTGTAAGGAATTATTAAGTAGATTTATTTGTTTGTGTACATATTACAATAAAAATCGCTGAAGATCTAAGTAAATACAATTTTATTCTTTTTATAAAGCAATGTAAAATAATCAATTTTAGTTCTCCGTAAACCTAGTGTTAAATAAGTTCATTGAACTTGCCTTAACGTCCGCGAGTATTCAGACACTTACGATTAACTAATATTCGAGTATATAATTTAATACTCTTTTAAACATTATAGTCGTTACTCACTTCTTGAACAAGTATCTCCCCAACGTAACAGTAAATAAAGAAGTGCAACGTCGAGTTTGTCACGTGCATGAAACAAAAAATCATCTCATAAATGGACACCTTTTCCTCCTGTTGGTCTACAGACTAAAAGAAAACTGTGCAACAAACATTGTCTTCGAGAAACAATAATTCGATCTAGTTTCCATAGACGTACGTTTATCAAGCGATATCCAGTCAAACAGATAATCATCGCGCACATCACAGTTTGCACAAGCAGCAACAGATTGAAACAGTCTTCCACAGTCACTGCAAACCTTGAAAACAAAATTTCACAGACATTTTTATAATTGGCATCTATCCCGTTTTACATTAATAATTACTAAAACATCTCAATCATTATAAGATGGCTATCAACAATCAAGGTCTTGACCAAATCTAATGTCCTTTTTCAGAAAACAACTTTCTAAGACCGAAGATATAATTCCGCCATTTTTCAATATTTCAAAACAAAGAAATTACTACAAGTTGCATAACATATAAACTTTTAAGTCATATGATTGTTTAACATGTTCAGCGCCCACTCCGCAATCATAAAAATTACACAAAATCAAAGCAATATATTTAATAAAACAAAAACTAAGAAGTTTAGTTTTGTGATATTAATTACTGTTTCAAACCTCTTCTATTCCTCAGATCGTAAGGAAATTTTGTACACTCAATCTACCAACGTAAAAATTCATTTTCAATTCTGTATAAATAATTCCGTCACCCAGATATGGGTAACATGGCGCTGAACGTGTTAACAAGATTGCAACGCTATAATCCTCTGCAGTTTACATCGTATGGTATAGTCGATGATCAAAATCGTGCAACGATCTGCCCGGTTCGTCGTTCGGTCAGTCTGCGATTTCGCTCTAAACACGTTAAAAGATGATTCTAAAGACTAAATCCCACATGGATTCCAAGATTGAAGCTTTCTCTTCCTAACGTGTCCCACAAAATTGACCTACAACTTTTTCTAGTCGTTTTACCGAGCTTTTGAACAAAGGTTGTACCATTAGGCATTGACACGACCAAACTTGGTCGTCATTTTTCTTTTCCGAAAACGACTAAAAAAATCGTACATCATATTTGCAGGTGTCGTTGTAAAGAGAAAGCTTCAATCTTCAAATCTGTTGTTTGATTCAGTCACTAAAAAAATTTGTTGACGATTTTAGAGATGTTTCAATGGCCAGTTCCGTTTGCTTCAGTGGACATCTTTAACGCGTTCAGCGCCCACTCCACAATCATAAAAATTACACAAAATCAAAGCAATATATTTAATAAAACAAAAACTAAAAAGTTTAGTTTTGTGATATTAATTACTGTTTCAAACCTCTTCTATTCCTCAGATCGTAAGAAAATTTTCTACACTCAATCTACCAACGTAAAAATTTATTTTCAATTCTGTATAAATAATTCCGTCACCCAGATATGGGTAACATGGCCCTGAACGTGTTAACAAGAAAACTTTCATTGACTGTTTCAGAAAAAATTCGTAAGGATCGTGTTCTTTCGGTACTGTTAACCAGGCCCCTAATGAATGGTGGATACCTCGCTAGATTGATGTGCCTGTGCACAATGTAGACGATTCTTCTCTTGAGCTTCGTCTTATGGTTCCTGTTAGCGAGATCTTCAAGAGCGTTCCTGAGAATGGACAATTGTCCACACAAATGTAGCACGAGGACAGCCATGAAGGTGTCGAAGCTGGAGTAGCAAAGCGTCATGGACGCCATGCCCATGAACTGTCCCATCCAGGTGATCTGCAAGTTGGGACTCTTCTCTGTGTCGTACGGAAAGATCGATGGGTGTAGGAGTCCCTTTAATTCGGACTCCGCGGTGTTCTCAATGCCGCTCATTACTTGCAGAACCACGAATGCGGCAAACATTATGTAAGTGAAGATGGACAGCACGATCGATATTGATCGACTTTTTGTTGCGTTCTTCCACATCACTTGATAATCCGATTTCGAATGCGACGCGGACCAGTCGGTCAACAATTGTTCGAGCAACAGCGAGAGTGCTGGAAAAACAATAGCTTAACACTATTTCTAACAAATCTGTCAAAATACAACTTTTAAAATGTTTAGATTGATTGTTAAAATCCTTAGGAAAATGTGATGGGGACCGCCTGTATATACAACATAAGTTTGATTTAACACTGCTTTAGACTCTATAATTATCTTAGCTAATAAATAGATATCCATTGAATGTTTATATTGATGTGGAGAATAGAGAGTAGCTAAACTTGACGATTAGTACCATTATTAACCCTTTCGCTACGAGCGTCGCCTATAGACGACATCCGCGCGACGACCTGTGTGTACGAGTGTCGCCTATAGACGACGTCAGCGTAATACCACTTGACCATGAGCCCCGCGAAATATAAACATGCATATAAAAATTTGTTGTTGTATAACACTTAAGGAATCGTACGATCCGAATAATAGTTAGGCTGCACCGTAAGATGCAAGTCCGAACACCAGTTTACCTAAGCGCAACATGCACACTTTCCGGCGCAGTGCTCCGTTCAGTACCGCTACTCCGGCGGCACGGTGCACAGTGGTTCCAAATCCCGAAAACGCGGCCAAAACCTCAAAAATAAACTACCTCCTAGGAGTTTGTAATTGTAGGGCTTGGTAAAGTGACGATACGACCACTGAATGCCAGCAGGGAAAAAGGTAAAAACTTTATGGTGCGGTTCAGTAGTCGGTTCAAAGTTAGCCTTCGTTCGATGAGCATTTGTCGCGCGCATTAGTAGGAAATTGAACGCACCCTTCTAAAGTGCATAACTTTCAAAATAGTGCATCAATTTCAATTCTGCAAAATGGATGTTGTTCCTGGAAGTAAGTAGAATGTTTATCGGTTTTTGTATCTCCAAAATTGTTAGTCATTACGTTACACGATGGAAATATTCTTTGGAAAACGTAGAAGGTAAAACTTGATGCGCGTATTGTAGAAACGTAGACATAAGTTAAAAGTTCCACGGAGTACCACCAAAATTCCTTTTCTGACGTGTTGCTAATACATTTATCATTCAAAATTTATGTAAAGCAACTGCCACTAGGCGCCACTCTGCTCGTACGAGGGTAAACTTTGTTTCTTTCCTATGGATTTTAAAAATGCGATTTTACAATTGTTAGTAAGCATTTCTTTATAATCATTGTGAATTGAATAGATATCTGCTGCGATTCGGATGATTAAATCTTACGTACATAATTTATTGTACAATTATACTAATTCTTGATATACAAAGTGCAATTTTGCTTGTCATTTATACATTTTTACCTATCAACCACTCAAAACACATTTAATGCGAATTGCTGTCTAAATTTTAATCGGCCATTTTGTTTTTTGGAATTTAAACTTCATATTCGTAATCAGCGACCCCAAAGACCCCAAAAAGATCATTTTCCGAGCAGGCATAACCATTTTTTATGTACATGTCCACCATATTGGATCCGCCATTTTGTTTTTTGGAATTTCAACTTCATATTCGTAATCAGCGACCTCGAAATCCCCCGAATACGAATTTTTGAGTGCATTAAAGTACGTTTAGAGGTTTCAGCCGTGTTTTCGGGATTTGGGACCACTGTGTGCCGTAGCGAAAGGGTTGATATTGTAAATATTTTTCTTTCTTAGGATGCAAACTGGGTTAACATAGACGAAGCCTAAATTAACCTACCCTCCCTTGTTTGGACGATTGAGAAAGGAAAATGTAGCCTACCCTTTCTGTGATGTCGCAGAGAAGCGTGCTTGGACAACGCGAAAAAGACTGGTGCAGTTATCGACAGATTCTCGATCGCCTCGTCCAAATTCCTCGATCTTAGTATCAAATACGCCGTTTGAGGAATGGACATAAACATAAGCACCACAAAGACCGTCGACCAGTACACGAAAGACGATATTTGACGCGAACGTTCTGCTTTAACTCGTGGATCTGGCCAAACGCCGAGCACAATCAAATTGTACTTAGTCAATCCCATTGCGAAATCCATTTCCCGTTTACTTCTATGGCAAATGGCACTTTTCAATTATTCTGCCGCACTATAATCACAAAACTCAATTTCAGGAGCAAGATATCGATATTCGTAAAACTAGTAATGAATTTGTTTGCAACCAGATGCAATCATTTGATATCTTAAAATCTAATACTATGATTAGATAATGCTAATATTATATTATTACAATGACACAAGAATACCGTAAGTGTATATTAACACTAGAACTACCGGACAAGTCAAAATGACTGGTTTCTAAATTTTTCTTTTACGAATATTAAAATTATAAAAATATTTTCCGGAGTAATGTTTTCGTCAACTTCTCTATTAGAGTACATATTTAAACAAAAGTTATACGGAAGTTGAATAAATGCATTCTCGTCGTTATTAGAAGGCAATATACACCAGTCGCGTTTAGCGCTCGGTAGTTCTAGTGTTAAATATTATTTATTCTCAAATTACCGTTGTATTGAAACGCGAAGGAATTCTTTTACTAAATCTTTCTACTTGGAGATTTTCGAATGATTTCATGTGATTGCACGTAGTTTCCTCGAATGCTCGCAGGCCAAGGATATTTCAGCAGCCACACTATCAGATTGCGGCGCAACCCGTTACAAGACATGAAGTTCATTACGCATTCCCATTTCTCGCACGAAAGCGGTTACCGATGGGAAGTTTTAATAGCAACAATCTGAAGTTCAAATCTAGAGGTTCTAGAAGTTCAAATTGCAGGGTAGCCTCCCTCGCGAACTCTTTTCGTCCGTCTGGCGAAACGAAATTGCAGTCTGTGTCGCAAAAGTCTGGGAGCACCATCTGTGAGAAACGTATCTAATGCCGAAGAAATTACGCTAGCAGACTCACGTGCTACTTTATAAATAGGAACACACCAATTTAACCCCTTGCACTGTGATTTATTTTACGGTTACAGTGATTAGAACTTGATTGTCGTCCATCATTTCTTAGAACGAAAAGAAAATCTAAAATTATATGCTTATATATTCCCCAAATGGCTATATATCGACAGCAACAAAATACAATATTATTTCGCTTCAAAGGAAATTAATAATTTACATGTTCAGTAGATGTTGTTCGAAATTCTTTTCACGAGTCTGACACGTTATTATAGTGCAAGGGTTTAAACGATATTATTATTCATCGATAATTCGAAAGTGCTAGTAAGTATTATTATTTTACGCTTAAAGTTACCATTGAGAAACAAGGTTTAGTACAAAATGAAACGTTTATTTATCCGTCACAATAAAAAAAGGAAACAAAACACGTTTATTACTAACCTACACGTACATTCGATGCATTTTTTTGAGAAACCCGAACTCCCCGCGCATGAAATGGGAACAAAATAAATATTATTTGCAGCAATGTCCGCGATCGAAATCTTCCGGGTGTTGAATGAACATGTCGACAACCAGGCGATCGAGTGAAAGTGAAGACCCATTGGGAAACTCAAATTTGACCCGAATCTCGTGTTCGACTCGCGTCATAGTGAACGCGAGCGAAATTAATCTACCGGCTAAATGGTTTAGGTCAAGTTTAGGCTGCCCGGTACTCTGTGGGTCTTCGAGTCGATTGCCGTTCTCGAAAATTTATCTTATTCTATGGTCCCTTAAAATTAGTAGCTCAGACATTAAATAAAGTGGCAGGTATGTACACTTTTGGCTCGAGACCAGTTCGCGGTCTCTTCTCCGGAAACCTCCGCAAAAGGAAGAACGATAGAGAATGGTCCAATGGTCTCAATCATGTTGAAAAATCTAATATCAATTCTATAAAATTCCAGTGGCACGATGATTCGAAAAGCATATGCTAACTGGATGAAATTCAAGATTTGCATCAGAAATAACTTTCTACGTACTCGTTTGGAGCTCGATATTAAATTGTAAAACAAAAACATTACCATTCTAAGACTATAAAATTAACCATTTCCTTCCATTCTTCTTTTTCTTTACCCTCAATTTTCCCCCTTAGTTCTTCGGCTAAATCAGTGTCGTTAGTTTCAGAAATTCTTCTGAAGTCGGAGCCTGTCGGTGTTTCAGAATACGGATAATCGACTAACTGATTATTTAAAAATCAGTCTGATTCATAATACCGATTGTCGGGGGCCTAAAGTCTTTTCAGCGGTACGATATATCAACAACTTTCCCTTGTTTAATTTTACAGACAAATTTCAAGAAAATTTGCGAACATAAAATAAAACTGTGGTCCAAGCTGATCTAATTCGAAAATTCCAAGAGCACTCATTCTGAAAGACCGTGTGTGCCCTACTCTACTGTTCGATATCGAAGGTTCACTGTTGGCCGCTAGAATTCTACTGGGACTCCGATCGAGTCTGCAACCTATCGATACCGATCACACGAAGCCGAATGGAATCAAATTCGTTTGTAATCTTATAGCGCGCACCGAGTCTGTTTTCACCGGCCCGATATTAAATTGTAAAACAAAAACATTAGCATTCTAAACGCGCGACTATAAAATTAACCATTTCCTTCCATTCTTCTTTTTCCTTACCCTCAATTTTCCCCCTTAGTTCTTCGGCTAAATCAGTGTCGTTAGTTTCAGAAATTCTTCTGCAGTCGGAGCCTGTCGGTGTTTCGGAATACGGATAATCGACTAACTGATTATTTAAAAATCAGTCTGATTTATAATACCGATTGTCGGGGGCCTAAAGTCTTTTCAGCGGTACGATATATCAACAACTTTCCCTTGTTTAATTTTACAGACAAATTTCAAGAAAATTTGCGAACATAAAATAAAACTGTGGTCCAAGCTGATCTAATTCGAAAATTCCAAGAGCACTCATTCTGAAAGACCGTGTGTGCCCTACTCTACTGTTCGATATCGAAGGTTCACTGTTGGCCGCTAGAATTCTACTGGGACTCCGATCGAGTCTGCAACCTATCGATACCGATCACGCGAAGCCGAACGGAATCAAATTCGTTTGTAATCTTATAGCGCGCACCGAGTCTGCTTTCACCGGCCCGATATTAAATTGTAAAACAAAAACATTACCATTCTAAACGCGCGACTATAAAATTAACCATTTCCTTCCATTCTTCTTTTTCCTTACCCTCAATTTTCCCCCTTAGTTCTTCGGCTAAATCAGTGTCGTTAGTTTCAGAAATTCTTCTGCAGTCGGAGCCTATCGGTGTTTCAGAATACGGATAATCGACTAACTGATTATTTAAAAATCAGTCTGATTCATAATACCGATTGTCGGGGGCCTAAAGTCTTTTCAGCGGTACGATATATCAACAACTTTCCCTTGTTTAATTTTACAGACAAATTTCAAGAAAATTTGCGAACATAAAATAAAACTGTGGTCCAAGCTGATCTAATTCGAAAATTCCAAGAGCACTCATTCTGAAAGACCGTGTGTGCCCTACTCTACTGTTCGATATCGAAGGTTCACTGTTGGCCGCTAGAATTCTACTGGGACTCCGATCGAGTCTGCAACCTATCGATACCGATCACACGAAGCCGAACGGAATCAAAATTCGTTTGTAATCTTATAGCGCGCACCGAGTCTGCTTTCACCGGCCCCCGGGAGACAGCTAGCGATTTATCAGCGTCGCTTTCCACGATCGAGGCGTCTTCAGCGAATTTAGAAGAACACGTTGCCGGGCCTGGCCTGGGGACACAGAAAGCTGGAACAATCGTGCCTCCTCACGGCGTCCATGACCTCCTGGAAGTGGTTGGACACCTGGACAGCAGCCCCCGGCTGAATTCTACAAAGGTATGCAAACGGCAAGCGATTAATGGTCGATAGAGATTCATTAGAAAGCACGCGGGAATAAAACGCCGGGACACGAAAGTTGGGCGATATAATTGATAGCCAACGGAGTAAGGCGATGTCTCTGTAATTGGCAGCAGTGCTGTTCCAACTTGTTGATAAATTGTCGGGTGAAAAAAGCCGCCTGTCACCGAGTCGAAAGCTGGCATTGAATCACATTCGATCGGATGGAATCGGCATGAAGGATTAGCTGATATTAGAGGAGACGTTTCTGATGGGATCAATGAACTCCTGAGACACGATTACAGATTCGAATCGCGTCAAGGAAAATTTAAGCTTAATATTCTATATGCAAACGATCTCGAATTTTTGCCGTGGTCATCCTAGTAGCATTTATGGTTGGCCAACGGTGGCAAACGGTTGGGAGTTAGTTGGGATATGGTTAGTGGTTTTGCCTACAGATCCCCAACGTAGGGCCGACGACGAAAAATGATGTGAATTTGCCAACGAATATCCAACGTTGGGCCTACAGATATTAACCCTTTGCACTCGGAGCTATTTCAACTAAAAAATCAAACTTCTAACCTAGAATATTTTCATCGTACATAAGTTTTTTTCATTATATGCGTACGAAACTGATACAGTACCTCATACCCCTAGTAGCATTTATGCACATTGGTGCATCAACTATCGCGCAAAAATAAAAAATTGTGAGTATATTTAGAAATATGAAAAAAAATGAATTTGGAATATATCATGTTTTTGGTTGCAGCAGCATAACATTTCTGGTGTTTGTTAGACGATATATTCAAATGTTGGCAGATTTTCGTTGGGCCAATGTAGTATCACCGTCGTAAATTTCACGTTATTTAACCAACCATAATATCTGTAGACCCAACGTTGGATATTCGTTGGGAAATTCACATAATTTTTCGTCATCGGCCCTACGTTGGGGATCTGTAGGCAAAATCACTAACCATATCCCAACTAACTCCCAACCGTTGGTCAACCATAAATGCTACTAGGGACGAGAGTACAAAACTTTCTTTTTGTTCCAATTTTTACCGTGGAGATGAATTGTTTAAATATTATTTATGATATTCTGTGAAAACAACCGTAAAAGAGAAGATCAGAACAAACGTATTATAGCGGCGCGACGTAAGCTCCAAGTTGGTTATAAACGTTGGCCCTACGTTGACCGCAATCGTTGGCCCAACGAAGAAAATGGCGGCATTTCTAACGGTTGGCCAACGAATACTGCAACGTAGGTCCAACGAAATGCCAACCATAAATGCTACTAGGGCAGCGTGTTCCACGTGTAAAATTAAGATGAAGACATAAAATCGGTATCGAAAGAGTCACGTTGGCCATACGGAACCGTAGCATGAGACAGATAACTTTCTTCCAGCTTTCGCCGACGACGTCCTACTGACTGATTCGACTTTTACCTCTTAGCACAGTTTCACTCCATGCATGCAGTGTACGGCATGTCACGCACCGAGCAAGCAAGCCTTAGGAACAGCCCGTGAACAAACGCCACGAATTAAACGAGCACGGATCGCTCCTAATCGAGGCGTTGCTTGCGTCTTCTTCCGCCATAGAAACCGTCCCCGTTCCCTTGTTTCTTCCCAACGAATAGACTATTTCTGCAAACTAACTTGAAAGAACTGCGCGCAATTAGAACTGTATTGGCCAACTGGGCCTAACATGGAACTAACATTGTTTTAAAAATAATAATTATACCGCGTAGCTTCATGCGAAATAAAAAGCCTGGGCATCGATTGCTAGAAAAAGGAACTGCACAGGTTTCTCCTCTCAATCATCTTAGCATGTTACAAATAGATAGGTACTGATATTTGATCCCCTCAGGGTTTCAAAATCCACTTTACCATTCTCCCCCTTTTTACACTTTGTCCACTCTCATCCAACGCCAATGTTCAGATTATTTCAGCCTACTTTTCAACGGGACCTACTGTTTATTACGGTGGGTTCCGAACCACCATGGTCAACGACACAGTATAATATCACATAGAAGAATATTTCCAAAGGTGACGGCGGTGGGATTTCAACTCACGATCACAGTGTTTGTAGTCGCGCGCTCTATCCACTGAACCACTGCGCGCCCAGCATGTTACAAATAATCAAGATGAAAATGTTAGTTGGTTACTCGCAGCTAATATATCTACAAAAAGGTTCGCCAAAAAATTAATCCTGTTTCATCGCCTAGCAACAAATTTAGTGGCATTCGTTTCCGTCAGGTCGTCCGTTTCCCGTGAAAATGAAAGCTCATTGTATCCATCTGCCAAACATAGTCAGCTACATACAGTGAAGAGCAAAACTGAATCAGCACCATTTGAAACAGTATTACTTTTTTAAAATTACTTTTACAAATGACTCGAGTGTTTTTGAGAAGTTGGAAGGATTATTTTATTACAAGATGAGTAAAAAACTTTTGAAAAAAATTGCAATTAGTCGGAACCGCGGAAAAAGTAGTAAAAATTGACCTTTACGACTTCTTTATCAGGGCCTGTATTGAAAATTTAAAAAATTGATAATGTACACTCAAATAAATTATATATATGCTGAAAATTTCATCGGTATTGGTTAATTGGTTTATGAGTTATAAACGATTGAAAGTGATAATAATTGCAGTTATAAATCGAAAATCGTGAAAAACTGCAATTATTACCACTTTCAATCGTTTCTAACTCATAAACCAATTAACCAATATCGATGAAATTTTCAGCATATATATAATTTATTTGAGTGAACATTATCAATTTTTTAAATTTTCAATACAGACCCTGATAAAAAAGTCGTAAAAGTCAACATTTACTATTTTTTCATCGGTTCCGACTAATTGCAATTTTTTCAAAAGTTCTTTTACTCATCTTGTAATAAAATAATCCTTTCAACTTCTCAAGAACACTCGAGTCATCTGTACCAATTTTAAAAAAGTTATGCTGTTTCAAATGGTGTTGATTCAGTTTTGCTCTTCACTGTAACTGTATGCTAACCGGGACATCGTTATTATATCACTAGGATAGAACAACGCGACTTCCGGTTGTTCTGTAACGCTCGACGCGGTTCTTTTCTTAAAAAGGAATTCCCACGGACACCCGCCACCGGTATTCAGTACGTCGAACTACTCACAGATCCAGAAGAGCGGCCATTTTCTTCTCCATTATAATGGCGGCGTCGGAATCTCTCTGAATCATGGCGTCGCAGAATATTCTCTTCGCGCAAGGAGTATTGCTCCAGTCTCCGTCTATGCGCGCTACCTCGGCCACTTCCGCGTTCTCCAAATTCTGAAGAGCGTCCTCCAGTTCCTGATCGATCTCCGCGCTCCGTTTCCTCCTTCTCTCGTCCCTACCGTCCACGGTGTTCCTCTGTTCTCGCACGGTAGATCTCTGTTCTTCGTTGATCGCTTCACCGTTCAGCGTATTCTCCTTCGAACTGTCGACGTTCAAGCGATTCTTGAAGAGAAGATCCGTGGCCGTAGTATCGTCTCCCACCACCAGAATCGACGCGTCCTTCGCATCCTCCACTTCTCGACTTTGCTCCTGAGTTTTCCTTGGAATGACGAGCTCGGTCACGTCGATGCTCCCATCACGAACCGGTAGATCGATCTCCACGATCTCGCTGATGGAATCAGCACCTTTCCTCTGGAACCGTTTGCTCCGGACTAGATTCCTGAGGTTCCCATCTGCCTGGAAGACATCCAAATAGTCCACGCTCCGCCTTTTCCTGTTCCTCGATTCCGTCCGCGTCTTTGGACCTTCTTGGAGGATCACCAGGACACCATCCTTGTCGTATAAAGCCTTAGAATTATCGTTAGCACCGTCGTTCGTCGACGCGTTGTCCAGGAAGTACACGGTTTCCCCGAGACTCTCGGCTCCGTTTCGTTGATCCTTCCTGACAAATGGTTGATCCAGAGCTCTTTGATACTCTATCTTGGACCCGATCCCGCTGTTCGATCGCTTCAGAACGTCAACGTCCAGATACCTGCCCACAGCCACAGCTCCGATACCCAAAGCCGCGCCGGACGCCACCAATCCCAGCGCTGGGATCAGGATACTGGTCCCGGAAGCGACAGTGCCAACCTTGTCCTGAGCTTCTTTGCCCTTGGAGAGGCCGAGGTTCTGGGAGATTTTATGCGTAGCCTCGACGAGAGGATCGATCACCGGCCGAGTGAACTGCGAGACCCTCTCCACGCCGTTCGAGAACTGGCTCTTCAAGTTCTCCGATATTTTCATCCAGAACGGCGCGTCGTTCGGCCTCTTCAAACCGTAGAAGTGCTGGTTAGGGTAATAGTTCTTCGTCGTGTAGCTATCGACGATGTTCTTGTCGTTCAACACGTACTTCTTCTTCTGTCGTTGCTCCGTGAACGAGTACTGATTCTCGGGGAAGTTGTCCGGACGTTTCTTCTCGTTCTTCAGGATCTTGGCCGGCTGTACGCCTAACTCCGGGTGAGCGTATTGAAGAACGGGCGCTCTGGCGCCGGGTTTCAAGGCTACGGGCGCGATCTTCTGGCTTTCCGGGGTGTAGAGCTGAGAGACTGGATACACGGCGACACCATCGGGATGCAGCATCCTCTTGTGAACGCTGGCGCGGTAGTTGTCGTTCCTCGGCTCGTACACCTCGGCCTTCAACGCCTCGTTCTTGTAGTTCTGCGGGTCCCACTCGAAGAACACGTTCTTCCCCTCCTCGTCCATGTCCTTGCCGTACCTGTCAATCGAATCGAGCAAACGTGTCATTCGTTTATCGCTGCAATGATCGGCATTGGGTGCAATAGAACAATTAGCCATCCTTCAATTTCTGCGAGTGTATTTACCTTTTGTTAACGTTCCTGAAGAACCTCTCGAATCCTTGTTTCTCCCCGTTCTCCGCCTGGTAGAAGCTGGAAGAGGGGTCCAAACTGTCCATGGTCGTTCCTTCGCGGATTAGCTTGTTGTTGATCACTCTAGCGTTGCGCCAGGTCTGTACCTTGTCGATGGGCTCGTCGGGAACCCTTTTCCCATGGATGACAGGCGTGCCGTCCCTGTCAATGGTCATCGGAGTCCTCTTCTGGCCGGTCTTCACGTTGATTTCCGAGCGAACGATCACCTCCGGAGGCACGTTCTTAGCGTCCCTGTTCTTCGAGAGGTTTGCACCTATGTTGGTCCTAGTTGAACGGATCTGATGAGGCAGGAAGGTGTATCGAGTCGTTTCATCGTTCTGCTCGTTCATGGGCAGGTTCTTCTGCGATCTATCCTGGAAATGCCTGATGAGGAGTAGTCCATCGGTTGGAAACGCCGAGTCGAACCTCGCGTAGTTGTTTCTTTCATCCGGGTTGCTCTTCAGGGTGCTGGGAAGAGGCTTCCAGTTCTGATATTCTTCCGTGGTCGATTCCTCCAAGCGTACAGCTCTGCCATCGGTTCCAAGAGGCGTCCAATCATCGTAATCGATATTCTTTTCCCTAAGTGCCTGTTCTCTGCCAGGGAGTAGTGGTTTTTCCTCTTCGGTACTGCTCGCCGTGCTCGAAACTATCTTTTTGTTGTCCGAGTCGGACAGCTTCGCCCTGAGCTGCTCGATCTGAGCCTCCTCGAGCTTTCTTACCTCTTCCTTACTCTTCGTCTCGTTCTTACCGAATTTGGATGGTTCTACAGAGCTTTCGTTCGTCGCCACCAGAACTGTCTTCGTCTCCAGAGGATTGCTAGAGACGTCGTGGGTGTTCAGGCTCTCGGGAACTGATTTTTCCCTCCGTTTTACGATCAGAGTAGCCACGCTGCCCTCGCTCGTCCGCACCTTCAGCTCCTCCGTCTCGCCTGGAAGACTCCTCGACACTTTCAACATCGTTCGCGCGTAGCTAGGCTTCGGGATGTCAGCCGAGGATGAGATCGCTATGACCAAGCCGAAGAGCGACAACAGAAACGACACCTGGAACACGTAATGAAATGAAAAAGCCGTTACCACAGCCGAAGAAGCTTCGAAAGCATTGCAGACGCTAGCATCATCGGAACGGCAAAGACCTAACCTAAACCCCCTGGCGAAGCTTGTAAGACCCTTCCACTGATAACTAGGTATGTGCGAGAAACGAAAATATCGGGAACCCGATGGTCGGGACAAGTCGGGAAGAGGTCGAGTCGGGTCGGGTTTCCCGAAAATCTCAAGATTCCTGAAAAAATCGGGTTTCCCGAAAATTTCGAGATTCCCAAAGCAATCAGGTTTCCGAAAATTTCGAGATTCCCGAAAATCTCAAGATTCCTGAAAAAATCGGGTTTCCCGAAAATTTCGAGATTCCCAAAGCAATCAGATTTCCGAAAATTTCGAGATTCCCGAAAATCTCAAAATTCCTGAAAAAATCGGGTTTCCCGAAAATTTTGAGATTCCCAAAGCAATCAGGTTTCCGAAAATTTCGAGATTCCCGAAAATTTCGAGATTCCTGAAAAAATCGGGTTTCCCGAAAATTTCGATATTCCCAAAGCAATCAGGTTTCCGAAAATTTCGAGATTCCCGAAAATCTCAAGATTCCTGAAAAAATCGGGTTTCCCGAAAATTTCGAGATTCCCAAAGCAATCAGGTTTCCGAAAATTTCGAGATTCCCGAAAATCTCAAGATTCCTGAAAAAATCGGGTTTCCCGAAAATTTCGAGATTCCCAAAGCAATCAGGTTTCCGAAAATTTCGAGATTCCCGAAAATCTCAAAATTCCTGAAAAAATCGGGTTTCCCGAAAATTTTGAGATTCCCAAAGCAATCAGGTTTCCGAAAATTTCGAGATTCCCGAAAATTTCGAGATTCCTGAAAAAATCGGGTTTCCCGAAAATTTCGATATTCCCAAAGCAATCAGGTTTCCGAAAATTTCGAGATTCTCGAAAACCTCAAGATTCCTGAAAAAATCGGGTTTCCCGAAAATTTCGAGATTCCCAAAGCAATCAGGTTTCCGAAAATTTCGAGATTCCCGAAAATCTCAAAATTCCTGAAAAAATCGGGTTTCCCGAAAATTTCTGGATTCCCAATGCAATCAGGTTTCCGAAAATTTCGAGATTCCCGAAAATCTCAAGATTCCTGAAAAAATCGGGTTTCCCGAAAATTTCGAGATTCCCAAAGCAATCGGGTTCTCCAAAATTTCGAGATTCCCGAAAGAGTCGAGTTTCCCGAAAATCTCGAGATTCCCGAAAATTTTGAGAACTCGGCAACCGTTTCCCGAACGACTGTGCAGGGCTATATTATATATAAATATAGTCACACGCGTCTTTACCACTCTTGAAAAGAATTCGTAATAGACAACATTCTTTCAATTTCTTCTCTCAGTTTCCGTGAAGTTATTAGAAACACGGACTTCAAGAATCGTGTACCCTCGTGTGAACAAACGTGTGACCGCGTGCTTAGTACTTCGACATTGTGCACGCCGTTGAGCAGTATCGCTGAGAATCCCGATGATTCGGGAATCCCGATTCATTCGAGAATCCCGACATTTTCGGGAACCCGTCCCGATTCCGAAAAAATTCTGTGTTCCCGACCCGACCCGATATTTCGGGTTCTCGCACACTTCTATTGATAACACACGCTCTGCCATTTAATTCGGAGTATAGCCACCCTATCTGCCATCTCGGTGTTCTTCGCCTTTTCTATCTGAATGACCAATTGTTCGTGGCTGGAATCTATTCTTCCTTTCTTTCCGACCTCCCCAGGCTCGTCTAGGAAGCGCGATGCGTTCTCGCTAACAACAAACTTGTTTTATGTAACGACTAATGTGTTACGCGGCTGCACCTCGATGGTAATAAGCCTACCGGAAGCCCATTGTGCCTTCCACGATCCCAAGCGAACGTAATGCGCGCAAACGAACACCGTAAACGGCAGACATCGTCTTGCGTCTGACCCACTTTTCATTCTAGCGTCGCCACTGCTAGCTTGCGACTTCGAAATTCGAAGATTCGAAGATTCGAAAGTGGAACATTTTGGACACGATCTCGGCAGAACGCGCATTTTAGCGGTATGCTTGATCATCGGACGCGGGCTTTCGAGGTCATTAAAAAAAAGTGCAATCGCGCACTTTCTACGTGAGTCGTTGCATCGGCCGGAAAAGGGAAGGGTCCGCGAACTTGTGTCTTATCAAGCTGCTGAACTTTCTCTCGCGTTGTTCCCTTTTAGCTCGTCTTGGGAACTGTCTATAAATGGGAGTGCTGTTAGAGCAATTCTGTGATCATTCGATGCGGTTTAAACCTGAAAACATGACGCAATTTCAACCATGTTAGCTTGTTTAACACTTTGACTGCCAAAGCAGCGACCTCAAAAATTTCATAAAATCGAAACAATATATTTAATAAAATAATGATTACAGAATTAAAATGTGTGACACTGAGTAACGTTTTAACCTTCTTGCATTTTCCAGATATTAACCAAATTTGATACAATGATTACATTAGCGTAATAATTAATTTTTAAATATGGACAAATAATTCCGTCACCCATATATAGGTGACACGGCAGTCAACGTGTTAATTCGCGTTAAGTCTCGGTCCTTACTTTCAACTGTTTTCTATTTATTTTTGTATCTGTCAGAACATTTCTGTGCTTTGAGATGAAAATGCTGTTATCGTTTCGATGAGTTTGCATGATTGATAAGAGATTGTAATAGTTGGCGTTTGCCGGAAATGAAGTATCAAGAATCGATGCATCGTAACGAGAGATTCGAGGGTCCGCTCGATCCGAGACGGTAATCGCGGCGAGAGAAATTTAATAGCTCGCTGAAATTACCGACATTCTTTCCCGAGATTAGAAAATAGCGATGCAGTAACCGACCGGTTGTATACTTTCTATTATTAAGTCGAGAATTTATTCATCGCGATTGAATCGACGCCGAGATGTCCTACGGATTCCATTGTTCCATCGCGCTTCCGTCTCTTCGTTCTTATGAGTCTTGCTATAATAGCAGCTGAACTATTAGGATGTCCCAGAAAACGTGTATTAAAAAATCGATTGCATTAAAATGAATACAGTTGGCGAAGGATTTCTCCGTTTCGATTCGCGATCGTCTAACCGCGACCTAAAGAAATGTTGCCTAGCGGAAGCCTATTAATAAGTTTCTTAATGACTGTGCTATCTTCGAAAGATGATATTTCGTTTTACGAGAGAAATTGCTATCGCCATTGAACACCTTAATCGTAGATGAACCGGTATGATAATTATTCAGTAAGTTTCGATGAATTTCCTATGGATCTAGAACTTCGTACAATCTTTAATGAAATTAACATTACCGATAGTTTTTTGCAAATATCTCGAAAACTAAAAGCGACACCTCTATATTGGAAAAGGAAAAAGTTGTTCAGAATGTGTTGCTCCATAACATATTAACCCTTTGCACTCGGAACTATTTTAACTCGAAAACTAAACTTTTCTTTCGTAGTAGAATATTTCCATGCTATATGATTTTTGCATTTTATCGATATGAAACTGATGCAATTTACTCATACAGTACTTAAATGTTTAGTACTTTACTAAGTTTAAATAAATTTAATAATGTACCGAATATTTTGAATAATAACATAGCAATTTTTAATGGCGCCGGAGAGTCGCCGCTCGAGTGCTAAGGGTTAAAACTTCATCAAAATCAGAGTACGCAGACCTTTTCTATATAATTACCCAAGATCTCTTTCTAAGCAATTCAGAGTCAATATCCGCAGTTTCTCAGCGTTTAGGCGTCGCATACTTTTCAAAGTTTGAAAGAACAGCTACAAAAAATCGCAGAGAAATTGTTGAGCCGCCATTTTAACGGAAAAACTTCAGTCTATGAGCTTATATTGGAAAAGGAAAAAGTTGTTCAAAATGTTGAAATCTATAATATATGAAAATTTCATCAAAATCGGAGTACGCAGACCTTTTCTATATAATTACCAAAATTTTATTTACTTAGATCTTTAGCGATTTTTATTGTAATATGTACACAAAAAAATAAATCTATTTAATAATTCCTCACGAATGCCTCCTTACACTCTTAACAAACGTAAATTAAAAATTTTTGAATCCGCCATTTTGACGGGCCCCGTAAATTTAGTGTTAAATACGTCCCGCAAAGAAATATTGTATACAGTACGCAGACCTTTTCTATATAATTACCCAAGATCTCTTTCTAAGCAATTCAGAGTCAATATCCGCAGTTTCTCAGCGTTTAGGCGTCGCATACTTTTCAAAGTTTGAAAGAACAGCTACAAAAAATCGCAGAGAAATTGTTGAGCCGCCATTTTAACGGGAAAACTTCAGTCTATGAGCTTATATTGGAAAAGGAAAAAGTTGTTCAAAATGTTGAAATCTATAATATATGAAAATTTCATCAAAATCGGAGTACGCAGACCTTTTCTATGTAATTACAAAAATTTTATTTGCTTAGATCTTTAGCGATTTTTATTGTAATATGTACGCAAAAAAATTAATTTATTTAATAATTCCTCACGAATGCCTCCTTACACTCTTAATAAACGTAAATTAAAAATTTTTGAATCCGCCATTTTGACGGGCCCCGTAAATTTAGTGTTAAATACGTCCCGCAAAGAAATATTGTATAGAGTACGCAGACCTTTTCTATATAATTACCCAAGATCTCCTTCTAAGCAATTCAGAGTCAATATCCGCAGTTTCTCAGCTTTTAGGCGTCGCATACTTTTCAAAGTTTGAAAGAACAGCTACAAAAGATCGCAGAGGAATTGTTGAGCCGTCATTTTAACGAGAAAACTTCAGTCTATGAGCTTATATTGGAAAGGGAAAAAGTTGTTCAAAATGTTGAAATCTATAATATATGAAAATTTCATCAAAATCGGAGTACGCAGACCTTTTCTATGTAATTACAAAAATTTTATTTGCTTAGATCTTTAGCGATTTTTATTGTAATACGTACACAAAAAAATTAATTTATTTAATAATTCCTCACGAATGCCTCCTTACACTCTTAATAAACGTAAATTAAAAATTTTTGAATCCGCCATTTTGACGGACCCCGTAAATTTAGTGTTAAATACGTCCCGCAAAGAAATATTGTACGCAGACCTTTTCTATATAATTACCCAAGATCTCCTTCTAAGCAATTCAGAGTCAATATCCGCAGTTTCTCAGCGTTTAGGCGTCGCATACTTTTCAAAGTTTGAAAGAACAACTACAAAAAATCGCAGAGAAATTGTTGAGCCGCCATTTTAACGAGAAAACTTCAGTCTATGAGTTTATAATGGATTCAGGCACGGGAAAACTTTGTCCATCCTCCTAGAGATGTTTGAATACCTCGAGGAACCTAGGTTCGTTCACGAACTTGATAGTTCAAATATTTAGCTAAGTGCCCGAACGCTTATGGTTGTTGGTGGACGTTCTCCAGGGAGCAACAATTACCGGAATCCCCTGGTATCGGTAAAGAAAAAGCTACGTCGCATCCGGTTTTCCTCGATTTCGCTGGTTCGCAGAATCGCTGCGAGCTCGTCGTGGAAAAATGAAGGGAAAAGAAACAGGCGGTTGGAATGACTTTCGAACGGGAGAGGAATGAATAAAAAGACAGAGAGACGGGACCGAAATAAAGTGGCCGACTGGACCTGCAGCCGATCCGTCGACAAGTGAAATGGAACGACATGCTTTCCCCGAGCACGTTTTGCTCCGCGCACAATCCACGCTCGCTCGTCTATGGGTATGGGTATGGACAGCACGCGTCCGCCATAGGACGATCCACTTTTTCCAATCCGGTGACTTTCGATCGGCGATCCTCGGCAGAAATTCTGCACTGTGACCGCTAAAGCAGCCGTGGCACTCGTCCCTTGACCTTAACATCGCGATCTCGCGGAAATTCTTACCCTTTTGCCGAGGCGAGCTAACAAACGAAAGAGGAATGCAACTGATTCTTAACAGTTGAAAAGTTCTGAACTTTACCATTCGAACATTTGTCTAAGTTTCTCCGATAGGAGATGGGATCTACAACAGTGAGACAGTACTATTGTATCCATTGCATTAATTGCAAGATATAGTAGCTATAGTGGGTGTAAAAAGTATTCTTACACCTTTAAAAATCAAATAACTTTTTTAGAATTAGACCAAACGACTTCAGTTCTTTTAACATGTTAACCCTCAGCACTCGAATGGCGACTCTGAGGCGCCACTACAAATTGCTACACCATTATTCAGAATATTGTTTACATAATTAAATTTGTATGGGTATGGACAACACGCGTCCGCCATAGGACGATCCACTTTTTCCAATCCGGTGACTTTCGATCGGCGATCCTCGGCAGAAATTCTGCACTGTGACCGCTAAAGCAGCCGTGGCACTCGTCCCTTGAATTTAACTCGCGATCTCACGGAAATTCTTACCCTTTTGCCGAGACGAGGTAACAAACGAAAGAGGAATGCAACTGATTCTTAACAGTTGAAAAGTTCTGAACTTTACCATTCGAACATTTGTCTAAGTTTCTCCGATAGGAGATGGGATCTACAACAGTGAGACAGTACTATTGTATCCATTGCATTAATTGCAAGATATAGTAGCTATAGTGGGTGTAAAAAGTATTCTTACACCTTTAAAAATCAAATAACTTTTTTAGAATTAGACCAAACGACTTCAGTTTATTTAACATGTTAACCCTCAGCACTCGAATGGCAACTCTGAGGCGACATTACAAATTGCTATACCATTATTCAGAATATTGTTTACATGATTAAATTTGTTTATATGTAATAAATTACTAAACATTTAAATTTTGCATGAGGTACTATATCAATTTTGTACGCATATAATGAAAAAAACTTATGTACGATGAAAATATTCTAGGTTAGAAGATATGTTTGGTTTTTTAGTTGAAATAGCTTCGAGTGCAAAGGGTTAAAAGGATTAGTTTACTAGGTAATGTGTAAATATTATTTTCTAAAAATTGCTATTGGTCGTAATTGTGAAGAAAAAAGTAAACGTCTCAATTTTTAACTTCATTATCTTTGCCTACAATGAAAATTTAGAATACACCTTTTGTAGATCTACGTAAGTTATATACATGCACAAAGTTCCATCAAAGTCGGTTAATGTTAGAGAAGATGTTATTGGCGCAAGGTTCGATCTTTTTGAAGGTTCAAAAAGGATCAAAAAGATCGAACCTTGCGCCAATAACATCTTCTCTAACATTAACCGACTTTGATGGAACTTTGTGCATGTATATAACTTACGTAGATCTACAAAAGGCGTATTCTAAATATTCATTGTAGGCAAAGATAATGAAGTTAAAAATTGAGACGTTTACTTTTTTCTTCACAATTTCGACCAATAGCAATTTTTAGAAAATAATATTTACATATAACCTAGTAAACTTCACGCTCGTTCGATCTTTTTGATCCTTTTTGAACCTTCAAAAAGATCGAACCTTGCGCCAATAACATCTTCTCTAACATAATTCAAAATTCGATCGATAGAAATCACAATTAAGTCGGTTAATGTTGCTATGAGCTAAAAACAATAAAACATTAAAGTTTAAGTGTGAAAGTTGCAGATTTTCGATCTTCTCAGGAAATTTTGTCCTTATGTAATCACCTTTATGTGTTTGTAACTCATACCAACGTTCACCGATTTCAATAAAACGTTGTACATGTGCATAACTTACTTAGACCAATAAAATGCGTCTTTTAAATTTTTATTACAGGCACAGATAAAAAAAGTTAAAAGTTGTGATCACTACTATTTTCGTCGCAATTCCGGCCAATAGCAAGTTTCAGAAAAAAATTATTTACAGGCTACCTAGTAAACTTATGCATCTGACATCTCAAAATAATTGGAGTCGTTTGATCCAATTTTAAAAATGTTATTCGATTTTTAAAGGTGTACGAATACTTTGTACACCCACTTTATATGGAAGTTAACTTCTTCGCTTACAATAGCGTCTGAGAGACGTGATGAAGATTCTGAACAGAGTCTAATAAAGATGTATGTTATTAATTTCCTTTAAACCGAAATATAATTCTAATTCTTTAATGTACAGTTATTGGAGAACATACAGACATACAATAAATATACATTTTCTCCTTTTTCTAAGAAATTATGAACTACAAAGAAGTTCTAATCACTAAAACTGTAAAATAAATCGTAAGGCAAGGGGTTAAATTCACTAAAATGTTTCGTCTTTTAGGCACAACCTGTGCTGAAGCTTGCCCGTTAGATCATAACTTCTGCAAGATTCGCTTCCGGTGACTCTAATTAGGCTGTCGCGAAAAAACGCGAACGCCCGACAGAAAAAATCGCGAACAAGGATAAAAACAGAGAAGTAGGAAAAGATGGATACACATTAATCGCCGCGAAATTAACGTCCGCGGGATTTCTGGAGCGGAAATACAGTGTGACACAGAACGGGGCCAGGCCGTTGTGTGCTTCCTACGACGAAACGCACGTTAATCGCACGCCGTTCATTAGTCCGGGCGATGTTGTAATTTTCCATGTTCTCATAAGCTCGATAATGCACAAATCACCCCCGATTTCATGCTCGAACGCTTCGTTTAGAGAACCGCGACCGGTTGCACGTGGGCTCCAATCGAGATCGATCTAGGCTGACTAACCATCGATCGGGAACAAGATCGTTTAGCCAAATATTCGAACTTTCAAGCTTCAAATATTTTCAATCAATCGCGGTATCACTTCTTAAGACGTATACAATATTTCTTTGCGGGACGTATTTAACACTAGATTTACGGGGCCCGTCAAAATGGCGGATTCCAAAATTTTTAATTTACGTTTATTAAGAGTGTAAGGAGGCATTCGTGAGGAATTATTAAATAGATTTATTTTTTTGCGTACGTATTACAATAAAAATCGCTAAAGATAAAAGTAAATAAAATTTTGGTAATTATATAGAAAAGGTCTGCGTACTCCGATTTTGATGAAATTTTAATATATTATAGATTTCAACATTTTGAACAACTTTTTCCTTTTCCAATATAAACTCATAGACTGAAGTTTTCCCGTTAAAATGGCGGCTCAACAATTTCTCTGCGATTTTTTGTAGCTGTTCTTTCAAACTTTGAAAAGTATGCGACGACTAAACGCTGAGAAACTGCGGATATTGACTCTGAATTGCTTAGAAAGAGATCTTGGGTAATTATATAGAAAAGGTCTGCGTACTCTATACAATATTTCTTTGCGGGACGTATTTAACACTAAATTTACGGGGTCCGTCAAAATGGCGGATTCAAAAATTTTTAATTTACGTTTGTTAAGAGTGTAAGGAGGCATTCGTGAGGAATTATTAAATAGATATATTTTTTTGCGTACATATTACAATAAAAATCGCTAAAGATCTAAGTAAATAAAATTTTGGTAATTATATAGAAAAGGTCTGCGTACTCCGATTTTGATGAAATTTTAATATATTATAGATTTCAACATTTTGAACAACTTTTTCCTTTTCCAATATAAGCTCATAGACTGAAGTTTTCCCGTTAAAATGGCGGCTCAACAATTTCTCTGCGATTTTTTGTAGCTCTTCTTTCAAACTTTGAAAAGTATGCGACGCCTAAACGCTGAGAAACTGCGGATATTGACTCTGAATTGCTTAGAAAGAGATCTTGGGTAATTATATAGAAAAGGTCTGCGTACTCTGATTTTGATGAAATTTTAACCCTTAGCACTCGAGCGGCGACTCTCCGGCGCCATTAAAAATTGCTATGTTATTATTCAAAATATTTGGTACATTATTAAATTTATTTAAACTTAGTAAAGTACTAAACATTTAAGTACTGTATGAGTAAATTGCATCAGTTTCATATCGATAAAATGCAAAAATCATATAGCATGGAAATATTCTATGTCGAAAGAAAAGTTTAGTTTTCGAGTTAAAATAGTTCCGAGTGCAAAGGGTTAATATGTTATGGAGCAACACATTCTGAACAACTTTTTCCTTTTCCAATATAGAGGGATCTCTTTTAGTTTTCGAGATATTTGCAAAAAACTATCGGTAATGTTAAGTTCATAACGGAAACCTTCTTTTTAGAAACACTGGGTGCGTGTGAAACACTGTGTGGGTGGGTGTGGTATTGTCGCTCCTCATCTCTACAACGTGTTTACAAACAAAAAATAAACAGATGCGGCCCGAAAATCCAGGAAATGGAATAAGAAGAAACAAGCAGAATTAACTCCTGTAGAAAACTTTGCTCATACATAGATAGGCTGAGCTTTCAATTTTCAAAGACATTTCCTGGATTTTCGGGCCGCATCTGTTTATTTCACAGTGTTTCACACGCACCCAGTGTTTCTAAAAAGAAGATTTCCGTTATGAAATTAACATTACCGATAATTTTTTGCAAATATCACGAAAAGCGACCCCCCTATATTGCAAAAGGAAAAAGTGTAAGGAGGCATTCGTGAGGACTTATCGTTGACTTTGAATGTACGTTTCAAATATTAATTTAAATAGTAAAACAGTAAACGGCACGAACTTATGGGACGACCTAATATGTATAAGAAAAAGTTGTTCAGAATGTTGAGTTTTACAACGTATTTAACACTAGATTTACGGGGCCCGTCAAAATGACGGATTGAAAAATTTTTAATTTACGATTATTAAGAGTGTAAGGAGGCATTCGTGAGGAATTATCGTTGACTTTGAAAGTACGTTTCAAATATTAATTTAAATAGTAAAAAAGTAAACGGCACGAACTTATGGGACGACCTAATATGTATAAGAAAAAGTTGTTCAGAATGTTGAATCTTACAACGTATTTAACACTATATTTACGGGGCCCGTCAAAATGACGGATTGAAACATTTTTAATTTACGATTATTAAGAGTGTAAGGAGGCATTCGTGAGGAATTATCGTTGACATTGAAAGTACGTTTCAAATATTAATTTAAATAGTAAAATAGTAAACGGCACGAACTTATGGGACGACCTAATATGTATAAGAAAAAGTTGTTCAGAATGTTGAGTTTTACAACGTATTTAATACAAGATTTACGGGTTCCGTCAAAATGACGGATTGAAAAATTTTTAATTTACGATTATTAAGAGTGTAAGGAGGCATTCGTGAGGAATTATCGTTGACTTTGAATGTACGTTTCAAATATTAATTTAAATAGTAAAACAGTAAACGGCACGAACTTATGGGACGACCTAATAATACAATGGGCTTTGTTAAGCAGAAGAATTGTGAACGTGTCCAAATGATAAATACCTTGAATTTGTCCATTTTCCTGATCCCTGTCCTCCACGGTGTTCTCCAATCTGGTCAGGTCCAATAGTAACGCAGAGAGTCGGAAACAGAGAACCGGAAGTGAGGAGAAGTAAGAAGAAGATAAGAGGGTAGACACCTCAGATCCGCATGATACGCACGGGTCCAACGAAATCCACGGCCGATTGATATCGCGTTCAAGAAAAAAGAAAAAGACACGAAGGAAGAAGGTAAACGAGAATGAGAAGAGCAGAAGCAGAGCGGAGAGAGGAGGCCTGCTCCTACGCACCTGTTGACTCCCGGAATATCTTCGCGAGACTGACGAAGGCGCTCAGTCAGCGGCTCCTCGTGTCTCCGACGAAGGACCGACACTTCTCACCGACCTACTTCCCGCGTTCGCCTTCGCCTTCTTCCGTCGCAGACGTACACCGTCGTTGACGATCAATCCGAATCGTTTCCGAAACTGTCCGGAACCCCCTCGAAGCCGATCGATCGAATTTCGTTCAACGGAGCCCCGGGTTCCCAGCTTTTCATTCCACGAATCGAAAGAGACCTTTCCTTTTTAACACTAAGTTTACGGAGCACTAAAATTGATTATTTTACATTGCTTTATAAAAATAATAAAATTGTATTTACTTAGATCTTCAGCGATTTTTATTGTAATATGTACACAAACAAATAAATCTATTTGATGATTCCTCACGTATGCCTTCTTACAATCTTAATAATCGTAAATTCAAAATGTTTGAATCCGCCATTTTGACGGGCCCCGTAAATCTAGTGTTAAAAAGACTCTACTCGAACCTTTACGGAACGGGCAACATCGACGAAACACCCTAGAGAAATATTAGAAGCACATTAGTAAAAAACACATTGAAAAACATTATTTTCTATAATAGGCAACGCAATCCCTTGTCATTTTTCTGACGACAGAGGAAAATATACGATCGAAAAGGCAACGAACAAAAAGGAAACTGTATACAGTCACTTCCATTAATATTAATATCCGAATATGAGAGAAAGAGTTTATAGAAATATATTTTTCGTACAGTGGCTCTAATCATTTATATATCGACTGTAAGTGCATACTTTTTTCTTACTTCTGATACTATAATTAAATATAAAATTCACTCTTCATAAATTACTCTACAATATACAGTCACTCCTATTAATATTCGGATATTAATAATGTACGATATACAGTCACTCCCATTAATATTCGGATATTAATAATGTACAATATACAGTCACTCCCATTAATATTCGGATATTAATAATGTACAATATACAGTCACTCCTATTAATATTCGGATATTAATAATGTACAATATACAGTCACTCCCATTAATATTCGGATATTAATAATGTACAATATACAGTCACTCCTATTAATATTCGGATATTAATAATGTACAATATACAGTCACTCCCATTAATATTCGGATATTAATAATGTACAATATACAGTCACTCCCATTAATATTCGGATATTAATAATGTACAATATACAGTCACTCCCATTAATATTCGGATATTAATAATGTACAATATACAGTCACTCCCATTAATATTCGGATATTAATAATGTACAATATACAGTCACTCCCATTAATATTCGGATATTAATAATGTACAATATACAGTCACTCCCATTAATATTCGGATATTAATAATGTACAATATACAGTCACTCCCATTAATATTCGGATATTAATATTAATAGGAGTGACTGTATATTGTAGAGTAATTTATGAAGAGTTAATTTTGTATTTAATTATAGTCTAGTGGATGATCGCTTGGCTGTTCGATTTGACAGTGTGCCCAATGAAAGGAATCAATTTTAAACTTCACGTCTTTAATTAAAAGTTCGATCCTTTCAACCGTCGCTCAAATTCGGCTGGTCCACATCTGGATTCGCGAACCAAAATCCATTTCTTGAATCTTCTTCCGTGATAGTCGCGCGAGCATTATTAAGGCCACTGACATGAATCTAGATTGCCAAGAAACTCGGCGGTGCGATGAAAAATCGCGTTTTCAACCAATTCCGATGATCGTTCCACAGCCACTTTCATCGCGTTAGCGCACAGAAAAATGCGGAGGAAACGATCCATCCGTCTCGCGTGCGAATCTGTAAAAAGTTTGCAGTCTGTCAAATTTTTGGAAAATTATGTTTCGCGAGTAACTCTATCATGGATTCGAAAATTGAATCATCCCCTTTTCAACGGGTCCCTAAAAATTGATCTCCAATTATTTGTAGCAGTTTCACCGAGCTTTTAACGGAAGCTGCGCCATCAACTTTACGGTATACCATTAGGCCTTTACACAACCGAACTTGGTCCACGTTTATTTTTCATAAAATGTCTGAAAAATATCGTACATTAAATTTGAAGGCGTCGATATAAAGAGGAAGCATCAATCTTTAAATCTGTGGTGGATTCGTCGACGAAAAAAATTTTGGTATCATTTTAAAGACACTTCAATGGCCAGTTTTACTTACTTCAGTGGACATTTTTAAATGGCTAGCTGAAGCAGTTGTGGAGCAAAACTGTAGAAAAATTAATAGTGCAAAGGGTTGAAACAGGAATCACGGGAAACGTTTCGAACATGTGTAAATCTGTGACCAGCTATTTATTTGCCTACGGTTATGGTGGATGCCTTTTTCCGGCGACGACGTGTTCATTCTGTTCGTTGTTGCAGGCTTCTGGCGCCATTGTCGCATGCTAAACGCATTGCCAAATTTTGTAAAAGATGTTTGAGTATCGAGATGCCTCGGTGGAAGAACTGTCTACCGGTTTTGTGATGTCGCAAGTTGAAAAGTGTGAGCGTGTTAACAAATGAAGATTTTCAACATAGTGAAACAAATATGAATTTTAACGTTTTTCTTTTTAGACAAAATAAAATTGTCTTTTTTGTACACAATATGTAAGCATTAATGCAAATGTAGGCATACGAAAAATATAAATTTTCTTTCATCGTCTATGAAATTTTTGGGGGGTGAAAATGTTCTAATCACTGTAATTGTAATGAAAATGGTACGGCAAGGGGTTCATAGAAAAGGGTCAGTGTTCGCGAGGCGAAACTTTCCGCCGGCACAGACCAAATCTGATTTTCAAGTTCACGAACAACGACCCGGCAATTCGGACCGGAAGAGACGTCGTTAAGTTGGCTGGACGGGTTCAGAGACCCGCCAGTGAAAGTCCAAAGACGATGCACACCTGCGTAACCTCATGCCCAAGGCGAAATCTTTGGTTACCCCTCGATTATTCCGTTTCAGATCCGCGTTGTCACTGGTAGACAGCGATTTCATTTTTACAGCGGTTCGACCGGCCATTTTTCTTTTTACGATACGCGACAATGCGACACACTGCATTAAGTCACACGCAGCCGCGTTGTATTCCACTCATGAAATACGAACGAAATTGAACGAAGAGAAGTCGTTGCGCATGCCATGCGTTATCAATTTAAATAACAACGTGCAGGAAATTAATTTGACTTTCTTTTAGCGAAGTTCGAGATCACGGCTGTCGCACGCTAGTTGTGCAAGTAGAGTGTTAATGATGAAATGACCTGACAACTAGAGATCACGGTTTTGGACGTGCATTTAGAATACATGTGTTCACGTGTACTAATATACAGGGTGTCCCACATAAATGGGAACACCTAAATAGCTGTCGTAATTACAGTCCTATCGGAAAACTTCAGAGGACAAAGCGACACTATTGCAGGGGGCAAATATAATGGTGAAGAAAAAAAAATTTTATGTCGTGTTTTTTAATGAAATTGCAAGGTCACCGATGTTTTTTTTAAATGGAATAGTATATTTTTTGACGATAGCATGGTAGACATTAAAAAACTGAATTTAGTGGATACCATCTTTTTGACCTTGAAATGACCTTGAGCAAGAATAATCATGTTGGAGCGGATAAAATGTGGAAGTTTAAAACTTACGTGTTTCAGCAAAGATTACGCGTTGTTTACGGCGTTTTGACCGTTGATTCGTTCGACGGTCAATTACGTCTCAGGAAATCGACAATGCCTACAGATCATTTAATGCAAGATTGCAATATTGCATAAATGAGGATGATCAACATTT
Source organism: Sphecodes monilicornis (assembly GCA_913789915.3). Taxonomy (NCBI): domain Eukaryota; kingdom Metazoa; phylum Arthropoda; class Insecta; order Hymenoptera; family Halictidae; genus Sphecodes; species Sphecodes monilicornis. Next base: position 4,783,254 of record OU565302.1, read on the forward strand.
CGAATATTTAATATATGTAAAGGTCAACACGCCGTAAACAACGCGTAATCTTTGCTGAAACACGTAAGTTTTAAACTTCCACATTTTATCCGCTTCAACATGATTATTCTTGCTCAAGGTCATTTCAAGGTCAAAAAAGTGGTATCCACTAAATTCAGTTTTTTATTGTCTATCATGATATCGTAAACAAGAATATACTATTCCATTTAAAAAAACATCGGTGACCTTGAAATTTCATTAAACAACACGACATGAAAAATTTTTTTCTTTACCATTATATTTGCCCCCTGCAATAATGTCACTTTGTCCTCTGAAGTTTTCTGATAGGACTGTAAATACAACAGAAAATTAGGTGTTCCCATTTATGTGGGACACCCTCTACATATATCCGTATTTTAATCCGTGTACTAATATATATCCGTATTTTAATCCGTGTACTAATATATATCCGTATTTTAATCTGTGTACTCCTTTATACACGGATACACGGGTACTAAAGCAAATGTGTACACGTGTATCGAAATATACAGATAATACACGGGTACACGTGTGTTGAAATACACGGATAATACATGGATAATACATGGATAATACACGGGTATCTATTATTTTCTCGAATACACAGGCACCAGTGTATCAAAATACACGGATAATACACGTGTACCCATATATTCAAGATCACAGTTCTATGCGTATTATCCGTATATTTTGATACACGTGAGCACGTACATTTCAGTACACGTGTATCCGTGTATTAAATGGTAGACGGACTTTTACACGGATATATTAATTACACGTATTTTTAATACACGTGAAATGGGTATCTCTACTGACAACAGTCAATGAATTCATTTACGTTGGAATATGATAATGAAACGACGTAGTTGCATTAACTGTATTCAAACATTTTCGAGGTCTAACCCTTTGCGCTCGCTAGTATTTTAACTCTGAAACCAAACTTTTTTTCTCGATCAAGAATATTTACATTCTATATGATTTTTTATCATTTTGAAGAAATGGAACTGATATAATACCTCGCAGAATATTTAAATGTTTGGTAACTAATTTATTGAATATCAATTTAATAATGTAAACAATATTTTGAATAATGGTATAGCAATTTTTAGTGGTGCCTCAGTGTCAACACACGAGTGCTAAGGGCTAATTTTGGAAATTGGATATAGATCTCGCCTGGTTTCGCTGAATCATCGGTGAAAAGATCGTCGATAAAACTTGTACTGGTAAGTTCAGCGCAGACTGTTTGTCTAAGAGTCTAACATGTCGTCTTGCCAATCGATTCGTGGCCTTCGACAGAATTCGGCGGCCTCGTTCGTCATTAAGAATTATGAACGCGTACGCGTCCCATTGTGTTCGATACGATCGACGAAGGCCTCTTGACGTTTTCCAATATCGGTTGTCGTCTTCTGTTGCACACTCGTTTTCCTTGACATACCTCGAAGATGAACCTACGCGTCCTCATAGCGAACGACCCACGTAAGTAAGTATCCACAGTCACTATTCCGTCCTCTCTTGAAACGAACTGCAAATCCAACTGCGCCTCCGTGAATCCAGCGATTCGGAATACTTAAAAATGAATAAATTAAGAATAATTTGCAAAAGAATCGATTATGAAACTTTGAGGACATGTAGGTACAAGATACAGTGAAGAGCAAAAGTGTATTTGAAATAGCATAACTTTTCTAAAATTATTATTAGATGATGCTTAAAAAAATTTTGAAAAATTGCATTTGGTCGAAATCGCGAAAAAAACAGTAAAAGTTGTAACAGTAAAACTTTGAGGACATATAGGTACAAGATATAGTGAAGAGCAAAAGTGTATTTGAAATAGCATAACTTTTCTAAAATTATTATTAGATGATGCTTAAAAAAATTTTGAAAAATTGCATTTGGTCGAAATCGCGAAAAAAACAGTAAAAGTTGTAACAGTAAAATTTTGAGGACATAGAGGTACAAGATATAGTGAAGAGCAAAAGTGTATTTGAAATAGCATAACTTTTCTAAAATTATTATTAGATGATGCTTAAAAAAATTTTTTAAAAATTATATTTGGTCGAAATCGCGAAAAAAACAGTAGAAGTTGATTTTTACAACTTTTTTATCTATATTGAAAATTTAAAAAATGTGTCTGATAGACTCAAATAAATTACATACATTTTGAAAATTTCATCCATATTGGTCAATTGGTTTATGAGTTGTAAGCAGGGCTTCAAATATACAAGTACCTTCCATTTTAAAAAAATTCTGTTCGAACTTATAGGTTTCGTTCAACAAAATATCTGTTCCTGTGGAATTTTTACGAAAAGAATTGTTACCTCTTCAGAAATTTTTCAAAAAGTATTCTCGAATAGATTCTGTACATTAAAAGTTCCATGGACACAAATTGTTTGGAAATATTTATTTAAAAAGTCCCTATAAAATAAATAAAACACCAAATTATTATATGCTAGATATATTGAAGAATATTATGTAATATTATTTACAAAAAACGACTTTTGGTCACTTTCTGCTTAACACTAGGTTTACTTTTTCGAATCCTGGCTGTAAGCGATTAAGAGTGGAAAAAATTCCAATTAAAAGTCGAAAATCGTGAAAAACTGCAATTTTTTCGCTTAGAACACAAAAACCACTTAACCAATATGGGTGAAATTTTCAGGATGCATATAATTTATTTGAATCTAGAAAACACATTTTTAAAATTTTCAATAAAAAAGATAAAAAAGTTGTAAAAATCAACTTTTACCATTTTTTTCGCGATTCCGATCAAATGCAATTTTTTTCAAAAGTTTTTGTACGCGTTATCTAACAAACTAATCATTATAACTTCTCAAGAACATTGAAGTCATATGGTCTAATTTAAAAAAAAATATATGCTGTTTCAAATAGTATTGATACAATTATGATTTCTATCGGTCGAATTTTGAGTTAAATTAAAAAAAACGATATTGGACATTAAAAAGATCGAACCTTGCGCCAATATCATTTTCTTTAATTGATACACTTTTGCTCTTCACTGCACTATGCAATTTTACCTAAATTCACTCTGAGGAGTGAATGAAGAGGATTCAATGGTCCTGATTCTATCTTTGAGATGTGAACGATAGCACACGTGTGTCATCTTTTCGACTAATTGAAAAGTTTCCTTCTCGTCCGTGTAGAAAGCTCGAGGAAAGTGAAAGTATCAACACCGCGAAGCACCAAAATATTTCATTTGAATACGTTTGCTGTTGCTATGTATAGCGACGCCATATTTCCTGTGGTTCCTCTCCGCTTTCGGCTAAACAGGACACGAGTTTCTTCTCACTTATTTGAACGACGAGCTGTTTAATGTGAATAGGAAATGTCCCACCTCGGGCACTATATCCGTAAACTGAAATTCTTCGGACGCGGAACAGGTGTTTCTACATAGTTATTCGTCTATCTGAAATGCAAATTCGATATTTCTTCGGGCAGGTGTGATATCTCTTCGTTACGTAAGCTCCGATTAGATGGTACTAGAAAACGTAATGAATCTGTAACCTGATTGAAATTACATATAAGATAAAAACAATGTAGGTAAAAGGGAAAAGAAAATTATAAAAAATTCGCGAACAAATATGGAAAGGTTGATTAAGATTCCGTAAAAGTCAAGGGAGACAGTGCGAATACCGTAAACGATGTTTCTCCGCAGTAATTCTTCTCGAGGCAAACAGGATACAAGGTGAGATTTTAAAATATGCGACAATTCGTGGATCCTTCAGGATTCATCTCGGGAAAAATATCAAGTCGAAAAAATATAAACCCGTTGACAAAAGAAAAGACCAAAGTCAGACAAAAATTTGTATTTACATGTTCATTTTTTTAATGTCGGTGCTAAAATTAACGCCCGTGTGAATTATTTGATTTTTATTCTCCATTCGAGCGTATATTAAGAGTCAAAGACAAAATTGAAATTCGAATGTGAGAATTAAAAATTTAAATTTAATTGCCTGAACCAGAGAGTGCTTAAATTTGAATTTAAAAATCAGTGTCCAAACGTAAGCACAGACAATGTGAAATTATATGTCTAAGTTCTCTTAACACTAGGTTTACGGAGCACTAAAATTGATTATTATACATTGCTTTATAAAAATAATAAAATTGTACTTTCTTAGATCTTTAGCGATTTTTATTGTAATATGTACACAACAAAATAAATCTATTTAATAATTATTCAAGAATGATTCCTTTACAGTCTTAATAATCGTAAATTCAAAATTTTTGAATCCGCCATTTTGACGGGCACCGGAAATCTAGTGTTAAGATACTGTAACATTAATCTCTACCTGCTAATGTACCTATAAAGTTATGAATACATAACTTGTTCGTTAATTAAACATTTCGATTTTCGTATCATAGTGCATGGCCGCTCGGCGTGTCAGGATTCCGCGGAATGGCAAAATTGTTCCGTATTTATGGTAACATGGAAAAATAGCGGAGCGAGCGTCCCAGAAACCCTAATCGTGGTTAGGAATCTCTCGTCCGTGTTCTCGCCGCGGTTTTATCACGTCAGAAGCAGATCGAAGCGTTCGTCGTTCGGTCAGTCTGCAATTTCGCTCTAAACACGTTAAAAGATGATTCTCAAGACTAAATCCAACATGGATTCCAAGATTGAAGCTTTCTCTTCCTAACGTGTCCCACAAAATTGACCTACAACTTTTTCTAGTCGTTTTACCGAGCTTTTGAACAAAGGTTGTACCATTAGGCATTGACACGATCAAACTTGGTCGTTATTTTTCTTTTCCGAAAACGACTAAAAAAATCGTACATCATATTTGCAGGTGTCGTTGTAAAGAGAAAGCTTCAATCTTCGAATCTGTTGTTGATTCAGTCACTAAAAAAATTTGTCGATGATTTTAGAGATGTTTCAATGGCCAGTTCCGTTTGCTTCAGTGGACATCTTTAACGCGTTCAGCGCCCACTCCACGATCATAAAAATTACACAAAATCAAAGCAATATATTTAATAAAACAAAAACTAAGAAGTTTAGTTTTGTGATATTAATTACTGTTTCAAACCTCTTCTATTCCTCAGATCGTAAGGAAATTTTGTGCACTCAATCTGCCAACGTAAAAATTAATTTTCAATTCTGTATAAATAATTCCGTCACCCAGATATGGGTGACATGACGCTGAACGTGTTAAATGGCCAGTTGGAGTAGTTTGTAGGAATATTAACACTAGATTTACGGGGCCCGTCAAAATGGCGGATACAAACATTTTTAATTTAAAATTATTAAGAGTGTAAGGAGGCATTCGTGAGGAATTATTAAATAGATTCATTTTTTTGTGTAGATATTACAATAAAAATCGCTAAAGATCTAAGTAAATACAGTTTTATTATTTTTATAAAGCAATGTAAAATAATCAATTTTAGTAAATGTTTCCTTATTTCGATCGTAGATTGTTTTCAATGTTTGAATGCTTTTTGCGCACAGGTTCGATCCTTGAATAATATTCTAAGACACTATTTGCAAATTACTACAATATTTTCGACGTTTCGATCTTGTTTCAGATCATTTTCAAGAAAAATTTTTCTTTAAGAAAAAATTGCGTCTGTAAATGATTAAATTCAATTAAGGTTTCACGTGTGTTAATTTTTAAGAAATAAAAATGTTTATGTTTAAAATATTTATTTTAAGAAATAAAAATTTCATTTCTTAAAAATTAACACACGTGAAACCTTAATTGAATTTAATCAATTACGGACGCAATTTTTTCTAAATTTTTTCTATATTGTAGTAATTTGCAAATAGTGTCTTAGAATATTATTCAAGGATCGAACCTGCGCGCCAAAAGCATTCAAACATTGAAATGAATTTTAGTGCTCCGTAAATCTAGTGTTAAGAAAAAATTCATCATACAAAGGGTTGAAACAGGTGTTGTGTGGCTTCGCCGAAGACCCGCCATTGCTTCCGTTTTACGATTCCGATCGATCGTAACGATCATAACGATCTCAACCGTGGCCCCGACACTCTGCCGTCAAAGTGGGGCCCGGTTGATAAAAAGTGGCTCACTTTCGTTGCCATTGAAACGGTTCGATCTCGCGTAACGCGAACAGAAACTCCGAAAGTGTGTTTATTAGAGGAGAGAACAGACTGTCTCTAACGGGAGAGGTAAACGGGTATAATTGCCGGACTTTCTTTTCTCTGCTCCTCGGAGTCGTCCTTTTCTTTCGCGTTGGGCAACTCCGTAATGCATTTAGTGAAATTCCAAATATCTAGCCCGACTGGCCAACTACGTTTCGGAAAGAACGTATCTCGAATCCATTACATCCGATGATCGCCGAAATTAATGATGGACGTAATCATCGTGATGGATCCTAGAGAGGGTAGATCGTGGGGAAACGGATGTAGGTTGATCGACGGATTTATAATTCGACTGCACTTCGGAAAGCTGGTAAGCTGTCATTAACACTAGAACTACCGGGGCAGTCAAAATGACTGTTTTCTAATTTTTTCTTTCGCGATTACGAAGGAAGATACAACAAATGGTTTAAGGAGATAAGAGAAGAGAAAGCACCGGAATACTTAACAAAGGGCTGGGAGGAAGAAAGATGGAGGAGAGTGGCAAGATTCAGACTAGGAAACGAGATGAAAGGAGGGAGATACTGGGAGAAATAGGAGAAGAAGAAATGCGGAGTGGAGATAGAGGAATGGGAACATGTTTTGGGATATTGTAGAGAGTGGAAGGAAGAGGAAGGAAGTATGTATGAGAGGGTAACAGAAATATTAGCAGGGGACGGGAGGGGAGAAAGATGGTTAAAAAATTTAGAATAAGAAAGAGATAGAAAAGGGTAGAAAAGAAAGAGTGGGAGAGTAAGGAGGGGAGAAAGGAAGTGGATGAATGTAAGGAGAAAAGATAGATGTAAGTCGAAAGAAATAAAACAATGTAATGGGACGGAAGACCGTGTAACCCGAAAGGGATCACTAAATAAATACATACATACATTGAATCCTATAATCTGTGAAAACAAGTGGCTTCCTGTTAATCCTAACTATGCACCTGTGCAGGCGAATCTTATAATAAAAAACACAATCTTCGTACTCGCAAGCAAGATTATGTAGGTTACGCGTTCATATCGGCAATAAATAATCAATCTTTAAATAAATAACGCTACCTGAAAGGCCAACGGGTGCTTTCCTGGTCGTATCAAGCGATTTTCCATCGTTAAAGTTACAGTAAATATAGACTAACTGGAGTAGAAACGTTTGTTGCGAATTTATACCGGCATTAAAATATTAATGTACATATAAATACTGGTTGTTAGAATCTATTCTGGAAACGGTGTTAAGCGAGGGAAAGTTCGCAAGGCAATTTATCAATTTCGATTTCAAACGGCTCGCTTTTCCAGCGTTAAAATCTCTCGAAACGGGATCAACGGGAATCGAGTAGGGATGGATTTCCACGAGAGAATCGATATCTCGCCGGGTGTTCGAGAGCACGGGATGCTCGTGAAAGCTCATTGCAGTCACCGATAACCCGTATCTCATCGCGGAGACATAAATTCCTGGGTCGAGGCGGCATAGAATAACGACGACCCACTTCTTCCTCGACTACTTTCACTTGCGCCGACCAAACACACGGAGCTCGTTCGAAGAATTCCCGAATAATCTCTTCATCGGTCATCCCCGCTCTTTTCTCGGGCCAATCGCATCCTTTTCGCTCGATATTTCTTTCATGGTTACTTTCCTGAAGAAAGAAATGCGCGAAGTTCCGACCGGAAGCTCTATGCTTTATTCTAACGCTCGAAATCCCACCGAAAACCTGTCTCTTCCGGTGGATCCGCAACCTCGATTTCATCCGACGTTTCACTTTTTTCTACCGTCCTCTTCATTCTCCGCGATTTCTAATTACCAAATGAATTAAACCCTGCAAACTAATTTCGTGCAGTCCTTCCTCTTCACCGCCTCGAACACCTCTTGAAGACCGTTCTCCCTGGCCACCCGAGTTGACGTTCTAAATTGCAAATTAAAAAAGTTCATTCAGAAATATTCAGCAATTGACTATTTTTGGACAGAAGATAATTAAACTCGTAATTAGACTGCGGATTTTATGCGCTTATCGCAAAATCGAGTGAGTGTGTACTTGAAACAGCAAAAACATTACTGTTTTACCTTATTCTCAACGTATTAAACACATTAAGAGAGAATTAAGCTTTTGTTACACTCGAATTTGTTGAAATTCACACGTTGTAGGTAGATAGATAAATGCATAAAGTGTGCAATCTGATGATAGTACTAGGCTGTTAAATATGCAAAGCGCCGCATAAAGTATGCAAACTAGAAAATACATTCTGGGAAACCTGAAATCGTAAAATCCGTTGCTTATTCAGTCTTCGAAAAATCACCAAAGATACGAACTAGACCAGCCGTGAAAGTAACCGTGCGGAATCATTTACGCCCCGAGATACTTTCCCGAGATCCTAATCCTTAAGGAGGGTTTCTGCAATGTCCAATTGCAATTCCAGAATTTCTAGTCGGAATTACCTGGTGGCCAAGTTCCATAGAAGGTTCTGCAACACGCTCGATCCAGGCCCGCCACTGGCAGAAATCAGCTCACAAATTGATCTCTCCTCGCAGGCATTCGAGTTTGACTGTTCCTCGGCAATTCTTGCCTGCTTGTGCTCCACTGGCAGGTCAGCGACCCTCCATTTCGATAGAACGATGTTAGGCTGGCTGAATCAAACGAAAATTCAAATTCAAGTCGTGTAGATCCCGAGTTAAGCGTACGCGTGACCCACCGGGGCAGGTCGTTGCACGATTTTGATCCTAGACTATACCATACGACCGTAAACTGCATAGGATTATAGAGTTGAAATCTTGTTAACACGTTCAGCGCCATGTTACCCATATCTGGGTGACGGAATTATTTATACAGAATTGAAAATGAATTTTTACGTTGGTAGATTGAGTGTACAAAATTTCCTTACGATCTGAGGAATAGAAGAGGTGTGAAACAGTAATTAATATCACAAAACTAAACTTCTTAGTTTTTGTTTTATTAAATATATTGCTTTGATTTTGTGTAATTTTTATGATTGCGGAGTGGGCGCTGAACGCGTTAAAGATGTCCACTGAAGCAAACGGAACTGGCCATTGAAACATCTCTAAAATCATCAACAAATTTTTTTAGTGACTGAATCAAACAACAGATTCGAAGATTGAAGCTTTCTCTTTACAACGACACCTGCAAATACGATGTACGATTTTTTTAGTCGTTTTCGGAAAAGAAAAATGACGACCAAGTTTGGTCGTGTCAATGCCTAATGGTACAACCTTTGTTCAAAAGCTCGGTAAAACGACTAGAAAAAGTTGTAGGTCAATTTTGTGGGACACGTTAGGAAGAGAGAGCTTCGATCTTGGAATCCATGTTGGATTTAGTCTTGAGAATCATCTTTTAACGTGTTTAGAGCGAAATTGCAGACTGACCGAACGACGAACTGGGCAGGTCGTTGCACGATTTTGATCCTCGACTATACCATACGACCGTAAACTGCAGAGGATTATAGAGTTGAAATCTTGTTAACACGTTCAGCGCCATGTTACCCATATCTGGGTGACGGAATTATTTATACAGAATTGAAAATGAATTTTTACGTTGGCAGATTGAGTGTACAAAATTTCCTTACGATCTGAGGAATAGAATAGGTTTGAAACAGTAATTAATATCACAAAACTAAACTTCTTAGTTTTTGTTTTATTAAATATATTGCTTTGATTTTGTGTAATTTTTATGATTGCGGAGTGGGCGCTGAACGTGTTAAAGGAGCAACTCGTGCGACCATAGAATTGATGATTCTTGTGTACAAATATACTGCACAGTTAGCAAGTCTAATTATAAGCAGACTGCGGATTTTCTACATTTATAACGAAAATGTGTAGCTGCAATTTGAAACAGTACGATGATTAAAACTGGAAAGACTGAAACTTAGTATATACCTATATTGCCCAAAAGCAGTCAAAATGACTGCTTTTGGCCAATATAGGTGTAACACATAACGGCATAAAAACCATTCGTTTATGTAAAAGTGAGGGTCTATGAAATAATACAGCATGTACTACAATAAGTTCAGAAACGATAAGACATGCACGTGATGCAGGGATACTAAGATTGCAACTTTGCATTGACGCAAACAGTCATCAATTCGAGCATCTCCCGTAATGTAATAAAGTTTACTTTACTACCATATTTGACCTTGCTTGACCTTCAATAATAACTCGCTGAATTCTTCTCAACACTGGCTATCACATCGTGATAAAAAGAACATAGCATTCCATTTAAAAAGAATAGAGTTGACCTTGAAATGACCTCTATGCCTCCACCCACGCAGAAAATGTTTGTGTGACAATATGTCCCCTTCTATACCGTGTAAGTTTTCTATATAACATTTTTTCATATTATTACAAATAACGGCAATATTCAAACTGGACATAGTTATTGCCCCACCCTGTGTATACCGGAAATGAAGGAGGGGGGAGGTAACTACAATTATTAATAAACGCATTTATATGTTGTACAAAAAGTCACAAAATTCTAAGAAATTGTGTCATTATTATTGTTTTCCTAATTGAAATTAAAAATCAGTCAAAATGACTTCCTCGGGCAATCTAGTGTTAAGAGAATCGAAGAGTATCGATATATTACTTTCAATCTATTCAATTTACTTAAAAAAGAAAAAATTTCTAATGTGGATCCCGTTTCCTGTAACAAATGGTGAACATTTTTATTTTGCATAAACATCAGCAGTCTAATCATAAGAAATAATGCGCGAGATTTTTGCTAAAACTGTGTATAAATTAAAACTACTCACGTGACATTGTCAACCCTGACAACGCTCGGTGTTAACGCAGCGAGCAACAATCCGAGAGGCAGAAACGCGCCGATTAAGTGCAGAATCTTCCTCCAAGGAGAAACTCTGCAAATTAACGCGGATTAATGCCGGCAATTAAACTGTTAATTTGAAGGGTATTTTTCAAGATCAACGTCCAGAAAATTGGCAAGATTTAGTGTTTTGTCGTGACCAAGCAATGGAGAGGGGAGGGGAGGGGGGCGTGGGCAATTACCGCAAAGCATGCCGTTTTCGTTCCGTCGGTACTTTCTACATTTCTACCCGTGCTTGAAAATACCCGCGAAAGAAAGTTGTTTTCGTAGCTTTCAAAACGCACCGGAGATTAGAGATTCCAGAATAATTAGAATTCGGAAGACATACCTTTTTCTAGCAGGATACATCGTGTGATCGTCGTTCAAGTACTCGATCTGATGATAGCCGACTCCCGGCTGGTAAAACGTGTAAGGAAACTTCCTGGTCCTTAGAAACGTCGATTCCTGGACAAAGACGACACCATCGTTCGGTTTCTTCACCGTGGTAGAATATTGAAGATCCGGCCGATGGATCTGGTGCTCGGACAATGCTCCAAAATAAGGCAGCCTCGAGGGTTCCACGCTCGAATAACTCCCTAATTCATACTTTTGCGGATCCACCTGAAACTTGGACGGTTTACCAAAGACGACGGCTACATCCTGCACTGGAGCTGGTTTCTCCAAGCTCTGTAAAACCTGCTGACCCATCAGATGATCAGCAGAATATTGTGCGCTGTTTTCCACGATCGGATGGACTAACTGATGTTGAACAGGTTGACCCTTGTAGACGTAATGAACTTGTGGATCCTCCACCGCGTCGTCTTGGAATTTCACAAAGTTGTGTACTGGTTCGCCCTTTTTCTCATCGCTCAATCCTCCGGAGAAAGCCTCGAAGAAATTCTGATGATTTTGCTGGTTTATGTGGTGAGTATGAATCGGTTGATCAACCGGCTCGTAGACCAATTGGTAATTGTTTTGTTGCTGCTGGTAGGAGCCAGGGTCGACTTCGTTCTCGAACTTGATGTGCTGCACGTTGTTGAACACATTCGCGCTCGTTCTTGGTTCCGTGATCTCTCCTAGATGGGTGCTCGGTGTGAATTGTCGTGAGATGTTCTTCTCTTCGGGGATCACGATTTTGAACTCTCCGGAAGCGCCATCGGTGGCCGAGGAGACGGTGGTTGCTGCAGATTGCACAGTAAACACGTTTTCGCTCGATGACTCGTCCAAGAAATCTTCTAGCTTGCTATCTAGCTTCGCCGTTCGGTCTTCCGGTTCATTTTGATACTCTTTCTGATTTTCTGCGAGAATCGAGGTTCTGGTTAGTAAGAGGTACAACGAGAAGAGTGTTAGAGCGTTGAGTCGAAGAGGCATCTTGTTGGATGGAGTTTAGATTCGAAGAACAGCGACGAGAAGAAACGAAGACCATTGCGGTCCGACTGTTGAACTAAACTGCTCCTTTGCTCCTGTTCGAAGGCTTTATCTCGCGCCAGGTATTTTAAAAAGCGTGAACGCGAGAGCGATTTCCTCTCGTTAATCGCTAGACTCACTCCAATTGTTGTTGACAAAGTGTCCGTTTAGTTCCACCAGCTGCCGTACTCAAACCTGAGGTAACAGTTTATGGTCCTGCGTGTTCTAGTGACTCAGTATCGAGATGTCTCTTAGAATAGCAACGGTAAACAATTTTTCTTTCACTTTTGCGACACTGCAATTAAAAGAAAAACGGTATTTCAAATTTATTTCTGACAAGGAAACTTTTACTAGAACATATTGTCTTACACGCTCTTTCCTCTTAGCTATTTGGACGCCGCACAGTGGGTTGAAACCGCGAAAAACGCGGACAAAAATAATATCTGAAGCTACTTCTAAGATTAAATTAATAAAAATGGTACAGTTTTATAGATTTTGAGGTGCGGAATTCAAATTAGTAATCAGATTTTGTTTAATTCCAAACCCATGAAAGTTATATAAGGTTTTTTCGAAACAGTTTTCTCGAATTTGGGCGTACAAATTATTAATTATTTTATTATTAATAATGGAATATTTTTAAGTTATTATATACTAAATTCTGTATAATTTACTCGATGTTAATTTCCTTCCGTCTCTAAACAAATGCCAATCGGCGCTCCAACAACAATACCAGGCATTCTTTGCCCATTATTGCCTTATTATTTATATTTATATTATATTATTTATTAAAGAGCGGATCTTTATGCATTTATAGCAAAATTGAGAAGATGAAATTCAAAATTGTTGGAAAATTTTTAAAATTGGAGATGTCGATATATGATTTCTCCTCTGATAAAATTATTAAGGCTGTAGACTCCTTTGCAGAATTGCAGGGGTGCGGGATGCGCGTTCTCATCTCGGGGATTTTTCATTAGTCAAATGCGCTAGATAAAAGATCAATCTAGGCCGCGATCGCCCTCGAAAGTCTTATTTTTACGTTTACGACAAAATATAATAATATTAAGTTACTGATATAATATTGCAATGGCATTTACAGTATTTTTATTGAAAAAAAAAAACAGTACGAGATAACTCGTAGCTGGCGTCACAAAATAAGACTTCTATGCTGGGTGCCACGTACGAGTTATCTCGTATCTAAACTTGCAGCACCCACTACGAGATTCTCGTAGTTGGCAGTCAATGGGTTAACACGTAGACTGCCGTGTCGCCCATATATGGGTGACAGAATTATTTGTCCATACTTAAAAATGAATTATTACGCTAATAAAATTATTGTACCAAATTTGGTTAATATCTGGGAAATGCAAGAATGTTAAAGAACTACTCGGTGTCCTAAATTTTAATTTTTCAATAGTTTTTTTTCATGAAATAAATTACTTCGATTTTATGAAATGTTTGAGGCCATTGCTTTGGCAGTCAAAGTGTTAACCCTTTGCACTCGGAGCTATTTCAACTAAAAAATCAAACATTTCTTCTAACCTAGAATATTTCCATTGTACATAATTTTCTTCATTATATGCGTACGAAACTGATATAGTACCTCGCACAATATTTAAACGTTTAGTAATTTATTACATATAAACAAATTTAATCATGTAAACAATATTGTGAATAATGGTGTAACAATTTGTAGCGGCGCCTCAGAGTCGCCATTCGAGTGCTAAGGTTTACTAATAGTAAGGCCTACTAAGGTTTATTAATAAAGGTATCACATAATGTAAAACTATAAAAAAATACTAATAGTTTAATTACAAATTTAAAATTATTAATTTATTACATATTTAAATTACACAAATTTAAGCTTTAGTTTATATTATAAAGCTCTGCAGTTGCTTATACGGAACTAATTTTTATAAAAATTAACTTCTACAATTTTTCACATAAAACCAGGAAAAAAAGATTGTCGCAATAAATCTTCCGCTTGCAACAATTGATGAACCTGTATTGGCATGTTGAATGTTGCCAACACAAGTGAATACATTTGTAACATTTGTTGAAGATATTACCAACTGCTTTACGTAAACAAAACGAAATATAAACCTTTGCGCATGCAGCTATTGCAATATTTCGAGGTGGTACTAAAAATGTCCCACCATGCATTACGGTGCATCAAAAAGGTGGGACACTTTTAATCCCAGCGTGCCCCAAAGAATTAAACGGTTATGTGGGCCAACCTTTATAGACACAACGCTTACTATTTTTGACAGTGTTCAAACTTCGATGTGGAAGCAGTGAAAGCGTTCAACGTTGGCCTCGAGGGAGGAGAGTATGCGAGTACATTTTCCCTGGAAATTTCACTAAACGATCCGTCGTTCGGTGTTCAACGGACCGTCAGGATTGTCAGTGAGTTGTCAGCGGTGACGTGCTTGGAGTGATTTTGCCGAGGTCGGAACGAAAGTGGCCGGAAAAGCCATGGAAGAAAGGATAACTACCAGAGGAGATAGCTTAGATGTCGGATGGGATATTCACGCATCGACAACCAGTTTCCAAGGAAAGTCCGCGCGATAATAATGGAACGTTTTTAGTGTCAGAAACATGTTTAACGCGCGAATGTCGCACGAGCCGAACCGAGCCGACATTTAGGTTTATACCGGCCTGGCACGCGTCTCCGCGAGGTATCTGGGACACTTTTCACGTCGGAAAAAATCTGCCGTTTCTCGGTAGACTCCGAGCCGATTCGCACTTTCTCTGCAGATCATTTTCCTGAATAACGTAAACGAGCCGCGACTTCGTCAAGCTTCGGTGAACCGATCGCTCGAGGAACCGAAGAAGAAGTGATTGTTCAGAGTCGCCTTTAGATGACTGGAAAATCATAGAGCAATCAGGGAACTCGTTGGAGAAGTCAGAGTTTCGAGAGAAGATGACATCCCTTGTTTCGCTGCATTTCGAAGCGAAGTCGATTGGCGTTTGCATGAAATGGTTCGTTCTTTCTTATACTTGTTTACTGATTTTATCATTTACGATTTAACAAAGCGAATGCTTTTGCTTTACGATGAAAAATTGCTTTGCATGCTTGAGAATCGATTCATGCTGTTAACAGCGGTTAACACTAGATTTACGGGGCCCGTCAAAATGGCGGATTCAAAAAATTTTAATATACGATTATATAAGAGTGGAAGTGTCGATGAACTATGTTTATGTGCATGTTAACTGACAACCCTATATATATATATATTTTTTTTTTTTTCTTAAAGAAAAATTTTTCTTGAAAATGATCTGAAACAAGATCGAAACGTCGAAAATATTGTAGTAATTTGCAAATAGTGTCTTAGAATATTATTCAAGGATCGAACCTGTGCGCAAAAAGCATTCAAACATTGAAAACAATCTACGATCGAAATAAGGAAACATTTACTAAAATTGATTATTTTACATTGCTTTATAAAAATAATAAACCTGTATTTACTTAGATCTCTAGCGATTTTTATTGTAATATGTAAACAAAAAAATGAATCTATTTAATAATTCCTCACGAATGCCTCCTTACACTCTTAAGAATCGTGAATTAAAAATGTTTGTATCCGCCATTTTGACGGGCCCCGTAAATCTAGTGTTAAATACGTTGTAAAACTCAACATTCTGAACAACTTTTTCTTATACATATTAGGTCGTCCCATAAGTTCGTGCCGTTTACTATTTTACTATTTAAATTAATATTTCCTCCTTACACTCTTCAGAATCGTAAATTAAAAATGTTTGAATCCGCCATTTTGACGGGCCCCGTAAATCTAGTGTTAATATTCCTACAAACTACTCCAACTGGCCATTTAACACGTTCAGCGCCATGTCACCCATATCTGGGAGACGGAATTATTTATACAGAATTGAAAATTAATTTTCACGTTGGTAGATTGAGTGTACAAAATTTCCTTAGGATCTGTGGAATAGAAGATATTATTCAAGGATCGAACCTGTGCGCCAAAAGCATTCAAACATTGAAATCAATCTACGATCGAAATAAGGAAACATTTACTAAAATTGATTATTTTACATTGCTTTATAAAAATAATAAAACTGTATTTACTTAGATCTCTAGCGATTTTTATTGTAATATGTAAACAAAAAAATGAATCTATTTAATAATTCCTCACGAATGCCTCCTTACACTCTTAAGAATCGTAAATTAAAAATGTTTGTATCCGCCATTTTGACGGGCCCCGTAAATCTAGTATTAAATACGTTGTAAAACTCAACATTCTGAACAACTTTTTCTTATACATATTAGGTCGTCCCATAAGTTCGTGCCGTTTATTATTTTACTATTTAAATTAATATTTCCTCCTTACACTCTTAAGAATCGTAAATTAAAAATGTTTGTATCCGCCATTTTGACGGGCCCCGTAAATCTAGTGTTAATATTCCTACAAACTACTCCAACTGGCCATTTAACACGTTCAGCGCCATGTCACCCATATCTGGGTGACGGAATTATTTATACAGAATTGAAAATTAATTTTCACGTTGGTAGATTGAGTGTACAAAATTTCCTTACGATCTGTGGAATAGAAGATATTATTCAAGGATCGAACCTGTGCGCCAAAAGCAATCAAACATTGAAATCAATTTTAGTGCTCCGTAAACCTAGTGTTAAGTAGGTTCAAGCATTGCGATTGAGATTGTATAAAGTGCAAGTAGTAAAGGCCAGTTTTCGCCAGGCATCGATGGAACAGATGAAGTTGGTAACAGATGTAGAAAAGAATCGAGACGGAATTTTCACGAAGGGCCACGCAGAAACGAAGGAAAAATGTGCTTGTCGTTTGTTACGGCTTCACGGAATGCGAGCGAAGAGCGGGATGGGGTGGAAAGACTTTCTAAGGCAAGTTTTATCAAGAAGCGGCGAGAGTCTGACCCTATTTCACGGTGAGGTCAAGTCAGACGAAGGAAACTGGATGACGGCTGGCGCATTAGATGCAAGATAATGCCTTTGTACAGGCTCGAACCGAAAAGTCGTTGTACTGGTTTGGTTTCGAGTTCAGGATATGTACAAAGTAAACTTAACCATAACAAGACGAGGAAGAAGATCCAACCAACTCGACGTCGCAGGACGATTATTATCAACTAGATCGATGAAATTCTCGATCGATCCAATTTGATGGATGTCTCGTAACCGTTCCGTTTCGGGTAGCTGACAATGAAAGTAGACGTTCCGTACGATGGCAGTGGTCGGTTCTTTCGTTTCTTTCGTTGGCGTGCTCGTATTCGCGGTTTTCTGCGCCTCGAACGACCCAATTCCGGATTCGAGTAGGCCAGCCGACCGCAACGACAGACCGGAATCGGAAGAGAAAAATTCCTGTCGATACAGAAAACCGGAAGCCGTCCCTACGAACCAGAAAATCAGCCGAGTACGATCGCTCCACGATCTTTCGTAGTAAAGCTACAACAAAACATTCACAATTTTTTAACGAAGCAATGTTTCAAATGAACGTTCGCACGTCGGTGCTTATCACTGCAAGAAGAAACAATTATCTGAACAATGGTATTTTTCGCTAGTGAAATTTTTCAGAAGCAAAAATTCCTGTCGATGCAGAAAACCGGAAGCTGTCCCTACGAGCCAGAAAATCAGCCCAGTACGATCCGCTCCACCATCTTTCGCGGCAAAGCTACAACAAAACATTCATAATTTTTGAACGAAGCAATGTTTCAAATGAACATTCGCACGTCGGTGCTTATCACTGCAAGAAGAATCAATTATCCAAACAATGGTATTTTTCGCTAGTGAAATTTTTCAGAAGCAAATATTCCTGTCGATGCAGAAAACCGGAAGCTGTCTCTACGAACCAGAAAATCAGGCCAGTACGATCGCTCCACGATCTTTCGTGGCAAAGCTATAACAAAACATTCACAATTTTTTAATGAAGCAATGTTTCAAATGAACGTTCGCACGTCGGTGCTTATCACTTCAAGAAGAAACAATTATCTGAACAATGGTATTTTTCGCTAGTGAAATTTTTCAAAAGCAAATATTCCTGTCGATGCAGAAAACCGGAAGCTGTCCCTACGAGCCAGAAAATCAGCCCAGTACGATCCGCTCCACCATCTTTCGCGGCAAAGCTACAACAAAACATTCATAATTTTTGAACGAAGCAATGTTTCAAACGAACGTTCGCACGTCGGTGCTTATCACTGCAAGAAGAATAAATTATCCAAACAATGGTATTTTTCGGTAGTGAAATTTTTAAAATGCAAAAATTCCTGTCGTTGCAGAAAACCGGAAGCTGTCCCCACGAACCAGAAAACCAGCAATTACCATTTCGTGGCAAAGCTACAACAGTTTAAACATTCACAATGTTTGAACGAAGCAATGTTTGAAATGAAAAAGAAGGAGCAATTATCCAAGCAATGGTATTTTTCGCTAGTGAAATTTTTCAAAAGCCGAGGTTGGTGAAAAATTGGCATTGTTGCCGAAGAATTCATGTCATCGGGTCCATCCACAGTTTCATGGTGCACGATTCCGTGTTAGTCGGCAATTTCCTCGCAAAAAAAAAAAAACGTCGATCGGTGGAAAGAAAACCGAGTCAATACCGCGATAAAAATCGGAACGGATACTGTAACAAAGGAACGCAGCCTAGTTTGTCGAGGATAGCAAAAATGAGGGATCGGTGAAAATCCGGCCCACGGATTGGAAGCTGCTCGTAAAACGGGAAACGTTAGTTTCACTCGCAAACGAGCAACAATCTCGACGGCTAGGCCTCCGTGCGAAAAAATTCCCCATGGGTTTCTGGGCCGAGAAAGCGCAAAAATCGCAGCAACGATCGAACAACGATCCCCGTGGTCGAACCGTGCCACCTACAGCGAGAACAGGGTCGAATCGCGATGATTTATCGGGCGTAAAGAAGCTAACTCGATTCTTAGATCGCTCTAGCTTCAACTGTACACGTTTTTCGATTGATTTATTTGGTTCTGGATAGGTCTGGACATGACTGGATTCCATGTAGAATTTCGAATACTTGTTATTTGATTTCTTAAGAGTAAATAATATGTTAGAGCAAGTTGCGTTTGCATAGATACAAGCGTGGACTCGGTAAATCATTATCTAAACGCTTCATACTATGAGCAGTGAACACTATAGACAGTGCTATGTGCGAACGAACCAGCAAGAACGTCAACGAAGCTCATCGTTTCGATCGACAGACTTTTCCTCGTACACGACGTAAAAGTTAAGAGAACTTTTGCTTCGATGCGTCGTAAGCTTAGAGAAAGTGCATCTTTCGAATGATGAAATTGAATTCAGAAACAACTACAGTACAGTATTTCATCGGTTATTGTCCCTGATGTCTCCGACATAATTGTCCCTGAGATATCCCCACTAGTGCGAGGTGTACCCCCTCATTGCAGATTGCAATATTGCATAAATGAGGATGTTCAATTTCGAACATTTATTATGATATGTAAAGGTCAACCCGCAGTAAACAACGCGTAATCTTTGCTGAAACACGTAAGTTTTAAACGTCCACATTTTATCCGCTCCAACATGATTATTCATGCTCAAGATCATTTCAAGGTCAAAAAGGTGGTATCCACTAAATTCAATTTTTTATTGTCTATCATGCTATCGTAAAAAAATATACTATTCCATTTAAAAAAAACATCGGTGACCTTGAAATTTCATTAAAAAAACACGACATAAAAATTTTTTTTCTTTACCATTATATTTGCCCCCTGCAATAGTGTCACTTTGTCCTCTGGAGTTTTCTAATGGGACTGTAAATACGATAGATATTTAGGTGTTCCCATTTATGTGGAACACTCTGTATATGTATATTACATCCACATGTACAGTATTTCATCGGTAATTGTCCCAAATGTCTCGCACATAATTGTCCCTGAGATATCCCCACTAGTGCGAGGTGTACCCCCTTGAGGGGCCGTGAAGCTCGAGAGGCCTCGGTCGCCGAGCAATATGACGCCATGCGGCTCGGGTATATCGGTGAGACCACACTAATCCGAATTTCCAACTTCTTTATTATTCATTATTTTTTTATGGGACTTCGATAACCATATTTGCGGCATTTTTTTAATAAAAATCATACCAAATATGATATAATTTCGATGATATTTACTAGTGTAATAGACGATTAAAATTTCGGGCGCGAGGAAGGATAGCCGTGTGGGAAAGAAAGAGACGCGGAGAGTCGCAGTCGGCGGCACAGTTCAAAGGCTCGCGCGTCCTCGCAATGTATTACCAAGGAATAACTTTTTATTTATTACTTATTTTTTTATGAGACTTTTTCTAATAGATTTGTGATATTGTTTTGATTAAAATGATACGAGGCAACAGTAATGCAATGACGACACTTTTTCATTTTTAATTAATCTTTTAGGAGACTTTTACCATCATGTTTGTAATATTTCTCTGATCAAAATTTTTCTGATTATACATACATATCTATTTTTTTAATTGACGATGGAATAAGTTTTGGTGACAGACGAACAGAGTAAACTTTAATCGTCGATTACACAAGTTAATATCATCGGAATTATATCATATTTGGTATGATTTTTATTAGAAAAATGCCACAAATACGGTCATCGAAGTCCCATGAAAAAATAATGATTAATAAAGAAGTTGGAAATTCGGATTAGGTATGTTTACATTTCTCGGTGACCGAGGCCTCTCGAACTCGGCTGTCCTTCTCTACGTTCGGCAAACCTCAAACAATGATATCCCTCGCGCATAATTGTCCCTCCGCAGACCCGTGTTGTGGACAATTATCGATGAAATACTGTATTTGCAACGCTATGCCCGATAGATATTTTTGAGAAGGGAATGTTTTCAGAACTATGTTCAATAAAGTTAGAGAGGATGTTATTGGCGCAAGGTTCGATCTTTTTGAAATTCAACAACAAATTTGCAATTTAATTAATAAGGGAATATTGTGTCTGAAAAATTATGTTATTTTAGTACAAATACATCGGGATGTTAATATTCATCATTTTGAAGGAAACTAATAATGGAAAGACCAAAAAATTAATTTTGAAAGGTAGACTTACTTGCTGTGCACTATTTTTAATAAAGCCGGAAAAAAGAATTATTTTTAAATATAACTGAGTACGAGTTGCGTTGGCAACGTGATTGTGCCATCGTGGCCAAACGTAACTGAGCCATGTGCCAGCGCAAACCTGCGAGTTAGCTGGTTATATAGGAAGACAACGTTAACTGATTCATTGGTCGATATCGACCGTTGTTGTTGAATTTCAAAAAGATCGAACCTTGCGCCAATAACATATTCTCTAACATAATTCAAAATTCGATCGATAGAAATCACAATTATATTATGTTCAATAAAGTTTGAATCTTGTAGCCTGCGGTTGGGTTTAACAAAACCTAGCTGTTTGCATTAACTTAATTAAGGTGTCCAGAGTTTCACCTACATTTTCCATGCAAAGAAAGTAGGAGGAAGACGAAGTATACTTTGTGCAAAATGAAAAAAGAAGCAAAGATCTTCGACGATCGACTCTTCGAGGAGCAGCTTGACGAAATATATACATTTCTCTCCGACGAAGTCTGAAGTTTTTGAGGAATTAGGAACGGCAAGGTGACGATGACTGACACTCCAAATCATAACCAGAAAAACCAGCGTGTAAAGCAGCCGTTGATTGTCCACGCCGGTACAATTAGTGCGTGACGAATCCAGGCTTTTTCATGAAGTTTCACACCGCGGAGGCACTCGCCGGGCGAAAAACGCATTACCATTCGTTGAAATTCTTTCCGATGTCACCGAGAATCGCTTACGATCGAAAATCGATGCGGTATCAGTGAGAAAATTCAATCGGTCAATTTTCCAATGCTGTCAGGATGACATAACAACGATGTTTCCCTTTGCTCTAGAAAACTTTGGTGTTTCAAAGCTGAATCTATCAATAGCGACATATAAAACCAGCCAAATTGTTAATTAAAATTCTTGGATATTAAACCATGCTTCGGTCAACCACAACCGACAGTACGGACCTCTAAATATGTAACAATTGGCAAAAGTTTCGAATAGGATGCATTACGTACAATTAACGCGATGTCTCTAGGAAATTTTAGTGTTTCAAAGCTGAATCGATCAATAGCGAGGTATAAAATCAGCCAAATTGTTAATTAAAATTCTTGGATATTAAAATGAGCTTCGGTCAACCATAACAGACAGTACGGACCTCCAAATATGTAACAATTGGCAAAAGTTTCGAATAGGATGCATTACGTACAATTAACGCGATGTCTCTAGGAAATTTTGGTGTTTCAAAGCTGAATCGATCAATAGCGAGGTATAAAATCAACTAAATTGTTAATTAAAATTCTTGGATATTAAACTGAGCTTCGGTCTACCACAACCAACAATACGGACCTCCAAATATGTAACAATGGCAAAAGTTTCGAATATGATGCATTACGTACAATTAACACGACATCTCTAGGAAATTTTGGTGTTCCAAAACTGAATCAATCAATAGCGAGGTATAAAATCAACTAAATTGTTAATTAAAATTCTTGGATATTAAACTGAGCTTCGGTCTACCATAACAGACAGTACGGACCTCCAAATATGTAACAATTGGCAAAAGTTTCGAATAGGATGCATTACGTACAATTAACGCGATGTCTCTAGGAAATTTTGGTGTTCCAAAACTGAATCAATCAATAGCGAGGTATAAAATCAACTAAATTGTTAATTAAAATTCTTGGATATTAAACTGAGCTTCGGTCTACCACAACCAACAATACGGATCTCCAAATATGTAACAATGGCAAAAGTTTCGAATATGATGCATTACGTACAATTAACGCGACATCTCTAGGAAATTTTGGTGTTTCAAAGCTGAATCGATCAATAGCGAGGTATAAAATGAGCCAAATTGTTAATTAAAATTCTTGGATATTAAACCGTGCTTCGGTCAATCACAACCAACAATACGGACCTCCAAATATGTAACAATGACAAAAGTTTCGAATACGATGCACTACGTACAATTAACGCGATCTAGGAAACTTCGCTGTTTCAAAGCTGAATCGATCAATAGCGAGGTATAAAATCAGCCAAATTGTTAATTAAAATTCTTGGATATTAAACCGTGCTTCGGTCAACCACAACCGACAATACGGACCTCCAAATACGTAACAATTGGCAAAAGTTTCGAATACGATGTACAATTAATGCGATGTCGCGATCAGCGAAAAATTCGAAAATGCATCGCGTTTCAGTTAGAACTGGAGGAACGGGAGGACCGGAAACCGGTAAAACGTAAGATCGCTCGGTCTTTGTCACGATCTGGATGTACCGATCCAGATCCTGGGTGGCCACGAGCCGCAAGCCTGCGAGCTCCGAGCCGCATCGATTGTCTCATCGGATCCTCCCGCTGTCGGAACAATTATCGATGAAGCTGGCTCGAAGAATAGAGCGAGCAGATCCCAAGATAGGAGAGGAGGATGACTGTGGTAGATTGTGTCCGTTCTCCAGGTGACCAGGTGCGCGAGGAGCGTCGACCGACTGCACTGGCTTGCTCGGAGTGAGACACAAAATGGACCAAGTCACCATGAAGTGGGGACTTGGATTAAAAGCAAACGAGGGCAACGTCTCGGCGACAGAGCCATCTCGGACCTTGAAGAGTCGAGGTCGAGCGGAAACACGCACTCGTTCCACAACGGTGCCGTACTCCGTCGTTCCGTGATCCTCGAAACGGAATCTTCGACGCGATCCTGATCTCGCTGCTGATCACGATCGTTCCCGCGTTATTCGATCGACAATCGGCGCTAGATCGAGCCAGGAAGTTCGACGATCATCAACGACACGGTCAGTGCTGCACAGTGGTCATTCAAACTCGAAAACGTGGAAATACGCTGACAGCCATAAGTATTCGGACGCTTCGATCGATCCTAAGCATTGCCTATATTTAACGCACAATTTTATACGTTTCACACAAGTATCGTCCATTTTATCGCAACGTATATATCTATTCCTCGAACGTAAATTAATCTGTGACCGTCCGAGAACATGTTCAGAAATCTTATTACATGCTACAATCTATGCTCGAAAATCAATTGGCCGAATACATTTATCCATTTATATTCAGACATAGTTATTTTGTCTTCTGCAGCCCTTTCTCATTTTTACAATAGTTAGAATGTCGTTTTTTTTTTTGGAAAAGTTCACTATAGTGGTGGTGATTTTTATCCTTTATTTTTCACTACACGAATTAATAATTGTGTAGTTTTAGACAGCAACCTAATTCCTATATATTTCCCACGATCTTATTTTTGTATCGAAGAACACACTAGGAAAAGAGGAATTCCGAAAGGAAAACATCTAACACGTTAACGAAGTACCAAGAAAGTGCCTTCGGGCTATAAATTGCGACTGAACCGGATGAATATTAGGTTGTCCCATAAGTTCGTGCCGCGGATTGAAAAGTATTTGAATGAAAAACCACTGAAATTTGATAGTGACGGTGTAATATCTTTACCAAAAAAGTGGGAAGATGTTGTAGAGAAGGTGGTTATATTTTTTCGTTGAAAGTACGTTTCAAATATTAATTTAACACTAGAACTACCGGGCGGGTGACTTGTTACTGATTTCTTCTTCCACGGTTATTGAAATTAGAAGAATGTTTCGATGCAAACTTTTTCAATGTACTTTTCTATTGAAGCACATATTAACATAAAAATTTCACGAAATATGAATAAATGTAATCTTGTTGTTATTATAAAGCAATGTATATTAATGTGATTTAGTGCTAGTGTTAAATAGTAAAACAGTAAATGGCACGAACTTATGGGACGACCTAATACTTATCGACCGTGCGATCGATTTCGCGAAAAAAGTGAAAAGAACCGGAAAACATCGGAAAGTGCAAGCGCTTTATTGGATTATTATTAGATTATAGGAATATAATAAATAACACACAATTGAATTTATTCTGTAACACGTTTAAAGATACGTTGAAAGGCACGTCAATATGGTAGATGAAGTCTCATGTGAAGATCGCTCAGGTCGGGGAAAAGACAATTAAGCTACGAATTAAATAAAGAGGGCAATCTATATACAATATGTACATAGTTTTAACATAAAATAAAATATTAATTCTTGTATGTAATTTATGAGATAAATTCCAACAAGTTTCTTTCAAACTTTCCTCTTCCGTTCCAGATGCTGTCGAGAGGAGCGATCTGCCTGCTCCTGGTGATCTTGACCCTGAGCGGGAACCAATGCACCACCAGATATTTCATGAAGATGAGGACGAACGCGTCCAATCTGTTCAGGACGAGAATGGACAACACGAGGGCCCTCGAGGACTCGTTACCGGCTCGATCAAGTCCGTTGCGCAGTATTCGAGTTGAAGACGAAAAGAGGACGAAGGACATCAAGCTCGAGGACGAGCAGAAGAACTTATTCGAAACGTCCACGTTCAATCCGGACGTGCTGAACAAGTTCCTCGAGGAATACGTGAGCAAGATTAAGGGCAGCACCGAGAAGAACCCGAAGTATCCCTTCAGGATCGTGAAGCCTGCAGAGCCTCTGCTTCTGGAAGTGGACGATTCCATGGTGCATTCGACCAGTGCCACCCACGAGCACGAAACCAAGTATGACGTGGACGTGGAGAACACTACGTCGGCCGAAGATGCGGTAAGTGTTGATTTTGTTAAAGGAACGGTGAGGGTAAAATATGAAAAGCACTTCGCAAACAGTCGAGGATTCCGAAAAGACAAGAAATATGCTTTATTAACCCTTTGCACTCGGAACTATTTCAGCTTCAAAACCAAACATTTCTTCCGACCTACAATATTTTAATTCTATCTGATTCTTTTCAATTTGTGCATTTAAAAATGATGCAATTCACTCGTACAATAATTAAGCTTTTAATCATTTATTAAACGCAAACAACCTTAACGATGTGAAAAATATTTTGGATAGTGTATAGCAATTTTTAATGGTGACTCAGAGTCACCACTCGAGTGCAAAGGGTTAATTATGTCCGTACAGAAATGGAGACCGTCACACTTGTACGATTTCCGTTAAATACAATATCCGCGTGTCGCGTATACAGTATTTCATCGGTAATTGTCCCAAATGTCTCCGACATAATTGTCCCTGAGATATCCCCACTAGTACGAAGTGCACCCCCTTGAGGGGCCGTGAAGCTCGAGAGGCCTCGGTCGCCTCCTACGTCATCTATTAATCTTGGAACATAGGACGTTATCTGAAGCCGGGCCTATAAGTATACATATACGGTCTAAGGTAATGCCAATTGCGTGGATAGCTTGCACATGTGCTAAGACCCACTCTGTCCGTTCGGGGCCCTCGCGTACCATTTTATGGCCCCCTTTCCGGAAGTCATGTGGAAACGGCGGAAAAAGGGAAGGCCTCTTCGTAAAATATGCTAAAGAGTCGAGAGGCCATCTGTGTCGCTTGTAAACGGACGTGCATTTCTTACAGTAAGATTTTCACTGATATTGCTACAACAAGTTGAGTATGTTTTCGATACCGTTCCTTTAAAGTTTAAAGAATCACCGAGATTACCTAATAATCAGAACATCGAACTACGGAGATAGTTTAGCGGTTCTTGAAATTTTGAATTCGGTTTCAGCTGAGCGAAGCCTTGAACGACACCCTGAAGAGGAACAAATACTACGGCGCGAACTCGCACGAAGATCGAAACGGCTGGGTCACTCTGGAAGCGATTCCATGGTCAAAGAGCAAAATCTCAAAATGGCAGGCGACTGCTACCACTCAACGTCCCTGGCCGGAAGCGAAACCATGGGAGAAGCCTGGCATGGGAAAACCGTGGGCCTCCGACTATGCTGTTAGGCCAATCTACGAAAATAATAAGCCATGGTAATTGGCCAATTGTTACCGAACTGCAAGTAAAACTTTCTCTTCACCTTTCACTCTAACACTTTGACTAGCAAAGCAACGACCTCAAAAATTTCATAAAATCGAAACAATATATTTAATAAACTAATGATTACAGAATTCAAATGTGTGACACTGAGTGACTTGCATTTTCCAGATATTAACCAAAGGGTAAGCATAGGAAAACGGCCCCAGCACCGATTTTAGTGTCTAAACATTCGAAATGAGGCTGTTTGCTTGAAGTACCACTGTGAGTAATTTCAAACCCCTACTCCCTTCCGTAAGGGTGATATGGGGATAACAACCCTAAACTTTATATTTTTTTTCTCTCAAAAACTACTTAAGATATTCGAATGCTTTAAAGTGCAAATTGTACGTACCGTTAAGCTCTATTAAATATATTTTTTCCAAAATTGTAGCTCAATCATGGACGGTAGAAATAAAGGAATTCATTTTTTGGGGGTGGTTTTTGTAAACAACCCCTCGAATGACACCTCTGAAAAAAAATCAGGAGCAAAGCTTTATTATTGGGCTATAAGTTGCATAAGTTACATGGGGGTCGGACTGGGGGGAACAGACTTAAAAAACAATAAAACACTAGTTTTAACTAAAAAACGATAAAACACTAGTTTTAACTAAAAAACAATAAAACACTAGTTTTAACTAAAAAACAATAAACCACTAGTTTTAACTAAAAAACAATAAAACACTAGGTTTAAATAAAAAACAATAAACCACTAGTTTTAACTAAAAAACAATAAAACACTAGTTTTAACTAAAAAACAATAAAACACTAGTTTTAACTAGTTTTAACTAGAACAGACTTAAAAAACAATGAAACACTAGTTAAAACTAGTTAAAACCAGTGTTTTATAGTTAAAACTAGTGTTTTATTGTTTTTTAGTTAAAACTAATGTTTTATTGTTTTTTAAGTCTGTTCCCGCCAGTCCGACCCCCATGTAACTTATGCAACTTATAGCCGAACAATGAAGCTCTGCTCCTGATTTTTTTCAGAGGTGTCACTCGAGGGGTTGTTTACAAAAACCACCCCCAAAAAATTAATTCCTTTATTTCTACCGTCCATGACTGAGCTACAATTTTGGAAAAAATATATGTAACAGAGCTTAAAGGTACGTACAATGTGCACTTTAAAGCATTCGAATATCTCAAGTAGTTTTTGAGAAAAAAAAATATAAAGTTTAGGGTTGTTATCCCCATATCACGCTTACGAAACGGGGGTAGGGGTCTGAAATTATTCATAGTGGTTCTTCAAGCAAACAGCCTCATTTCGAAAGATTAAACACTAAAATCGGTGCTGGGGCCGTTTTCCTATGCTTACCCTGCTAGACCCTTTGATACAATGATTACATTAGCGTAATAATTAATTTTTAAATATGGACAAATAATTCCGTCACCCATATATGGGCGACACGGCAGTCAACGTGTTAATCTTCAGATTCTTTGTGTGTTTGATGCAATTTTAGAAATGGCACCGCAGCAACGTCAAAACTTGGATCTATCGATGCCGCGTTTGAACATCAGTTCCATCGATTTAATCGATTGTGTTCGTTCCAGGTATCAGGAGAAGCCTAAGCCTACCTGGCCAGAGCCTACCAACGAGAAACCATGGCAGAAGTTGACCCCACGACCTCCCTATTATCCCGACAAGAACGAGGAGAACCAGGCGCAGAAATGGCCACCAGAGAGGCCATCTTGGAACAAGTACACGGACCGTCCGAACAGCGACATAATCACTGACAATCGTCCAGCAAACTTTCCCAGCACCTGGAACAGACCTCCTCAGCCTACAAAGCCTAGTTACCAGTTCATAGACCGGTACACCGATAAGAATCAAGCCGAGGAGAACAACGATTGGCATGATTTCTCGAATCGCTACGAGGATCGTCCTCGACCCACTACGGAGAGGCCTGGTTTCTCTCAGTATCAGTACGTGAACAATCATCCTCAGAGCTATCCTGGGAATAGCGACGGCCAGTGGGTCCTGTTGTCGACAAACAGAGGCTACTCGAAATCGAGGCAGAGATCGATCAAGATCGATTCGTCACCGTCCGCGAACGGCACGAAAATCGTCGGAGGGAGGAAAGAGGATCAGGACCCAGCTATCGCTGTGATGACGTCGAAGAGACAGGTTAGGCTAGATCTGGAAGATTTTTTGAACATATCAAGCCTGCTAAAGTGCAGATCGTCTCTGTGGAGGATCTGTTCTGTAACAGTCAGATTTATCAGCAAACAATTCTAGATGTACAGTATTTCATCGGTAATTGTCCCAAATGTCTCCGACATAATTGTCCCTGAGATATCCCCACTAGTGCGAGGTGTACCCCCTTGAGAGGCCGTGAAGCTCGAGAGGCCTCGATCGCCGAGAAATATGACACCATGCCGCTCGGGTATATCGGTGAGGCCACACTAATCCGAATTTCCAACTTCTTTATTATTCATTATTTTTTTATGGGACTTCGATGACCATATTTGTGGCATTTTTCTAATAAAAATCATACCAAATATGATATAATTTCGATGATATTTACTTGTGTAATAGACGATTAAAATTTCGGTCGCGAGGAAGGATAGCCGTGTGGGAAAGAAAGAGACGCGGAGAGTCGCAGTCGGCGGCACAGTTCGAAGGCTCGCGCGTCCTCACAATGTATTACCAAGGAATAACTTTTTTATTATTACTTATTTTTTTATGAGACTTTTTCTAATAGATTTGTGACATTGTTTTGATTAAAATGATACGAGGCAACAGTAATGCAATGACGACACTTTTTCATTTTTAATTAATCTTTTAGGAGAATTTTACCATCATATTCGTAATATTTCTCTGATCAAAATTTTTCTGATTATACATACATATCTATTTTTTTAATTGACGATGGAGTAAGTTTTGGCGACAGACGAACGGAGTAAACTTTAATCGTCGATTACACAAGTTAATATCATCGGAATTATATCATATTTGGTATGATTTTTATTAGAAAAATGCCACAAATATGGTCATCATCAAATATGATTCATAAAAAATTTGGAAATTCGGATTAGGTATGTTTACATTTCTCGGTGACCGAGGCCTCTCGAGCTCGGCTGTCCTTCTCTACGTTCGGCAAACCTCAAACCATGATATCCCTCGCGCATAATTGTCCCTCCGCAGACCCGTGTTGTGGACAATTATCGATGAAATACTGTAACTTGTTAGTCACGTTTTTGTGATATTTTTTGAACGCACGTTCGTCACGATAAAAACCTGAGCTTCTTTACGCAATCATTCGATCGTAATTGTCGAGTCCAAGTTGACAATTATTTGTTTCTGCGATTCGTAACGCGTTCGTTAAAAAAGCGATCTCTTATTGTGTAACTGGGAAATCTGTATCGTTAGTGTACTCGTTCCTCGATGGGATCGATACAGTGTTGGCACGTTTCTGAAAATGGCAGTCGCTTGATGAAAGATCGTTTACCTAGGTCAGGCTGACGGTGTTACCGTCAATCAACGGTACGAACACTACCACATCTCACGGGGGGCTGCTGGAAGTGGAGAAGACGTTCAAGAGCGTGGACCAGAGCCGAAAGGAGTACGAGATGGAAAGACAGACCCTGCCCGCCATCTTGAAGAAGAGGCCGATCAGAAATACCATCGGCAATCATCCTTCTAACTCTGCTGTCCTGGCAGCTGTCGGAGCAGGTCTGTTTTTACCATTTATTTGTAACTACAAAGACCGCGTATTTTATGCATTTATTATTGGGTTGTCCCATAAGTTCGTGCCGTTTACTGTTTTACTATTTAAATTAATATTTCAAACGTACTTTCAAAGTCAACGAAAAAATATAACCACCTTCTCTAAAACCTCTTTCCACTTTTTTGGTAAAGATATTACACCGTCACTGTAAAATTTCTGTGGTTTTTCATTAAACTACTTTTCAATCAGCGACACGAACTTATGGGACAACATTTATGATTTCTATCGATCGAATTTTGAGTTAAATTAAGGACAATGATATTGGCGCAAGGTTCGATCTTTTTGAGAATTCAACAAATTTGCTATTTAAATAAAACCCAACGTTTCGATCCGTGTGTGGATCTTTTTCAAGGGAAACTTGCGTTTTTTTGTGTACAAAATTTTTTAGTAAAGCTGTTAACAAGATATATTTTTCCAAATAACTAATTTAAAATTACGCTGGCAATGTGTTTGTGCCATGATTGTGCCATTTATTCAACTTCCGTACAACTTTTGTTTAAATATGTACTCCAATAGAGAATTTCACTAAAACATTACTCCGGGAAACATTTTTATAATTTCAATATTTGTAAAAGAAAAATTTAGAAACCAGTCATTTTGACTTTTACGGTAGTTCTAGTGTTAATGGGCGTGACTGTAATTCATCACATTGAATGCGATCCTTGCGCCTAATACGTGAAACGGAACGCACCCCTACCGAGCGCTAAACGCGACTAGTGTATATTGCCTTCTAATAACGACAAGAATGCATTTATCCAACTTCCGTACAACTTTTCTTTAAATACGCACTCTAATAGAGAAGTTCACTAAAACATTACTCCGGGAAACATTTTTATAATTTCAATATTCGTAAAAGAAAAATTTAGAAACCAGTCATTTTGACTTTTCCGTCAGTTCTAGTGTTAATGGGAGTGACTGTAATTCATCACACTGAATGCGATCCATGCGCTTGATGCGTGAAACGGAACGCACCCCTACCGAGCGCTAAACGCGAATAGTGTATATTGCCTTCTAATAACGACAAGAATGCATTTATCCAACTTCCGTACAACTTTTGTTTAAATATGTACTCTGATAGAGAGGTTCACTAAAACATTACTCCGGGAAACATTTTTATAGTTTCAATATTTGTAAAAGAAAAATTTAGAAACCAGTCATTTTGACTTTTCCGGTAGTTCTAGTGTTAATGGGAGTGACTGTAATTCATCACATTGAATGCGATCCATGCGCCTAATGCGTGAAACGGAACGCACCCCTGAACTACTGAACGCTAAACGCGACTAGTGTATATTGCCTTCTAATAACGACAAGAATGCATTTATCCAACTTCCGTACAACTTTTCTTTAAATACGCACTCTAATAGAGAAGTTCACTAAAACATTACTCCGGGAAACATTTTTATAATTTCAATATCTGTAAAAGAAAAATTTAGAAACCAGTCATTTTGACTTTTACGGTAGTTCTAGTGTTAATGGGAGTGACTGTTATTCTGCCAAATTGTGATCGCCACAAATGCAGAAGAATTCACAGTTTCTATATTGTATCTGAATTTGTGCTTTCCAGGGATATTACCAGCGACAATGGCGATGATGATACCAATGATTCTCGGACGCCGAAGGAGGGACCTAACTTCTCCGAATCCGAGACAGCTCGATCATCTTGATTCAGTCATGAACATTCCCGCGAACAGACGAGTTCAAGAAATGAGACTAAGATAGGGGAAACGAATCAACGAGGAAAGGGAAAGTCTCTGATAGTGGAAATGAGGAGAACGAACGATCTCAGAGTTCAACGATGATTGCGAAACTGCTGATCAATTAACGTGAGAGAGACTTTTAACATAGCGTTTAAAAGCGGCAGTATTTTCAAAGAGAATTGCGTATGCATCACTGAAAGACAACCGAACCACAAGTCCCTAATCATTATCAAGCTGAACTTTAAAAAATAGAATAACCTCGGAGGATCCTATAAGATTGATTCGAACACATTGATTCGACACATTGATTCGAAAATAATGCGACAGAAATAAGCTGGTCGTTAAGAAAACTGCGAATGCGTTGCTTGCAAGCTTTTTCTAACGAGAAATGGAGGAGGTACTACATAGATTTATCAATTTATATATGTTAGTATTTGTTACTCGTTACGAAATGTAAAATTAATATTGATGTAGTTAAAAGCAAGATAATACGGCAGAGTGTATCGTGGAAGGACGCAAACGGGGAGATATCGTGTGTTTTCTTCGTTACGTATCTACGTCGGTATATCGTACGGAAGCATATTTATTTATTTATTATATTTATTTATAATATACTTTACAATGTTTCGTATATATCGTCGTTCGCTTATATACTGAATAAAAGGTATAAATACAAGAACAACAGATGTCGAAGGTGATAAAATAGAACTTTTCGCCAGAAGTTTCTCAAAAACCCTACTCGGTCGACCGTAGTTAGAGAAAAGCTTGCGTAGAATGCGTGCAGCCTCGACAGACTGCATCGTGTTGCATCCCATGCGAGAAATCCTATTCACTAATATCCATTTTAAAGCTAGTCGTTTGCATTCTGGTAAAGGAACATCCATTTTCCTTTAACCGATCACCCCCAATACTGTGAAATACACATTCCTTCGATTACTCTTTTGCAAAAGAAACCTGTGGGGAGCAGTTATCAAGAAAATTGTACGATTTAAAAAGAGAGCGATTCTTTACAAATGATAACAACGAAAACCGACTTCCTCAGCGACTACAGAATGGAGGAGAGACGTCCTTTTGCACAGAATTGGTCACCTAACACGTGATAAGGAAATATTTCAACTACTATTCACCGTACTAACAAACTATCCGAAGGAAGGGCGAGGGGAATATACGAAGGATTACGCCAAGCCATTCCGACACCATTTTTAAGCATTCTACAGGGTGGGGGGGCATTTAAATGGGAACACCTACATATCTCGGTTATTATTAGTCGCACAAAAAATCCCCACAGAATAAAGTTGTACTGTTT
This sequence comes from Sphecodes monilicornis, assembly GCA_913789915.3. Classification (NCBI taxonomy): domain Eukaryota; kingdom Metazoa; phylum Arthropoda; class Insecta; order Hymenoptera; family Halictidae; genus Sphecodes; species Sphecodes monilicornis. The sequence continues at coordinate 4,817,205 of OU565302.1, forward strand.
CAAGGGGCGAATTTGATGATGGTAACATTGTTTTCTTAGGGTCATTTTTTTTACAAGATTTTAAGGTCATTGATACTTTTTTAAATGGAATCATATAAGGTCATTCTTTTTTTTTACAAGATTTCAAGGTCATTGATCATATAAGGTCATTTTTTTTTACAAGATTTCAAGGTCATTGATACTTTTTTAAATGGAATCATATAAGGTCATTTTTTTTTACAAGATTTCAAGGTCATTGATACTTTTTTAAATGGAATCATATAAGGTCATTTTTTTTACAAGATTTCAAGGTCATTGATACTTTTTTAAATGGAATCATATGAGGTCATTTCTTTTTTACAAGATTTCAAGGTCATTGATATTTTTTTAAATGGAATCATATAAGGTCATTTCTTTTTTACAAGATTTCAAGGTCATTGACATTTTTTTAAATGGAATCATATAAGGTCATTTTTTTCAATTCTTCTCTTTCAATATTTTTATTTAACAAAAATAAGGTTAATGCTGATAACGTTTTGTCATCCATGTAAGCGGCCATTTTTGATTCGCATCAAATGCATGGAGAGCGTTCCGTTTCCAAGCGCGCATCATCACGCATCGTGCGCATTAACGAAACGGAACGGTATCAATGCGCGCATCACATTGAATGCGATCCATGCGCTTGATGCGTGAAACAGAACGCACCCTTAACCATCTTTCTCCCCTCCCGTCCCCTGCTAATATTTCTGTTACCCTCTCATACACACTTCCTTCCTCTTCCTTCCACTCTCTACAATATTCCAAAACATGTTCCCATTCCTCTATCTCCACTCCGCACAACCTGCATGTCTTCTTCTCCTCTTTCTCCCAGTATCTCCCTCCTTTCATCTCGTTTCCTAATCTGAACCTTGCCACTCTCCTCCATCTTTCTTCCTTCCAGCCCTCGCTAGGGCATATTAATGTAAATATCTTGAGATCAGACGAGTCGAATCATACATTATAATAGGTTGTTGAATTTGTCATTTTATTCTCTATAAGAACATGAACAAAAAAATATATGATTCCACTTAAAAAAATATCGATGACCTTGAAATCTTGTAAAGAAAAAATGACCTTGAGAAAAAATGTACCACCCTCGAATTCGCCCCTTGAAACAGTACAACTTTATTCTGTGGGGATTTTTTGTACGATTAATAATAACCGAGATATGTAGGTGTTCCCATTTAAATGCCCCACCCTGTACAGTAAATCCTCTATAAACGCATAAACCTCGGGGGGGGGGGGGGGGGGATAGCTATGCGTTTATCCGTTACGGGTAGCTATTTTTCGAGCTTCAAAGGCCGAGCCGAACTATTTACACATTTGAAATCGTGTCGTGTTTGGTCTTGTTTTAATCAGAAAAATGCCACAAATATATCCGTGAAAGATTCATAAAAAAATAAGTAATAATAAAAAAGATTAAGTATTGGTGTTACATTGTGATGACGCACGGGCCTTTGGATTGTGCCGACTACTGCGACTCTCCGCGTCGCATTAGTAGTAGCTCACGCCCGAGCCGAGATCAAATTACTAAGTGGAGGGGATATATTTTATGCGTTTATCCGTTACAGCTTTCATGCGTTTACAGAGAATTTACTGTATATACGTAACAAGGTGTCAATTTGAATACAAATTAATCGTTAAGTCGAAAGTAATCGTTAGCTTAGCAACCAATCCTGCGCGACCTAAGCGACCTGGCACCTGCGCGTCCACCTAAAACACGTACCCCTAGCGATGCAAATTAGATAAATGGGGATGCTCATCCCCTTAATCGATTTGGAACGTGCTCGAGGACAGGGTGTGGTGTCGAGGCATCGCGACGAAACTTCTGAATCGTCGCTCGAGTTTATTGTCCGGCCTCCTCGAAGGAGAAGAACGCTCTTCATTCCTCGCCGTTGATCCTCTTCTGCACGTGGCCGAGGTACCGAGCGAATCCCTCGCTCGCGTGCTTCAGAAGCGTCAACCCGAGTCGCAACTTGATTTCGGCGACCTTCTTCACGAAGCTGAAGAGACCGAAACCGTCCTGCTCCTCCGGCGGCTTCGTTGTCGAATCGATCCACTCGACGTTGCTCTGTTCGGTCGTCTTCGAACTCTCCGTCGAGTTGGTCTCGGATCTATCATCCGCAGAAGTCGACACTGAAAATTCGGTAGTGTCCTTCACAGTCGAGAAACCGGTCGATAGCCTCGAAGCCTCGACGCTGGATTCCGTGGACGCCTCAGCAAGCTTCACCTTCTCCTCCTGTCGTCTCTTCTTGGCCTCGAGGTCCTCCGAAATCTCGTTCTCCGTTTTTCTGGTCTTGCCGTCTTCTTCGCCGGGCAGCGCAGAGTCGATGATGTTCAGAATCTCGTTACTCAAGTCCTCCTCCTTCTCCTCTTCCAGCTCCCTCTTCGATGGTATCACCTGGATCACCGAGTCCCTCTTCGTCCTCGATCGAGACCCATCCACGGACCTCTTCGTCTTCAAAGACCTAGGTCCGTGCTCTACAGCCACCGCGGTAGGAGTGATCTCCACCTCCTCGTAACCCTCCTCTGGCCTAGCTGTCTGCACTTGTCCGTAACTCTGGACCGGATTGGGGAAGTTAAAGTTCTGATTTAGATCTTGTTCGAACTTGATCGGGCTACTCTCCGTAGTCTCGTAGTTCGTCAACTTCCCCGTGGTCAGGGGAATCTTTTCTTCGTACGGTGGATACTCTTTGGGCACGTTCCCAACGACGAACTGTCGATTGGCTAGACCGGAAGACGCCTGTGCCGCCGAGTACTCCGCGTGTTTGGGTCGCTCGTAGTAATTCGGAGTACTCGTTGAGTCCGGGTATCTGTAATCCGTGTTTCTGTACTTCAACACCGAAGCGGTGATCTCCGATGGCCTGTACATGGGCGACGGAGAGTACCTCTGGTCGTTCTTCTTGGTCGTCTCGTAGTTCCCGTCGTAGTGCTGGTACTGATAATAGTTGTCGTAGTCCTTCGTCCCGGGATACTTGTTGTCTTCGTTCGCGGTCATACCCTGAAGAACCTTCGACAGAACTTCCTCCTCGCTCTGCCCGTAGTTCCCTCCGTACTCGTCCAGGTTGTACTTGTATTTAGGTTCGACCTCGTAGTTCCTGCGAGCAATGGTTCCACCAAACGGATACAGGAAGTAGGACGCCAAGCCCAGTCCGAGTCCCACCAGAGACATCATTCCGAAGCTGGGCATCACTTCTCGGCTGAGGAAGTTGTAAATCTGAGTAGAGATGGGCTTCTGAACCTGTTTCTTCTTGGTCTTAGTAACGTTGGCTGGGATTTTGGTCTCGGGCGCGATCTTCGACTCCTGGATCCCGTTCTCAGCAGTTGGATCCAACGTGACCAGCTCGATCTCCGTCGAACTGGACGCCAACGGCGCGATGGTCGTGGTTGTCGACGTGGACGGTTTCCTCCTTCGTCTCTTGTCCTTCTTCCTCTTGGAGCTGTGCCTGGGCTTCTTCGTGGTCGAGGACGTTGTTGCGGTGGTGGTCGACGAGGTAGACGTCTCGGAGTCCACGTTGATCTTTGTCAGCTCGGGATTGAAGTCGAACTTCAAGTCAATCTGCGAGCTATTCAACGCGTCCTTCTCCTCGTCGTCTTCCGACGAATTCTTCCTCGTCTTCTCCACCTTCTCGATCTTAAGAACAGGCGCGTTCACTTCGATAGGCTCTATCTCGATGTTGGTGTCATCCGCCGGCTTCTTCAGCTGCACCTTCAGCACGTTGTTCTTTGTACCGACGGGTTTCAACTTGGTTGAGATCTCTTCAGGTTCGCTCGAGATAGTCTTCGCGGTGGTCGTTGGCACCTGAGTGCTCGTCGAAGGGACGGATATCGACGTGGTGGTCTTCTGAGTGTCCATCAGCACGGATGCCTTGATCTTCGTCACGAACATCGGCTTCTCCGTGATCTCCGGCTTGCTCTTGGAGACGGTGATCATCTGGACAGGCCTGAAAGTGACTTTCTCGATCTTGGACGACGAAGCAGTGTCGTTTCTTAGGATGTCTGGCTTCATGGTGGTCCTTCTCGTTGCGGGCTTCGGTCTGGCCTGTTGGTTGGGCCTGGAAGCCTTCAGGATCGATGGCTTGGCGAGCAACGTAATCTTGGACGTCGCTGTCTTAGGCTTAGGCGTCGTCCTGACGGTCTGAACCTTCTTGGTCGTACTGGCAGGAGACTCTTTGTTCTCTAAATTGCTCATTGTCGTCTGAGGAGGCTTCGGTGTTGTTTGAGGAGGCTCGTTTGTCTTTTCAGTTTTCTTCGTAGCGAGAAGAATGGTCTTCTTGATGGTGGTGGCGGTGGTGGTGGTTGGCTCTTCCATGGTGACCACCATAGACACGGGCAATGTAACCTTCTCCATCACTCTCTCCGTCGTGTCTATCCTTTCCATCAGAGTCGTCGGCTTCGCGGTTACCTTGGCATTGCTGTCTGAAGACTGTTTCAACTTCTTGTCCACCTCGACGGTCTTAATCGTGGTCGACGGGGGATTCAGCAGGATCCACGTGGAGATACCACCGGTGGTCGTCGGGTGGTTCTTGTATGCTGTCATCAGTCGCGTCGAGCTCAACTCTTTTTCAAGTTCCTCTTCGGTGATCGCCATCGCCTGACCAGGGTGGCTGGTCTCAAAGAAGCTGAACTTCGAGTTCACCGGCCTGCCAAAGCCTATGTTCACTGTCATTTCTTTCATAGGTGTATCCACCTTTTCAGGCAACTTCTGAGCGTTGTTCTTTATAGCATTGCCGGTAGCCTTGCTCTCTTCGGGGTTGCTCACGTTGAGCAGTTGCGTAGCCACCGTCCTCAGGGACTGGTCTATATACTGCAGGTCCTTCAGCTGGCGTTGACTGTCGTCCTGCTGGGTACTGAAACGAAATTGATTAATTAGTCGCACGGTTAAATAAATAGACTTGTAATTCGAGCTTTCGAACAGATGGAATATGGGTACTTGATAGTTTGAGATTAGTAGGCATTGGTCGTTCCTTACCTTTCCGGGCTTGTTAACATGTATGTAAGAGAGGTTCTATTCTAGATTATGTTAGTTTCAAGGATAATGGGTTTCGAACTTAGCTTTGGTTTCTTTTGTATTGAGGTATCATCGTGGAATTCATGGACTAGATAAAGGCACAGGACATTTGGAAACACAGGAGCATTAACAATAATTAGTAAACTACATCGCTAGATCTATATTATCATGTTAATGGTAATATGAAGAAAAAATACAAATTTGTTTGTTCGAATGATTTATTTGGGTTACAATTCATTGGCACAAATGCTAGCAATGCCCTAGATTGACATAAGACTAAATAAGATTGAAATAGCCTAAATAAGAAACTAAAGATTACAATATGAAGTCGTTCAGGTTCACTAATACTGTTCCTCTTGCATCTATTGTCTACTAATGTTTAATATACCCCCTTAATCGCTAATTGATACTCTAAATTTGAGACTTTAAAACTAATTCCGGCGAGGATATTCTCTGAAATTCCTTACCACGTAAGAACGATCTTGAAAACTAATAGTATCTGAAAGAATGCTTAACGAAATGAAACATTTATAAATAAGTTACTCTCCCATGCATTAATCTCCCAGTGCTGTCCAAAGCAGATCCCGAAACTCATGTTTCTCCGCGTTGCTTAAATTGATCATTAGCTCACTAAAGGGCCTAGCCGAATAAGATGGTCAAAAACGCCCTAACCGCTCAGCAAACCGGCGATGTTGAAAGCCTTACGTACATTTTGGTACATATCGCCCACTAGACAATTTTTTCATTCTCTCAAATCACATTTCCTACGTAAAATAAATGCTTGTTTCGATGTAATAACGTTAAAAATTGCTTAATATACACCTGCGGTAAAACCAACAAGTGTAACTAATCTCTTCACAGCAAAAACCTCGAAGCAATTTGGTTTTCATTGTTTTTGACAATGATCTCCCACAAGAAAAAAATCTAAAAAAAATTGCCGACACTGCCGGTTATTAAATATTAAAATGCCGTGTTTTCATATTTTCGAGAAATCTACATTTCTCCGACGTTTTGAGCGTTTTTCATTTTTTACGGGCACAGTTTGAAACAAAAAAATCTGAAAAAATTCTCAAAAATGTGTCTTGGGACCCAAAATATTTCACATTTTTTCCAGAATTTTAGAAAGCATCAAACAGCGGAAAATGCGTGGAAAAGTGCGAAATCTAATTTACCCTGTAACTACCCTCACGGGCAACCTAGGGGGTTGAAATTTTAGTCAAAGGGGTTTTTCTCGATCAGCTTTCGAACGGTCATTGAAAAACCTCTAAGGGCATTTTTGACCATCTTATTCGGCTAGGCCCTTTGACGAAACTACAAAAAGCGAAGAATCAGTGACAATATAGTGGTGGGAGAAATACAAGCCTCGTTCGCCGACAACGCTGATGCGGATTCTTCTCGTTACGTACACCATCGGACTTCGTTACCCCACACTCAACAGACCTAACGACCTAACTGTCTCCAGAGAATCTCTTCAGACCTAGCCATCGTGTCCGCGTCATGAAACAATTAAGAACCTAATCATTCCTAGAAGGCCTGCTCATCTCTTTCGCTTCTTCCTCCTGCTCTTCCACTCGTTCAGCCTGCCATACTTCTCCATGGATTGCCTAATAACGTCCTCGACGTTGTGCCAGAAGCCAACAGCGTCGTTGTTCGCTCGGCTGAAGCCGAACGAGCTGGGGAACAGCCAAGGAAAAAAGAAAGTGACCATGCCGAGGACTCCGGCTGCCAAAGCAGTGAACGGAGCGGCAGCTATGCTGAAGAACCCATAGTGCAGAGGATTCACGTACGTGAAATAGGCGAACACGGAGGCTATCGACTCCATGATGCCGGTGGGGGATAGATCCAAGTCATCCTCCTCGTCGTCGTCTAACGCAAGAGACGACGTAGGAGTCAAACTCGAAGGCAAAGAAGAGCCAGAGTTTTGGCTACCGACTGGATCGGCTTCCGATTGGGAGTTTAAACCGGAAACGTCGTTAGAATCGAGGACCCCTTCCTCAGCTGGAGAAGCGTCGAAAGTGTCCGGATCGTTCGACAACTCGTTTACCTGTTCCGCAGGTTCTGCCGTTTGTACCTCGCTACCTGGTCCGGATCCCAAGATACTGATGTGCGTGCCGTGATACACCTGAAGGTTAGAGCCTTCGATATCATTGGACGCGGAAGTCACTGGGTCCTTCAACGGACTATAGTAATTGCTTTCGTATTCAGGTTGATAAGCAGTACCAGAACCGTATTTGTCGATCGCTCCATAACTCTGATCGACCTGATCGAGAGGCGAAGGAGTGGATTTGTAGGTGTTTGTGTTGAACACGTGGGAATTGATGATGATGTTCAAGTCGGTGCAACCCTCCTTGCTCTGAACAGTGTTATTGATTCGAGTGTACGAGTTTATTAGGATCGTCGGGCACCTTTGATCGTAGGTCACCAATGGAGGTTGAGGCTCGATCTTATTAGGTACTTTGTTCTTCTCTTCGTACGAGGTAAAGCCTATGTGGACATTAGGGCCTGGTTTCTGAGTAGTAGTGGAGAGGGCTAATTGATAAGATTCGGTTCCTTGAAACCCTGTGGACCCTGACGGTCCAGGAACCGGTGGTCTACCGTAGTTCGCGGGCCTCTTGGTCCCAACTATCGGCTTCTTTAAATTACTGTTCACAATATGAACGATAGTATCGTGGCCGAGTTGGGTTTGGGGGTTGCTTTGCGTTTTGTTCTTGAGGGACGTGTTCCCTAACCAACCGGAAGGCTTCTCAGTCGTGTATACCGGCTGAGGACTGAGAGTGTAGATCAAACCAGGTCTGGAACCTTGAAGATTGCTTGGTCTCAATGGTCTGTTTGGCTCCAAGTTCTGATAGACGGGATCAAACACAACGCTAACCGGATCGTTCGACTCGTTGCTCTCCAGGATGTGACTACCGTTCGGCATGAAGGCCGGGATTTTCAGCCAGTGAACGATTTCTTGAAGATCGAGGCCCGAAATGGGCGCCGGATGATTGACGCCGTTAGTCATCTGAGGAACCTGGAGAGGAACCTGAAGAGGAACCATTTGGGGGACCGTCTGAGGGACCGTCTGAGGGACCGGCTTCTGCACGGTCTCCTCAGGCTTCGAGTCCTCCATGGACGAAGTATACTTCTCGTAATTCTGATAGTCGTTCGCGGATTGAATGTCCCCATTTGGCCAGTTCTTCCAGTACAAAGGCTGGGAAGAGTTTGTTTTATTTCGGATCTTTGACTTGCTGGGAACCTTCTTGTTCTGAGTCGAAGGTGGCCGAGTCTTGGTTCTGTTTTTCGAGTTGGAATATTTTGAACTCGTGCGACGATTCGACGAGTTCGAACCCCTTGGAGGAGAAACAGATTGACTAACCGGATCGATCGCTACTTTCGAGGACGCTGTTCCAGCACTCTGCTGAGTCAGCATGTCGGTGATCTTCCTGATGGCCGCAACGTGATCGAACTCGACCGAGGGATCGGCCTTGACGCGATTCACAGCCGAAACTACCGAGAATCCCTGATCACGGACCCAGGCTACGCCTTTCGGTGAATTATTCAAACCGATTTCCTTCGAATCGTTGAAACGCGGAATCTTTGAGCCCAATGAATGATCATGATCGGACTTTGAACTGAAGTTGCGCAAGACAGAACCCTCGATCCGTCGAAAAGAGCTTCTCGATCGCGATAGATCGTTACTATCTTGGCCGTGGAATATCTTTAACATTCGATGATTCGTTCTAATCGGTTTCCTCCCGAGGGTTGAATCGTTCGATAAGGTTTTCGATTCTTTGATATCGCGGGACGTTGTCTGATAATTGAATGGGTTTAACAATTTCGATCCTGTCGATTCGTCGACACTTACCTCTGCACCCGTAAACGAATTATTAACGTTATCGCGATAGAAATGAATGTACGGAACTCTACGACTTCCGGAATTCCACGTGTACCTGCTATCTTGAATATTCGCTGCGGTGCTGGAAGATAGAGCGGGTTTCCTTTGATCGGCGATCGGTTTTATAGCTGCGGATTCACCTGGAAAATCAAAAGAAATTCATTTAAATTGAAGATTAAATGTTTAGCAATATTTTATAAGTCAACGGTTTCAAATCGGATCAAATCGGGTCGGATATTCTAAAAATTGCAAGATGAATAATTCCCGACGGAAAAGGAAAATTCCTAGTTATGTAGGATCTCAGGAAAAAGGAAGACACCGCGCCGGGAATCGAACCCGGGCCCTCGCGGTGGTAGCCGATCGACTAAAGGTCGGGTTATACATGTCCGAAGTTCGGATCAGACCGAATATTGTTACCCAGGTTTAAATGAGAGTGTTCGCAATCGGAAATCGGCGTCCGACTTCTCAACGATTCTTTTTTCTTCGAGTCTGGGAGGCCATATGGGCTCCACAACTCCTTTAGCCAAACTATCGGTAGCTCTCCTTTACAACATCTCGAACGCATCACAAGTTACGTCAAAGTTCGGAGGGAAATGTATAAACACCCTTGTTCGGCGATGTGCCGATTGCCGGGACCGTCCAGCGGTGGACGCAGAATGAGAAACCGGAGAGAAGAAAGATGCTCCGGAGGGACACGAACGGAATTCCCAAGAAATGAAGATTGAACGGAACAAAGAGTTATTTATTTTAAAACCCACTCAAATTTACACGGACGATCGGACAAGCACGGAGGACAACGACGATAACGGAAATCTTGCACGCGGCGCGTCGGACGATCTTGACCGCGGAGGAGCGGTCAAAATATTTGTTACATTATTAAACTTTACTTTAGTAAAGTTACTTTACTTAGTAAAGTACTAAACATTTAAGTACTGTATGAGTAAATTGCACCAGTTTCATATCGATAAAATGAAAAAATCATATAGAATGGAAATATTCTACGTCGAAAGAAAAGTTTAGTTTTCGAGTTAAAATAGTTCCGAGTGCAAAGGGTTAAATTTATTTATACTTAGTAAAGTACTAAACATTTAAGTACTGTACGAGTAAATTGCATCAGTTTCATATCGATAAAATGAAAAAATCATATAGAATGGAGATATTCTACGTCGAAAGAAAAGTTTAGTTTTCGAGTTAAAATATTCCGAGTGCAAAGGGTTAAATTTATTTAAACTCAGTAAAGTACTAAACATTTAAGTACCGTATGAGTAAATTGCACCAGTTTCATATCGATAAAATGAAAAAATCATATAGAATGGAGATATTCTACGTCGAAAGAAAAGTTTAGTTTTCGAGTTAAAATAGTTCCGAGTGCAAAGGGTTAATAACCTCTAAAATACCTGGAATAATTCTATCTGCAGCTAAAAAAGCAAATAATATTAAATAATTTTCGATTAACGGCCTTTTTTTTTAACCAAATCGAAAGAAGTTAAGATAATATCGCTCGCGCCAATGTTCGCAATTTATTACGTTCGAAAGGAAACGATCGGGGTAGATTGCAATGCGCTTCGGTTGATTAGAGGCTAATTCCAGACCTCGAATCGAGACTTTCGCGGAGGCGGAAATCGACAAGCATTCGCATCAACCGAATCGAGAATTAAGTCAGCCCCTCCCCGAATACCGCCTTCTTCTTTTTCGCAATTGCAACCGCTTCCTCGATGCCACTTGTATTCGATCACACGTTTTCTCGGAGATCGGGTATCTCATCGACGGCTTTTTCTCAGGTAGTCGTGCTTCACACCCGTGAGAAATCACGATAACTCACCGTTCTTCTGCGGCCTGGCTTCGCCCGAGCCACACAGCAGCAGAATCACCACAATCTTCGCTAGATTCCTCCACATTTTGACACTGCAACAGAGAACGAAAAAACTATTAGAGATATTTTAGCATTCGAGATCACCTATCGATACGCTGCAACATCCTCTCGAATCGCTTCATAGTTTGTTCAGAGAGGAAAGATGCCAATATCGTGCTTCGGACAGTTTAACCCTTTCGCTTACAATATCGTCTGAGAGTAAGATAACTAGTAAGATAAGTAGAGACTAAAATAAGTTATTATTATAGGTTTTTTAGATTATTTAATTTATATTAAAAATCCCCTCTTTTGTTAATTCAACGTAATATTTCATATCTCTATAATTTTACTCTTTTTTTCAATTAAAAATACTAATTATCTATACAATTTTACTGTTACTAAATTATTAATTTGAATTATAATCAAAATTTTATAATAATCTAATTTTTATCTAAATAACCCCCTAAATTTCTAAATAAAAATTTTCATCCTATACAATTTTATTGTTAATAAATTATTAATTTAAATTATAATCGAAATTCTATAATAATCTAATTTTACCTAATTACCCCCAATTTTTTTTTTTAAATTCTACCCCATAATTTTACACAATATTAGATTCCCTTAGAGAGGGAATGTAGAAACATTGAGGTGGAGTAGGAGTAGACTACGCAGGGTGAGAAAGGCTATAGTTATTGTCTTTCTATTGTTTACTGTTTTATAGTCGGTACAGCTAAGAAATTTACCTGACCTCGGTCGCGCGTTTGTCCCTGAGCACGGAGGGTTTTGCGACGGAACAACAGGTATGCAATGAAACAACTACGAAAGAGCCAAGGTTCCAAAATTCTACCGCGCTAAACGACGAAAAAGGTGACGCAATCGTCGCCATAGGTGGTAGCAGGATACTTCAAATGTAACTGCGAGAAGAATGTTTTATCACCGATTTGCGTACGAAGGTCTCGATCGAGGCGATCGTTCGTATTCGATTCGCATACGCCGATCGCTCGAGCAACGACAGGGGTCGCATCGAAATGAGAAAATTTACGGCAGTTTGGCCAGACGTTGTATACGGTTCAAATTGTTCAGGAAGACAACATTAGATTGCGTCGCCTTGTATGTATTCGAAGTAGCTCCTTATCGAGCCTGGAATTCTTTTAAGTTTTTATAAAAGCTTCTTGTCTACGCGTTGTTCTTCCGACGACCAGTTTCTTTGAGCTTCAATTTTGTTCTTCTCTCATACGGTTTTTTGGAACTGACATGCATTTCCAAATCGCTAAAAATCTAAATGAACGCTTTCTTGTTATCTTAACACTAGAAAGACTGAAACTTAGTACATACCTATATTGCCCAAAAGCAGTCAAAATGACTGCATTGTGAAAGAATAACTAATGTGTAAGAAAATTTGTTCAAAATTAATTTTTAATATTTTTTATATTATTTACAGTTATATAACAGTAAATATTAGTAAATATTGCAGTTCTATAACAGTAAATTAGTAAATATTAACAAGGAAAAAAATTCACTTCACTTGGAAAAAAAATAATTTATGCATTATTATTTGTACATTTTATGTAAATGAAAGTGGAAATCTTTTTATGCGTACATCTTCCGCAAACATACTTTTGACATTTTTCACATATATTATTTGTTTTGTTGTTGTGGCAAAGTCGTACTTGACAAATTTTGCGTTTGTTAGAATGGGTTGCATTCGATGATGTTGCAGTTGATCTTTGTGGGTCTTCATGGGTCTGATTCTATACCGGAGCACTCTTCGCTTATGTTCGTTAGCTTTTCCAATAACTCGCTTCTATTCGACATTTCTTTCATGAATTTAGGGCGCAAAAGAAGTAAAATAAACAACTTGTTAGAACAAGTATCACTGCATAAAGATTCGAATAACAAGTACTACTTTAGCTTATCGAGCAACTGCAACTTATCAAGTATACGCCCAAATCGACAATTTATCATGTACTCGTATGTTATCGTGTGACGATAATCGAAAAAAATGAAAACTGTTATTTCAATACAGAGCCGAACTGGTCATATAAGAAATTTACTCAATTCAATAATAAGAGTCGTTTGATTATTTAAAATTTCCCAAGCAGTCAAAATGACTGCTTTTGGGAAATATAGGTATAACGCATAACGGCATAAAAACCATTCGTTTATGTAAAAGTGAGGGTCTATGAAATAATACAGCATGCGCTACAATAAATTCAGAAACGATAAGACATGCACGTGATGCAGAGATACGAAGATTGCAATTTTGCATTGACGCAAACAGTCATCAATTCGAGCATCTCCCGTAATGTAATAAAGTTTATTTTACTACCATATTTGACCTTGCATGACCTTCAATAATAACTCGCTGAATTCGTCTCAACACTGGCTATCACATCGTGATAAAAAAAAACATAGCATTCCATTTAAAAAAATAGAGTTGACCTTGAAATCTCCTCTATGCCTCCACCCACGCAGAAAATGTTTGTGTCACAATATGTCCCCCTCTATACCGTGTAAGTTTTCTATATAACATTTTTTCATATTATTACAAATAACGGCAATATTCAATCTGGACATAGTTATTGCCCCACCCTGTATATACCGGAAATGAAGGAGGGTGGAGGTAACTACAATTATTAATAAACGCATTTATATGTTGTACAAAAAGTCACAAAATTCTAAGAAATTGTGTCATTATATACATAATTGTTTTTCTAATTGTAATTAAAAAGCAGTCAAAACGACTTCCTTGGGCAATCTAGTGTTAATCAAGTATTGTGAGATGTACAGTGTCGACACTCTTTCCGGAACCAGATCACGAAGCACACATTCGATTCTCAAGGCCAACAATAGTCCTTGACCGTGGACCGGCACTCGGGTGCGAAAAGAAACTGAATATTCCCGTTTAACGGACATCCGCCCACGCGCCGTTCAACCGACAGCTCGAACCTGAACGACGTAATAAAACGTCGTTCCATCGGCGTTTCTTCTCTCCCATTTTTTCGTACCGTTGCATTTTTTAGTCGTTGATAATTGTGTCCAGTAACGGTACCGGGAATCGGCCTCTTTAGTCCACGGTTTGCATGTGGCGACGCATGAACTCGTCGCGGCGCACAGCACGTTGTCTCTGAGACAATGAACAAATTTTTCCTATTTGCGTCGACACAGTCGGATCTCGACAGGACTAATTTTTCTTTTCAGATATTTAAAGGCTCGCAATTCTATTCAATTCAAAAATATCAATAAAGTGTACCAAGCTTAACAATGTTTCTATGAATTTAGAAATATTTAGATTGATTACGTAAATGGCTTTTATGTGAATTTACCTAAAATAATATATTCTTTCTGGGTCGTTACTGGACTTACACCAATTTCGTAAGCAGTCGTTAGGCAATTTCATTTACTGATGAATTTAAAAATGATCAAAAGGAATGAATATTTTAAAATACTAAGAGTAAATTGTTCATAAATAAAAAGTTCACTCTAAAATAGTTGTTTATTTTGTGATTTGGCAATTTTTCCCAAAAAATGCACTTACACCAATTTCGTAAACAGTCGTTAGGCAATTTCATTTACTGATGAATTTTAAAATGATCAAAACAAATGAAAATTTTAAAATACTAAGAGTGAATTGTTTAAAGTAAAAAGTTCACTCTACAATATTTGTTTATTTCGTGATTTGTCAATTTTTCTCAAAAATTGACTTACACCACTTTAGTAACCAACCGTTACACAATTTCATTTACTGATGAATTTAAAAATGGTCAAAATAACTGAACATTTTAAAATACTAAGAGTAAATTGTTCATAAATAAAAAGTTCACTCTAAAATATTTGTTTATTTTGTGATTTGTCAATTTTTCCCAAAAATGGACTTACACCACTTTCGTAACCAACCGTTACGCAATTTCATTTACTGATGAATTTAAAAATGGTCAAAACAACTGAACATTTTAAAATACTAAGAGTAAATTGTTCATAAATAAAAAGTTCACTCTAAAATATTTGTTTATTTTGTCATTTGTCAATTCTTCCCAAAAATGGACTTACACCACTTTCGTAACCAACCGTTACGCAATTTCATTTACTGATGAATTTAAAAATGATCAAAACAAATGAATATTTTAAAATACTAAGAGTAAATTGTTCATAAATAAAAAGTTCACTCTAAAATATTTGTTTATTTTGTCATTTGTCAATTCTTCCCAAAAATGGACTTACACCACTTTCGTAACCAACCGTTACGCAATTTCATTTACTGATGAATTTAAAAATGATCAAAACAAATGAATATTTTTAAAATACTAAGAGTGAATTGTTTAAAGTAAAAAGTTCACTCTAAAATATTTCTTTATTTTGTGATTTGTCAATTTTTCCCAAAAATGGACTTACACCACTTTCAAAATAAACCCTGTTACGTTCATTCGTTGGATCCTTTTACGTGTTGAATAAAGAAACTATATATGTTCGAGTAAATAATAGACTCTGGCGATACGAATTTTGTTCTGATATTCCGTATTCGAGTGGACGAACTATGCGGCCACGGGGTCAGAAGGCATTGTGCATCTACACTGCACGAGTCCGATGCGTCTGGCCTATCGTCTCTAGCGATACCGTTACAGTGTTTAATATGTGTCGCAAATGACATAGTACTGTTTAAACGATTGCCCGATGAAAACCACCGGAGGTATTCCGTCACGGTGTTTCCTCGGAAAATCATTCCCAAAGAAATTCGCAACCATATCGTTTTATTCGATTCGTTGAGCTACTGGGTCGCCGTATATTCGAGGATTCTGAATTTTCTGGGACATTTGGCAGCGACTTCCGGAACGCGGAATGATCAAGATTCCATTAAGATGATGGGGAAGATGGTCTTAGAAAAGATTGCTTCCCTGGCAATGAGGAGAGAGGAATATACGATTTTTAAAGCGTTCGTTTTACAATGAACAGATAGAACCGTGTAATAAGCTGTTTAGAAAAATAAAAATGGTAGTAGATGAATAGTTCGAATGAGCGCCTATGTTCCTATTGCTACAATAGTAGGACAAGTAGTGTTATATTATAAATGGAGAAATACGAGAGATGGCAGTTGAAAGGGTTGTTCCAATGAGAAACAATTGTTCAAGGCAACGAGAATTTTCTGGGACATTTCGCAGCGACTTCCGGAACGCGGAATGATCAAGATTTCATTAAGATGATGGGGAAGATGGTCTTAGAAAAGATTGCTTCCCTGGCAATAAGGAGAGAGGAATATACGATTTTTAAAGCGTTCGTTTTACAATGAACAGATAGAACCGTGTAATAAGCTGTTTAGAAAAATAAAAATGGTACTAGATGAATGGTTCGAATGAGCGCCTATGTTCCTATTGCTACAATAGTAGGACAAGTAGTGTTTTATTCTAAATCGAGAAATACGAGAGATGGCAGTTGAAAGGGTTGTTCCAATGAGAAACAATTGTTCAAGGCAACGAGAATTTTCTGGGACATTTTGCAGCGACTTCCGGAACGTGGAATGATCAAGATTTCATTAAGATGATGGGGAAGATGGTCTTAGAAAAGATTGCTTCCCTGGCAATGAGGAGAGAGGAATATACGATTTTTAAAGCGTTCGTTTTACAATGAACAGGTAGAACCGTGTAATAAGCTGTTTAGAAAAATAAAAATGGTACTAGATGAATAGTTCGAATGAGCGCCTATGTTCCTATTGCTACAATAGTAGGACAAGTAGTGTTTTATTCTAAATCGAGAAATAAAAAGAACGAGAGATGGCAGTTGAAGGGATTGTTCCAATGAGAAACAATTGTTCAAGGCAACGAGAATTTTCTGGGACATTTTGCAGCGACTTCCGGAACGCGGAATGATCAAGATTTCATTAAGATGATGGGGAAGATGGTCTTAGAAAAGATTGCTTCCCTGGCAATAAGGAGAGAGGAATATACGATTTTTAAAGCGTTCGTTTTACAATGAACAGATAGAACTGTGTAATAAGCTGTTTAAAAAAACAAAAATCGTACTAGATGAATAGTTCGAATGAGCGCCTATGTTCCTATTGCTGCAATAGTAGGACAAGTAGTGTTTTATTCTAAATCGAGAAATAAGAAGAACGAGAGATGGCGGAAGTTGAAAGGGTTCTTCCAATGAGGAACAATTGTTCAAGGCAATGAGCTAAAAAGTATAGGACGCAACAGTCGATATTAACCCTTTGCACTCGGAAGATTTTTTTCATTTTGGAGAAATGAAACTGATATAATGCCTCATACAATACTTAAATGTTTGGTAACTAATTTATTGAATATCAATTTAATAATGTAAACAATATTTTGAATAATGGTATAGCAATTTTTAGTGGTGCCTCAGAGTCACCACTCGAGTGCTAAGGGTTAACACTTTGCACTCGGAGCTATTTCAACTGAAAAATCAAACATTTCTTCTAACCTAGAATATTTTCATTGTACATCATTTTTTTCATTATATGCGTACGAAACTGATATAGTGCCTCATACAATATTTAAATGTTTAGTAATTTATTACATATTAACAAATTTAATCATGTAAACAATATTCTAAATAATGGTGTAACAATTTGTAGCGGCGCATCAAAGTCGCCATTCGTGCGCTAAGGGTTAAAACATAGAAAAGGAGCATGATACGAGAACTTTACAATAAGAGACAGGAAATCCGAATTAATGAAACATAAATGAATAAGTAAAGAAACCGAATACAGGAAGTTGCCAATAAATGCCGAGAGTGGTTATCCAGTCTATTGACTACCGATTATATTAATAACTTTCTACCGAGGAGAACGCGTTCGTGGTGCAGGATCCTGGTGCACAGAACCAACCGAGCGTTTCTTTACCCTCATTGCATTTCTTTTGAAATTGTGTCGTCGAGAGACATTTGAATTCTTACCTGAAAAGAGTACTCAAGGGTCACGTTGAAGCTGCATTTAATCACCGTACACGCGGATAACGATTAAAAAAAAAAAACCAAGATAAAGAACTGTGTAGACCGGAGAGACGAAGAACAAGACACGGAATCGAACGAGTTAATCGCGATCGAAAAGTGAACGACGCGGTAAGAGGTACAACCGATAAATCGAAGAACGCAATCGAGTTCGAGGCCCGGCAAAGAACTGAAGACGAACGCGAGTGTCGTCTAAGTGGACGATCTTTCGACACTGGTGCACGGCTGACTGAATCCCTCGACGAGAACGTCGGAGAAGGCTGGCCGCGTGCACGCAGCTGGCCACCAGGTAAGCCAGGTAATCTAGGAAGGTGGAAGAGAGGCGCCTCATGCACGAGTCATCGGGAACCCGTTACTTCGTTGGATACGAACGAGATCTGCTTGGGTTGAATAACCTTCGCGCGATGCCGGGCTAATGCCAAAGCGTGTAGGTACATGTCGTCGTGACTACCTTGGCCGATCGCCGCGCCAGGGAACTGGGTGAACCCCGAAGATCGTCCTAACAGGGCGCCAGGCATTCCTAGGCATTCGCCTAACGAGACATACTGGAATCGACGAGATTCCAGACGTATCCATTTTTGTTAACTTCAGAGTTTTTCGAATGCGATCTATGTGACGTAGTGCAATGTAATATTTGAGAAGTTTGTATTGCTATACTCGAGTGACAATAAAATATTTTCCAGTGTACTTAGTCGTTATTTCTAATGTACGAAAATGATATTATTCGGCGAATAGAGATTACTACATAATATACTTATGATTTCTATCGACGGAATTTTTAGTTAAATTAAGGAAAATTATATTGGCGCAAGGTGCGATCTTTTTGACTGGGTGTTTGTAAATGTTTCGCCATCCATGATATACTTATGATTTCTATCGAACAATTTTTAAGTTAAATTAAGGAAAATGATACTGGCGCAAGGTTCGATCTTTTTGACTGGGTGTTTGTAAATGTTTCGCCATCCATGATATATTAGTGATTTCTATCGATCGAATTTTGAGTTAAATTAAGGAAAATTACATTGGCGCAAGGTTCGATCGTATTGACTGGGTGTTTGTAAATGTTTCGCCATCCATGATATACTAATAATTTCTATCGAACGATTTTTGAGTTAAATTAAGGAAAATGACATTGGCGCAAGGTTCGATCTTTTTGACTGGTTGTTTGTAAATGTTTCGCCATCCATGATATACTAATGATTTCTATCGATCGAATTTTGAGTTAAATTAAGGAAAATGACATTGGCGCAAGGTTCGATCTTTTTGACTGGGTGTTTGTAAATGTTTCGCCATCCATGATATACTAATGATTTCTATCGAACGATTTTTGAGTTAAATTAAGGAAAATGACATTGGCGCAAGGTTCGATCTTTTTGACTGGTTCTTTGTAAATTTTTCGCCATCCATGATATACTTATGATTTCTATCGAACAATTTTTAAGTTAAATTAAGGAAAATGATACTGGCACAAGGTTCGATCTTTTTGACTGGTTCTTTGTAAATGTTTCGCCATCCATGATATATTAGTGATTTCTATCGATCGAATTTTGAGTTCAATTAAGGAAAATTATGTTGGCGCAAGGTTCGATCTTTTTGACTGGTTCTTTGTAAATTTTTCGCCATCCATGATATACTTATGATTTCTATCGAACAATTTTTAAGTTAAATTAAGGAAAATGATACTGGCGCAAGGTTCGATATTTTTGACTGGTTGTTTGTAAATGTTTCGCCGTCCATGATATACTAATGATTTCTATCGATCGAATTTTGAGTTAAATTAAGGAAAATGATATTGGCGCAAGGTGCGATCTTTTTGACTGGGTGTTTGTAAATGTTTCGCCATCCATAATATGAACAACAGTAAGTCAAATTGATAGACAATCGAACGATTCTAAATAATATTCGCACGTCTTTTAGTACAATCAGGAAGTTCGTGATCTTGAGGAGAAACTTTCTCGGACTATCAGACTCTAGCACGATGAAAATTGTGATCCGAACGATGAATAAAATATTGATTCTGAGAATGAATTATGTTTTACGAGCTGTAGTGCAACAATACGGAAAATTCAATACAGCATTAGCAATAGTTTTTTGCGAATATCTCGAAAACCAAAAGCGACGCCCCTATATTGGAAAAGGAAAAAGTTGATAAAAATATCGAAATCTATAACATATTTAACTTTCCTCAAAATCGGAGTATAGTGACCTTTTTACAATAATTACCTACTAATTTCAACAGACATTGGACAGCTCACCCTACCCTGTTTTCGTGACGCATATGGGGACAACAGATTCTTCTAGTGCAGGTTGAACGTTAAAAGAGCAAAATCCAGTTTAGTAACGACTGTCTTCGCAAATGAATAGTCTTGTAAAGAATCCGCCCAGGCCTCCAACGTTGCAGAAAACCAAAGAGCGACAACGAACAACAGGAAGTCAAATTGATAGACAATCGAACGATTCTAAATAATATTCGTCTTTTAGTACAATCAGGAAGTTCGTGATCATGAGGAGAAACTTTCTCGGACTATCAGACTCTAGTACGGTGAAAATTGTGATCCGAACGATGAATAAAATATTGATTCCGAGAATGAATTATGTTTTACGAGCTGTAGCGCAAGGCGGTTCTGCTGAAAGTCGATGGAAGAAAACGAAAGAAGTATAGGAAACTTGTTCGTAACACAAAATGTTTGCCTGCACCAAGTAAGACGATAAGAGTGTAATAAAAACGTTGTATAACCTCTCGGATCAACTAATTTCGTTTGTTTTTCTGTAATGACCTCTTCTCTTAATCGTCGGAACGTAAACAATGCCAAATCCGATTGTATCTGGCAGAAGGCACGCCCAATACCATAGATTTCTTCGAACGTAATTATAAAAATAATTATTTAAATAAAAATAAATTTTAAAAAATGCCACGCTTTTAAAACAGTCTAAAAAGTATAAAATAATAATGAATAAATAAAAATAAAATGGACTAAAAAGTATAAAATAATTGTTAAAAAACGGACTAAAAAGTATAAAATAATTTTTAAAAAACGGACTAAAAAGTATAAAATAATTTTTAAAAAACGGACTAAAAAGTATAAAATAATTTTTAAAAAACGAACTAAAAAAGTATAAAATAATTTGAAAATAAGAACAAAAATTTGAAATTGTGAATTTTGAATAGCTGTGAAAATACTTGTAAGATTTAAAACGGAAAACGTGGGGCGCAAGATAATAGTAAGGAGTGTAGGAAGTAGCAGCCGTTGAGAAAACTCACACAACAGTTTATATCATTTGCGGAGCAATAAAATTTTTAGTGATTTAGGTGAACTATTCATGCATCAATTATCTATTGCATGCGCCGCACGTTTTTCGGTTTAAATCTTACAAGTATTTTCACAGCTATTCAAAATTCACAATTTCAAATTTTTGTTTTTATTTTCAAATTATTTTATACTTTTTTAGTTCGTTTTTTGAAAATTATTTTATACTCTTTAGTTCATTTTATTTTTATTTATTTATTATTATTTTATACTTTTTAGAACGTTTTAAAAACGTGGTATTTTTAAAAATTTATTTTTATTTAAATAATTATTTTCTGCATTCTAATCTTGTGTGTGTGAAATTTTTCAAGAAAATATTTAACGCAAAATATGCAATGACATACCTGGTTGAATCGGCGGCTTCCCTATGAAAATCATTATTAACGAACTGCTCCTTTTTCTTTTGTAGACATTATTTCTGACACTTTCAAACACAGATTTTTGTTAATTTCTAATCTCGTACACGATATTATTATTACCTATGTCATACATGCTCCCCAACGTCAAAAGGCTTCCTCTCCTACTTCTTGCACGTATATTTCAATCGATTTGAAACATTTTGATGAAATTATAACACAAAGGTGTAACGGTTCTTTCACTTGGTAAACAAAGCGATGATGTCCTACCGATCGTCTATCATATACTGAGCTCCGTCGGGGCGAAGTGGGTTCGTGGAGTGGGGACGAGTCAGAGTGCGTACGCACAGTAAAGTAGAGAGCGTTGTCGCGCGGAGTGGGGATCGCTGAACGCGATGACCGCGGTGTAACGGTAATAACGGTAAAAGTATTTAATTGTTATTTCTCTTAAACGGATAGACTTTTAAAAAAAATTTTTTTTTGAATACTGCATTGTCATCCAGTTCTGAGCTACGTTTCCAATTTCAAGTCTCTAGTTCATCGGGAAGTTAGTTTAAAATCAATTGCAAGATTTGTACCGAACAAACAAACAAACAAGAAAGCGAGCTAATAAACACGTGGTAAAAACGGCCAAATTGTACGCATAAGGAAAAAGCGTATAAGAACCCACCGATTATGTACTCGGTCGCGTAAAAACGGAAGATTTTAATACGATCGTTTATATTAACGAATTCAAGAAGAAACAAGTGGCTTAGCATTTCTCTGAGATAGCACTTGAAAAATGCGGGGCACATCTGTGCGCGAGTATCTTAGACTTCTCTAGAATTCGACTTAAAATCCGGACTAGATCGATCGATCGGGAACTATGATCGAGAGAAATTGATCGTGGTTCCTTTTACGATCGAACGAACCGGTTCCGGTGATACCTTCTTCGCGATACAGATCATGAAACAAATACTACAATGTTTGTTGCAAAGGCGCATCCAAGCCTGTTGTTGTGCACCTGTGATCCACTTCCGGCTCGGTAATACGAAACGTGCGTGGATCACGGGAATGCTGGGATTCATTGGAATCAATCGGTAGATACAGGAGCTGCTTAGGAATTTCTTTCTCCCTTTCTTTCTCCTTCTAATTGCTTTCATCTCTCTGCCATTTTGTATTTCTCCCACTCATCGTTGTCGCTAATACACACAATTCGTAGTCTAATCGTCAGGACAAAAATTGGAGGAGTTACACACAGAACAATTCCCCATCTTCTTTTCTTCGATTTCGCTTTATCCGACACTGACACTGTTGCGTTAACCATCCAAGTTCCAATATTAACTTTAAACAGTTGCAAATTATTATGCATGCTATTTGTACTTTAACAAATTGTAATCTGTAAACCACGTGGTCGCTAATGACGTTGCTGTTAATGCGACCACATTAAAATAAAATACTACTAACAACTACAACTACTGTTGCGTTAAACGATGAAGAAAGAGCAAAACTCGCGGGGAAACTTGTTTCAAGCGATCGGCGAAGGCACGAAAGCGTTCGGCCGAAACCTAGTCGCAAAAAACGTGCGAACGTGTGCGAATGGGGCGAAGCGAGGGCGGACAGTCGCTTCCGGCGCTTGGCAACCTATTCGCAAACCTGTCCTGCGGATATGGAAATCCACTAATTATCTATTTCGACGTTAACAACGCAGAAAAAGCTTTTCCCATAGCTCCCGAAAACAAGCTAGGACGCTGACAGTCAATTCTACCCTAGTTGGCATTTCGTTGGGCCTACGTTGCAGTATTCGTTGGCCAACCGTTAGAAATGCCGCCATTTTTTTCGTTGAACCAAGGATCGCGGCCAACGTAGGGCCAACGATCATACCCAACGTGGAGCCTACGTCGCTATAATACGTTTGTTCTGATCTTCTATTTTACGGTTGTTTTCACAGAATATAATAAATAATACATAAACAATGTATCTCCACGGTAAAAATTGGAACAAAGAAAACAAATTTCGTACCCTCGTCGGACTTGAACCTGGATCCTCTGCGTAGTAAGTTGATACGCTACCACCATAACTATAGACATTTCGTGATTGCATATGCTATGATTTGGGTTACTAGATACGTCGATAAATGTAAATTATAAGACGTAAAGGGTTTCGTTACGGTATGACCTCCGCATACTGTCGTTCTAAAAGCGAATGCAACACCCGTACCTTCCCCTTGTCAAATGGAGAAACTTAAAGAAATAAATAAACTCCAAGGCTGCACACAATAAAACTTTGGTGCATCAACTATCGCGCAAAAATAACAAATTGTGAGTATATTTAGAAATATGAAAAAAAAATGAATTTGGAATATAACATGTTTTTGGTTGCAGCAACATTACATTTCTGTTGTCTGTTAGACGATATATTTAAATGTTGGCAGATTTTCGTTAGGCCAATGTAGTATCACCGTCGTAAATTTCACGTTATTTAACCGGCCATAATAAACGTTGGATATTCGTTGGCAAATTCACATAATTTTTCGTCGTCGTCCCTACGTTGGGATATCCCAACTAACTCCCAACCGTTGGCCACCGTTGGCCAACCATAAATGCTACTAGGGTAGGGAGATGCATCGACATTCTTAAATTTCTTTAATCGTTTCATCGTTTTAAATTACAACCACTTGTTTCCCTCATAAATGCGTAAAATCCGCAGTCTAATTAGAATAAATGCGTCTTAAATTTGGACAGCGTCCGAGACAGAGATGCGAATGTATACTGTTTGTACTGCTTGAAGGATCCGTGATCTCCGGTGTAGAAAATTTGCCATCAGTTCGGCCCAACAAAGTAAAGAGAGCGATAGCTTCAAAGATTCCAGCTAAGAACGATTCAGAATTCACAGGCATTTCCATATAGAACGAATGAATAACGTTTAGATATTTTTGACTGGGTGTTTGTAAATGTTTCGCCATCCATGATATACTTATGATTTCTATCGAACGATTTTTGAGTTCAATTAAGGAAAATTATATTGGCGCAAGGTTCGATCTTTTTGACTGGTTCTTTGTAAATGTTTCGCCATCCATGATATATTAATGATTTCTATCGATCGAATTTTTAGTTAAATTAAGGAAAATGATATTGGCGCAAGGTTCGATCTTTTTGACTGGGTGTTTGTAAATGTTTCGCCATCCATGATATACTTATGATTTCTATCGAACGATTTTTACGTTAAATTAAGGAAAATGATATTGGCGCAAGGTTCGATCTTTCTGACTGGGTGTTTGTAAATGTTTCGCCATCCATGATATATTAATGATTTCTATCGATCGAATTTTGAGTTAAATTAAGGAAAATCATATTGGCGCAAGGTTCGATCTTTTTGACTGGGTGTTTGTAAATGTTTCGCCATCCATGATATACTTATGATTTCTATCGAACGATTTTTGAGTTAAATTAAGGAAAATGATATTGGCGCAAGGTTCGATCTTTTTGACTGGTTGTTTGTAAATGTTTCGCCATCCATGATATGAACAACAGTAGGTCAAATTGCACAGGCATTTCCATATAGAACGAATGAATAACGTTTAGATATACTTGGCCGACAGTGTATGCAAGGGTGTAAAAAGTCAACTGGCAGGAACCACCTCCCGGAAGATGTGCATACGCGTACGATATAAATAGGAGAACGTGCTTACCGTCCCAGAATCGTGGTCAAACGTGGCTCAATGTGGGACATAGCGGCACTTCTTACGGCCATGGATACCTTTCCCATCTGTTGGCTAACGATGCCTATCGACATTACTGTCGCCAGACCATTTCCATGCGTGCTCACCGCCTGGAAAAAAGAATACAAATTAATACTAGCGTTTTCTCACCATCGCGAATAATCGTCGACTTTTACACGAAGGCTCTTTCGAACCGATTTTCGATCTCGAAAGAAACTCGTCGAGATTTCACTCAAGAATATACAACAAGATATTTGGAACGTATCAGAGCGATTAGTAAAGTTTTCTTCGAGTCATTACGTTTGTTTAGAGCTAAGGCGTACGGTATATCATTGTGATCTCGATCGATCGAATTTTGAATTATGTTAGAGAAGATATTATTGGCGCAAGGTTCGATCTACAAAAGATATGTAGACGACATTATAACCTGCATGAAACCAAACCAAATTAACACTAGATTGCCCAAGGAAGTCATTTTGACTGCTTTTTAATTTCAATTAGAAGAAGAGTCGATCACCAATGATGAAAATGAAAGTGTCATCAATATGCCCAGGAAAAGTAAATTTTTTTTCTTGTTAATATTTACTAATAACTTGTTATATAACTGTAAATAATATAAGAAATATTAAAAATTAATTTTAAACTTTCTTTACACATTAGTTATTCTTTCACAATGCAGTCATTTTGACTGCTTTTGGGCAATATAGGTATAAATTAAGTTTCAGTCTTTCTAGTGTTAACACGTTATTTGACACTTTTAACTGTTCCCATAACAGACTCCAATTCACTCATGAAATTGAAGTCAATTCATGTATAAGTTTTCTTGACATTAATATAATTAGAGCAGGAAATCAACTAAAAACGAATTGGTACCACAAACCCACTTGGTCGGGCAGATATGAGAAAGAATTTCTTTTCTTCCCACCCTTTACAACATAAAATAGGTCTTATAAGAGGCCTAAGTTGATCGTGCCATTTTGCTCGCAAAACCCTTTTTTCTCTCTCTTCTTAAAAGATCGAACCTTGCGCCAATAACATCATCTCTAACATAATACGGTATATCGTTTGGAACCGAGGCCCGAATGTAGATCACTGTTAATAACCCGAGACTAAACGATTCCCATGACGATAATCGTCTACGCGGCTAGCAAACTATTCAGAGATATTAACCGCATCCGTGAATCTTCGGTATTAATAGGATAGAACGCGTTAACGAACGATCGCATCGCTGAGAAGAAGATCAAGAATCGGATCGACATTCTTGGAGCAAGAAAGCCGTGTCTACTATGATACCGAACCTTCCATAACAGAAAACGCATTGGTACCAGCAAGAAACTTTTAACACTTGTTGTGCGGGTATACTTCGCCGATTGAAGACCGAGTAACTCGACAATTGATACTTGTGGGAATAAAAAATGCGAAACGTTGCCAAGCAACGCAAACAACACATACAATGTCACACGATGTAATTATACAATACCTGCCATCCACCACAAATCTACTAAATACGTATTTTTACGTGACCCGCGCTCCAGTGACAGACTGCGAAAAACGTAAAAGTACGTTGCCCGCATGCCAAGTGTTAAAATAGCATTGTAGTTTACTCAACATTGTGCGTAGATAAATGTTTCCTTATTTCGATCGTAGATTATGTTCAATGTTTGAATGCCTTTGGTGCACAGGTTCGATCCTTGAATAATATTCTAAGACACTATTTGCAAATTACTACAATATTTTCGACGTTTCGATCTTGTTTCAGATCATTTCCAAGAAAAATTTTTCTTTAAGAAAAAATTGCGTTTGCTTAGTGCAGATTAAAAAGTTATTTTCTTAATGCAAGAATAGACATGTTGATGTCAAGCCAGTATGTAAGACAGGTTATTTAGATAAAAATTAGGTTATTATAAAATTTGGATTATAATTTAAATTAATAATTTAGTGAGAATAAAATTGTATAGAATTAAAATTTTTATTTAGAAATTTAGGGGGTTATTTAGATAAAAATTAGATTATAAAATTTTGATTAGTGTCTTACATACTGGCTTGACACCAACATGTCTATTCTTGCATTAAGAAAATAACTTTTTAATCTGCACTAAGCAAACGCAATTTTTTCTTAAAGAAAAATGTTTCTTGAAAATGATCTGAAACAAGATCGAAACGTAGAAAATATTGTAGTAATTTGCAAATAGTGTCTTAGAATATTATTCATCGAACCTGTGCGCCAAAAGCATTCAAACATTGTGCATAGATGTCTCGCAAATCAAGCTACTATAAATACACTCGACAACACTTCGCAATTTATCCGAGACCATTTAATTTCATAGTTTATTACTTAATTATATTAGATGCTTTCTTGGAATATTTTGCAGTGATTACACGATTCCAGATGCCCGTCAACTATTTGCAGTTGATCGAAAGTACACGGTAGCGGAAAGTGAGTAGCTTGTGCAAAGTCGCTTCGGCAAAAAGTATTCTGGTTCGGTCAGACTAGTCGAGTTGTACTGTTGCATTGCGTCAGAAGCAAACATAAATAATTAAAAGCGACGCATCGTTGAACGGGAGCGCTTCCGCGACAAGCACCGTTATCGATCAAAACATTAACGTGAACGTGATCCAACACCAGTCGACGGTCGGTCACGATTTGGCAAATAAGCAGTTTGCTCCATTTCAATCTAACAACCGAGAAGATTAGCTAATTAGAAGCTATACTTTGTCTTAAGAGGATACGCATCCGGAGATTCGTTCCGCTAGCCGCTCGATCCTTCGCTAATCGCTGACAAGCAAATTTGCCCGGATCTTCGATCTGTTAACTTATCTTAGAAGCTCTCGGAACGCGTCTTGTACATCCACGGTTCGATGGCGAGCGATACATCGAACCAGATCGTCGCACAGTGGTTCCAAATCCTGAAAACGCGGCCAAAACCTCAAAAATAAACTACCTCCTAGAAGTTTGTAATTATAGGGTTTGGTAAAGTGACGATACGACCACTGAATGCCAGCAGGGAAAAAGGTAAAAACTTGATGGTGCGGTTCAGTAATCGGTTCAAAGTTAGCCTTCGTTCGATGAGCATTTGTCGCTCGCATTAGTAGGAAATTGAACGCACCCTTCTAAAGTGCATAACTTTCAAAATAGTGCATCAATTTCAATTCTGCAAAATGGATGCTGTTCCTGGAAGTAAGTAGAATGTTTATCGGTTTTTGTATCTCCAAAATTGTTAGTCATTACGTTACACGATGGAAATATTCTTTGGAGAACGTAGAAGGTAAAACTTGATGCGCGTATTGTAGAAACGTAGACATAAGTTAAAAGTTCCACGGAGTACCACCAAAATTCCTTTTCTGACGTGTTGCTAATACATTTATCTTTCAAAATTTATATAAACCAACTGCCACTAGGCGCCACTCTGCTCGTACGAGGGTGAACTTTGTTTCTTTCCTACGGATTTTAAAAATGCGATTTTACAATTGTTAGTAAGCATTTCTTTATAATCATTGTGAATTGAATAGATATCTGCTGCGATTCGGATGATTAAATCTTATGTACATAATTTATTGTACAATTATACTAATTCTTGATATACAAAGTGCAATTTTGCTTGTCATTTATACATTTTTACCTATCAACCACTCAAAACACATTTAATGCGAATTGTTGTCTAAATTTTAATCGGCCATTTTGTTTTTTGGAATTTAAACTTCATATTCGTAATCAGCGACCCCAAAGACCTCAAAAAGATCATTTCGAAGCAGGCATAACCATTTTTTAATGTACATGTCCACAATATTGGATCCGGCATTTTGTTTTTTGAGATTTCAACTTCATATTCGTAATCAGCGACCCCAAAGACCTCAAAAAGATCATTTCCAAGCAGGCTTAACCATTTTTTAATGTACATGTCCAACATATTGGATCCGCCATTTTGTTTTTTGGGATTTCAACTTCATATTCGTAATCAGCGACCCCAAAGACCCCAAAAAGATCATTTCCAAGCAGGCATAACCATTTTTTAATGTACATGTCCACCATATTGGATCCTCCATTTTGTTTTTTGGAATTTCAACTTCATATTCGTAATCAGCGACCCCAAAGACCCCAAAAAGATCATTTCCAAGCAGGCATAACCATTTTTTAATGGACATGTCCACCATATTGGATCCACCTTTTTTGTTTTTTGGAATTTCAACTTCATATTCTACTTAATTAAAAATTTTCCTATCATTGGCAACGTTCGTTAGTTTGATCATTGCTGATAGGTCTCAAACACGTCTAACAACCGATCATCTCTAGCAATATTGTCGAAAGCGGGTACTTAGATATCTTTCATTTGTTCAACTCTCGTACGCATTCCAAAAATAACACAAACTATCGTCCTGTGCTTTCTGTCTATATTCTGTTTAGTTTTTTATTCCCGCGGCTCTATACCATTCGGAATTATTGAACAAATATAACAAACTGCAACGCGATCGTAGGCAAATGAAAAATTTTGCAGCATCTAAAGCAGAAAATGGGCGGATTTTTAGTTCAGAAACGTTTAGCGAATTCTCACCTTCGATATGTTTTTCACTTCTTTGGAACCTTTCCTAATCTAATTTCCAAAAATAATTGGAAATTTTCCAAGCAGGCATAACCATTTTTTAATGTACATGTCCACAATATTGGATCCGCCATTTTGTTTTTTAGGATTTCAACTTCATATTCGTAATCAGCGACCCCGAAAACTCCCGAGTACGAATTTTGGAGTGCATTAAAGTATGTTTAGAGGTTTTGGCCGTGTTTTCGGGATTTGGGACCACTGTGCGTCGGCTTGTTTCTGGACGAGTATGGGGATCAACGTAAAAACTCGACAAATATCGAATCATCGAGTACGTGGCAAAGCATAAACACGTACGAGGTCATCGATCGAGAAGAGAACGAAAGTGTTGAGGAAGCGAGGAAGCGAGGAGGAGCGATGCCGACGAAGGAAAAAGTGATGCTGGTGCTCTGTCTTTCTGTGTGTTTCTTCGTGGTTGACGTTGTTAGCGTCGTTCGAACTTCGGGGTTTGTTTGCACATATCCGACTGCTTGCTAAGAACCACTCGAAGAATCATCCGTTCGTCTTCCTTCTATTCGAGTCCTGCTAAATATCGAGTCACTATAAATTTGTAGAAGAAGCTAACTTTTTAACAGACTTTGCATAGAAAGACAATGGAGTTTCTCTGCAACGTAGTCGATTAGACGATTATTAGGTCATCGTTTGTTGAGAATATACGAAGAGAAACCGTCGAACATCTACTTTCGTTCGTCCATTTTTGTACGAAGAACATGGATCTCGTAGAATCTTACCCGAGAATGTAGAGTACGTTCTCTAATAAGAGAGCAACGAACACTCGAACTATTTCATCGGATTGTCATTTTATGAGAATATCTGCAGTGTCCTCGAAAAAGAGATAACTCGTGTCTCCAGTGAAGCGCAATTTGTCAATTTGAGAGAGTAATCAATTACACTATAACTATTCCATCGCGAGTACATGTGTCCGCTGTCCGCAGTGAAAATGCCTGGTGCCATTTCGAACAGGAAACTACAGTGATTCAAAGCCTCCATAGTTGTGTTTTTTTGCAATTACCTCCACTGTACTTTGATATATTATTCTTGAAAATTTAAAAGAAGATCCTTCGCGTCTAAGCTCTTAGAGTTCGTGTCGGTGCAATCGAGCAAGTTCTAGTACGGTCTACCGGAATCAGAAATCAACAAATCAAGATGGTTAGAGGCTAATCCGAATTTCATGGAGGAAATCGTTGGCGAGTCGGCGATAGCACGCTCGCCGCGTTTACAAACATCTTCCTTTTTTAGTTTTCGTAGCGATGTAATTAACGACATGATAATTAACGCGCATCCTTGTGAACCGTAAAACAGCCGTTTCCAGTGAAACGGTTCGCTCGTTAAAATTGCTTCTAATCGGTCTTCGTGAACAGATTCATTCTTCCTTTTACGCCTAGTCACCTTCCAAGCGCTTCCAACACTCTCCCCAACAACTTCGAACTCTGCTCCACAAATTCGTACATATCTTTGAACCTATGTCTTTGAGATCAACGTTGGTATTCTTATCGGACCTAATACGAATAGCCAATGATTTGAACGGACTCCTAGAAAATTAGAATTTATGTTTGTAACTCTAAACTAGGGCTGTTACTTTCCTTCGAAGGTCGAAGATTTCGAAGCATCGATTTCAGAAACTTCGAATGTGATGAAAATCGAAGTTTCGAAACTTCGAAGCTTCGAAGGTGATGAAAATCGAAGTTTCGAACGTTCGATTCGTTTCCAGTTAACGGATAATAGAAATAAATTTTTATAATTCGTTTCTATATTCACCATCCGAATTATTTCAATAATTTATTGTTAAGATAATATATTTATAATTTGAATTATCCTTTCGATAGCACATTGTTAAAATAGTTGTTTAAATAAATAAATTTTATAATTTGTTTCTATATTCATTATTAGAATTGTTATTTCTATTATTTATTGTTAAAATAATAGATTAAATAAATAAATTTTTACGATTTCTTTCTATATTCATTATTTCAATTATTTCAATAATTTATTACACGTATTTACATAATTAATATAGGAACACGTTTCTATAGAATATAAAAATTTATAATCCACAGAAATTTTTATAATCTATAGAAATGTGTTTCTATATTCATTATGTAAATACTTGTACATTCTTTAAATAATTATTTTAACAATGAATTATTGAAATAATTCACATAATGTATATAGAAACAGAATATGAAAATTTATACATTTAAACCATTATATTAACAATAAATAATTGAAATAACAATTCAAATAATGAATATAGAAACAAATTATTAAAATTTATTTATTTGAACAATTATTTTAACAGTGAACTATCGAAATGATAATTCAAATAATAAATACCGTAATTTAACAATATTGAAATAATTCAAATAATAAATACAGAAACAAATTGTGAAAATCTACTTATTTAAACAATTATTTTAACAATGTGCTATTGAAAAGATAATTCAAATTATAAATATATTATCTTAACAATAAATTATTGAAATAATTTAAATAGTGAACATCGAAACAAATTATGAAAATTTATTTCTTTTATCCATTAACTGGAAACGAATCGAAGGTTCGAAGTTTCGAAGTTTCGAAGTGTCGAAGTTTCGAAGTTTCGAAGGTCCGAAGGTTCGAAAAAGTAACAGCCCTACTCTGAACCCAAAAAAGGACCCAAGTCCTGCCATCCTCCAGTTAATAGATCTCATTTCAAATATCTGTAATGAAGTTCGTAGGAATGGACGGTAAAAAGCGACGCCTGCCCCTTCCCTGAAGGTTCGCAAAAGTGCAGTACTCACCCGGCTCGAATCATGACCATCCTTAATCCTTCATGTCTGCTCCAGCAGGTTGGACAAGGCCAAGGGAATGCGGATCGGCCTTATTTCGATCGACGTTTCCACCATGAACGTGGGTGATATCGCTTTCTACTCCTGAAACGTTAGACGGATCTCGATCAATAAAATAGAACGATTAAAAATACATTATTGTTGGCGATCCGCGAAGAGTATCGGCTATCCGATAAGGAAAGCGATACTCGAGACTCCCGATGTTTCCCATGCTTTCTATCGGTCGATTTATTGGCCCGCGATACTACCTGCTGCCTCGTCTACCTACATTTCACGCTATTCTTGCCCGGTTATGACTTTTCGCGTCCATTCCAGCCAGTAGAATCGACCCCGTATGCAAAACTATCGTTATCTTGTCCAATGTGTCGGGAAATACGGGAATCGTAACGTCTTCCTATCTTCGTGGAACGAAGAAACCAATTTAAAACGAGGACGAGTTCTCGATCCATCCACAGTGTCCGATCGAAAGAGATCTTTCAACCACTGCCCCGATACTGACACGAATCAATGATATCATCGATAACATTCGCTCTTCTAGTCGTTACTAAATTGGTAACTAATTAATTAATTAAGATATTCTAGTATATTCTAATATATTCTACTATACCCTAGTATATTATAGTATATTCTTGTACATTCCAGTATATTCTTGTATATTATAGTATATTCTAGCATATTCTAGTATATTCTGATATATTCCAGTATATTCTAGTATATTCTAGTATATTCCAGTATATTCTGGTATATTCTAGTATATTCTTGTATGCTATGTTATATTCTTGTATGCTATGTTATATTCTTGTATGCTATGGTATATTCTAGTATATTCTACTATATTCTAGTATCTTCTTGAATATTCTAGTATATTCTAGTATATTCTACTATATTCTAGTATATTCTACTATATTCTAGTATATTCTAGTATATTCTACTGTATTTTAGTATATTCTACTATATTCTACTATATTCTAGTATATTCTACTATATTCTAGTATCTTCTGGTATATTCTAGTATGTCCTACTATATTCTGGTATATTCTACTATATTCTAGTATATTCTACTATATTCTACTATATTCTAGTATATTCTACTATATTCTAGTATCTTCTGGTATATTCTAGTATGTCCTACTATATTCTGGTATATTCTACTATATTCTAGTATATTCTACTATATTCTACTATATTCTAGTATATTCTACTATATTCTAGTATATTCTACTATATTCTACTATATTCTTGTATATTCTGGTATATTCTGGTACATTCTGGTATATTCTGGTATATCCAAGTATATTCTGGTATATTCTACTATATTCTACTATATTCTTATATATTCTGGTATATTCTACTATATTCTACTATATTCTTGTATATTCTGGTATATTCTAGTATATTCTACTTAATTAAAAATTTTCCTATCATTGGCAACGTTCGTTAGTTTGATCATTGCTGATAGGTCTCAAACACGTCTAACAACCGATCATCTCTAGCAATATTGTCGAAAGCGGGTACTTAGATATTTTTCATTTATTCAACTCTCGTACGCTTTCCAAAAATAACACAAACTATCGTCCTGCGCTTTCTGTCTATATTCTGTTTATTTTTTTATTCCCGCGGCTCTATACCATTCGTAATTATTGAACAAATATAACAAACTGCAACGCGATCGTAGGCAAATGAAAAATTGTGCAGTATCTAAAGCAGAAAATGAGCGGATTTTTAGTTCAGAAACGTTTAGCGAATTCTCACCTTCGATATGTTTTCCACTTCTTCGGAACCTTTCCTAATCTTTTTAGTTTCCTGTGGCATGTACTCAGAAAACGAAACGCGAAACAGCTGTCTTCGGCTTCTTCTATCGACGGGTTATTTCTTCCCGGTCTCTATCTCGTGTATAATTATCGTTCGTTTTTACAGGTCGACAAATATTACGCTCCAGTTTTCCCAGTCGCAATTTATTCGCAACATTTCCACACATCACTCCATCTTTTCTACAGATTCTGCATACTTTCTCGGAAGCGTGCGCTCCTCCCATTCGTTCTTTATCGTTGAAGCAGTTTTCTGCGAAGATTAACGTTCATCCACGGCTCACGAGTAAAGGGAACGTTCTCAAGCTCAAAATCAAGTCCTCGATCGTCTCGTCTGACTTTTCGTTACCGATTTGAAAAGCTGTTCGTTCGATCCATAACCTCCTTTGTACTGGAGAAAAACATCAGAGAAACCTTCTGTCCTCATCAAGCAGCGTCTATAAACCGGCTTAATGTCCACCATTAAAAATCCTCCATCGGTACTTTGCTCAAAAAGACAACAGAATTTCTTGTTCCCGTAGTTCTGCTTCTTCGACCAAGAAGTCTTCTTGGACAAAGCCCTCGTTTCACGGCTCATAGACACCAACAACACGACCTTGTTTTCCCTTTTTGCCGATGGTCTCCGTCCCTTTGGTCCATCGAGCACGTTTTTCCTCCGTTTCCGGAACCGTGTCCTCTCGTTGGGCTTTTTACTATCCTACAAACGATCGCGATCGACTAATCGTCATGGTCGATGAACCGACGAGGACGCGAGCCGCGCGAATAATGAGCCTCGATGAATATTCCTCGTCTTGGAGCCACGGGGGATACGTCCATTCTAATTCGAGGCTGCATCCGGGGAGTCCTTAATCACCGTCTCCGATCGAGCGTCCCTGTAACCGTGATTCGCAGGACAAATTATTCTCTACATCCTCTGCATTCTCTGTCCTCGTCCGGCTTGCTCGCGTTTCCACGCACGGGATGTTAATTGGCGGGAAACCGAACACGTGTTATCCGCGGTTGCGTGCCATCTAAGAGCGTGCGTCTGCCTTCGTGCTCTAATAACACCGTGGAGGAACATTCAATTCTGGAGTCTCGATCCTGGGACCGTTTCTTTCATTTTCACTCTCCAGGCTTCTTACCCCTTTGTGCATCAGATCATTGTTTCCCGTTTTGTCATTATCACTCGTTCATTGCCGTTCACCTAGTGTCATTCTACTTCCCTCGAGATTCTCACGAGACGCTCGTACAAAGTAGCTGCGAAAACAATACGTTCTGCTCGATGCTACCATAGAGCTCTCGCGTCTGATCTGAATTCTTCGTTTAAACATTCGATAAACTAGGTTCAGCGTAGAATTTCGTAGACCTTCTCGTCGACATTCTGTGTCCTTACAGGAAATCCCACGATTCTTCAAATAAACCCGAGCAACATCTTTCGCCTTTCCATTAAATTCGTCGTTTGAAAGATCAGATCCTCCACCAGACGATCAAACGACCAGATAATCTTCGACAGGTTCCAAAGAGCTTATGCAAAGTGCTTGGTTCTAGAGTTACCAAAACGGACAGTGCTTCGCATCCGATCTGAATTCTTCGTTTAAACATTCAATAAACTAGGTTCAGCGTAGAATTTCGTCGACATTCTGTGTCCAAATAAACTCAAGCCCTGGACAACATCCTTCGCCTTTCCATTCAATTCGTCGTTTGAAAGATCAGATCCTCCACCAGACGATCAAACGACCAGATAATCATCTTCGACAGGTTCTAAAGATGTTATGCAAAGTGCTTGGTTCTAAAGCTACCAAAACGAACAGTGCTTCGCATCCGATCTGAATTCTTCGTTTAAACATTCGATAAGCTAGGTTCAGTGAAGAATTTCGTAGACCTTCTCGTCGACATTCTGTGTCCTTGCAGGAAATCCCACGATTCTTCAAATAAACTCAAGCCCCGAGCAACATCCTTCGCCTTTCCATTCAATTCGTCGTTTGAAAGATCAGATCCTCCACCAGACGATCAAACGACCAGATAATCATCTTCGACAGGTTCCAAAGAGCTTATGCAAAGTGCTCGGTTCTAGAGTTACCAAAACGAACAGTCCTTCGCATCCGATCTGAATCCTCTATTTAAAAATCCAATAAACTGCACGTTTATTGAAGAATTTCGTAGGCCTCTCCGTCGACATCCTTGCAGAATATTCATGTTGAATAAATTTAAGCTTCGCGCGACATCCTCTATCATTTGACGCGATTCGTCCTTCGAAGATCCTCCACCGATTCCGTTCAACAGGTTCCGAAGGGTTTATTCGTTGGTCCCGGAGTTGCCCAAACGAGAAGGATGCTGTTCTCTGTTGTTGGACCACTGTTGTCGATATTCTCCAGTTGTCCAGCGAGTCCACAAGAACCACAATCGATCCTCTGACGTCTGTCGAGTGTCGAAATTACACTGAGCCTGGATGGTGTCCCGCCGCCCCCGATGCAGCTTCTCCTTTCCTGCGTCGAAGTAGAGCCATTTAATAGTGGGGACTCGGATATCCCTTCTTTCGTAGAGAAGCAAACACGGCGGATGCTATTCGTGTCCTTAGTGTTCGCGATCGCGATATCCTCGTCGCCGAGACCTTCTCCCTACTGGCTGCCCGTATTCTTTCACCTCCTTCTTTCGTCCTCCTCCACCACCTTAGTTCTATACTGCTAGCTGCTGCCTATTGCTCTTCCTCTCCGTCTTCTTCTTCTTGTTATTTTTCTTCCTCATCCTCGTCTAGCCACGACGTTGTTCCCACGATTCTCTCGTTTAACCGGTAACACCATTCTCGCGACTAATACCGCTCCTCGAAAGTGGAGATTCGTGTCGACGTTTTCGTCCTCCGTTGAATCTGCCCCGGAAATGCTTACCGGCGATTCTTTCGTGGTTCCTCGACTTCCGGTGTCTTCGATTCGGCAACCATCCTCGGCCAATACTCCCACTTTCATTTTAACACGTTCCCCGCCACGTGACTTTTCTGTGTCTCGCACAAGTCTCGTTTATTTTATTCGTATAAACGACCAAAGTTGTTGATAATTATTAATAGTTACTTAGGCAATGAGTTGCGCACCTTGCATGATAATTCGGGAATACCGAACATGGTACACGCGACAGAGAACGCGTTAATAATTCGGGGAAGATGCCTGCACCTCGACTATGAGGAATATTCCAGAATTGATTACAGAAAATTATTCAACTTCATAAAATGTAAAGACAGTTTAGGCAAACTATTAAACAGAAAGTTTCGGTACTTACAATCTTTCCATTCTAGCTACACAGACGTTCATTTTGGCTGAACGACATACAGTCACTCCCATTAATATTCGTACACTCTAAAGGACGATCACGTTTTTAATATTGGATCATGTGACTTGGATCTTTTTTTAGAAGTTAGAACAATTAGTTTCTAGATAATTTACGGCAGTTTGGCCAGACGTTGTAAATCGTTCAGGAAGACAACATTAGATTGCGCCGCCTTGTATGTATTCGAAGTAGCTCCTTATCGAGCCTGGAATTCTTTTAAGTTTTTATAAAAGCTTCTTGTCTACGAATTGTTCTTCCGACGACCAGTTTCTTTGAGCTTCAATGTTGTTTTTCTCTCATACGGTTTTTTGGAACTGACATGCATTTCCAAATCGCTAAAAATCTAAATGAACGCTTTCTTGTTATCTTAACACTAGAAAGACTGAAACTTAGTACATACCTACAGTCACTCCCATTAATATTTGTACACTCTAAAGGACGATCACGTTTTTAATATTGGATCATGTGACTTGGATCTTTTTTTAGAAGTTAGAACAATTAGTTTCTAGATAATTTACGGCAGTTTGGCCAGACGTTGTATACGGTTCAAATCGTTCAGGAACATTAGATTACGCCGCCTTGTATGTATTCGAAGTAGCTCCTTATCGAGCCTGGAATTCTTTTAAGTTTTTATAAAAGCTTCTTGTCTACGAATTGTTCTTCCGACGACCAGTTTCTTTGAGCTTCAATTTTGTTTTTCTCTCATACGGTTTTTTGGAACTGACATGCATTTCCAAATCGCTAAAAATCTAAATGAACGCTTTCTTGTTATCTTAACACTAGAAAGACTGAAACTTAGTATATACTTACAGTCACTCCCATTAATATTCGTACACTCTAAAAGACGATCATGTTTTTAATATTGGATCATGTGAGTTGGATTTTTTTTTAGAAGTTAGAACAATTAGTTTACTACACGTTGAAAAAAATGAATTTTGAAAAAATTGTAATTGGTCGGAATTACAAGGAAAATACTAAAAGTTGTTATTTATAACTGTTTTATGTGGGTCCATATTGGAAATTCAACTAATACGTTTTGTAGATCTGTGTCAACTGTATACACTCTGAATGTTTAACCAAAATCGGCAAACGTTGCAATGAGTTACAATTGTTTGAAGATTGTAAAAATTGCAGATTTTCACAATTTTTGGCCTTAAACTGTAATAAATCGAAGGATTCTTACGTCATTCGATGCCTGTCGCTGTTTTCCACGTAATCCAAATTGGATGAAAATTTGAAAATGTATGCAATCGATACAGATCTACAAAATGGATGTTTTAAATTTTCAATATAAGCCACATAAAAAAATTATAAAACACAAGTTTTAGTATTTTCTCTGTAATACATTGCAATTGTTTTATAATTTCTTTTTCACGTCATGTAGTAAACTAATTATTCTAACATCTCAAAAAAGTGCAACTCGTATGGTCCAATATTAAACAAGTTATCGTCTTTTTAAGAGTGTACGAATATTAATGGGAGTGACTGTATCTTTACGATAGGATATCAATGGTTCTTTCATTTTCCATTTCACGAGCAACGTTCGAACAGCTTCGATGACCATGTTGGGTAAGATAGATCTGTTTATACGGATATTTTCTACATATAGAAAGTGCATATTTATATTCAATCACATGCGGCAGCATCTTTAGAAAATGCCACGGAATACTTTCTTATTACATGAAACACTTTTTCCTCGGCACCGTTTCAGAACGGTAACTCAAAGCAAAGGTTTTACTAAGTTTATTGGTTCATGATATTGTAGCAATAACGAGATGAAACCTTGGATCTGAACAGGAAATCGTTAATAATATAATTACCAAGCAGTTTAACGGATACAGACGAAAATACGTTCCCGTTATGTTCTGCCTTATTAAATATTCCATGGGTCCGAACATTTTTGCTGGTTTCTTCAAAGGAGGCATCCACTAGCGATCACATTAGTACTGTCTGATGTTTAATTAAGGGAAGTCACCAACTTCGGAAGAGATCCGCGTAAACCGTAAGAAAGAGTTGTTCGTGCCGCGTTTAAGTTGTAACACGCTAACCAACGCTGGTAACGGACTAATTTCCCGTGACGCAAGTCCATTATCTTCCAGCATGGAGCAAGCCATTGTATCTTAGTATGCTTATTTGCTCGCGATCCGACACGATGTGTACCCAGTATTTACCCAGTTTCTCGCGCGCCACGAGTGTAGCATGTGCCGTTTTCCCGTTGAGAACACTTCTATTAGCATATTAAACGACTTGCGCGGAACTCTTTTCCTCTACTAATTCGCCGCTTAGAAAATCTAGCAAGCAAATACAATCGGTGACAGAAAAAATGACACATTAACTATAAAGACACGATTTATATATTTTCAGTCGCTGATAGATTGCGGATCTTTGTGCATACTTGTCTGCGTCGATTACAAGAAGCAGGAACCAACTGGAAATTTCCTTTGGCGATCTAGAAACAAATAGCAAATTCGTGAATTCAAAGTTGCAAATGATGATAGGGGCTTAATGGGCATTATGAAAGACGTTGAAGGAAAATGTCATTTTAGCGAATCGTATTTTGAACGAACGGATAATTACGGCAATATCGTAAGCTATAACGCGAAAGTGTCGACTATTGTAGTGTGATTGGTAGGTACTACCCAGATAGCACCGTACGTCCATAGGACGTCCGTTTTACGTCCGATACGTCCAATGTCCGTCGTGTACGTCCGTGGGACATCCCTCGGACATAAATTTCGGACGTCAAATGGACATCCGTTTTTTACGTCCGTGGGGCAGCCCCAGGACATAAATTTCGGACGTCCCATGGACATCCGTTTTTTACGTCCGTGGGGCAGCCCCAGGACATAAATTTCGGACGTTCCATGGACATCCGTTTTTTACGTCCGTGGTACATTCCTCGGACATAAATTTCCGACGTCCTTTGGACATCCGTTTTTTACGTCCTTGGGACATCCCTCGGACATAAACTTCGGACGTACCATGGACATCCGTTTTTACGTCCGTGGGACATCCCTCGGACATAAATTTCTGACGTCCCATGGACATCCGTTTTTACGTCCGTGGTACATCCCTCGGACATAAATTTCCGACGTCCTTTGGACATCCGTTTTTTACGTCCGTGGGACATCCCTCGGACATAAATTTCGGACGTTCCATGGACATCCGTTTTTTACGTCCGTGGGACATCCCTCGGACATAAATTGCGCGACGTACCACGGACGTGGGAATTAGATTATTTCGTACTTGCCAGGGACGTGGGACTTGGATTATTTCGTACGTTTTCGGATGCTATATTGTGTTTCTATTATTATATATAACGCTTAACGCGTTAATATTTTTATTTATCATAAATCGTGACCTGCTATGAAACTCATAAGCTACAACCTCATACGTTTCGACGACTTTGAAATTTCGTGCACTTCCAAGACTTCGAAACTTCGATACTTCGAATAGTTCGAATACTTCGAATAGTTCGAATGCTTCGAATAGTTCGAATACTTCGAATAGTTCGAATAGTTCGAATACTTCGAATAGTTCGAATAGATCGAATAGTTCGAATAGTTCGAATACTTCGAATAGTTCGAATAGTTCGAATGCTTCGAATAGTTCGAATACTTCGAATAGTTCGAATAGATCGAATAGTTCGAATAGTTCGAATACTTCGAATAGTTCGAATACTTCGAATAGTTCGAATACTTCGAATAGTTCGAATACTTCGAATAGTTCGAATACTTCGAATAGTTCGAATACTTCGAATAGTTCGAATACTTCGAATACTTCGAATAGTTCGAATAGTTCGAATACTTCGAATACTTCGAATAGTTCGAATACTTCGAATAGTTCGGATACTTCGAATAGTTCGAATAGTTCGAATAATTCGCATAGTTCGAATAGTTCGAATAATTCGAATACTTCGCATAGTTCGAATAGTTCGAATACTTCGAAACTTCGAAAAGTTGAAGCTTCGCAGAAGTAACAGCCCTACTAGGTACGCTACAGCCATCTCTGCGAGCATTGACATCACTCGCAGCGACATTTAATACCTGCGGAACCGTATCATTAACCGAAGGAAAAATTCGACGAGTCTACTTGGCTCGCGTATTTATAAACACTTAATAATAAAGTGTTGAACGCACAGACTCCAGGCGTCCGTCAATTGCAACCGTGCGAGTCCAGCGAACCGAGTTAGCTACGAAGCTGCGTTCTGCACCTACCAATTATAAATTTATTTACTTATCATTATCGCTGAACAGACGCGGGGCGTGGCGACCGCGTAATCATCTTGTTAGGCGTTCTGCCGGACAACTAATGAACTATAATTCCAAGTCGAAATGTGCGATTTAGTTTTCATCGGAACAGACTTTCGACAGAGATGATTTCGTTTGCTTCTGTTAGACGGAAGAAGTCAATTGGTTATTCGGCAACGTTGCTGTTACACGAGATTGCTCTAACTGGTACAAGTGTCATTATTTCAGGCTCTTTCGTTTCCACGCGAAATCGTTTACAGTCACAATGGGCCTTGGTTCTCATAATTAGAAGCGTTCGCGTGTAATTTCGGAAACAGGATCGGCTAACAACACCCGGCACAATTGACACCGTGCCGTTTTTGCTAGCGAATCGCTCGCGAATCCAATACGCCATCGCGTGCGATCTTCTTCTCTCCAAGAAGATGGTGCTCTCCGAGAGACAAGGCGATCGCGCAAAGAGCAATGAACGTACACGCACGTACACCGAGCCTATAATTAAGGATACAATTATTATTGCGGTACATTTGCACGTGCGTAGCCCAGTTTCGCGGTGTGCGCCGGCGTCTCGCGGCGTAACGACGCACCAAAGAATCTGCTAGCACGGATCTTTATGAAATCCTGTCGTCTATCGCATACATTCCCGCGAAACGGTATCCCTGGTGACACACAGTGTCCACCGGAATTCCACCAGATCGTTCGGACCACGAACCATTATTTACGCTCTCGCCTTTAAAGAAAACCGGCGAATTTACGGAACAACTACGCGCGGGCCACCCTGTATATATATCGTCTTGTTACTGCCAAAACAAGCTAACTCCACTTTTACTCAATTTGGAGTTAAGTACTCCATTAGATTAGAAAATGTTCGAAAAGTATACTGACAAAACTAGACAACTTCAAACAAACTGTTAAGGCAGGCAAAACAAGTGGTCCAAAAAACCCAACTCCATTTTTACAACTTTTAGTCTGGTTCAAACGACGATTTCTCAAAAGTTCAAATTATGGAATTACCTTGTTTTGGCAGTAACCCGACGATATATATATATACACGGTGAGACTATCGTTTTCCATCACAGTGAATACGATCGACATTACAAAATCGCGAACAACTCGCATTAACGTTCCTTCCAAGTTCCTGTCGAAGAGCTGTAACTCCTACAATTTTAAGTATTTCGGCTTCAAAAAAATTCTGTTGTATAGTCCAAATAATAGAGAACGTGTAGGCAAGACGTCAGAATTCTTTACAAAAATGTCCGAAGAATATCATTTCGAGATGTTAGAAGGATTAACTGGATGACACGAAGAAGAGAATATGGGATGAATTCAGTTGAAAAAAATGAATGAACGGATGAGGCGTAATTTAGCGGAGCACCGTCGGGCAACCTGGAAACTCAGTTTGCAGGTCAGGTAATCGAGAAAAATGCGAAGTTCCGTGATTACCTGTATTCCAGAGCTAAAAAATCGATAGACTCGGAGTACCGATTGCCATCCGGTTCACAGGCCCCCAGAGCCACGGAAAATACGGTGCCCGAGGCATGAGTCGGCGATTAATCCTGAAATGGACTTTCAGATTCCCAATGATTAAAATATTAACTGCGTAATAACTCGCATCCAGCAGCAGACTTTCCATCGGCGGCGAATCATTCCACGGTTACCTGGTCCCGTGAGAACGCCTACAACATGGAGGGTACAAATCAGGCTTTGTTCTTCCTCGATGCACGATTAATTGTTCTGCGTAGACTTCGTACACTCGATAGCTGTTTTAGGACGTTTTTCTGCTACGATTCTCGAAGATCGAGCCTCTGCACAGTGGTTCCAAATCTCGAAAACACGGCCAAAACCTCAAAAATAAACTACCTCCTAGAAGTTTGTAATTGTAGGGTTTGGTAAAGTGACGATACGACCACTGAATGCCAGCAGGGAAAAAGGTAAAAACTTGATGGTGCGGTTCAGTAGTCGGTTCAAAGTTAGCCTTCGTTCGATGAGCATTTCTCGCGCGCATTAGTAGGAAATTGAACGCATCCTTCTAAA
Source organism: Sphecodes monilicornis (assembly GCA_913789915.3). Classification (NCBI taxonomy): domain Eukaryota; kingdom Metazoa; phylum Arthropoda; class Insecta; order Hymenoptera; family Halictidae; genus Sphecodes; species Sphecodes monilicornis. The sequence continues at coordinate 4,861,102 of OU565302.1, forward strand.
GTGCATAACTTTCAAAATAGTGCATCAATTTCAATTCTGCAAAATGGATGCTGTTCCTGGAAGTAAGTAGAATGTTTATCGGTTTTTGTATCTCCAAAATTGTTAGTCATTACGTTACACAATGGAAATATTCTTTGGAGAACGTAGAAGGTAAAACTTGATGCGCGTATTGTAGAAACGTAGACATAAGTTAAAAGTTCCACGGAGTTCCACCAAAATTCCTTTTCTGACGTGTTGCTAATACATTTATCTTTCAAAATTTATATAAACCAACTGCCACTAGGCGCCGCTCTGCTCGTACGAGGGTAAAATTTGTTTCTTTCCTATGGATTTTAAAAATGCGATTTTACAATTGTTAGTAAGCATTTCTTTATAATCATTGTGAATTGAATAGATATCTGCTGCGATCCGGATGATTAAATCTTATGTACATAATTTATTGTACAATTATACTAATTCTTGATATACAAAGTGCAATTTTGCTTGTCATTTATACATTTTTACCTATCAACCACTCAAAACACATTTAATGCGAATTGTTGTCTAAATTTTAATCGGCCATTTTGTTTTTTGGAACTTAAACTCCATATTCGTAATCAGCGATCCCAAAGATCCCAAAAAGATCATTTCCCAAGCAGGCTTAACCATTTTTTATGTACATGTCCACCATATTGGATCCGCCATTTTGTTTTTTGGACTTTTAACTTCATATTCGTAATCAGCGATCCCAAAGATCCCAAGAAGATCATTTTCCAAGCAGGCATAACCATTTTTTAATGTACATGTCCACCATATTGGAACCGCCATTTTGTTTTTTGGACTTTCAACTTCATATTTGTAATCAGCGATCCCAAAGATCCCAAAAAGATCATTTCCCAAGCAGGCTTAACCATTTTTTATGTACATGTCCACCATATTGGATCCGCCATTTTGTTTTTTGGACTTTTAACTTCATATTCGTAATCAGCGATCCCAAAGATCCCAAGAAGATCATTTTCCAAGCAGGCATAACCATTTTTTAATGTACATGTCCACCATATTGGAACCGCCATTTTGTTTTTTGGACTTTCAACTTCATATTTGTAATCAGCGATCCCAAAGATCCCAAAAAGATCATTTCCCAAGCAGGCATAACCATTTTTTATGTACATGTCCACCATATTGGATCCGCCATTTTGTTTTTTGGACTTTCAACTTCATATTCGTAATCAGCGACCCCGAAAACTCCCGAGTACAAATTTTTGTGTGCATTAAAGTACGTTTAGAGGTTTTGGCCGTGTTTTTGGGATTTGGGACCACCGTGCTCTGGGCCGAGCGAATTAATTAAACGAACAACTGCTGCATTAAAGAGAATAGAAAGATTAGCGTCTGCAGAAGTCGTGCCTTCAAAAATGTTTTTAAAAATTGATAAATAAGAATGGTCCACCATCCGAGGGTTAACACTAGGTTTACGGAGCACTAAAATTGATTATTTTGCATTGCTTTATAAAAATGATAAAATTGCATTTACTTACATCTTCAGTGATTTTTATTGTAATATGTACACAAAAAAATAAATCTATTTAATAATTCCTCACGAATGCCTCCTTACACTCTTAACACTAGATTTACGGGGCCCGTCAAAATGGCGGATTCAAACATATTTAATTTGCGATTATTAAGAGTGTAAGGAGGAATTCGTGAGCAATTATTAAATAGATTTATTTCTTTGTGTACATATTACAATAAAAATCGCTGAAGATTTAAGTAAACCTAGCGTTAAGAATCGTAAATTAAAAATTTTTGAATTCGTCATTTTGACGAGTCCCCGTAAATCTCTTCTATATAGTTGTACACGCGTAAAATCAGCAGTCACGTCGGCCAAGTACATCAAATTAGTACCCAACTTGGTTAAACGGCTGCGAATCATTGAGCCATGCAGACGCGCACTCACGCACAGAGCCTCCAGTCAATTATAATAGATCATCGCGGATGATGATCGTGTAATTTCCGACGGACGGATGGAGGGAATAATGGGCGAAACAACACCGCAGCCGCGTGTGCGTGGTATGTACTATGTACATCTTGAAATTTAGAACGCGTGGATCACGAGGGGACTCTCGAACCGGCATTCCGTTCTGTTCATTTTTAATGAAGTAACGGTGCCGAAAACCTCAAATTATCTCGCGAAGTTCAACGGAAGTGCTTAGTCTTCCTGGGAGGCAGGCTCATTGTGGAATCGGTCGGACTACGATGGTCGCGTTCCACTTTTTGGCAATCCGACGCCCGACGACACGACGATGACACGTATCCGCCGGAAGTCCACCGTTTCGTTCGCCGATCGACAAATTTCCGTTCTCCAATCGGCGAGGAACGGGACCTGCAATTTTCTGACCGGCAAAGCGAAACAAGGAAACTTCGAACAAGCCTTCACGCGAAACAATCTCGTTATTATTGTGATTTCTATCGATGGCATTTTTCTTCTTCTACGGGGTCACCTCTATTTAAAGTAGAAATAACTGGGCGGAGGTATCCGCTAACGGGGGAAAGATCACCCCTATTTGCTAGACGACTTTGGGGGAAGGGGGTCTTCCTGATCCGTGGAGGAGAAAGTCACTCCCTCAAGTCGTTTTATTGAACTTCTAAAAAATATGACCCCCGGAAGCAGCGCGTTCACAGTACCCTAAAGTGGGCCCCTTAATTTATGACCTATCGATCTGGCGCAGGCCAAGGATAGTGCCAATTGCGTGGATAACTTGCACATGTGCTAAGACTAGGGATGTGCGGGTCGGGTCGGGTCGTAGACAGTTGGGCGGGCCCGATTCGGGCGCGCGATACTTCACGATACATCGGGCTACCCGAGAGTGACTCGACTTCGTCGTGCGGGATCGTCAAGAATCGGACAAGTTCGGGCGAGCGATTTATCGCGATACTCGCGATTCAATTTTGCGGTTTATGAAATAGATAATAGTAATTATGGTATTACTTTCATAACTGATAACATAATTTTTAATACACTAGTATTTCTTTTATAATTACTTTAGGTTTATTTGACAATCATGCGCTTAATCTCTATTTGTATTAACATTTGCAATAATGTGCGTTACACGTGAAAAACTTAAAAGACAATGTCTCTGGTAGTCTGACGAATTTGTTACGAATGAAGTTGCATATGTATCGATAATATCATTAAAATATCCTTACTTATTAACTGTTATATAACTTACTTAATATCTTCTGATATAACTTATTAATTAACTATCATTAAGCCGACAGAAATTCTTAAAATGGAATGTATTATAAAATAACAAAATAGAAATTGTTATGCCCCAATCGAATGTGGTAAAACTGTATATATTAAATGATGAACGATATGTTTAACATAATATGATATGATAACTATAAATATAATATGATAAATATAAATATTATAATGTAAATATTAATGCACTTGCTTTAATTGTAATTTAACTTGTTTTTAAGATGAACTTATCTTATTTAAATTACAATGTAGGAAACTCAACAAAATTGAATCTCGAGTATCGCGATAAATCGCTCGCCCGAACGTGTTCGATTCTTGACGATCCCGCACGACGAGAAGTTGAGTCACTCTCGGGTAGCCCGAAACGCTCGGGTAGCCCGATGTATCGTGAAGTATCGCGCGCCCGAATCGGGCCCGCCCAACTGTCTACGACCCGACCCGACGATTCGGGCACCCGAGAATCGAGCGGCCCGCACATCCCTAGCTAAGACCCACTCTGTCCGTTTGGGGCCCACGCGAACCATTTTATGGCCCCCTTTCCCGAAGTTATTTGGAAACGGCGGGAAAAGGGAAGGCCTCTTCGTAAAATATGCTAAAGAGTCGAGAGGCCATCTGTGCCGCTTGTAAACGGACGTGCATTTCTTACATAGTGCACAGCAAGTAAATCTACCTTTCAATTTCTTTTCCATTATTAGTTTTCTACATGATGGTGACTGAATATTAATATCCCGATGTATTTGCATTATAATAATATAATTTCTCAGACGCATTATCCCTTGAGAATGATCCACACCTGGATCGAAACGTTGGTTGATTAATAAAATTGCAAATTTGCTGTAAAATTTCAAGAAGATCGAACCTTTGCGACGATAGCATTTTTTTTAACATAATCTCGTTATTTCACTATTAAGGTTTTTTTCCCAACGTTTCGCCAGCATTGCAGTTAGCTTAGAGTATCGGTGTGTCAAAGCTAAGAGAATGAATTTCTTGGTCCAGAAACAGAAATGGCAATATTCTCTCGTCCCAACGAGAACAAAGTGACTTCCATTGGTGCCTTAATTTCATTTATTTACACGCAAATATATTATATGCATACGTTATGTATATTTATATATTATGTATATATCACTGTTATATTGCTATAACCCTTGAGATTTACATGTACAAGCTACGCTCTCGTCGACGCAAAACTGCTTCGAAGTTGTCCGAGTCCAATATTCTCCAGTGACTTTTCTCTTCCACTTCTGTCCTCCCGTGCTTCGTTCGTGTAACAATATCATGTTGACAATGCGTGAATCGATTCACACCGGTAATCCCAAGAACGTTTTAATCTCAAGATAATGATCAAACAATAACGATTTAATGAAAGTAATATCAAACAGTTAAAACGCTGAAAGTAGGAGAACGGAAACATGACAGTATAAAGTTAAAAAAAAAAAAAAGGGAAGAAGAGAGTACACGACGTTTCCTTTCTACAATCGCGCACCACATTGTGAACAAGAGTTCTCGCTTGTTTGCGATCTCTCTCTCTCTCTCTCTCTCTCTCTCTCTCTCTCCCTCTTTCTCTCTCGATCTTTCTCACCGCGTCTCCTTAGCATACGTGAAAAATCGATGGCGAAGATAGCGAGATTGTAGATATGGAACAGCGTGCACGATAATTAAAAGTGAGCCTATTAACCCTCTGTCTACCAAGCGGGTCCATTGGACCCGACTGTATGTAGATACTGCGGTTATTTAAACTTTTAAAATTCTTGGAATCATGTCGTTGCATGACTTTGTTACTTTTCTTATTTTTTATTATTTAAAGCTAAAAGTTTTTTTTTATATTTACTACGTTTTGTGATATAAATTTTCTATCGCGTAATGAAAGTTATTTTTACGGTAGACAGAGGGTTAATCGAGGAGTACGAGCACGCTCGTCGTTTGTATTCACGTGTATCTTTTCGATGCTCCTTATTTATTCACTTAAAATTATTCGCAATCGATGGATCGTTGTGATCATCGGAGTAACAGAGTAAATTATATTATATCATTATCGTGTTTCTTGCGGGACGAATATCGTTTTGGACAGATACCATGACCCTTCGAACGTGTCCTTGGGAATGCTCATTGTCGAGAAGTCGACCAATGAACCAGTCAGATCAAGAAGAAGCTTCGCGCGATGCTGCATCGATCAGGAAACCGTCAGAAAATCAAATATTCGCTCCCTCGATTATAGTTCTCTTGAGAAATTAAACGCAGTTTTATAGTCTTTAGACAAATCTTGATAAAATACTGCTCGATGCTTCCTCGAATGACGAACCATCATTCCGTGTTTGTCGATCGAACAATTCAAGCGAAAGAATGATAAACACCGCGTGTCCCGAAACATTCAATTTGACGATCGAGTCTACTCGTGAAATCGAATGGCATAGAAAAATAGCCCTAGTTGTTTGACAGAGACCCGAAGAGGGAATTTCCAGCGTTGCATGACGACGCGAACACACCACACATCTCGTGCATCGACTATTTAAATCCGCAGCCAGTTCCTTAACAGGTCGAACACCGGAACAATGGGCGAAAGAGTCCGCAGGATTGTAGAACTCTTCTCCTCGCGAAGCCAAGTCGCTATACATAAAAACTGCATCATGATACCTTGGTCTTGTTACGTTCTCGTGTTAGGAATGCTAGCCTAATCACTCTTAGGGTCTCTGCATACCCATCCGGGACGGGCCGGACCGGGATTTAGCTAGTTAGTAGGGATGTGCGAGAACCCGAAAATATTGGGAACCCGATGGTCGGAACTAGTCGGGAAGAGGTCGAGTCGGGTCGGGTCGGATTCCCGAAAATTCGAGATTCCCGAAAGAGTCGGGTTTCCCGAAAATTTCGAGATTCATGAAAATCTCAAGATTCCTGAAAAAATCGGGTTTCCCGAAAATTTCGAGATTCCCAAAGCAATCAGGTTTCCGAAAATTTCGAGATTCCCGAAGGAGTCGGGTTTCCCGAAAATTTCGAGATTCCTAAAGCAATCGGGTTCCCGAAAATTTCGAGATTCCCGAAAGAGTCGGGTTTCCCAAAAATCTCAAGATTCCTGAAAAAATCGGGTTTCCCGAAAATCTTAAGATTCCTGAAAAAATCGAGTTTCCCAAAAATTTCGATGTTCCCGAAAATCTCAAGATTCCTGAAAAAATCGGGTTTCCCGAAAATTTCGAGATTCCCAAAGCAATCAGGTTCCCAAAAATTTCGAGATTCCCGAAAGAGTCGGGTTTCCCGAAAATCTCAAGTTTCCTGAAAATCTCAAGATTCTTGAAAAAATCGGGTTTCCCAAAAATTTCCAGGTTCCCGAAAATCTCAAGATTCCTGAAAAAATCGGGTTTCCCGAAAATTTCGAAATTCCCAAAGCAATCGGGTTCCCGAAAATTTCGAGATTCCCGAAAGAGTCGGGTTTCCCGAAAATCTCAAGATTCCTGAAAAAATGGGGTTTCCCAAAAATTTCGGTGTTCCCGAAAATCTCAAGATTCCTGAAAAAATCGGGTTTCCCGAAAATTTCGAGATTCCCGAAAGAGTCGGGTTTCCCGAAAATCTCAAGATTCCTGAAAATCTCAAGATTCCTGAAAAAATCGGGTTTCCCGAAAATTTCGAAATTCCCAAAGCAATCGGGTTCCCGAAAATTTCGAGATTCCCGAAAGAGTCGGGTTTCCCGAAAATCTCAAGATTCCTGAAAATCTCAAGATTCCTAAAAAAATCGGGTTTCCCAAAAATTTCGGAGTTCCCGAAAATCTCAAGATTCCTGAAAAAATCGAGTTTCCCGAAAATTTCGAGATTCCCAAAGCAATCGGGTTTCCTGAAAATTTTGAGAACTCGGCAACCGTTTCCCGAACGACTGTGCAGGGCTATATTATATATAAATATAGTCACACGTGTCTTTACCACTCTTGAAAAGAATTCGTAATAGACAACATTCTTTCAATTTCTTCTCTCAGTTTCCGTGAAGTTATTAGGAACACGGACTTTAAGAATCGTGTACCCTCGTGTGAACAAACGTTCACATTCGAAGTGGACCGTCGCTCCTGAACTATGCAAATTCTAATCCGTCTTCCTTCTGTTTCCGAAACCCAAAATAATTTTGTATCACTAACCACGCATTGTAAAATACCCTATGCAATCAATCCAGAACACAGATTTCAGAATGGAACTCTTCGAACAACGATAGTCTTAAAATTATAATTTCTCGCTCCCTCTCTTTCTCTCTTTCACTCTCGTGCTCTCTTTTTTTACAAGAAGTTGACGTTCCAATTCGCTTATTATTAGCTTATCCAAATACAATTTCTCATTCTGTATCATGCAACATCATGTGAAACTAACGAAACTTTCGACCGACGCCGTGCAAAGCTTCTTGTAACATTCCTTGAAAAATATTGATAAGTTCCATTCGCTTGCGCTCCTGTTTTCTGTTTAGACATGCGTGTTCTCGTTTAGTTTCTCGTAAAAAATGTTTATTACAAAAACAATTAAAAGAGGTATAGTTGGTATCAAATGCTTTCGTCGACTTTGGACAGGTAAAAAAGTTTCTCATTTTCTGTTCTCTTCGTTCGCAAACGTGAAACCGATTCCGGCTGATTCTCCGCTCTTCGAAGAATGCCCACGACGCATTGACAATGATAGAACCTTTCGTCAAAGGATCAAAGATTAATCCCGTCCGTATTATACAAACTCGTGTGAACGTAAATGTTATGCATGACATTTCGGAAATGCTTCTTAGTTTCCGTAGTTCGGTACAAAATATTTACTATATGTACAGATTGCTCTCTCCTTCTCTCACTCTATTTTTCTCTCTCACTCTCTTTTCATACGACTTTTACATATATATCAACGGCTTCCTGCCATCTCCGTGGACCTCCATAAACGACGTGAACCCAACTGACTCCGTATACTAATCGATATATCATGTACATTTACACCACTGCTCAAACATTTGGAACACCCTTTGCCTTCTTACATGACTCGGTCTTGAATGACTTGGTTTTAAATAACTTGGTCTAAAATTAAGGTAATTGGTATTACCGTGATAACATGACTCGGATGATAGCTAAACAACTCGCGTATAGGTAGAGAACCGGTGTAGACGGAGGGTTTCGTGTTACCGGTAAAGAAGACACAAAAAGAAAAGTAGACAATTTTTGGTCTGGCTGTAACTATGATCTTTTCAAGGAATTGAAAGATACCCCAAAGTTCTGAGCGATAGCGTATAGAATTATACCTCTATTTTAGAACAAAAAGTAGGTCGGTGATACGGAGAAGCTTCCATGTAAATGCTCTAAGCAGCCTGTCTAATCGAACTGTAACTTACTAGGATTAGTGAAGTGTGTCAGTCTTGAGCCACTTTCATAAAAGCTTCAAACATGTATGCACAGAACTTACTTAAACGTATATACATACATATAGCTATATGTATACACATATATATGTATATACTTGAAGTTATTCGTAGTTACTTGTAGTGTCTTGGCACATTTCTCCTAACACGTAAATATTATATTCATGTACGTATATATGTGTGTTCACTTTACCCGATGTGTGTTCTCTGTGTGATTGTGTAATTTAGTTGTGGACGTCGAGGTTGTCGCCGGGCTTATGCTATCACCAATGGTTCGTCATCGGAAAAGCCTCGAATCACGGGGCTATCTTCCTCCTCTGAAAACACGAAGGATCATCATCGAATCGCGTATTTAGTATCGCTACGAATAAACATTAAAAATACAACACAAGAAATGCTGACCCAAACCATCCGTAGTTCCTGGGAAGGTTGCTTGTCCGCGTCTCGTGTCGTAATGGCTGTTGGCAAACTGCGTGAAACTCTTCGATAGTTTCTTGTGTCTCACTACAAAGTATGCCAATGCGGATCCCAGAGCGACGATCAGCAAACAGATGGGTACAACAAAAGACACGATGCTATTCGAACTCATCGTGACCGGTAACGCCGATTCTAAAACAGATCGCACCGGGTCGTCATTACATAGGGTTTTACATCGCACAGGGTTTTACATAGCTGTTTAACACGTTGACTGCCGCGCGCGTTTACAGTGAAATCTCCTTCAGGCCACGCGTACCGCTGTACGATATATTTATATATACAGGGTGTCCCACATAAATGGGAATACCTAAATATCTGTCGTATTTACAGTCCTATCAGAAAACTTCGAAGGACAAAGTGACACTATTGCAGCGGGCAAGTATAATGGTAAAGAAAAAAAAATTTTATGTCGTTTTTTAATAAAATTTCAAGGTCACCGATATTTTTTTTAAATGGAATAGTATATTTTTTTTAAATGGAATAGTATATTTTTTTACGATAGCATGATAGACAATAAAGAACTGATTTTAGTGGATACCACCTTTTTGACCTTGAAATGACCTTGAAGTGACGCGGCCCGATCAGAAACTTTACTGCCACCCAAATACGGGTGACGTGGCAGTCAACATGTTAATACCGATCTGCACCCCGGTAAACGCCTACGAATCATTTGCAATCAGAGAGACTATTACCATTCGTGGTTCGAACGCTGACAACTTCGCTCAGATGACTTTGATAGCCCTCGGCGCTGACCAAACGGACGGCGAAACTATAAATTACATTCGGCTTGATATCCTTGTACGTGTACGGCGGCCGATGAACCTTGAAGACCTTAGCAGCGGACTGGTTCATTTTGTTCGAGCCTTCAACCACCAGAACTTCATAAAAGTACTGTGTGTGATTCATACTTTCGTATAGCTCGTGCTCCTCCCAAAATAGAACGTATACCGATCTTTCGGGAACGACTAACAGTTGATGGGGAGACGGTAACTTCTTAGCCGAGTGAATCATGATCGGACTTGGCGTAGCGTTGACAACGTCCGTCGCAATAACGATACTGTAAATGGCACCGTAGCTTATAGAGTTGAACGTATGATTCATCATCCAATCGGTCGTCGGCGGCAGAGTTACGATAAACCACTTTTTGAGTACCATCTCGTTCACAGTGATCTGAAGAGGAAACAACAACGATACACCAGTATTAATAATCGATGAACGATCCCACACTCGGCTATCCTGCTCCGGCATTCGTCCACGGACTTAAAGGACTGAGCATAAAGTGGGTTTACGGGTAAGAGGGTTCGTGCCGCGAGCGGGGAGGGATGGTAGACTGCGGCCATGTTGGATGGCAAAACTAGTGTTGCCATCTTATATAACGTTGCGGGAACATTGATATGATTTGATTTTGAAAAATGAATGCATGACAAGTGTATTTGCATATACAGGGTGAGTCACCTAACGTTTGTACCTCAAATATCTTTGTTGTTTCTAAAGATACGTAAAATATGATAAGGACAAAGTTGAATGGTACAATGGGGCTGGCACGACGCAAAAAAAAATTTTGTTTTTATGTCACTTTTTTAGAGATATCAAGGTCACCTTGACTAAATCAAATAAATCAAATAAATCAAATAAATCAAATAAATCAAATAAATCAAATAAATCAAATAAATCAAATAAATCAAATAAATCAAATAAATCAAATAAATCAAATAAATCAAATAAATCAAATAAATCAAATAAATCAAATAAATCAAATAAATCAAATAAATCAAATAAATCAAATAAATCAAATAAATCAAATAAATCAAATAAATCAAATAAATCAAATAAATCAAATAAATCAAATAAATCAAATAAATCAAATAAATCAAATAAATCAAATAAATCAAATAAATCAAATAAATCAAATAAATCAAATAAATCAAATAAATCAAATAAATCAAATAAATCAAATAAATCAAATAAATCAAATAAATCAAATAAATCAAACAAAAAAAAAGAAATCAAAGAAATCAAAGAAATCAAAGAAATCAAAGAAATCAAAGAAATCAAAGAAGTCAAAGAAGTCAAAGAAATCAAAGAAATCAAAGAAGTCAAAGAAATCAAAGAAATCAAAGAAATCAAAGAAATCAAAAAAATCAAAGAAATCAAAGAAATCAAAGAAGTCAAAGAAACATTAAGATATTACTAGAGCAATAGCTCACCGTATATGCGATAGGCGTATTGATTCTGGGACAACTGGCATTCCAGAAAAGGGACATGGTACCATCTTTGACGGAGGCTACTCGGACATCACTTGGTGGCGCACGCGGATCGAAATTCGTAAACAGGCCATGCGTGACGCTCAAAGGACCAGCGCTATAGTCTCCGTAAACTCCAACCATAACTCCAACAGCAAACTTGTATTCCTCGCAAGGAGCCAGTCCGTCGATTTTCGCGTACAAGTTCGTCGTAAGCAATTCATATTCTGTAAGATGATAGTATAAAACGGTGTGTTGCAGGAAACGAATCTATGAAGGTATACACCGATGGCGAGAGGTAAAACGAAAAGAATCGAAAGCAACGAAGATATCTTCTCGGTGCAACGCGTGAAAGATTAAAAGCTTACTGTCGAAATGCGCAGCCATCTTCGAATAATAAACGGCGTACAGCCATTTAACCTTCTCCGCGAACCTAGGCGGATTCCAGCGTATTTCCGCGGCGATTTTCGCATGGTGTACCAGGTGTGCTTCGAGCCCGTGCACAAATGGCAATTGTTTGCCCTGCGTGGAAGCGGATATGGTAGCCGGCTTTCCGGTATACTTTTTGTTGGACGCCCTTACTTCAAAATTATAATTGACCCCGGGCGATAGTTTGGTGACCTCGACGTTATTCTTGTGCGTGACGATCCTTGGTAATTCCGGGTAGGACCCGTTGGTCGCTCTGACCTTGACGAAATATTCCTCGACGTACCTGATCGGTTTCCAGCTCAACGATACGGAATGATTGGTGGTCCCTGTCACGGTGATCTGTTCTATGTCGTCGATGTTGATGGATCCGTCGAAGGTCAAGGTAACCACGTTCGAGGAAGCCGACTCGTGAATCTCGTTCTTAGCTATCACCCAGAACGAATAATTCTTGCCCGATTCGAACGCCATCTCTATCACCGCCGAGGTTTTCACTTTGAAGAACCGTACGGGTGGCATAGGCGGCGTCACAAACCCTTCGTACCCGATGATAGGCCCGTTAGGTTGCAAAGGCGGTAGCCAGTGGAGTTCCACTCGATTTCCAACGTCTTGCACGACGGTGAGCATTCGTGGTTCGGACGGCACACCTTTCCCAGTACTAACGATCAGATATTTCACCGGTGGGAACACGGTTGACTGTCCCTTCAATCTAACGTAAACCGTGACATTGTAACGAGTGTAAGGTTTCAAGTCGTTGAACTGATAGGTCATCTCCTCGATCCATTTGCTGGAATTGGTCCAGTTGGAGGGCGGATCTACGTTCGCGATCGAGGGCAGAAACTCGAAGGTGACGTTGGACGGTACCGGCATCCACCAGAACAAGAAGAGGCTCGTGGCGCTGACCGAACGCTCGTCGACGCCCATCACTAGAACTTGGTAAACGCGGGAGCTGTTCTTCTCGCAATTGCTCTCGTCGAAACCGTCCATACAGTCCAGCTTGCCGTCGCAGTAAGCGGAGAGCGGGATGCAATTGATCTCGTCGCAAGGGAACAAACCGGTGTAACAAGACGGCGTGGCCGCCGGACTGGAGCGTTGCTCGGGTGTGCAGCCTAATTCGTCGGTACCATCGGGACAATCCTCCACGCCGTTACAAACGTCTTTGATGCGTATGCAGGCGCCGTCCATACGACACTTGAACTGACCTTCGTGGCAAGAGCCTTGCTCCTCGACGCAATGCTGTTCGTCCTCGGCGGAGGGGCAATCGTTCGAGCCGTCGCAAATCCAAGAGTTAGGTATGCATTCGCCGTTCAAACATTGAAACCGGTTCTCCTTGCAGACTTTCGATTCGGTGGGAGCCACCGTGGTGGAGGGGACTATGTCGTCGGCGTTCCCGCAACCGACCTCGTCGGAATTGTCGCCGCAATCGTCCACGCTGTCGCATTTCCACCAGTACGGTACGCATTTGTTGTTTTCGCACATGAACATCCAATCGTTGCAGGGGCTGTTGGGTAGCATCGGGTTCAACGGTGATACTGGTTCAAGGGTGGAGGTACAATTGATCTCGTCAGAACCGTCGGGACAATCTTTGTCACCGTCGCAGACGAACGATTTGTAGATACACCTCTGGACACCTTTGAACGAGTTACAGGTGAACTGCCAGCTCTCGCAGTTGACGCTGCTGCAATTCTTCTCATCCATGTGGTCCTCGCAGTCCGATTCGCCGTCGCATCTCCACGCGGTCGGTATGCAAGTCTGATCCTTTTCGCATAGCATTTCGTCGGATCTACAAGTATTTCGCGCAACCTCTCCCGGACCGGTCTTGCAGAACCACTCGTCCGAAAAGTCCTGGCAGTCGTTCTCGCCGTCGCACACCCATCTCTGCGATATGCACCGGCTACCGTCGCATATGAATTTATGTTCCGAGCAGGTCGAATATTTACAGTTCATCTCATCCGTCCCGTCCCTGCAATCTTTGTCTATGTCGCAAACCCAAGCTTGGGAAATGCATTTGGTGTTGTTGTCACACTTGAAGTTCGGGAAACAGGTCTTCTGGGGACAGTTGAGCTCGTCGGAACGGTCGCCGCAATCGTTCTCGCCGTCGCAGTGCCAGAACGCGGGAATACAGACGTCGTTGTGGCAGGCGAACTGGTTCGCCGAGCATGTACTGGCTAACCGTGGACACGTGTCGTTCAGATACGGTATGGCGCCCTCCGGACACATGCACTTGCCGTCGATCATCACCATCCCGTCCGGACAGAGGCAGGAGAAACCGTGGTCCGGCGCTCCTACGCAAATGTGCGAGCAAGTATTGTTGGCGCAAGCGTTCGTGCCGTGTTGAATGCTGTGAGCGTACACCTTCAGATCCATCAACCCGGTCAGCTCGCCCATGACGGAGGAGATGCCCAAACCGTGATCCTTGTCCGCGACGAATATCATCGACTCTTTCCAATCGTCCCAGTACATGTTGTCCTTAAACACCGCGACAGCGAACGGATGCGACACCCGATCGTTCTGCGATATCACCTTCTTGAACTTTTGTCCGTCGAAGTCGCTCGAACCGATGTAATCCTGCCTAGCGTCCACCCAGTAAATCCTCTCGGCTATGTGATCGATTGTTATACCATTCGGCCACTCGACGGTCGGCTGGACGAATAATCGTTTAACCGCGGTCCCGTCGAGATTAGCCCTGGAAACAGAGGCGTTACCCGGAGCCCAATCGGTCCAAAACATATACCCATTCATCGGGTGAACAGCAATACCTCTTGGCTTTTGAAGGTTGTTGGGCCCGAGAATCGTTCTTCGCATCCTCCCCATAGTGGATATGTCCGTTCTAATCACTTGGATTCTCATTTTGACACCGTCCACGTAGTACAACAGTTTCGACACCCAGTCGAACGCCATTCCCTCGATGGAACTCAGATCGGTTTCGACTAGAATTTCAGGTGCGTTCGTGCCGTTGAAACATTGTCTGCCGATCGTGTCGTTCACGATGTCCGCCCAGTACAGACAGTTGTTCTCCATATCGAAATCGATGGCTATCACGTTCTTCAAGTCGTGAACCGGCAACTTCTCCAGTTTCTCCTCTGCCAGATCGATACGCGATATATGTTCCCGTTGCGCGACCAGCAAGAATTGCGGCGTTTCTCCCATGGGACAGGGGATCGAGTCCGGTTCGAAATTTCTGGACAAACCGTCGACACACTCGTCGTCGGATATCTTCACGTAGCCCTTCGTTCGAGAATAAAACTCGCCCGGTTTGCAAGTACTCGGTATAGCGTACGGATCGTACCACGTCATCGCCTTGTTGCGGATGCACGTGTACGGTTGGGACTCTCGTACGAACCCGAAGTCGCACTGATAGTCCCTGGCTTCGCATTGGCACGAAACCGTTTGCACCGGTTGGGTATGGTCGAGGCCGATGTAACACTTTGGCCGTGCAGCTCTCCTATGGAAAACTTCCTTCCGTCCCAGTATGCACGACTCTACTCTGTCTCGGTTTACGGGAAACCAGTATTTGAAGTCTTCCTCGGTGCAATCTCTTTCGAACACGTTCCGCAAGTCGACCTTGATGATAAGCCACTGGTGCTGTCCGCTGTCAGAACCAAACATCGTGAACACCGTCGTGTTCTCTCCTGGTTCAGTCATCAGCCCGTACACCCTCAACATTTTCTCATTGAACGTATACGACTGCCAAGTCTCGCCTTCGTCCACGGAATAAGAGAGATCTCTCGTTTCGCCGTGCGACTTGAAATACTTCACGGCTACCAATAAACCACCATGGTCACCCATGTTGAAGAAGTAATAATCTCGAAGGACTTGCTTCCATGTCAAACCAGCGTCTCTGGACACATAGAGAGCAGGGTGACCTTTTAGATTCTGTCCAATCACACCGGTAGCCATTATAATGCCGGGTGCCGACTTCGAGCTCATGATAGATACGGATCTGGTCACGGGATACAGCTGACTGAAACGTTGACTCAGGTGCAACGAACAACCTTCGCCACAGTGAATACGAAATCCTTCGTAATTCGCTGTAGGTGTTTTGATGGGATTCCATGTTGATCCATGGTCGAACGTTATCAACGACACTAAATGTTCCGGTCCAATTGTGCCTGACTTTGGTGTTCCCTTTACTTGCGATGCTATGTAGATACCGCGAAGACCCTCGACCTTGTACAGATCGGTGAACGTTTCGTCGGCTACATCACTGAAAAGTGATTATCGAAATATGTAAGTATGCATACGTAATAAAAGCGAACGATAGAATTCCTATTGACCAAAAGAATACTCACTTCAACCAACTGTCTTTCCATGTACTGTTGGGGAAAAAGGTAAGAATTCCTTCAAGAGATAATGTGAACATTGCCTTTTCCTCGTCTATCACCTCCGATACATAAAGGTTTACTAGAGTTTCGCTGTGAGCAACCGTGACAAAGACTCTGTTGTGCGAGACGTCGACGATGTGATAATTCTTCCGAGGTAAGTTCGTGCTAAATTCAGCCTTTACGAAACTGTTGTTCTTCAAGGACACATAAAGATCCAGACTCTCTGTTTCACTCTGCTGCAAAATGAATTACTACAATATTCGCAAGATCGAGTCGAATATGAAACACCATATAGATAAGAATAATAAATAAATAAATAAATGTATATATATACTGTACCTTTGTATCTTTCGATGTTGCAAATCTATAATCGCCTCGTATTTGAAAATCTTCAACGTTTGCTATTACAAGAGGCAATACCTTTAAACCAGAATCTACACCGTGTTTGACAAACTCATAAAAATCTGTCCATTCCACGACGTTATTCGATCCAGAGGGCTCCATTCGTTCGATCACCAAAGAAGGTGAAGGCGACCAAAAGAATGCTTTCACGTAATGGTAAATAGTCATCCAAGTGAATCCCATATTCGTCGACAACCACAACTACATTGAAACAAGAATATCTTTGTAGAACGATAACGTGGGCTCGTAGAGAAGATGTACAATTAAATGTAAAGGGTCTTACTTTGCGTTGGGAATGGGTTTTGTCCAGTGCAAGAAGCACTTCAGGATCTGTTTCAGAAAAGGAAATTTCACTCGGATGAAATGGTAGTTCAACCCTCTGAATGACTCCTCCATTGTTGGGTGTTAGGAACAGCAAGCTGTTTGCACTGTCCACAAAGACACACTGAAACAGACGGTATATAATTAACAATATTATAAAAGAATGATTATAAGATATTCAAATACTTGTTAAACATAAACTTACGTATGTGTAATATTTTGGATGGTTCATGAATTTGTCCAAAGTCGCATAAGGTGCATTTTCATCTGAAGAGACTTTAAAGAATTCAGTTTTGTTCACGAATGTATTTCCATAATCGTAACTGATATAGACAGCACTGGGATTGCTGGACACATAGAGCTTGTTTAACTGAAGTCGCATCATAGGTGTACTATCCCTTGCTAGGCATATTATTACATTAGATCCCTCCCCAACCCAATGCACCATCAATTGTTGATGCGAATCGTTTAAAGCATTTATCTGTAAAGAAAAAACGTTTTACCATGACCAAAAGTTAAATTGCTTATCAACTCTAATAATCTATATTATACTTATATTATATTATTATTTTCTCTGTACTTATTGTTTGGGACTAATCTCAAGGTTATCAAAAAGTATCGATCATAATACAGATAAGAACATATCAATAATAATAATAATAATCGTTATCAGAATGAAGTGGGAAATATACCTCTTGTGCAATTCCTTTGTAAATCTAAAGTTATATGTGTACAAAAATAAACTACAAGTAATTTGCATGGAAAAAGAAGAGTTGTTTTATCAAGAGTAAATATATGGATGTAACAGATGACTCATACTGGTTTACGTTTCTTGGAAAAATTATGACTTCGCATACAATGGAATTATTGATGAATGTGCATGTAGCACAACCAATTTACAAATTATTATGTACAGAGTACAAATATACAAGATATTGTCCTTTTTTTGGCAATGTCATAATTATTCATACTTCATTATAATTTTTGAAACAAATATGTACATTGCAACAAAATTTTGTTATTAGCATAATTGATGCAATACTCATTAATAATATAATTTATTTCATTGATATACATATAGACCACTGTCACATGCTTCTTTGTTATCACTCTGCATAAGAGTTACTGTTTATATGTAACTTGGCGTTTCCTTGTGTGATCAGGGGGCACCTTTCTGTGACTAATTGTCATGCATTGCTATGTCATCGGAATATTATTCTAGAAATATTGCACGTTTACAGGAGAGGAATTCAAAACAAAGATAACAATAACGTCGTCTACTGATTAAAACACGACTCATTTGCGATTGGACTAAACGGAATCAAGAATAACTTTTACGGAAATACTTTAGTATGATCAAAAACGGAAAACTATGTCATCTGTTACGGGCGATTTTATTAAAATTTGTGTATGTTCAAAGACAGAAAAGTACACGAAATTCGTACACGACGGTACGTTAGTGCGCCTAATGATCAAAACATTACCGCCGCTGCATCGCAAAATAATCGGGGCTGTCGCGCATCGATATAAGAATCAACATATGTAGACATCGTTTGACCGTTCGATCTCGTTCGCGTTTCAAACACGACAGAAAACGGGATAAAAGTAATATGAAAGGAATCAAATAGATAAATAGAAAAAAAACCATGCTGATCGGAAAATAAAGAACTATTCAAAGCGGTTACTGACCTCTGCATGTCAATAACAGAACGACTATGACGCTATGGTGCGTTTCGTCAAGATTGATTAAATTTAGTCCGGAAGGGACATAATATGGCAATTACAGGCTCCTATAGTCGACGCACAAAGACCGCGTTTGCTAGCCGGCCTTATTAGCTGCCATATGAAATTCTGAAAATTCTGGTATCTCGCACGAACGCGACAAGTCCACAAGCGAAGATAAGGCGACAAAAACAAACCGCAAATTATGCGGGAAACTGGTTAATGACATTTCCGCTTGTAGAGCTTGCTCGGTCCGGTTAGCCTGTACGCAATACCGACCAGCACAATTGCGTACCTTTGTTATAATCTTCGATTTATTAGTCGAATGTGCTGGAGGGACATCCCTGCGGCTCCGACTCGATGACGTTTCGCTGGTATCGTCGTACAAATCCTCGTCCCGGTTAATGACAAGTGGCTGTCTGCCCCCGAGAAAACGGTCATCCTCCGTGATGTGAAGAGTGGTCGCTTTGTCACCGAACCTCAGTCCTTCGTTCGAGCGTATTAGTAGTATCAAATGTAAAATAACCGCGGAATAACGAAAGGCCGAACTCGTCCGACCGGCCATCTTGCTAAGACTGACTTTCTTTAATGACCATTTACGCATATATATATGCGCCTATACATGCACAAGCTGTCCTAAGAGTTCCTATTGGCTCTCGCGAGGGCGCCATTTCAAATGCGGCCAGCAATTTGTATTTTATTAGTCTGCGATTGATTAGCCAAAATATAGAGCATCGATTGATAGTAATCGATTCAATTTCAAGGAAGAATTCGTTTTTTTCGATGGCAACCAAAATTTTTGTAAATATCCCGGTACAGATACTCGAAGGTCTTGAATTTTACATGTACTATTCTGGTACTATATATGTATGTATTCTGGTCAATCCGACTTTTTTACTTTGTGTAAGAAATTTACACGACGCGAGGATAAAACGATATGAATGCATTGAAATTTTGTGAAAGTATTTAAGGGTGGTTTTCGATCACCGTATACAGAGAGTGCGTTTCCATAGAATCTTCCACGAATTTGGCAGACTGCATCCATGTACACTTATGGTAAGCTGGTAGACAATTTCAAACGAGATCAATTCTTCGCTTTGATATTTGATAACGTGAGCGCGGTTTTGGGAAAGACTATGTATCACTGATTGAGCTTCTCGATAAGCTCTTGTGAAGTACACATTGGCAGGCAACGTTGCACGACGTTTGCTTTCCACTTTCACGCCATCACTGGATCAACGTAGTGCGTGTTAAACGTTGCAAGTTCTTTTATGCGTGTACACTGTCACTGGAACAGTGAACGATTATCAATATTACAATAATTGATGATGTACACATTTCCTTCTGTCCTCTGCTTCTGTATAACAATAACAGCGCTTCGGGTAAACAAAACTCTGTGTAAACAAAACTTATTACGAAATATTAATTTGTTACCAGTTTGTCCACTTTTTTTGTAGATGGCGCCACATTTCGTAATAACCTACTTTATCATTTTTGTTGTTTATATTTAATAAAAAAATACTTTATCGTGACTTTTAAGAAAATTTAATTAAAAACGTCGCGGTCAATCATTTTTCGCCGAATATTCAGCACATACTTTGCTGTTTACGTATGTACATATATACCAATCGTTCACATGCATTATATTTATCACTGAATGTCTCATCATAAATAGAACTTACGAGACTTTCTAAAATTATTAGATATTAAATAACATTCTTAAGAGCCGAATGTTTTTATCAGACTTTTATCATTTTAAAGTTTTCTAGTATTTCGTAGAATTTGTAATATGAAATATCAAAATTAAAGTTTTCTATTGACTCTTGTCATTGGACGCATTAGAGCCGCAAGAGCAGTATTTAAATTCAAATTACGAAATTTGAAAAACCTTTTTTGGTAAAACAATACGCATTGTACGGTCTGAGCATGTATTTGAAAACTTGTGTAGCTTTCGATGCGAACAACTCTGAAACGTAATATTTTCAAAACGTATTCGTAACAATGTAACGCTCAACTGGCATGAGTCACAGCAGCCTTGCATGTATAATTATCGACGTAGTAGCCAATAGAAAAGAATCTTCGTGATAAAATTGAAAATCGTCGTTGGGGGAGTAAGTACTTTAATGGCGGCTCTTGAATGTAACCATAAAACTACATTAGATAATGGGTTTCATTTCCTGGCGACACAAGCAGGATTCACTCGTATTGCGTCACATATAAAACAGTATACGACGAAAATATATTTAAAAGAAAGAACACGAACACTATTTTGAAAAAAGTCTATTATTATCGAAAATGCTGTAACGTTGAATATTTTTTTAGGAGTTGCGGAAGGGATTATTCCGTACATGAAGTGCCATCGGCTGGTTTCACAATCATCATATATTATCTATTATAATAATTTTTATTCCTTATAATTTACTGATCTCCGTTATTTATATTTATATATATTTATATATAAAACACATAGCTATGAAATATCAAGTTGTGTAGTGTAGCAATGCGACTCCGAAATATTTAAAAAAATATTCACTAAATGCACATGCATTAAATTAAAAAATAAAGCGAACGTGTTAAGACAATTTTTGATTAGAGATTGTTGTTGCCATCTTTCCTTATTATTTCTTCGTCCTTCATCTCTAGGCATACTGTTTTAACTCGTGGTTGTAAGTATGTAAAAATCAGTGAAACACGCATGATCAATGATTAAAAAACATAAGGTATTCTATTATAAAATCGTATCCTCGAAATGTTCGTTGAAAGGACCCATTATCAGTTGCGGATATTTATGCAAAAGCAGACCAATACGAGCCATTCTGTAGAAACCGGAAACGAACACATGTTTCTTCACTTCCCGAACTGTTCCGTACATGTTTCGAACGAAATAAACAGTCGATGTAAATTTTGTCAAAATTCTACCGTACCGTCTGAATTAATTTCCCTCGTAAATGCATAAAGATCCGCAGTCTAGTTATTATCGATTAAAAAAGAGAAATAAAGATGCATTCCAAGGCATGGAACATGTTGACAAGTTGCTCGAGTCGCATTGAGATGGAGCGATAGAACGGGAACGAGCTTTCATCGAGAGTTGGTCGTTAAAAACTCTTTGCTGAGGAAATGTAATTCTTTCTCAAAACCTCGCAGTAGATTCAGCTCTTACATACTATGTAAAACAAAATGAAAAATAAACGAATTCGATAAATATATAAAAAGAAACAAAAAAGAAGGAGAAGTTAACAATCGCGCGAGTCGTAAATGCGAACGGTTCAGTTAGTATCAAGCGAGACGCATCAAGTGGAATCAATTACAGTCTACTACTCGTTGAGAGCACAGAAAGACACACACGAGCGCGCGCTTGCGCTTGATAATAACTGCGCTGTACACAGAGAAATTTAAAGAACAATTAAAACGTCTCTCTCTCTCTCTCTCTCTCACTCTCTCTCTCTCTTTCTTCCTTTGTTTTTTTAATTCGTTAGAATGTTTTGCAATTTTTTTCGGGATAGTGTAAGAGGATGTTCTTTTAATTATTACACAGTGTGTTCCATTCTTTATAATTCTCCAATGCGTTTCTCCCTTAGGGCGCAGCATATATTTAACAATTTGTTAAAAGCTAATTCATATTTATATATATATATAATATTTATATATTTATTTATATATTTATATATCATGTCCCAAGTTAGTGTGCTTCTTAGAAACATATATGGCAGTCATCGAAACGCAAACGCAAATCGTTTGCAGGAACACGCGAAATCAGAGTACAATAGGGTCGTGCAGAATGTATCGCGTGGAAAAACGAAAAGAACACGCATTCAACTTGTTTTTCGCTGATGCGAGATAAAACGATTAAACACTGTAAACTAGAAGATCGTATTCTCGCGATGAACAGTCATGTATCGGGTTGCCGTGGAAATAGAAATATTTCTGTGTCTCCATAAAAGAAATGAAAGCATCGAATACACCAACTTCGCGTGTCAAAAGTACGATAATTAAGTATGTGCGCAAAGTGTGTCATAAACGGCACTGTTCAATCAACGAGTTACTTTTCTACAGTAAATAAGCTTTATCAGTTGTAATACGGTTCTGAAAGCAAGCTACCTTTGAAGCAACATTTAACATCTTCCCTTTGGTAATATCAGCCGATACACTGCTCAAAATGGAGGACAAATGGCATAATTTAATCGCTTAATAGGAGTATTTCTTAGACTTTGTTCCCCATTTTGAGCAAAGTATTCGCAATCGAAGAAACCTTTCTCTGCACACCGCTTTTGCTTACAATTGTTAAGAATATGTCCAAATACGGTAAGGTAAAATTTATTTTTATAAGCCTGTGCTGCAAGCGTTTATCTTCTTGGCCAGACACAGATCGTTAGAAGTAACATTTATCTTAATTGTTCTACTAAAGATATTAGCGTCGTCAGTTGGAAGCAGAAGATTAGGAGTGTACGAATAGTTTTCCCAGTTGCCGTGAGTTCCCAATGGGAAGAGCCATGGGAAGACTAACTTTCAGTTCAGCTTGTGGAATGCGTCTTCACGGAAACCTATGTAGCATCGATATACGTTTTCGTTTTTCGATTAAAAAAATTACAACCGGTGTATTCTACCATGGTGTTGTATCAAACATTAGAATAATATTAAGTGGTACACTCCAATCAAATCACGCGTGTACAATGATAAGGCTCAAAAAAGAGAAACGAAAATCCCTAACGTGTAGAATAAACATTTTGACGGTCGATTCGAGTGAGTGTAGACGCTCGATCACGCTAACATGGGACATACCGAGTGTGTCACTTTCCTCAACTAGCGATATATTGCAAGGTGTCCAAAAATTCCTTGAAGAACTAAAAATGCGAATTAGACTTCGAGAATGGCCTACACGCGTGTGAAGTGTGTGTTTTAACACATACAGACAGCTGATTCTTTAAATATATTTCTCTATATTTTTCCTTTCTTTCTTTCTTTCTATTATCCCGTGGCTGACAGTAGTCGAGATGTAGGCGTTTCGTGAAACGACTTGGTTTTAAGCAAGGATCGTCCTTCGATTTTTTTTTTTGCTTTTTTTATTTTTTAATTCAGCGAAACACCGTCGTTGGCCATGTATCGTGTGTTTCCTAAACTGTTATGTTAACGTTGCTTTAACCACGCAGAGCGACGAAACATTTCTTTGTTTAAACGTGTGTTGTGCTGAGCGGCTTATACCGAACTTCACTGCTCCAGTTTAGCTGAAAAATTGGCAAACAAAACGAACGTTAAATCAAAACTGTAATGCACTTTGGAATACTGGGATTGTTGGAAATACATGTATCAGTATTCTTGTCTAATCCAAGAGTTGGAACGATTTTGAATACATATTTTTATAGATTAATTTGTAAAGTTTCTAGTCAAATAGAAGCGAAGACAAAGAATAGATCAAGGAAACAAACGCTTCCCAACCCGTGGTTTAAACAAAATACATATAATGGTAGTGTAATTTTTTGATACTCTTTGATGAGGCATAGAGCTGTACAATGTAAAGCCATGTATCTACCAAGAGAACAAAGAGCAACTCGTTGGTTACTGTTGCTTTCCTATATATTCCTGAATGTTCGTTTGGTGGATGCATAACTCACTATACTATACTACTGCTTACTGTCTAATCACAACAAACTCAATGGTTTTCTATAGTACTTTTGTTTGTTTCCAGCTGATGAAAGTACAGGTTCTGTGCACTTCAATTCTTCCAGCTGACTGTTCAGCTATTTTTTCATTACTCAAACAAGAATAACGATGCTCTAGCCTCTTTAGAAATTTTGGCTTATGTATTCAGTAGAGTATTGTATAAGATTTCCACTAGGGAAAACAGTATGACCCATTTAAGTCTTATTCATTTTATCGCGAGAACTTTGAGCAAAAAATTAAATCAAATCAGTATACATTACTTTGTCGTCTCTAAATGTTTTTCATTTGTTCTTCAGATCATCGCATTCTGAGTGACTCAAATGGACCACTCTGATCACGAGGAAAAAATTTCTACGCTTGAAAATATATCTTTCAATGCTTTTCTAAACCAATGCTATAATACTATTTGGCTCAAAGTCCGATAAGGGCGTACGGATGCTACATACAAATCTGGACAATTAAAATATAATATATGCATGAGTCACAGCTCCGTCTTTAAGAGCTGCATTGGCTGCTGGGTGTACGCGTAGACAAAGTTCTGTACCTTTGCTAGAAAAGAGGCAACAAAGTCTTACAGTTTACCAAACTCAGGAGACATTTCTTCAACAGCAAAGAAGCGTGAATAAATGAACTGGTAAATGGTAATGAATAAGCATTGATAAAAGGATGGCCGTAATAATGATAATCCAACAATGATATGCACAATCATGTTTGCAAATATAGTCTACGCATATAGTAATAATATGCATGAAATTGCCTCTGGCAATAAGTATCGTTCTGGTTAGAAAATCTACTCGTCTATTAAACATTTTGACCAATTTCTATCCGACCTTTGCTTAACACTAGGTATACGGAGCTATAAACGTAACTATTTTACATCACTTTACAAAAATAACGAGAGTGTATCTATTCAAATTTTTAATCATTTTTTAAAAATTATACATACCCAAAGAAATAAATGTTAAATAACTCCTCACGAATACAGCTTGACAATTTCAATAATTGTAAATTAAAAATATTAGAACCCGTCATTTTGACGGATCCCGTGAATCTAGTGTTAAAGATCAGATAGAAACATTGCAATAAAAACGCAATGATATTGAGATACCTGGCTGATTCTAAGCGAACACTTTTTGCCAGAGTTAGTACTAGGCGAACGAAAGAAACATTTCACGAAAGCAATGAAAAATGCGAATAAAAAGCGCCTGGTGAACTAAGATGTTGGGTAACATGTGACACGTTGAAATGATTGTGTTTCATATATATACATATATATATATGCAAGGTGAATCGCTCCAGCTTATCATCTAGAATAGATCATTCTCGCACGCGAGGATCATTTAACACTAGGCTTACGGAGCACTAAAATTGATTACTTTACATTGCTTTATAAAAATAATAAAATTGTATTTACTTAGATCTTCAGCAATTTTTATTGTAATATGTACACAAAAAAATAAATCTATTTAATAATTCCTCACGAATGCCTCCTTACACTCTTAATAATCGTAAATTAAAAATTTTTGAATCCGTCATTTTGACGGGCCCCGTAAATCTAGTGTTAAATATGAATTTTGTAATAAATCCTACGAAACATTTGGACCGTTTTAAAATTTAATCTTTTGTAAAAGTAATATTAGTTCGATAGAAACAACGCTACAGGAAATAGGTATATTTTTAAAGCTGGAGCAGAATCGACCCATATGTCTTATGCTCGAAGATGATAAAGTTGCAGAAACGTTTGGAAATGTTTTGTCGCTGAAGCACAAGTAGTATATTAGGCAATACAGTCACCCATCTCGCTATTCGTTGTTCTCCTGTCACGGAATTTAACGAAACTGTAACTATTTTTCAACGGTCAGTGATTCCGACTTGAGAGTTTGCCTCTGATGCATCGAATTTCACAGAGACCGATACAAGTTTCATTAAGTGACATCAAGAAGAAGATTTATACTCCGTATGGAAATGCGTATCCCCTAAGTTCTAGAACTTTCAAACATGTAATATTAGAATCTCAGAACATTGGAACACATATCTTTTATAATTATAAATTTAACATTTAATTCATTACGCCTCTCGCAATCTTTTGTTCATTAGTTCCTACTTGCTTCATTATTTCCGTAGAACGAACAGATCTACGACAAGTAAAGTAAGAATCAGCTGGTTTGAATTTTTACTTTACTTTGCTCAGAAGCATAGTCTTTAGAATACTTTCATTAAGCATAATTCCACTACGGTTTACAATGACTTAGTCATTCCAAAATCTAAAGGCTAAAGATATGTGTGTGCACAGAGCGTTCCAGCATTTTGTTTACCAGATTATGAGTACAATACATATATAAAGAATATATACTGAAACGATTTGTTGCACGACTAACTTTAATCTCCAAGAGATTATAGTTAGCAAAACATAATTTTGAGATTTTAAATAACGTTACTTTCTTAGACTGGTCGATTGTACGATCACAATTTGACCAACTGAATTCCAAGGCATCCTCCACACACATACCAATTCAAATATAGCAATTTATAGGGTAGTTCTATGCGAACTACACGGAACGGATAACGAAATATGACTGTAACCAGCGACTCCAAATGTTTTACAGAGATCAAAGAAGTTTTTGACGCGCATATGAAACACATTAAGCACATACAATGTTCTCCTTTTTAGAAGAATCTTGATAATCATTCCGCATTCACAATTGGAAGAACATTCCTCTTGGTACTTATCGTGATACGCTAATCATAATGAATAAACAAAATATATATACATATATATATGTGTGTAAAGAAAAATGAAAAAAAAAAAAGAACAAAAAAAAACAATCGGAAGTACGATGATTAATCAATGAATCGTGCAATGGTAAGACGGTGAATGATCTAGGATTTGTTGTGCGACTCACCGCAATCACTAAATGTTGTTCCAATTGTGTGTACTGTTTTCGTTACGTTCATTGGTTTCACTTTCTACTTTTTGGCTTTTCTAAAATATGATAAATGCAACATGATCGAATGAAAATGGACGTTTGTCAGGCGCTGGCCGCGTGATGGCAATGACTGGCAAGGCACCTCGAGTCTCTCGCTCCGAAATTTCTCATTTCGTTTTCTCAATGCTCCGAGGTGATCACCTGCCACTCCTTTTGAAGATGAGTCAATCATATTCAAAAGAAAGAAACTAAGTAACATCATGGAAAATACATGTACTACACCATCGAACGAACATCGTTAACGCACAAGGAAAAATCTACAATAACGAGATTGACACCAGTTTGAATCCCATTTCTTCTGTTGAATACGCACAGAGCAAAAATAAATGTACACGTATTCGTACGTCTACAACGAATACGTACTGCATTATATTTTTCTTCTGGATTCGCAACGAAAAGTTTGATTGAAATTGGTGACGCCGTCATTGCGATTTCTCCCTGCTAGCCTTCAAATATATACACAATCTGATAGGTAAACCAATTACATCACTGGGCAATCGATACAAATAGAACACAGTTTAATCCAAGTCAACATACAGCGTTACCCTGTAAATGTACCTTTACACGGCGTCCCAAAACGAGCAATTAACAATAATCGATTAACATTAATCGCGTTAACAATTTGTCAGTGACAGTGCTCTTGTGATAGAAATGGCTAATGACAGACGATGTTAACATACAGCATGTACAAGCCACTTGGATGATCCTTGCCACCTGAACCTGGATGATGAGAGACGGACAGGGTAGCAAGAATCATTGGAGCACTGTGTACAGTGAGCGGATCCTTGTTGTGTCAGTAACTTTAGTTTTCATAAATCAAAATGTAACTGTGAGCAATTTAATGGAAAGGCCTACGTCTACCAGCGATTAAATCAAAGATCGAGTAGATCGTAGATCTGTACGCGTCCTAGCTCGCCGGAAAAGAATTAAGCGAAAGACAACATTTTCGGTAATTGAATACAATTTCGTATTGGATTCGTAATCAGGTAAACAGAAATTTGATTCAACTTCAGTTCCATCCAGTTGACGTGAATACGTTCTTACATTTGAATTTTGGAAATCTCTAATCACCTCCTCTATCAAGGATCACTCGTGGATGCTGTACAAGGAGGATGAGTGGACTCGTGAGTATTATATGAGAGTGCTCGAGCCGCAAGATGAACAATGAGAAACAATAATATGTCAGGGCAAAGCATGTGGACAAAAGATAATCCGTTTTCATCTCGCGTTTCCCAAGTCTCGTTACTTTGCATGATATGTTGCCGTTATCGTCAGATATACCATAGAAGAATGCGAGGGGGATATACCTCGACACACCCTTCAGATACTTCTATCTCTGAACTCACTTTTTCTTGAGAGTGAAGAAACTACGTCGCTTGGTCTCGGCTTGCGTCGGCGCGGGCAAGGTGTGCGCCCTGGATGTGCTTGCGCCCGATGCACCCTGCGCCGATTGGTTCAGTGCTGTCACCCATTCGTTCATCTCGGTGTCGTCTTTGGCCTGGAACAGGAAGTCCGATCCGCTTTGCGACCTGTGAACAGTTCGTTTAACCATCAGAAAATATACTATCAGTTCCATCTCTCTCCAACGTAATTACGCAGAGAATTGTATTATAAGATAACATTTTTTTTTATTTCTCTCAACTAGAAGCTATAGAATTTACAATATGGCTACCGCTGGCCTCCTTTTTCGCTGAATAGTCTTCTGAAGACTACATTTACAGTACTTGTTTCTTGATATTTTTCTTTCAAAATTATAGTGTATATACTACATGAAAGTATGTACATTAAAATATTATATGTATAGTAATTCCTCGATCTAAGTTCTTTTTCGGTTCCCTGCTGGGACTTAGATCGCAAAGGGATACTATTCTTTTGTGACGTCGAACGTAGAAAAGGACAGAATGTAAACATGGACCGCGCGGCTGAAGGCGCAACAAAAAATAGCGTATCGGTGAGACAATACTAGTGCAATAATAAAACTTCTTTATTTTTTATTATTTTTTTATGGAACTTTCACGAACATATTCGTGGCATTTTTCTAATGAAAATGATATCAAATATGATATAATTCCGATGATATTTACTTGTGCAATAAACGATGAAAGTTTTGGACGTAAAGAAGGACAGCGTATAGCAGTGGTGGGCACGGGTGGAGGCTACGGGTTCAGAGACTACAGAGAAACTGCTTCGCGATCCAACGCTATTTGCTAATCCAGAGAAGCTAAGCCTAGACTAGAACTACTCCTAACCATCCAGAGGACTTACTTTACTCGGAAGACATGTTTCCTCTTAGTATAATCGTTCGCCACGGTTATAGTAGCGCCCCTGAGGTCAAGAGGAGCTTCTCCTTTATGCGACTGATCAGGTGCAGCCTTGTAAGACTTCTGGTCCGTGTACGCGTACAGACTTTGCCCGCGGACGACCATGTAAACCTTGTGCCAGGATCGGTTCGACGCTTTCTTCGTTGTGCTCTCCCACTCGTGTTTTCGTTGCAATACGCCTTCGAATTCGTCGTCGGTGGGACTTCGTTGTTCTGAAAAATGAGATACAATTTGAAACGATCATGTCGTTGTTCGACGAAAAAGCTACTACGTGATACAGACACACACGATTGAACGTGCGCGATCGACAACAAACTTTGAACAGGAAAAGAATTGTTACCAGACATGTTATAGGATGCTGAATGCAGTTCAAATACCAAACAAACATACAGTTCATGATTAGTAGGATGCAACTAGACTTATCGTTGATATTAGTATATACCCTAATTTGTTAGTTTTTCATAAGTTTCTTTTGGAAAAGTAAGAAAAAGAGAATAACGCAGAGGTGCTGAAAATAAAAGGATTAATATTTGGTTGTTTGGCGCCGTTCTACGGCAAAGTACCTCCGAGACACCCTACACCTGTGTGACACAAAGAACTGGTCGACGACAAGAATATATATATATATACTACAGACGTATTAATCTCCGTTACACGCGCGACTATTGTCGGCGTTTTTCTGTGGACAGACGAAGCGGTGGGTGTTACGATTGAGAGGCCAGGCGCAGAAAGTAGGAACTGTCCAGAAATCGGTGGTTGATTGCTTACCGGATATGCTGCGCTCATCGTCACTCACACCACTGCGATCTAAACTCGGTGACTTGGCCGATTTTCTCCAACGGAAGCTTCTGAACGGCGACTTGCTGCGACTACGTTCCTTACGTCTTAATGTACCAGACTCGGAACCGCTTCCACCTTTCGGAGCTTTCAAACGATACACGCAACACACACGTCATTATTAGCTACTTACTCTCGCCTCTCATCATCTTTCGACTTAATTTTTGGGACAGAGTGTTTGTTTGTTTGTTTATTTGTTTGCTGTCTTGCTTGCTTGTTTTTCAACCGCTACCGGACTTAAAAGTTTTTACGCAGGACCACAACGCTAAAGTACATGCACAGCATGCTCATGCGGGACCATAAGACCTCTGCGACTATTCGTAGGGCAGGGAACTAGGGTGACGGTTTGAATTAGTAGAAACTTTCTTCGTTTGCTTTCTTAGGCTCGTATCTTGACCAGGGTTCGATCTCATCGCGGTTAAATAGCTCCGGAAATAAGTGTTTAACACTACCGAGCTGTAAACATGACTGAAGCACGGGGTATCGCCGATCAGGTGGTATCTACTAGGGCTGTTACTTTCCTTCGAAGGTCGAATATTCCGAAGCTTCGATTCTAGAAACTTCGAAGATGATGAAAATCGATGTTTCGATTCGTTTTCAGTTAACGGATAAAAGAAATAAATTTTCATTATTGTTAAGATAATATATTTATATGGGATCAGGACCTCCTAGACCAAATACTGTATGGAGATTAGGAAAAGTGGGAGGGTTCCGTGGGTATGTGTAAAGAGTTGATCAGCTACAACCGCGAGGGTCCCGGGTTCGATTCCCGGCGCGGAATTCCTCATTTTTCCTAAGATCCTACATTTATAATTTGAATTAAAATAATTGTTTAAATAAATAATTTTTACAATTTGTTTCTATATTCATTATTTGAATTATTTCAATAATTTATTGTTCAAATAATTGTTTAGGCAGTGTACACGTATTTACATAATTAATATAGGAACACATTTCTATAGAGTATAAAAATTTATAATCTCCAGAAATTTTTATAATCTATAGAAATGTGTTCCTATATTAATTATGTAAATACGTGTACATTCTTTAAATAATTATTTTAACAATGAATTATTGAAATAATTCACATAATGTATATAGAAACAAAATATGAAAATTTATTCATTTAAACCATTATTTTAACAATAAATAATTGAAATAACAATTCAAATAATGAATATAGAAACAAATTATTAAAATTTATTTATTTGAACAATTATTTTAACAGTGAACTATCGAAATGATAATTCAAATAATAAATATATTATTTTAACAATAAATTATTGAAATAATTCAAATAATAAATATAGAAACAAATTGTGATAATCTATTTATTTAAACAATTATTTGAAGAATGTGCTATCGAAAAGATAATTCAAATTATAAATATATTATCTTAACAATAGATTATTGAAATAATTCAAATAGTGAATATAGAAACAAATTATGAAAATTTATTTATTTAAACAATTATTTGAAGAATGTGCTATCGAAAAGATAATTCAAATTATAAATATATTATCTTAACAATAGATTATTGAAATAATTTAAATAGTGAATATAGAAACAAATTATGAAAATTTATTTATTTAAACAATTATTTGAAGAATGTGCTATCGAAAAGATAATTCAAATTAGAAATATATTATCTTAACAATAGATTATTGAAATAATTTAAACAGTGAATATAGAAACAAATTATGAAAATTTATTTCTTTTATCCGTTAACTGGAAACGAATCGAAGGTTCGACGTTTCGAAGTGTCGAAGTTCCGAAGGTTCGAAGGATCGAAGCTTCGAACCTTCGAAACTTCGATGTTCATCACCTTCGAAGTTTCTGAAATCGAAGCTTCGATATTCGATACTCGGCTCGCATAGTCGAGCTTGCCTGCAGGCCTACTGGCCATGCCCGACTAATTCTACTTCCTGTTAGTACCAATACATTTGTACTGCTTACCAAGTATCTTCCACGAAAAAACATTATTTCTTTTTCCGACTTATTTTTTCATGTAGATTTATCTCCTTGCGTTTTGTAACCGCTTATCAACGAATAATGTGATCAGTGGACGAGTACATTCTAAATATTATAATACATCCACTATATATTTTCTGAGAGTTTCAATTTTGTTTCAAAAGACTCATACTTGGCAATGTTCGTGTCCCTCGATGTACGTAAATTTCGAAAAGCTTTGACTAATTATGGCTGCTCTAGGAGCATACGAAAGCGAGAATGGTTTCGTAGAAAACTGTTGCGGTGAGAAGCCATCGAAATTAAAGGAACCCGAGTTTCATTCGATACCTGCTATACTAAATCCTGCTCCGTTTTGGTCAGCCACCGCGGTGGTCGATATGACGTTGACAGATTTGTCGATGGACAACTACAAAGGGAAATACTTGGTCATGCTATTCTACCAATACGACTTCACGTTCTTTTGCCCAACGGAAATAATGCAGTTCAACGATCGTGTCGAAGAGTTTCATAAATTAGGTACACGTCGATCGATATGTATATTGTTAACAGCCTGTAGATTTTATCCATTTTTGACAGAAACGAGTCAAGAAAATACAAAACAGTGAAACCGTTTAAAGAATTTCAAAATATCAAAATAGTTTGTGTAGCTACTGTGTCTTGCAATGGACGCAGTCCATTTTTATTTTGCATCAAAATCTGCATGTACATGTTACTGCGTGTGGCTTCTGTGTATTGCAATGCACGCAGTCCATTTTTATTTTGCATAAAAATCTGCATGTACATGCTACTGCATAAACGCATCTAAATTCTACGTATGGTTTTTTGTTTTTTTTGCAAAAAGGTTGCGAGGTGATAGCAGTTTCCACGGACTCTCAGTTCTCCCATCTCGCGTGGGTGCTAACCCCACGAAAACAGGGTGGTTTGGGTGAAACGAGGATCGCAATGATTTCCGACAAGAACCACGCGATATCGAAGGCGTACGGTGTGCTCGATGAAAAGGAAGGCGTCCCTACGAAAGCTTTGTTCGTGATCGACAAAGACCAATTGATCAGATACGTCTCGATCGTCGAACCATGCTTGGCGAGGTCCGTCGACGAGACTCTGAGGATCGTGGAGGGTTGCATTTTCGGGGATCAGTATGGACATGCTTGTCCGAGTGGCCCGAGGGAACGAGTACATATTTCAGAGCAGGGCTCTCGTTTGTTTAGTACCACATAATCACAGATAACGTTCCGAAAGGTCCGAGTCTTACGCGAGCAGAGAATCTCTTGATTTCTGCAGCCGAGTTTTACTTTGCTATTTATCTACTGGGTTTTAGTGAATAACTAAACCCTCTACTTTGGGTGAACATCAAAAAATTGTATCGTTTCTACTAATTTTTTAAAGACAGTTTTGCCTGTTGTCGTTAACACTAGGTTTACGGAACACTAAAAGTGACTATTTTATATTATTTTATAAAAATTACAAGAATATGTTTATCCAAATGTTTAGCCATTGTTTTTGTAATATATACCCAGAAAAAATAAATTTGTTAAATAATTTCACACGGGGGAATCTTTACAATCTCAATAATCGTAAATTAAAAATATTAGAACCCGCCATTTTGACGGGTCTCGTAAACCTAGTGTTAAGTTTGTTTCTATGAAACTTCTACTTGAGAAATTTTGTAATTTTGCGAATTTTTAGTTCGAAGATAAATAAAGAGAACTGTGATCCATAATGTGGACTTACTTGTTGGTACCGATAGACCTTGCGGAGGTTTCGTAGGCGAGGGGGTTGCAGGTGGTGTTCCTCCTCCTCCTCTCATGGATAGACGTGCAGGTTTCTGAGCATGCACTATACCACACACCAATTTTACACATGCTATATATGTCACGAATTCAATACAGAGGGGAGATAGATAATTCTACTTCGAAATATCAGGGTGAACAAACAAGCTTACGATTATTAATACAAAAAATTATAAAAAGAAAGAAACTATGCGTAGTCATACTAACGAGGGATATACAGGGTGAGTCACCTAACGTTTGTACCTCAAATATCTTTCTTGTTTCTAAAGATACGAAAAATATGGTAAGGACAAAGTTGAATGGTACAACGGGGCTGACACGATGCCAAAAAAAAATTTTTTTTTTGTGTCATTTTTTTTTTAGAGATATCAAGGTCACCTTGACTTTTTTAAATGGAACCACCCTTTTTTAAACACATACAATGATAGTCCCTTTCATTACGAATTCAGTGATTACAATTACTCAAGGTCATTCAAGGTCGCGGACAGAGATAACGTATAAGATTTAATATCGATACATGCCTGTAAACGGGCATTGAAGGAATGTTGAACTCTGTCCGTGACCTTGAATGACCTTGAGCAATTATAGTCACTGAATTCGTAATGAAAGGGACTATTATGGCAGATGTTTAAAAAAGGGTGGTTCCATTTAAAAAAGTCAAGGTGACCTTGAAACTCTCTAAAAAAAAAAGTGACATAAAAACAACAATTTTCTTGGTATCGTGTGAGTCCCTCTGAACCATTCAACATTGTCCTTCAGACATTTGACGTATCTTTAAAGACAACAAAGATATTTGAGGTGGCAATAGTTAGTGCCTCACCCTACAATGGTAGTCCCTTTCATTACGAATTCAGTGACTACAATTACTCAAGGTCATTCAAGGTCGCGGACAGAGATAACGTATAAGATTTAATATCGATACATGCCTGTAAACGGGCTTTGAAGGAATGTCCGTGACCTTGAATGACCTTGAGTAATTATAGTCACTGAATTCGTAATGAAAGGGACTATCATTGTAGGTGTTTAAAAAAGGGTGGCTCCATTTAAAAAAGTCAAGGTGACCTTGATATCTCTACAAAAATGGCATAAAAACAAAATTATTTTCTGGCATCGTGTCAGCCCCGTTGTACCATTCAACTTTGTCCTTACCATATTTTACGTATCTTTAGAAACAACAAAGATATTTCAGGTACAAACGTTAGGTGACTCACCCTGTATATCGGCAAACTCGAACTCGTTGATAGAGGATATTTTACATATTAAAACAAAATCGAACGCGACCAGTTGTACACGGATAAAGAAGATCGATGACAGAGTGAAGCGTTAGTTGATGCACAAACAAGCTGAATTAGATGTTTGCAACACTTATACATCCGTACTCCTATCGCTTACCTTTGCAGAACAAATTTATTTGATTGCGGGAAACGATCGAGATCGAACACACCGACAAATCAAGTTCTATTTTCTTTCTCTTCGAATCAAACGGTTTTAACAAATGATTGTTTGCATCGCAGCTAGAGCAACTCCGCCACCTGCTAAGAGTTCATAAAAGCCAGTGAAGAATAACGCATTGTAATTAATAGCGATAGCTGTGGTTGGCCTATGCGTATGCTGAAAGAGGGAAAATTCGAGTGATATTTCTCCGTTGCTCCGTTGGCCGAGCGAAATAGTATAATTCAGAATTATTAGCAGAAAAGAACGCTTCAAGTGCAATTTAACACTAAGTTTACGGAGCACTAAAAGTGACTATTTTACATTATCGTGTAAAAATAACAAAAATGTGTATATTTAAATTTTTAGACATTCTTTTTATAATATGTACCCCAAAAAAATAAATGTATTGAATAATTCCTTATGGGTGCGTCTTTTCAATCTCGATAATCGTAAATTAAAAATATTACAACCCTTCATTTTGACGGGTCCCGTAAACCTAGTATTAAAGTCAAATTTTGAGCATGAGATAATTTTTCGCCGGGCCACCAGAAATTGATCGATCCATCCTGTGTAGAGTCTCTTTTATTTATAAAATGGAAACAGTCGTTCTGCAAACTAATGTATTGCTCTGTTGGTTAAGCGAGTTAAATGCGCAGCATGTTTCGATCTTTTAAAATGAGAAGAGAGATAAATGATTCTTGTGAAGAAATCATTTAGCAGTATGCTCCGCCACCAGCCTAAGGGATCAACATAGCATAATCTATACATATAGAAAATTCGACACGATTCGACCATCAAATACCAGGGTCTCGGATTTGGAACGAAAAGATGTAGCAACCCGGAATGAACCTACAGCAACACATTGTCTCGTGGGACTATAATCTTCCCTAAGGCACTGGTATTTAACAGAGTATCATCGTTAACATAATTAATACACGATACGCTACTCCGATTCTAGGATTTTCTCTGTATGTATATCCTGAAAAATATTTGTCAAACCTTTGCACTCGATCATTGTGAAGAGACAAGATGGAAAGAAAAGAAATGTGAGTTATCGAAACGAAATGTGATGAAATAGAGAATGTGTCGAATGGTCTGACCGTGTAGCAGAGTTAATTAGATGTGTGTAATTATACTGCAATATCGTTAAGAACAGATGAAAATGATTCTGTTTCGTAGGAACGATAATAAAAGGATAAAATAAAAGACCTGCGAGGGCGTTAAGGGCAAGATTTACATTGTCAGGACACTCACCTTCCTTGGGCTTGTCTTGAGGCTGTGGTGTACGCGTAGAAGCCTTGCGATGTGCCACTGTGGTTTGTGCATTCCGGTGCCGCATTTTAGGGTGCATTTAGGAAGGATTCGAAAAACGGATTGCAATGGGGACGGTACAATGTCGAAAACAGGGTCAGGGACAGAGAGGCAAAAATAAACGTGCTGTTAGCTTTTTTCATGCTTATCCAAACAAACCAGTTTGTAAAACCAGTCGCCTAAGAGTTAAGTGTACAAGATACGTGAAAAGCAAAAACGTACGATACATATTGTATTAGTAGTACAACAACAACAACAACGAAAAAGTATATATTGTAGGAGGTGATCTGTCTAAGAATGAACGTGTAACTCTCGATTAATATTGACGACGGTTATTGTTCGATCGTTGGATCGTTCGACGCCCCTCAACGGCCGATTGTATCTAACACCTACAATATATACTATATATATATATACTATATATATAATATATATACTATTTATATAGTATATATACTATATATATACTATATATATACAGGGTGTCCCACATAAATGGGAACACCTAAATATCTGTCGTACTTACAGTCCTATCGGAAAACTTCAGAGGACACAGTGACACTATTGCAGGGGGCAAATATAATGGTAAAGAAAAAAATTTGTTATAACCCGCCGTAAACCACGCGTAATCTTTGCTGAAACACGTAAGTTTCAAACTTCCACATTTTATCCGCTCCAACATGATTATTCTTGCTCAAGGTCATTTCAAGGTCAAAAAGGTGGTATCTGCTAAATTCAGTTTTTTTTATTTTCTATCATGCTATCGTAAGAAAATATACTATTCCATTTAAAAAAACATCGGTGACCTTGAAATTTCATTAAAAAACACGACATAGAACATTTCTTTCTTTACCATTATATTTGCCCCCTGCAATACTGTCACTTTGTCCTCTGACGTTTTCTGATAGGACTGTAAATACGACAGATATTTAGGTGGTCCCATTTATGTGGGACACCCTGTATATAGTATATAGTACATATACTATATATAGTACATATACTATATATATACTATATATACTACATATACTATATATATACTATATATACTACATATACTATATATACTACATATACTATATATACTACATATACTATATATATACTATATATAGTATATATACTATATATACTATATATACTATATATACTATATATACTATATATACTATATATACTATATATACTACATATACTATATATATTATATATACTATATACTATATATATAAATATGAATAAATTACTCGTTCTTCATAGTTGAATCAGGTAATCGATGATTTATCATTACCAGACTGCGAGAAGCGAACTAGATCGAGAGAACTAGAGTGTTCGACTTAACAGAGACGAGATCTTCTTTGAACAAGTAAAAATAATATGAGAAAGATTTTCTCGTGATTCTCGTAAGTCGAAGAACATATCGTTTATCGTCTAGAGAAAAATGTTGCTGAACTCTATCGAAAAGAATTAAAACTATCAACGAAAGTCGATTCCTTCCTCGGATCCGATGGATTTCGATAAATAGGAAACTCTTATCAAACCAGCTTTTAATATATCTGACGAGAATCATAGTCATCTTACCGTGCGATTCGTCCTCACCAGCTGTACGTTCTCCGCTGGTTACACCTTCGGCTTCGGCTCTGTTGTAAAAAAAACAAAAATCCAATTTATCGTTTTAGCTTGGACAATGAACTCACTCCATAGTCATTCTAACTGTCCAATGCGCTAGAACTCTATTATGTACTGGACAGATTTCTTCTACTATACTGTTGTATACGTGATGCAATTGTGTTCTAGGAATTAGTGAATATAATACAGGAAGATTAATCTCACTGTTGGACCGTGCAATGGTTAATAATTCCGAAATACGGAAATGGAATGTACCTTTCACTGGGCGGTTCATCTGGACTAGTTACCGGTGTTGCTTTAGCTAACCGAGCAGCCTCAGCTGCTGCAGCTTCCTCTTTCTTGCGTCTCTCCTCCTCTTCCCGTTCTTGTTCTCTCCTCTTCAATTCTTTCAACTCAAACTGTAACGCATAATCGAATTTTTCAATCCCACGACTTATCCAACAAGCTTGTGCAGTTACAGAGCAATGACTAACCGTAGTGAGTCGATGCAAGGCACTAAACCTTTCCTCTTGTGCAGCTGCCGATTTTTCAAAGGCCTCGTGTTTCTTAATCAAGTTCTCGACCTCATCGATTGTATGCTGTAGCAAGTTACATTTAAATTTAATATTCACATACGATTATATGGATTTTCATCGATCTAAGTATAAAGAAACATTTACTCCAAGTTCCTGGCTCATCAAATACGGTTCTTGGGCGATCAGCCATGCCTCAGCGACCGCAGCATCTCTAGCGAACTGATAGACTTCCAAAACTGCAATATACAAAACACTCGAGTTACTCTAAGACGCTTAACGATTCTATGGTAATAATTTAACCCCTGGCAAAAATGTCCCACCAAAGTCATAAATGCATTAAAGGCTGTTTTTACTAAGGCTACCAAGTTAATCATGTTAAAAACCACATACTGAGTTGCAAGTTCTCCCAACGTTCCTCCCATCTGTGTAACAATGCATTCCTATGATCGGTGAGGGCAGCCAGCTTCTCTTTAATCTGAGTACTGGCATAATGGTTCCTAGCTAACAAATCCTTTCCGAGGTTAATACACGCCAGCAAATTGTCTTCCCTAGCATCGATTTCAGCCTTTAGGCTCTGGTGATTATTCATCAGCAATTCGACTCCAGCAACGTCTCGCGGTTTCTCGGAGGTGTTCATCTGACGCACCACGTCGTCCATCCATATCATCAGGGTTCTGACCATGTTGAAGAAGCGGAAGAGGTCGCCGGTGTCCTCCAGTTTTGCTCTTCTCTCTTCGCATAATGATTGCAGGTTGTTCCAAGAGGCTACCACTTCTCCTTCGCGGTTCGTTATCTCTACGGCTTTGTCGCCGGCATAGCTTGCTTGTAGCTTGGCGGATTCGTCTTGGATTTGAGTCACCTGACTGTGTAGAGTGGATAGATCTTGCATGAAGTTTGCGTGTTTTCGTTGGAGAGCGGACACGGAGCCAGCATCGCGACCAAGCTCGTCGGACATCGCATTCTGCTTCTCCAGTATTCTTCCCAACACATCCTTGCAATCGTGGAAGAACTTGTGCAGCTCTCTGCTGGCCTGCAACATTTGCGTACGCGTCTCGATCAGTTCTAGCAAGTCCTGCCAGACTTCGTTCAAGCCGTCCTTCCATTCGGCGATGGTCGCTGCGTCCGAGTGTCCAGCGGCGATCAACGAATCCGCGATTCCGTTCACCGCTATCACCCGGTCGGATCCTGTCGCTTCGGTGTCTCTAGCGAACTCTTTGAAACGCTCCCAAAGAAGGGTCACGTGATCGTAATCCTGGCCTAGTTCATGGCTTCCCGCGACCAATTCTCTCTCCGCGATCCATTGCTCGAGATCATCCACTTCTCTGTTCAGCATGAACAACTGAAGAGCTTCGTCCAGCTTGGCTCTTCGCTCACCGGCTAGATCCTTCAGTCCAGCGTACAGTTTGTCGACCTGTTACGGAAAATATATTCGATCGGTTGAATTACAAAATTTTGCGGAAAATCAACAGCTATACAGGGTGGGGCAATAACTATGTCCAGTTTGAATATTGCCGTTATTTGTAATAATATGAAAAAATGTTATATAGAAAACTTACACGGTATAGAGGGGGACGTATTGTGACACAAACATTTTCTGCGTGGGTGGAGGCATAGAGGAGATTTCAAGGTCGACTCTATTTTTTTAAATGGAATGCTATGTTTTTTTTATCACGAT
Source organism: Sphecodes monilicornis (assembly GCA_913789915.3). Lineage (NCBI taxonomy): Eukaryota > Metazoa > Arthropoda > Insecta > Hymenoptera > Halictidae > Sphecodes > Sphecodes monilicornis. The sequence goes on from OU565302.1 coordinate 4,901,743, forward strand.
GTGATAGCCAGTGTTGAGGCGAATTCAGCGAGTTATCATTGAAGGTCATGCAAGGTCAAATATGGTAGTAAAATAAACTTTATTACCTTACAGGAGATGCTCGAATTGGTGACCGTTTGCGTCAAGTTTATTTTACTACCATATTTGACCTTGCATGACCTTCAATGATAACTGGCTGAATTCACCTCAACACTGGCTATCGCATCGTGATAAAAAAAAACATAGCATACCATTTAAAAAAATAGAGTTGACCTTGAAATCTCCTCTATGCCTCCACCCACGCAGAAAATGTTTGTGTCACAATATATTTCGTCTCAACACTGGCTATCACATCGTGGTAAAAAAAACATAGCATTCCATTTAAAAAAATAGAGTTGACCTTGAAATCTCCTCTATGCCTCCACCCACGCAGAAAATGTTTGTGTCACAATATATTTCGTCTCAACACTGGCTATCACATTATGATAAAAAAAACATAGCATTCCATTTAAAAAAATAGAGTTGACCTTGAAATCTCCTCTATGCCTCCACCCACGCAGAAAATGTTTGTGTCACAATATGTCCCTCTCTATACCGTGTAAGTTTTCTATATAACATTTTTTCATATTATTACAAACAACGGCAATATTCAAACTGGACATAGTTATTGCCCCACCCTGTATGTAGGATCTCAGGAAAAAGGAAGGCACCGCGCCGGGAATCGAACCCGGGCCCTCGCGGTGGTAGCCGATCGACTAACGCGCTCACCCACGGAACCCCCCCGCCTTCTTCCTAATTTCCTACTGTATTTGTGGTCTGGGGGGTCCTAATCCCCACATATACATATTTACAACTATGTTACCTGTGATTGCTTCACAGCAATCTGATCAGCCAGGGGATGTTGGTCGTTGATCAGCTGCCTGGCGGTCTCTCCAAGCTGGCGTATAGTATCCGCATAATCTTCGACAGCGTGCTCCAAGGACTCGTGCTTCTTCATCAAATTCTGAGCAGAGATCTCGTCCTTGCCGCGATCTTCGACCATCATGTACAACTCTTGCTCGCTCATCCAGGACTCGGCTTCGGTCGCGTCGAAAAAGTACTGCTGCGCTTTCTCGTTCTGAAGCAAATGCTTGTTCCTATCGTCCACAGCGTCTTTGAGCTCCTTCCACTTCTCGGTCAGCTCGGATATCAGCCTCTGGAACTCGGAGCTGTCCTCGTGTCCCTCGTCGATCAGTTTTTGCCCGTTGTTGCAGACCAGGTTGATACGGGGCTCGTGGTTCTCGATCTCGGTGCGCAGCGACTGGTTCTTCTTCTTGAGCATGTGCACGTTGAACAAGGAGTTCCCGTACTCGCTGCTGGTAGCCTGCGGCATCTTCTCGGCGATCCAAAGTTTTTCGTCCTCCACGTCGCGTCTGAACTGGAACGCCTCCTTCTTCTTCTCCAAGTGACGCTGACGATCGATCAGAGGAGCCTTCAGCTGAGCGAACCTCTGCGCAACCTTTTCCTTCTTGCACTTGATCTCCTCCATCTTATCATCGGGAACGGTGCGCTGCAGATGTTCGGCTTGCTTGTCCAATTCGGTGACCTGCTTGGCCTTCACAGCCATCTGCGTCTCGATCATCTGCTGCTTCTGCATCAAAATGTTGACCGACGCGAGGTCCGAGCCTGTATCGGTGCTCTCGATTTGTTTCTCCAACTCGTTCATCCAGGAATCGATGTCGTCGCAGGTCTGATGTATAAGGACTTCTCTATTGGCGTCGAACAGGCGTTCACCTTTGTCGTGAGTGGTCGTTTCGAGTTCCTCGAACTGGTCAGCCAGTTCAGCCACCTTGGGCTTGATGATCTCGGCGAGATCGGGTTTCTGTTGGATCAGTTCTTCGGCAGCCTGCTGCAGTTGTTGCAGCCGGTCTTTATTGCTGGCTATCTCCGCCTCGAACGCCTGGTGCCTAGTCCATTTGCTGTGCACCGTCTTGGCGCTTCTGTAGGTCTCGTCCTGCGCGGTGATATGCTTTTCCTGCACCCATTCGCCGAGCTCCTCGCAGTCTTGCAAGAACATCTGCAGCTGCAGTTGATCCTTCAGCTTCTCCATGTACTGATTCGCCTTGTCGCGGTTAACCTGCCGGCGCTCGTTGATGTTTTCCGCTTTCTTCTTGACTTTGTCCGCGGCGAAATGAGCCTGGTCGACCAGCCTGGTGGCGAACTGCACCACCGAGTTGATCTTCTCGTCGTTCGCGTCCATCGTAGTCATGAACGCCTCGTGTCGTTTGATCATTTGCTCGGCCTGCTCGAAGTTTACCGGGTTCTCGTCCTTCGCGAGGATGTGCTCCTGCTGAGACAATAACACCTCCGCTTGACGGGCATCGCGATCGAACACCTGCAAGTTCAACGAGTTCGACAACAGGATCTGCCTGTTCACCCACATCTGGTGAAGCTCCTCCCAGCCCATCTTCAACGCGTTCAGACGCTCTCTGAGGAACATGTACTGAGTGTCCCCATCGCCAGCCTCGCTGGTCAGCCTCTCCCCGTACTCCATCATCTTCTGATAGTCGCCCGTGTAATTGTCGATCTCCTCCTTGATGTTCTGATGCTGAGTCAATAGCTTCTCGGCGTCGGCCAAAGTGGTCGGAGTGTCTTCGCTGGCCACGTCGGTCTGGGTCTTGGTCAACCAGGCCTGGAAGTGGTCGAGATCCCTCAGGAATCTGTGCAGATCACCGGCTTCCTCCAGTTTGGCGTCGCGCTCCTTCAGCATCTGCGTCAGCTGCTCCCAGATAGTGTGTATCTGATCGATTCTATCGCGAATCACCTCTGGATCCTCTAGATTCTGTTGTTGAATATTCTGTGCCTCCAACTCCAACGCGTCCAACTTGGCTTGAATGGCTGCCAAATCGCGTTCCATGCCGCTCAAACGACGCTGAAGCGTCATGACACCGGTCAGATCCATCTCGAGGCTGTCGGTCTGTTGGAGAATTCGTTTCTTGTCTTCTATCCAGGACACGGTCTCTCTGCACTCGATGTGGAAGGTCTGCACTCCGTGAGCGGAGTTCAATTCATCCCGTTTGTGATCCGCTTTCTCCCTCAACTCGGCCCACTTTTGATTGAGCTCGTTCTGCCTGGCGACTATTTGCTCGGAGTTCGGATGCTCCACGTGCAACAGCTGCCTGGCCAATTGATTCACAACGGCGACCCGGGACGCGTTGGCGTACATCTCTTTCTCGAAGCCGTTGTACCTGTGCTTCATGATCTCCACGTCCTCGATATCCTTGGCCGGCACCATGGTCTCCAGCATCCTGTTCTTCTCGCCTATCCACTGTTCGACTCCGTCCGACTCGCTGAACAACTTGTACAATGACAGAGCGTCTAGCAGTCTCTGTTTACGCAGCTTGGCCAGTTCCATCAGCTCTTTGTACCTGGAATCGATGGAAGCCAGTCTCTCCAATACTTCCGGCGATTTGGCGTCTTGTTCTCCGAGACCGGAGGCCTGCTGATGAAGCTGGTCGATCGTGGTGCCGTAGTTCTTTAGCTCGTCGGTGACGTCTTTGTGTTTCTTCAACAACGATTGAACGTTCGCCTCGTCTCTGCCAACATCCTCCGACGACACCAATCTCAAAGTGTCCAACATCCAGATGTCTATGTCGTCGGCATCGGCGAATAGCTGATGGTAGTCGACGGCCTCTTCTAATCGCTTTCTTCTGAAGGCAGCCAGATCGAGAAGATGGTTCCACATTCCTAGGATCTCTTGAAGTCTTTCCGTGATACGATCGGATCCAAAGTGCTGCTGGCGGACCAGTTCGTCGCCGACGGCGGCCACCGACATCAATTGCGGTTCGTGGGATTGAATTTCGTTCTCCAACGCTTTGTGCTTCGACAGCAACAAGTTTATGGTGGTCAAATCGTGACCGATGTCTCCGGTCGACACTATCTGTTCCTTCTCCTTGATCCAGTTCTCCTCGTCGGCCATGTCCCAGTAGAACTGCCAGAGTTTGCGAGACTCTTCGAGCCTGGCCCTGCGTTCTACCGCCAAACGAACCAATTCGGCGTAAGCATCCTCGAGCTGCTGCACGCGTTCGACGATGATCGTAGGATCGCAGGGTCTGTAGCCCTCTCCGTGCTCGAGGAACCTCTGACTCTGTTGCACGACAGCCTTCACCCTCTCGCCCAGGACGTTGATGTCTGCCTCGACCAGAGAATGCTTCTGCAAAAGATCCTCCACGCCCATCAAATGTTTTCCATAGTCGTCGGTCAACAGCCGCATCTTGATCTCTTCCATGCTGTCAAGGATATACAGCATCTCCTGGAAGTTCTGTTGCAGCTGAAGAGACAACTCCAGCCTCATCCTTCTGGCGCGCAACAATTCCAAGAGGTAAGTCCATAGTCTGAGGACGTTGTCCTTGCGCGCGTTGATTCGCTCGATGTCGTGGTAGTTCTCAGCCTCCAATTCTTGGGACACAGCCATCACGGCCTGGACTCTCTCCTCGTACGCAAATATGTCCGTTTCGATGGCCTCGTGTTTCTTGGCTGCGGCTTCCACGGCGGCCAGATCGAAACCGAAATTATCCTGGGAAACCAAACGCTGGTTCTCGGACAACCAGGTCTCCCTCATGCTAGCCTTGCGATTGAACCTCGCTGCCAATTGTTCGAGCTTCTCCTGGCGGATCAGCTCCTCGCGAAGAGCCAGTTCCCTTTCGTGCTCGGCTTTCTCCAATCTCTCCCAAGCTTTGTTGATGTCCGATATCATCTTGCCCTCCCTAGGCGTGTAGGGTTTTTGATTGTTGGCCCTCATCTTCGACTGCAACGTGAACAGGAGCACTTCCAAGTTGCCCTTCTCTACAAACTTGGGCGGTTTCTCTACGGTACGGTAGTTGGAAAACTGAGACAACTGAGACTGCACGCCCACCAACGAGTTGGCGAATCTACGATCACCAAGGGCCTCTATGGTGCCCTCGATCCAACGCAACAAATCGCTCGTCAGACTCTCGTACTCGCGGATCATGCGATCGTTCTCCATGGCGATGCCGACAACCTTGCCTATCCTCTTTCCCTGAACAGTCTCTTGCTTCATCTTCGAGAAGTAATGATAGTAAGTGACCACGTAGGTGATGATGGACTTCTCGTCTGGATGGTCGACGAATATGTCCTCCGCGTCCAGGAGTTTGGTCAGTCCCAGTTTGTCCTCGGCGACGTTGAACGCATTGTTCAGGTTGTAGATAGCGTTCGCCTTGGAAAGCTTGTCGAAATGGATCAGATCCGGTCTGTGTTTATGGATGATGGCGTTGAAGGCCAGCCCATCCCGCCACGAAGTGGTGAAGTTCCTCACGTTGACGTTATGATAGCCGGCCGTCTTCATCTGACACCAAAGCAATAACGCGTCTTTCGCCGACTTTGTCTCTTGATTGTCGGTCTCCTCGATGGTGATATCCTGAATTTGGAAACGAAGAATGATGGTCCAGATCAGACCCAAGCTCAATCGGGGATTCCCGTCGACTATATCGTGGGAACCCATGTTCTCTAGATGCACCCTCTGCTCCCGCAGGAACTGCAACGCTTTGTCGACGTTCTCCAAACAGTGTATTCGCATCTTTCCTTTCGTTGGCCGCGGCAAACGTTCTCCGGAAAGGATCTCCAACAGTTTGATCAACATCTTTCCGTCCCGAAGATCGACGTATAGATCGCCGATTCGGCACGAGCATCGGACCAAATGAGAATTCACCCATTTTTGGAAAGTCTTCTTTTGTACTAATTCACGTTCACCTAAATTGAGAAAGATCAAAGTTGGTAACGTTGTCGTTTGATCTATCGGATGTTAGTTTTCGCTGCGCATTTACCTCTCAAATTGAGAACAATCTTATCGTAATCGGACCCGGACTCAACCATTTTTTCAATGAATTTTGTAACTTCAACGAGATTCTATAGTTCCGTATATAACAAGTGTCGCATTGCGTTCCGCGCGGCAACTACCAACAACTCTTCTCAAAAAAGAGATTTTAAACTCTGAAGTTATCAAAGTGGTATCTATATCAAAGGATGTGGTAATAGTTGCTGTACACTATAATACCCAGACCGGCAAATACTATTACACACAACCGTTTCCTTTCTAATACCAAAGAATTTCGCAGTCTTAACCTTCCGTCGGGGGCAACTGATCTGAGAGGCACAGCGCGGTTATTTGGGTAACCCCCCCACCAGGCAACATTGTCATTTGTTGTTCCCAGTAACTGCTTCTTTTGACGTATTTTAAGGATTCTTCTCACTTAGTTTGCCATTGACCATCATTGCCGGAAGTTATTCAAGTTTTGTTCAAATCAGCTCAGTGCGTCCGAACTCATCACATTTTTAAAGTTACGTATTTTCGAAATATTAGCATTAAAATTATTTATTATCTTCGCTTTAATTTAAATAATGTAAGGGTTTTCATTAATTTTGTGAAAATACATTGACCGTATGGTAAAGTCCCAGTGCCGAAGGTTCAGGTAGCACGTAAGTATCTAGAAAACACAAGCGACTCAGTCACCCCCACCCTTGGGGAGGGCCCAAAAGAGCGTTCCTTCAAGTATAGACGGTACCAAGTGCAGTATTTCCCTAACAGCAGTCGTATGAATGAACTTAATTAGGTGTTTATTGTGTTCTTTGAGTGTGCGCCCGTCAAGCACATTGCGCCCGAACTCGGCGGTCGAGGTATTGCGCCCGACGGAAGGTTAAAAGAAGTGCGACCAACTTAACCAACAATTGTGATTTCTATCGATCGAATTTTGAATTATGTTAGAGAAGATGTTATTGGCGCAAGGTTCGATCTTTTTGATAGGGATCTTTTGATAGGGATATCGAAAAGATCAAACCTTGCGCAAATAACATCTTCTCTAACATAATTCAAAATTCGATCGATAGAAATCACAGTTGTTGGTCTGGGTTAGGTTGCAATTGTGATGTCTATCGATCGAATTTTGAATTATCTCAGAGAAGATGTTATTGGCGCAAGGTTCGATCTTTTCGATATCCCTATCAAAAGACCCCTATTGTTGGTCTGGGTAAGGTTGCAATTGTGATTTCTATCGATCGAATTTTGAATTATGTTAGAGAAGATGTTATTGGCGCAAGGTTCGATATTTTCGTGATATAACCTTGCGCCAATAACATCTTCTCTAACATAATTCAAAATTCGATCGATAGAAATCACAGTTGTTGGTCTGGGTTAGGTTGCAATTGTGATTTCTATCGATCGAATTTTGAATTATGTTAGAGAAGATGTTATTGGCGCAAGGTTCGATCTTTTCGATATCCCTATCAAAATGATCGAACCTTGCGCCAATAACATCTTCTCTAACATAATTCAAAATTCGATCGATAGACATCACAATTGCAACCTAATCGAGACCAAGAATTGTGATTTCTATCGATCGAATTTTGAATTATATTAGAGAAGATGTTATTGGCGCAAGGGTCGATCATTTTGATAGGGATATCGAAAAGATCGACCCTTGCGCCAATAACATCTCTAACATAACTTAACCAACTATTGGAATTCCCTCGGAAAATGTTTATAAAAATTTCTGTTCTACTGTAATACATATAATACAATATGTAAAACAGATGATTAGCAATGAACGAGGATACGTACCAGCTAATGCCTTGATTCGTGAACGTTCGAAGAGTCTCGAGCTCGAGTTTCCCCCGTCGTATTCGTACTCATCGACGATCTCTTGTTGTAGCGTGGGGTCCCAACCCCCTCGTACCACCGAGATGTCGGTCGTCATTTTGTCAATCGGACCAACAACTCACTTCTGTCTTACCCTTCGTAAGGGCGCTCCTGGAACAAACCACGATAAAACACATTAATCTTAAAAATCAAGAACCTACCCAGGTTCTCCTCGAATACTCCGGACAGACAACATCACGGTAGCTAATGTGATAAATTGATCTTTCAACCGACCGATCGGAGCTCAACCTTTTCGGGGTTAATCTGTTTGTTTGCAAATGAGTCCGTAATTTAAAATTTAACCCTTTGCACTCGGAGCTATTTTAACTCAAAAATCAAACATTTCTTCTAACCTAGAATATTTCCATTGTACATAATTTTTTTCATTACATGCGTACGAAACTGATATAGTACCTCATACCATATTTAAATGTTTAGTAATTTATCAAATATAAACAAATTTAATAATCTAAACAATATTTTGAATAATGACATAGAAATTTGTAGTGGCGCCTCAAGAGTCGCCATTCGAGTGCTAAGGGTTAATACCGCCGGTCACCGATAATTAAGGCGATCCGATCGGAAGCACTGTATGAAAATATATTCTACCCTGTTCATTCGAGTTCCCATTCTTCCCGCAAAGCTGTATCGAAATCAAGCCCTTAAGGTCTTCTTGGAGGAACCTTAACTTTAAAAGATCCATTCTTCCCGCAAAGCTGTATCGAAATTAAGCCCTTAAAGTCTTCTTGGAGGAACCTTAACTTTAAAAGATTCATTCTTCCCGCAAAGCTGTATCGAAATTAAGCCCTTAAGGTCTTCTGGGAGGAACCTTAACTTTAAAAGATCCATTCTTCCCGCAAAGCTGTATCGAAATTAAGCCCTTAAGGTCTTCTTGGAGGAACCTTAACTTTAAAAGATCCATTCTTCCCGCAAAGCTGTATCGAAATTAAGCCCTTAAGGTCTTCTTGGAGGAACCTTAACTTTAAAAGATCCATTCTTCCCGCAAAGCTGTATCGAAATTAAGCCCTTAAGGTCTTCTTGGAGGAACCTTAACTTTAAAAGATCCATTCTTCCCGCAAAGCTGTATCGAAATTAAGCCCTTAAGGTCTTCTTGGAGGAACCTTAACTTTAAAAGATCCATTCTTCCCGCAAAGCTGTATCGAAATTAAGCCCTTAAGGTCTTCTTGGAGGAACCTTAACTTTAAAAGATCCATTCTTCCCGCAAAGCTGTATCGAAATTAAGCCCTTAAGGTCTTCTTGGAGGAACCTTAACTTTAAAAGATCCATTCTTCCCGCAAAGCTGTATCGAAATTAAGCCCTTAAGGTCTTCTTGGAGGAACCTTAACTTTAAAAGATAGTATAATTTAGTGTTGTAAGGTCTAAAGAGCGGATCTCCATGTCCAGAACCGGAAACTTTCTGCTTGTTGGCTGTTACGTTCGGCCAATCAGTTTATATGCAAGACAATTTCAATGACCGGTCGGTCGGCTCGAACAGTCCTCATCAAGATAAGAAGTGCACGGTATAATCTTATCTCTCGTCTCTTGTGTGCTCTGTGTATCTTGCGACACGTATCAAGATAACGGTCACGATCGAGCCAGCAATTCTTTCCTTTACAATTAAGCGGGATCGACGCTGAAACGCAAGTGCGATTCCCTAATGACACGGGCGCGCGACGAGTATGATGTGCTTTCGTGGTAATGATATTCGACACTCATTATTCGAAGTTTCGTGCGATTCAAATGAAAATTCTGTAGGATCTTAGGAAAAATGAGGAATTCCGCGCCGGGAATCGAACCTAGGACCCTCGCGCTTGTAGCTTATCAACTCTTACCACGGAACCCTCCTACTTTTCCTAATCTCCATACAGTATTTGGTCTGGGAGGTCCTGATCCAACAATTCATTTCATCATTTTGTCCGCTAGTGTATGTTCTTTAACGAAACTGAGCGAATTGAACTCTGCAGCGTTGAGAAATCATTTCCACCAGCTCGGTCATGTAATTTCGATTCGGATTGTGCCGCTAAAGTGTATTTATCCGATCGCGGCGATGATATCACTGGTTGGATAATGTTTTATTCATTTCCGAGCCGGTGCGGCGTTTTTTTTATGGAAGGTCTTAGAGTACCGCAAGAACCCGAGTTCCCCAGAAGGTTACTGTTAGATCGAGACTGTTGCGGTTCGTTAATCATTATATTAGTCGTCGCATATCGACGTTCACGTTCAATTGGCGCATCGATCCAACGTTTCGATCGAAACTGTGTTCTCGTTCGGGAAAAATTTGCGAGACGATGATGTTCGGTCAGTCGGTAACAATAACCGAAGGACTTTGGCTGTTCATTGATGGCCCGGAGCGATTGTGCTATTGTCAAGTGCACGTACGGCTTATTTTCAGGGCGTACGAGCACCAGCGAGCGAGCACTGAGCAGCGCTGTGTATCGTTACATCCGCGAGCCGAGTGGGAGTTCCTCGACGCGCGATTACATCACGCGAATGATGTCACACGTGCGAAATATGCACCAATGGCGTGGCAATAGAGATCGAACGAACCGACCACTCGCTTTTTACCGACACCGGAATCGAGCAATTTCCTACGCCACTGTGAAAATTCGCATGGGCGAGAATTCGCGCAAGCACCGAGGATACAATACGCCGCTCTGGCTGTGTCTGTTAACCATTACATAAACCACTCAAGATTCTACCTAACAGTCAAACGAGTCCCTGTACCCTTTCACAGACGAAATAAGGATGCTCCGCTCTTATCTCCGAAAATAATTTGCAAACACATTTTTGCGCGTCACTTTCTGATATCACGTGTGAAATATGCACCAATGGCGTGGCAATAGAGATCGAACGAACCGACCACTCACTTTTTACCGACACCGGAATCGAGCAATTTCCTACGCCACTGTGAAAATTCGCATGGGCGAGAATTCGCGCAAGCACCGAGGATACAATACGCCGCTCTGGCTGTGTCTGTTAACCATTACATAAACCACTCAAGATTCTACCTAACAGTCAAACGAGTCCCTGTACCCTTTCACAAACGAAATAAGGATACTCCGTTGTCACCGAAAATAATTTGCAAACCTTACGCATTTTTCCGCGTCTCTTCCTGATATCACGTGTGAAATATGTACCAATGGCGTGGCAATAGAGATCGAACGAACCGACCACTCACTTTTTACCGACACCGGAATCGAGCAATTTCCTACGCCGCTGAGAAAATTCGCATGGACGAGAATTCGAGCGAGCACCGAGGATACAATACGCCGCTCTGGCTGTGTCTGTTAACCACTCAAGATTCTACCTAAACAGTCAAACTAGTCCCCGTAGCCTTGCACAAACGAAATAAGGATACTCCGTTGTCTCCGAAAATAATTTGCAAACTTTACGCATTTTTCCGCGTCTCTTCCTGATATCACGTGTGAAATATGTACCAATGGCGTGGCAATAGAGATCGAACGAACCGACCACTCACTTTTTACCGACACCGGAATCGAGCAATTTCCTACGCCGCTGAGAAAATTCGCATGGGCGACAATTCGCCCAAGCACCGAGGATACAATACCCCGCTCTGGCTGTGTCTGTTAACCACTCAAGATTCTACTTAAACAGTCAAACGAGTCCCCGTAGCCTTTCACAAACGAAATAAGGATGCTCCGTTCTTGTCTCCGAAAATAATTTGCAAACTTTACGCATTTTTCCGCGTCTCTTCCTGATATCACGCGAATGATGTCACACGTGTTAGCGCAGGGCCCCATTTTTAACGATTTCCAGTGACCTGCGACAAATATTCGAGGAAACGCTGGGACACACAAAAAGAAAAACGAATCCAGGAGGAGGGGGCACCTGAAGCGGCAACAGCTGGCATTGATTTATTGATTGGTGAAAAACACATGAGAGCTTGATTACGGAGGCAACTTCAATAAAGAGCGTTTCACGATTACGATTGTATATTAATTTCAATATATATTTCTATCACACGTGTGAAATATGTACCAATGGCGTGGCAATAGAGATCGAACGAACCGACCACTCGCTTTTTACCGACACCGGAATCGAGCAATTTCCTACGCCACTGTGAAAACTCGCTTGGGCGAGAATTCGCGCAAGCACCGAGGATACAATACGCCGCTCTGGCTGTGTCTGTTAACCACTCAAGATTCTACCTAAACAGTCAAACTAGTCCCCGTAGCCTTGCACAAACGAAATAAGGATGCTCCGCTCTTATCTCCGAAAATAATTTGCAAACGCATTTTTGCGCGTCACTTCCTGATATCACGTGTGAAATATGTACCAATGGCGTGGCAATAGAGATCGAACGAACCGACCACTCGCTTTCTACCGACACCGGAATCGAGCAATTTCCTACGCCGCTGAGAAAGTTCGCATGGGCGAGAATTCGCCCAAGCACCGAGGATACAATACCCCGCTCTGGCTTTGTCTGTTAACCATTACATAAACCACTCAAGATTCTACCTAAACAGTCAAACGAGTCCCTGTACCCTTTCACAAACGAAATAAGGATGCTCCGCTCTTATCTCCGAAAATAATTTGCAAACGCATTTTTGCGCGTCACTTCCTCATATCACGTGTGAAATATGTACCAATGGCGTGGCAATAGAGATCGAACGAACCGACCACTCGCTTTCTACCGACACCGGAATCGACCAATTTCCTACGCCGCTGAGAAAATTCGCATGGGCGAGAATTCGCGCAAGCCCCGAGGATACAATACCCCGCTCTGGCTTTGTCTGTCGGCTAAGTCTGTGTATGCAGCAGTGCATACTGCAAAAATAATAAATAATTATTTTTCTCGGCGAAAAATCCGTGTTTTAGATTGCACAGATTATTTTTTTATCCAGTGGAGGGGTGTCGCACAAAAAAGTCTGCGGAATAATTTTCGCCAAGTATAACTAAGGTCCACCCCAATGTACATATGTATTACCAGCAACTTGATTGATTTTGATTTGATTCCAGTACCTTGTAACCGATGCAGGCAATTTTTATTTTGCATAAAGATCCGCAGTCTACCAATGAATGAGACAAAGTGCGGATTATTCGAACGTGGTAAACAAATGCAGGGATCAACTAAATACAAAATAATAAATTCCTTGTCCATCATCGTGAAAACAAAAGCTTCCTGTGTCCCTGCTGCGAGTCTCCCAATGATAAGAATAGCCCAACAGTATCTAGAAACTGTGAACAAGATTCTCAAACTCTGATTTACCTTGAACGAATACCTAATGTTGCAATAAATCTCTTATGAGATTTTCTGAATGAAAAAAAAAAAAGAATTCACTTCATCGATTCGACATCTGAAAATCTTTTCTCCGAAAAAGCTCGAATGATTCTCGCTACTGATAACGCGACTGTGCATGGCCAGAATCGTTTACGCAGAGCGTATTTAACTCGACACAGGCCACTTTGGGACCTTCGAATCAACCATGGACCTTAATAAGCGATGAACTCATTCGACCTGGTCATCCGATTGCCTCTAATCGCATGCTCGATTTAAGCGTATTTTTTTAGGTGCACCACAGATTCGAGTAGACTGCGGATTTCGTGAATTTGCGATGAAACTGAATAAATATCATAGATAGAAAACTGAAGTCTCCGAAGAATTGAACAATTAGAAATAGGTAATGGACAGATCGTTCGTTTCCTAAAGTGCAAAGCCGAGGCTCGTTTTCTATTAGGTTGTTGCATATGAAATGTCCAATTTTGAACAGTAACTTTAAACAAATACAACTTTTACCTAAATACATTTATTAATAAAAGTAAGGACCACCGAGATCAACGTATTACGGTAGAAATTGAGATTTGGGTCATTCACGTTCTCCATTTTCAAGATTGTTATTTATATTTTTTTAGCTTTTCTTGCCATCAACAAATAGTACGTCGATTAATCGTTACATGTTGATAAAAATTCTCAAAATTCTATCGTCAGTATGTTGCTATTCCATACATATAAAAAGAATGCATGACAATCGCATTCATTGAAAAAAAATTGTTTACTAGAAAAATTATTTACATTAAAATTGAAGATAGGATCTTAAGGATCAATTTTATAGCTCAAAGTGATGTGTAATAAACATGTATACTCTAATAGTATTTCTTGATCGAAATGCTTTAGAACATTTAGATTCTAAAATCTGACATTTCATATGCAACAACCTGAGTAGCTCCGCAGATATTCGAGGCACCTTCCCCGCTTATATTCTTCCCCCACTATTAGACTTCATCGTTACAATGTATAGTAGTGGGAAGCTCCCACCACGAGAGCCACGCGGCGCGCGCAGCACTCACTAACTCTACGGCTGTAGGTAGTAGTGGGAAGAAGCTCGATGGTGGGGACGTTACAGTTCACGGAGGGGAATAGGTTGGAACTCCCTGACCTAATACATACAGTGGCTCACGAAATCATACAAACGCGCATTAAATCAGAATAATTTACTTAAAATCCCATGAAATTACTTGACTTTTTTAGTAATTAGAAGCATTGATTTACTAAATGACGTGCAAAGAATATTTTGAAAAAATTGCAATTGCGAAGAATTACATGAAAAAAATAAAAATGGCACTTTTTAAAACTTTTTTATTTGAGCTCGTAATGAAAATGTTAAATATGCGTCTTGTAGATGTCTGTTAGTTATACGCATGCTGAAAATTTCATCGGAATTGGTTGCCGGAGAAAAAAACGACACGCATCGAAAGATACAAGAATCTGTCGATTTTAAACAAAAGCTGACCAAAAGTCGTGAAAAACTGCGATGTTCACCACTTCTAACGGCTTGTAGCTCGTATATACGTTAAATAAAAAAGAGCAAAAAATAGTGATGTACCCTAGCTTTTAGTTTGTAGAGGTTACTTTCTCTGTACACTTTGGTTTTGTAATGTTGTAATAAATCTCTTATGAGATTTTTGAATAAAAAAAAAATCGATGTCGATTAAACGTTCAGCATGTGTATAAACAACAACATAGTTCTACAAGACGTATATTTCACATTTTCATTACGGACTGAAATAATAAAAAGCTTCCAAAAGTGCCATTTTCATTTTTTCATGTAATTCGAGCCAATTGCAATTGTTTCAAAATCTTTTTTGCACGTCATTTAGTAAATCAATGCTTCCAATTACTAAAAAAAGCCAAGTCATTCGATGCAATTTTAAACAAATAATTCTGATTTAAAGGGCGGTCGAACACTTTCGTGGCCGAATTCGAGGGAAGCTTTACGGTTGATTCAAGTTCAACAAAAAGCAGAGTCCAGTCAACCTTCCCCGATTATCGTGTCGTTCACTTTGTGATTCACTTCGTTCCGCCTACACGGTGCAAAGGCACTAATCTTCCTGCTCCCTCGGCTCCTTTCTTTCTCGCTCGCTCCTCGGCAATTCTCATTAAGTATGTCGTTGCTTGCGTGTAATTGCTCTTAATTCGCCGTAAGTGTCTGCCAGACGCTTAAGCAGCCTCCTTTCGTTCCCGGTTTACTTTCTTCTCTGTTCTTTCACCTTGCTCAGACACCATCGATCCCTTGAAGACGCTCCGAAAAATCAGGTCGAAAACGTGGCCTATCTCGCGAACATCTTCATACATGTCTCGGAGCTTATCGGTAGGTTACAAATTTTATATAACTATAATAATAAACAGAAGAGTGAAACTTTTATTTGGTTCCGGGTTATTGCAATTACAGCAAATCATTTTGGCAGAAGTTTAGTATGGTGACAACGCACGGGGTGGAGGATGGTACGGGTATATGGGGAGGGGGGTAATATGAAACCGAAATAATTTTTTTGAGGAAATGAACGGTTACCGAGATATTCGCAAAAAACTGCTACTGTTAATGCATCGGGATCTAATACCACGGACTTAAGGACTGTGCATTATGCTGCGGGGGTGAGGCGAAAGACGGAAGGGGTATCAACTTGTCGGCCATCTTGGATGGCAAACACTGTGGTGCGCTCTATAAGCAGTGTTGGAATATGGTGCAAGATTTCACACGCATGCGCGGCGATTTCAGCCTCGGTAAAGTAAGATTCTCGATAATATGGGGTACCTTGAGCACCCAGCAGAATTTTAAAAAATTGGTTTGATTTGATTCTGAAAAATGAGTGTATAACATGTGTATTTGTGTATATTTTGTAACTCGTAGGACACGTTCTGAAGTCTTTTTGTCCGGAATAGATTGTTTCGAGACATTCCCGCCAATATAACTGTCTCAGGGCTCCACTACCTCTGTCATCATGATATAGATACATTACTGTTTTGGCCGCGCATGCGCGTGAAATCTTGCACCATATCCCAACGCTATCTATAGGCAACTTTAAATACTAGTTGCGCGAATTTGCAATGTAATCATGTGGGAAATAGATACACATAATTTATTTATAAATTTATATTGGAGCCGAATGTGCAACATTTTATATATATACAAATATATATAAAAATACACTTGTTATGCATTCATTTTTCAGAATCAAATTACATCGATGTTCCCATAACGTTATATAGATGGCAACACTAGTTTTGCCATCCAACATGGCCGCAGTCTACCATCCAACATGGCCGCAGTCTACCATCCAACATGGCCGCAGTCTACCATCCAACATGGCCGCAGTCTACCATCCAACATGGCCGCAGTCTATCATCCAACATGGCCGCAGTCTATCATCCAACATGGCCGCAGTCTACCATCCCTCCCCGCTCGCGGCACGACCCATAATTTGGGTCCATAAACCCACTTTATGCTCAGTCCTTTAAGTCCGTGGTTGATACGCCTTCCGTCTTTCGCCTCACCCCCGCAGCATAATGCAGAGTCACTGTTACTAAATTAATCATTTTAAATATAATCAAAATTTTATAATAATCTCTTAAGTCCGTGGGGACAACTGGCGGTGATGCGCGCAAAATTCGAAAGTACCCAGACACATCGGATAGCATCCGTGACCCCATTGCAGTCCCAATCCTCGAGCAAAGGTTAAACAACGTGTTCGGAACAGCTAGACTATTTTTCATCGTCGATCGGTGTCTACGGGTGATTTTTCTTATTTGAGAGGTATCGGTGTCCAGCATCTTTTCTTGTCGTCTTCGACCGAGGAGCGAGAGGCAGCAGTGATATTGTCACCCGTCAAGGAACGACACCCGTGTATCCGCTTACTGTGGTTTTCCTTGGATTTTTGCTAGGCTGCCCGCGCGAATCCACCGTCGATCCACGTACCGAGTTACACACCGTGGCTAACTAGTTTCGGCTTCCAGCCAGCGAAAACTACCAACTGCGTTTACTGGGTCGTTCTATTTGCTGAACAGAACCGTCATGCCCTATAGACACCCTAACCTTTTCCACCTTGTTGACGTCCAACGTCGAAACGCGCCACAATGACTGCATATATATTTTCATTTCAATAAAATTTCACAATTTCCACTTTTGGTGCCTAGCATGCAACAATTGGAATGCTTGTAAATAATCATTATAATAATTACACGTTCGTACAAGACATTAAGCCACTTGATCCAGAGCGATCTGACAATGTCCGCCCCAAAACGCTAGCCTCTTATCTTACAAAGAGAAGACGCGGTCATCTGGTCTTAAATTTTGTCAAAACTTTGCATACTGGTAGATTTCGTTCTCCTGTTTATGAAATAATAGCATTATACTGAGTTTTGCTCAGAAACAGGTACAGTATTTCATTTGGTAATTGTCCCAAATGTCTCCGACATAATTGTCCCTGAGATATCCCCACCAGTGCGGGGTGTACCCCCTTGAGGGGCCGTGAAGCTCGAGAGGCCTCGGTCGCCGAGAAATATAACACCATGCGGCTCGGGTATATCGGTGAGACCACACTAATCCGAATTTCCAACTTCTTTATTATCCATTATTTTTTTATGGGACTTCGATGACCATATTTGTGGCATTTTTCTAATAAAAATGATACCAAATATGATATAATTCCGATGATATTTACTTGTGTAATAGACGATTAAAGTTTCGGGCGCGAGGAATGATAGCGTATGGGAAAGAAAGAGACGCGGAGAGTCGCAGTCGGCGGCACAGTTCAAAGGCTCGCGCGTCCTCGCAATGTATTACCAAGGAATAACTTTTTTATTATTACTTATTTTTTTATGAGACTTTTTCTAATAGATTTGTGACATTGTTCTGATTAAAATGATACGAGGCAACAGTAATGCAATGACGACACTTTTTCATTTTTAATTAATCTTTCAGGAGACTTTTACCATCGTATTTGTAATATTTCTCTGATCAAAATTTTTCTGATCATACATACATATCTATTTTTGTAATTGACGATGGAGTAAGTTTTGGTGACAGACAAACAGAGTAAACTTTAAACCTTTGCACTCGGAGCTATTTCAACTAAAAAACCAAACATTTCTTCTAGCCTAGAATATTTCCATTGTACATAATTTATTTTCATTATATGCGTAAGAAACTGATATAGTACCTCATACAATATTTAAATGTTTTGTAATTTATTACATATAAACAAATGTAATCACGTAAAAAATATTCCGAATAATGGTGTAGCAATTTGTAGTGGCGCCTCAGAGTCGCCATTGGAGTGCTAAGGGTTAATCGTCGATTACACAAGTAAATATCATCGGGATTATATCATAATTGGTATCATTTTTATTAGAAAAATGCCACAAATATGGTCATCGACGTCCCATAAAAAAATAATGATTAATAAAAAATTTGGAAATTCGGATTAGGTATGTTTACATTTCTCGATGACCGAGGCCTCTCGAGCTCGGCTGTCCTTCTCTACGTTCGGCAAACCTCAATGATATCCCTCGCGCATAATTGTCCCTCCGCAGACCCATGTTGTGGACAATTATCGATAAAATACTGTACATGATCTTTTATCTACGATCCAAACACCTTCAATAAAAAATCAAGAAATCAGAAACTCTTGCGTTCTGTATTGAAATGTTGATATGTCCTGAATGCATTAAATAATGCGCAATTAACACTATGCCGTCCAGTACACCACTGTGGTGTTGCCGTCCGTTGAGCAATACTTTGTGCGCGACACCACTGTGGTGTCGCCGGATGGCAAAAAGTCAAACTCGAGCGACAGACACATTCGTGTCTTGCACAAAGGAGATACCGCCGCTCTAGACGATTTAGAGTACCTAGAATCTAGACTCTAGACGTTCTAGACGCCGCAACGGCGAAGGTAAGATGAACTCGCCGTGAGCCGTGAACGAACGCACAGCGTCAAGCTATTGATTTTCCACTGGAGTCACCGTGGCGCCAATGCTCACGATATGCACTATATATAGGGTGATACCGTTGAAATAGCCCTAATCAACGTGGCAAGCCATTTCTGTCTACGCGAGAAACCATTCTATTTCTCTCTCGTCGAAGTCAAACCGAGCACCAAAAGAGACTCGCTGCTTTGCCGTTGCTCTAGAACTCTAGAAGAATCGGAAGATTGAATCCGTCCAGGCAGGGGTCTCCGGGATGTCTGATCCGGTGTGGTACCGATTCTTCCCTTGCGCGACCGAAATGCTATAATTATTGCACTTTCGAGCGCGCATTGCCAGTTCCCTCTGTGAATAGCACAAAAGCAATGTTTCCAGGGACTCCACACCTCCTTAAAGTAAACTATCTAAACTAACTAGTAAGGGTGTGCGAGAACCCGAAATATCGGGTCGAACAAACACAGGTTTGTTCACACGAGGGTACACGATTCTTAAAGTCCGTGTTCCTAATAACTTCACGGAAACTGAGAGAAGAAATTGAAAGAATGTTGTATATTACGAATTCTTTTCAAGAGTGGTAAAGACACGTGTGACTATATTTATATATAATATAGCACAGTCGTTCGGGAAACCGTTGCCGAGTTCTCTAAATTATCGGGAAACCCGATTTTTTCAGGAATCTCGAAATTTTCGGGAACCTGATTGCTTTGGGAATCTCGAAATTTTCGGGAAACCCGATTTTTTCAGGAATCTTGAGATTTTCGGAAATCTGATTGCTTTGGCAATCTCGAAATTTTCGGGAAACCCGATTTTTTCAGAAATCTTGAGATTTTCGGGAAACCCGACTCTTTCGGGAATCTCGAAATTTTCGGGAAGCCGATTGCTTTGGGAATCTCAAAATTTTCGGGAAACTCGATTTTTTCGGGAATCTTGAGATTTTCGGGAACCTGATTGCTTTGAGAATCTCGAAATTTTCGGGAAACCCGATTTTTTCAGGAATCTCGAAATTTTCGGGAACCTGATTGCTTTGGGAATCTCGAAATTTTCGGGAAACCCGATTTTTTCAGGAATCTTGAGATTTTCGGGAAACCCGACTCTTTCGGGAATCTCGAAATTTTCGGGAAGCCGATTGCTTTGGGAATCTCGAAATTTTCGGGAAACTCGATTTTTTCGGGAATCTTGAGATTTTCGGGAACCTGATTGCTTTGAGAATCTCGAAATTTTCGGGAAACTCGATTTTTTCGGGAATCTTGAGATTTTCGGAAATCTGATTGCTTTGGGAATCTCGAAATTTTCGGGAAACCCGAATTTTTCAGGAATCTTGAGATTTTCGGGAATCTCGAAATTTTCGGAAAACCCGACTCTTTCGGGAATCTCGAATTTTCGGGAACCCGACCCGACTCGACTCTATCTTTTCCCGACTTTTCCCGACTTGTCCCGACCTTCGGGTTCCCGATATTTTCGGGTTCTCGCACATCCCTACTAACTAGCTAAATCCGGTCCCGGATGGGTGTGCAGAGACCCTAAAGGTCCAACTATACTGCCGGGACGTGATTTTTTTTTAGGATGGGGTCTACGTTCGAGGTTTTCTCTAGACCCCATCCTATGTAAAAAAATCACGTCCCGGCAGTATAGTTGGACCCTAAAGCGTTGTATCTATTATTAATATGCTGTTTATTAAATGTTTTATCCGATGACACGAAGCTACACATTGAAAACGAGGAACAGGTTGACCATTGTGCTCAATGGAACGTAGTATTTTGGGGATGAAGGAGATGAAGGAAGGTACATGTTCTCTATGCTTGAATTATGTATTTATTTCGAAAAGACTAGACTGGTAAGATTTGAAGGGATACATGTGGGATAGGATCATTCAGAATCCTATTAATAAACCGCCAGTGGGTAGAATGTTAAAAATAGAACAGAGAGGAAAACAGAGAAAATACGATGACAAACAGTTCCCGAAAATTTCGAAATTTCCAAAGCAATCAGGTTCCCGAAAATCTCAAGATTCCTGAAAAAATGGGGTTTCCCGAAAATTTCGAGATTCCCAAAGCAATCGGGTTCCCGAAAATCTCAAGATTTCTGAAAAAATTGGGTTTCCCGAAAATTTCGAGATTCCCAAAGCAATCGGGTTCCCGAAAATCTCAAGATTCCTGAAAAAATGGGGTTTCCCGAAAATTTCGAGATTCCCAAAGCAATCGGGTTCCCGAAAATCTCAAGACTTCTGAAAAAATTGGGTTTCCCGATAATTTCGAGATTTCCAAAACAATCAGGTTCCCGAAAATCTCAAGAGTCCTGAAAAAATGGGGTTTCCCGAAAATTTCGAGATTCCCAAAGCAATCAGGTTCCCAAAAATTTCGAGATTCCCGAAAGAGTCGGGTTTCCCGAAAATCTCAAGTTTCCTGAAAATCTCAAGATTCTTGAAAAAATCGGTTTCCCAAAAATTTCCAGGTTCCCGAAAATCTCAAGATTCCTGAAAAAAATGGGGTTTCCCGAAAATTTCGAGATTCCCAAAGCAATCGGGTTCCCGAAAATCTCAAGATTTCTGAAAAAATTGGGTTTCCCGAAAATTTCGAGATTCCCAAAGCAATCGGGTTCCCGAAAATCTCAAGAGTCCTGAAAAAATGGGGTTTCCCAAAAATTTCGAAATTCCCAAAGCAATCAGGTTCCCAAAAATTTCGAGATTCCCGAAAGAGTCGGGTTTCCCGAAAATCTCAAGATTCTTGAAAAAATCGGGTTTCCCAAAAATTTCGAAATTCCCAAAGCAATCAGGTTCCCAAAAATTTCGAGATTCCCGAAAGAGTCGGGTTTCCCGAAAATTTCAAGTTTCCTGAAAATCTCAAGATTCTTGAAAAAATCGTTTTCCCAAAAATTTCCAGGTTCCCGAAAATCTCAAGATTTCTGAAAAAATTGGGTTTCCCGAGAACTTCGAGATTTCCAAAACAATCAGGTTCCCGAAAATCTCAAGGGTCCTGAAAAAATGGGGTTTCACGATTTTTGTATCGTGGAGTTTGTAGAGGAATCGTGTTTTTGTTAGAGCACCCGGTACCTACTAACAATCCCGGAGGTGCACTCGAGTACCCTTCGCTGGTATTCTTGCAGTATTCTGGTAACTCCGGCGAATGTAAAGGACTGTTGAGAGAGAAAAGCTTCTCTTACAATTTTTCGACGGCGTGGGGAGCACGAAGAGGCTTATTCGAGACCAATTTTAAGGAACTATAAATTCTTCGACACGAAGAGATCAAAGAATAAACCCGATACAATTTAACCCTTAGCACTCGAATGGCGACTCTGAGGCGCCAGTACAAATTGCTATACCATTATTCAGAATATTGTTCGCATAATTAACCCTAGAGTAGTCGCGTCTTATTTTGTGACATGAGAGATCGCGCGCGGTCTGTGAGACCGCATCGAATATTAATCATAATGTTTATGGTGTTTTCATTTGTAAGTGCGAATATGTTCATATGCAAGAATATAAAAGTCTTTAACAAAAAAATAATGATATATTTTTCATAAAAAAAAATTAAATACAGCATCGTTCCACAAAAATGTCAACTATAAACAGAAATTCAAAATTAACCAAAAGTATATTCTTTGACTAAAATCTTGCTTCACTCTCTTCTAAAATGCATTAGAGACGCTGCTGCTCCTTCTCGTATGTGTACTTCCACATGTTTATACCACAAACTACAATGACAAAAGCATATAACACCAGCTAGCGCGCGCGGTGTTACAGACCGAAACTTATACAAATGGCAATAATTAATCAGTTGATTAGAAGTTACGTTTGTGAAGTTATAATAGTCAGCTAGACCGAGAATGCGAAATGTGGGCACAATAAGAATTGAAATATGCTACAACAAATGACGGTGCGGTCTGTGAGACCGCGCGCGACTACTGGCGGGTTAAATTTGTTCAAATTTAATAAATTATTAAACATTTGAATATTTTTTGAGATACTATATCATTTTTTGTACGCATATAATGAAAAAAATGATGTACAATGGAAATATTCTAGGTTAGAAGAAATGTTTGGTTTTTTTGGTTGAAATAGCTCTAAATAAATAATAATAAAATAAATATTTTCAAGACTAAAGGGCCCGACGATTTAGAACAATGACAAATGCAAATTATACGAATCACGGTCTCCTTTTTCTAAATTGGAAAAATGGTTGCAAGCGGCCTCAAAAGCGTTAAAGAAAATTTCTCTTCGCTTTCGCTATAACGACCCAGCCATTATGTTAATATTGTTTGTGGCACTCGAACGCCGTTTTCCCATTACTCATTCATTTTTCGGAGAATAGAACTTCGGAAACGATGATTCAGAGATAGTAAAGGAAGCGAGTATGGAAGTCTGAAGGGCGGCACCATTTTTCACCGTCCCTGTTCGAAGGATGTCGTCAACAATGCGACTTTATTTGCCTCGGAGGAGAGGCACGGCAGCTAATGAGGTTAAGAGCGGGGCTAGACGATGCATTGGCTCGAATATTGAGTAAACGAACCAACGACGTGTTAAACCGGCCCTGCTGCTACTGTTACTGCCCATTTTCACCGTAAACGAGGTGTTCTACTCTAGAGCTGTGCACAAATCGATTTCTCTTTATTTTCTTATCGCTGGATCCAAGGATCACCAAAAACAACTTTAACTTATCCATGTTAACACTAGGTTTACGGGACCCGACAAAATGACGAGTTGTAATATTTTTAATTTACATCGAGGTTGAAAAGATGCATCCATGAGGAATTATTCAATACATTTATTTTTTGGGGTACATATTATAAAAAGAATTTCTAAAAATTTAGATAGACACATTTTTGTTATTTTTACACAATAGTGTAAAATAGTCACTTTTAGTGCTCCGTAAATCTAGTGTTAAAGAAAATGCTATCGGCGCAAAGGTTCGAACTTCTTGAAAATTTTACAGCAAATTTGCAATTTTATTAATCACCCAACGTTTCTATTTATAATGCGTCTGAAAAATTATATTATTATAATGCAAATACATCGGGATATTAATATTCGGTCACCATCATGTAGAAAATCAACAATGAAAAAGAAATTGAAAGGTAGACTCGCATTATAATAATATAATTTTTCGGACGCATTATCCCTTGAGAATGATCCACACCTGGATCGAAACGTTGGGTGATTAATAAAATTGCAAATTTGCTGTAAAATTTTCAAGAAGATCGAACCTTTGCGCCGATAGCATTTTCTTTAACATAATTCGAAATTCGATCGATAGAAATCACAATTTTAACTTATTCCATCTGATTTTGTTTGTGTGTCCAAAGAGATATATTTAGTGAATAATTCCGCTTAATTGAATCTCCACAATCTCTATAATCGTGACGAAAACATTTAATTTCTTGATCTTGCAGTTTCTTAACCCCTTACCATACTATTTTCTTTACGGCTACAATGATTAGAACATTTTTATCCCCAAAAATTTTACAGATGATGAAAGAATATTGATATTTTTGGTATGGCTACATTTGCTTTAGTGTTTACATATTGAGTACAAAAAACACAATTTTATTTCGTCTAAAAAGCATAAAATTTATATTTGTTTGATTTTGTTGAAAATCTTCATCACGAATTTGACTCGTTAAAATACGGCAAGGGGTTAAAAATTGCCTCTACGATTTAATTTATAACTGTTTATTCTGACCTAAGATTAACTGTTCTTTTTGACTTAGCCGTGCATTAGACATAGACAGATTATAAACAAGTATTATCTACCTGTGATGTAATCTCGGTATTTTGGAATCGTTGTCGTCGGTAATGGAGTAGAGGCTTTTTATCGGAAAGCGAACGTCGACCAACAAAACTAATCCCCGATCGCATAATATTCGAGAATCGGCTTGCCCCCGATAGGCGCACAGGCGCATAGGTAGGAGGAAGATTACGGCGACCGGCAAAACAGTCCGTTTATCGATTGCATCGGTTTTTGCGGCGGATTCAATCCGCTTCCTACGAATCCCCGCAAGTTCCAGGTTTTTGACCTTACGGCACAGCTACGTGCCGAGTCATCGCCGAGAAATAGAAAATCACCGGGAACCAGCGCCAAGGAATTTCGGATGCAACTAATAATAATGGTAGCAGGAACCTTTGGCCAGTTATCAAGCGTTAATGAAAACGCCGGCTTCGAGAGATACGTCTTCCAGATCGATCAAAGGCTACCTGAACATTGGCGCGAGAATCACCGGGAAAATCTTGCCTGACCGTGTTAAATTCGTTTGTGACGGTCACAGGTGGCCGACACCTACAAACTAGGACTGTTACTTTCCTTCGAAGGTCCAAGATTTCGAAACTTCGAAGCTTCGATTTGAGTAACTTCGAAGGTGATGAAAATCGAATCTTTGAGCCTTCGAAAATTCGACAATTCGACAATTCGAACCTTCGAAACTTTGACAATTCGAACTTTTGAAACTTCGACACTTCGAACCTTTGAGCTTTCGAAAATTCGAACCTTCGAACCTTCGAAACTTCGACAATTCAAACTTTTGAAACTTCGCATCTTTGAACCTTCGAACCTGCGAAACTTCGACACTTCGAACTTTTGAAACTTCGAAACTTCGACACTTCGCACCTTCGACACTTCGCACCTTCGCACCTTCGAACCTTCGAACCTGCAAAACTTCGACACTACGAACCTTCGAACCTTCGAACCTTCGAACCTTCGAACCTTCGCACCTTTGCACCTTCGAACCTTCGACACTTCGAACCTTCGAACCTTCGACACTTCGAACCTTCGAACCTTCGAACCTTCGAACCTTCGAATCTTCGATTCGTTTCCGGTTAACGGATAAAAGAAATAAATTTTCATAATTTGTTTCTATATTCACTATCTGAATTATTTCAATAATTTATTGTTAAGATAATATATTTATAATTTGAATTATCCTTTCGATAGCACATTGTTAAAATAATTGTTTAAATGAATAATTTTTACAATTGGTTCTATATTCATTATAATGAATGAAAAATTTATAATCTACAGAAATTTTTATAATCTATAGAAATGTGTTTCTACATTCATTATGTAAATACTTGTACATTCTTTAAATAATTATTTTAACAATGAATTATTCAAATAATTCATATAATGTATATAGAAACAAAATATGAAAATTTAGTCATTTAAACCATTATTTTAACAATAAATAATTGAAATAACAATTCAAATAATGAATATAGAAACAAATTATAAAAATTTATTTATTTGAACAATTATTTTAACAGTGAACTATCGAAATGATAATTCAAATAATAAATATATTATTTTAACAATAAGTTATTGAAATAATTCAAATACCAAATATAGAAACAAATTGTGAAAATTTATTTATTTAAACAATTATTTTAACAATGTGCTATCGAAAAGATAATTCAAATTATAAATATATTATCTTAACAATAAATTATTCATATAATTTAAATAGTGAATATAGAAACAAATTATGAAAATTTATTTCTTTTATCCTTTAACTGGAAACGAATCGAAGGTTCGAAGTTTCGAAAGTTCGAAGGATCAAACCTTCGAAGTTCCCTTCGTTCCTTCGAATCCTTCGAAGCTTCGAAAAAGTAACAGCCCTACTAACAAAGTCATTCTCCTCTGATGCGTGTAATTGCGACATTACAAAAACAGAACCGCGGCGAATTGGGCGTGGTGCTATTCAACTTTCTTTTTATCTCCCATCGAACGCAAGATATCAGATCACCGAAAACTGAGTCACCGATGGTCAAACAATAACAAACCATCGATTCGAGTCAACTCTCATTAATTACCGCAGATCTTTATGCGGAATAAAGATGATCTGCATCAGTTGTGAGATACAGATTAAAATTTAGGTGTTTCGTTTGGTCACTTCAATCATTAGAACATCTTCATTTGCTAATCAGACCAATTCAACGCGAGGAGTGTCAGACTCGGTCGAGGACCTGTAAAAAGGTCACGGCGACGCCTCAGAAGTTCTTGTAACACCGAGATCAGAATACATACTTTGTTACATTGTAATTACAAGCAATCCCGTTAATCATAATCGTCAATCGATTAATAGTTTCTGGAATCGAATCTATACCTGTAGACGTTAATCGGTAATCTGTAACCCGTATCGCTAATTTTTTGAAACTTGTTCGGTATCGTTGTATAACAAGTTTCTACATCGCTCGGTACTTCTAGTGTTAAACGACGCCCCTTGTGAGATCCTCTATCGATGATCTAGAGGATTTCCGATGGATTTCGCGAAGGTCGAGTTCTTTTGCAAAATATTTGAATAATGTTAGAGAAGATGTTATTGGCGCAAGGTTCGATCTTTTTTTTTTTTTGTTGAAAGGAATTTTGAAAGTTTGTAAGTGGGCCCACCAATGGAAGATACAATAATTCTCCAAGCTAGTTGTTGTTTATGTGTTTTTGGTAGGGCATATGCCCTTGGTGTAATGGAATTATGTGTTTTCAATCTTTTTGCTACGTTTTCATCTAATTGTCCCTTCTTTACTAATTTAGTAATAATAAGATCGAACCTTGCGCCAATAACATCTTCTCTAACATAATTTAAAATTCGATCGATAGAAATCATGATTATACTTGAATAATGTCGGTCGAAGCGATAAAAAGATGCAGGCCAAGAGAAATAAAAAAGGTCGATCGTGTAGTATAGACGTGATACGGGTGTTCGTGCATAGAGCAAGTCGGCTAGCTGCCGAAGTGCACGTGTCTACGTCACGTCCGCATTTAACGTTAATCCGTCGTCGGCCGACTTGGTTACCTCCGTCATTTACGCGGACAACGGGCGAGCCTGTTCGTTGTTTCGACCCTGTTCGTTGTTTCGACAATGTTCCCGGTTACGCGCCGATTTTGCCGAAAATTCACGACAACGCCGTGCAAATTGGGGATGAGAAACACGAGCTGCCACGACGGCACCAATCGCAGAAATGAATAGGCGCGCGACGAGGATGATGCACACGCGGCATTATTTTTAGAACCAGGAACTCGAAAAGTCTGTGCACCAGACCGATTGATATACCGATCGCTCTTTAACGATTTAATTACGCTCCGCGAGTACTAAATCATCAACATAAAAGTTGAGCTCGTAGTAAACAACCGAGTACCTGCACCGGTCCCATTCGCACAACGCAGATGATCTTATTTAGTACTCTGCCCTAATTATGGACCCAGCTGTACGCATGCTTACATTTTCAGAGGTTAAAAAAGAACGAAACTAGGGCTGTTACTTTCCTTTGAAGGTCGAAGATTTCGAAGCTTCGAAGCTTCGAATACCGAAGCTTCGACTTCAGAAACTTTGAAGGTGATGAAAATCGAAGTTTCGAAGATTTCGAAGCTTCGAAGATTCGATTTCAGAAACTTCGAAGGTGATGAAAATCGAAGTTTCGAAGATTTCGAAGCTTCGAAGATTCGATTTCAGAAACTTCGAAGGTGATGAAAATCGAAGTTTCGAAGATTTCGAAGCTTCGAAGCTTCGAAGATTCGATTTCAGAAACTTCGAAGGTGATGAAAATCGAAGTTTCGAAGATTTCGAAGCTTCGATTTCAGAAACTTCGAAGGCTTATGAAAATCGAAGTTTCGACATTTCAAAACTTCGAAACTTCGACACTTCAAAACTTCGATTCGTTTCCAGTGAACGGATAAAAGGAATAAATTTTCATAATTTGTTTCTGTATTCACTATCTGAATTATTTCAATAATTTATTGTTAAGATAATACATTTATAATTTGAGTTATCCTTTCAATAGCACATTGATAAAATAATTGTTTAAATAAATAAATTTTATAATTTGTTTCTATATTCATTATTTGAATTGTTATTTCAATAATTTATTGTTAAAATAATTGATTAAATAAATAAATTTTTACAATTTCTTTCTATATTCATTATTTGAATTATTTCAATAATTTATTGTTCAAATAATTGTTTAGACAATGTAGACGTATTTACATAATTAATATAGGAACACGTTTCTATAGAGTATAAAAATTTATAATCTACAGAAATTTTTATGATCTATAGAAATGTGTTTCTATATTCATTATGTAAATACTTGTACATTCTTTAAATAATTATTTTAACAATGAATTATTGAAATAATTCACATAATGTATATAGAAACAAAATATGAAAATTTAGTCATTTAAACCATTATTTTAACAATAAATAATTGAAATAACAATTCAAATAATGAATATGGAAACAAATTATAAAAATTTATTTATTTAAACAATTATTTTAACAGCGAACTATCGAAATGATAATTTAAATAATAAATATATTATATTAACAATAAATTATTGAAATAATTCAAATAATAAATATAGAAACAAATTGTGAAAATTTATTTATTTAAGCAATTATTTTAACAATGTGCTATCGAAAAGATAATTCAAATTATAAATATATTTTCTTAACAAGAAATTATTGAAATAATTTAAATAGTGAATATTGAAACAAATTAGAAAAATTTATTTCTTTTATCCGTTAACTGGAAACGAATCGCAGGTTCGAAGCTCCCTTCGTTCCTTCGAATCCTTCGAAGCTTCGAAGAGCCGAAGCTTCGGAAAAGTAACAGCCCTATTAAACATCGGGTGCGTTTCCGGTCCAAAGAGCACGTTACATTAGTTCATTGATTGGTTGTGTGTGCTGGATAACGATAAACTAGAATGTGACCGATCGCGATAAGTCTATGGAGACTTCTCGGTAAAAACATCAGGAAAACGAAGATTCCGTAAGCATAATGCTCGTGCAAAATAAGCAAAAATATCCGAAAAAATTTGCATAGATTCTGTGCCAATTGAGATTCTACGAACCTATAATCAAAATCAATGTGCTATACATATGTACATATACTCTTGTGCACACTGTCGTTAAAAAATTCGTGCCAACTTGTGTTTTACGAGTTTAATGAGTTATCGCAATTATAGAGTGTGTATACATACATACAGTGTATAGGTTGCAGTGTGAAAATAGTAATAAACCATGTTTGAGAATAAAATAATTAATAGCAATCAATGAAAGTACATGTACGTAATACCGTTTCCCTGTACTGCATAAAAGTGTAGTCAAGGTAATCAGAGCAGAAGAGTTAAAAACGTCCCGCAGATATTTTTAGACGGAAAAATTGTGGTATTCCCTGGGAACTCTTTATCATTTCCTAGTATAGTACGACTGGATACAATTATTAAATTGCTTTTCTTTCTAAAAAGTACGCCTACGCCAGATAGAAAAGACGATATCAACTTAGTACAATGAAATAATGGAAAACGCTTTTATGCTTTCAGTTTCCGTT
Organism: Sphecodes monilicornis; assembly: GCA_913789915.3. Lineage (NCBI taxonomy): Eukaryota > Metazoa > Arthropoda > Insecta > Hymenoptera > Halictidae > Sphecodes > Sphecodes monilicornis. The sequence goes on from OU565302.1 coordinate 4,931,944, forward strand.
TGGTCCGCTGATTCGTTTAAAAAATAGTTCATTAAAGGAATACTTTCGTTTTGTACACTGGTAACCGAGAACAACGAAATCACGTTCGCGTGACACTAGCCGCAGCCGTAAACTGAAAACAGTCACGGATACGTGATACCGGCTGCCAATGTATCAATAGGATTAACAATACACGATGTCACGACGTACACCTGCACTTTTAAAGAGATTAAAATGCTGTTTGCTGTATATAAAAAAAATCGAATTTCTATTCATTAAACTGGTGGACATAAGTTTGAAAAAGATTACATATACCACGCCCACAATTTAAACATTTTTTCGTTATCGAAGTTCAAATAATAATCACATTCTCATACAAAATTGCCTATAAGTTTCATTTTAAGTTCTTTTAACGTTCGGAACTTTTTCACCTCGTTTGGAAACAAAATGAAACATAAAAATTATGTTTAAAAAAAATTAACATTTTTTTAAATATTACCGAATACAGGTGGAAAAATTAATGTTATAGTCGCGCTTCGTTCCCTAGAAAAAAATTCGTAACGTTCACGTTTCGTGGGCACTCGAAAGTTTGGGGTCGCGAGTAACCCGGGCATTGCAGGTTATCGTCCAGAAGTACTTCCGGTGTGGTGGACAAGCCAGATGTCGCCGAAACCGCGATCCGGAAGCGATGATCGGCACGACACTAATTTATTAATTTATGCCGAAGAAGACGCGCACACGTACACGCCCAAACCCGGCAACGGTGACGTAACTGTAAACACAACACCGAGAGGATCGAAGGAAATTGCTTGATCGAAGAAATCTTTATTAAACGGTACCCCACTCTATTTTTCCTTTCTACGCTAACATCTCGTGATCAACGTCCTGCAACATTTAGTGACATTTGCGAAAACGAAATCGTAGATGGGGAATTGATATAGGGTTCTTTCCACAGGGATCAAGGAGATAACGGTTTTCTAGACAACAAAGTTCGACATATGTAAATACATACGCGTTTCTGACACTTCGAGAACGATCTAAACATTTTGAATAGTGACTCAGCCACGAATTCGGCACCGTGACGAATTGTATCAATTTATAACAGCGTCACCAATTAGAGAACTAAAAGGTGCGCGATTAGGTCGGTATCGGCTACGTTAGCGGCGGATAAATATAATGTTTATCGCATGGGTATTTTCGTAGAGACATACACCTTCCGGTGACAAATCCTGACCGTCTAAAAAAGCCGATGTATCCTCGCGGCTTATTTCGGTCGTGACGATCGACAAACTCGAATTAAATACCGCGTTTATCAAAATAAACGACACATAAGCGATTACATTATCTGCCGTAATAGTATTTCCACGTACTGGATCCTCGGCGCAGAGAACGCGATCCTCAGAGGTAAGATACGGTTATCAGTCGAACGACGGTGATCGTAATTTGTTTGGAAACACTCGACGCACTTCGAAATTCGTTTGCACCATATAAAGTACTTAAATATCTAGCGTTCGTTAGGAATTTTTCGAATCAGAAAGAAACATTCGACGTACCGATTGCGGTCGACGTTGCCACAATGCCTGACGGATTTTCAGTGGACAGCGAAATTAGGTCAGCAACAGATAGGGCGTCTTGACAGGTGAACAAAACCATTCATGGAACACCGTACAGCGGAAATTAAGGCGCTACAAACGAACGAACGCGCACGAGTGGCTATCGCGCGATCTTATTTCGGAATGAAAACGAGGATAATAGAACAGAACGTGTATACGTTCGATGCAACGCGATCCGTCATGATTACGCAAAAAACTAACAGGCAACCGTGTCAACGAAACGGCACAAGAAAAGAACGTTTATTCGATTGTAGACTGGGCAGGTTCATCGCTGGAATCGATGCCGCACTCGTAGGTGGCAATTGTTCGGAACGATCGCTGATAAATGACAAACAATGTTGTCGGTTTATTGAATTACGAACACCGTTCGAACGTTGTCACAAGCACGAGTAGAGACAAACTCGACGAAGAATGAAAGCGGAGAGAAATCGAGGTAGCTAAAGGCGGCACACGCCATTTTTATCTCTGGAGTGTTAGCCGTCACGAGACAACCGATCGCGAAATCCGAGAGCTTACGCGTTTTCGGAATGAAGGCAAACGAAACTCTTCACTTACCTTCGCGTGAGGATAGCCCGCGACACCGTTTTATCCGAGTACTCGCATAAAAACCAGTCGTAGTACACCAAAAACCACCGATTAACGATCCACACAAACCCATCCACACAGCCAACCGGCGCGCAACCGACTGAGCGCATACGGCGTCGTCCTACGCCAGCGTAGCTAGTCCCAGTTCTCGCGCACCAATGAGAGACGACCGTAGTACGATATGTATGTATTACTTTTGAAAAAACTATCACACTATAGAGCTTTATGCAAATTCGCTTATTTATAGACAAATTCGAAACGATTACCATGAAAATTTCAAGCCATTCGTTCACCGCTTATGTGTTCTGTAGCGTAATATAAAACGCGGGAGTAGAATGGTTTTTTTTCAAAAATAACTGAGTTAACTGCTATACGTTCTAAATACATCGAATGAATGTTTCTAAAAAAATAACAACGATTAATTACAATAATAATTATTCTAAAACCAAACAATCATTTTCCCAATGTATATATGAGCTAATCAATCGATCATTCAACTTTCGCTCAAGTAGAAATCTCACATACTACAAGAATTAATCCCTTTTCGGAAAGAATTTATCATTTTTTAGAGTTTTAACAATTGGAATTGTACTTCATTGTCATATCCAAGGGACGTACCTCAATTTGTCTCTCCAGGAGCGTACAGAGGTTACTTTGGAATGACTTCTCATGCATCGCAAACGTACTTACAAGGAACGATTTAATCGTTGTTAGTAGGAAAGTGAATTCGATACGTAAATCACAGTAATTCATGGAATAAAAATAAATTAGTATTACTTGAACGTTTAAATACACCGCTTGCCTATACTACATTCGTATCGCTACTGTACTTGCGTTATAACAGCCGGCGTAGGGATACAAGATAGCGTATGACATCACTAGTCCCGTTCACCCATATTCTGGACCGGGCACGCCCCAACCTCCCCGTTATATATTATTGCGAAAACTTAAAGAGCAATTAAGTTACGTCAGAAAAAAATAGGTCTTACGAATCTCTGAATGAAAACAAATCATCAGAGACGCTGGTTATAGAAAATCATCAAAAAGCACATGTACCGAAGCGTTTCCTCTATTTTTTTTATCGTAGCACCGACTGTCATCGAACGTGACAATTTTAATTCAAGACGCATTATTTTTATTTTATCCACTTTTCATGATTACGTTGTAAATTTGCAGACCTTGTTTATACATTCTATAATATAAAATATATATGAAGAGAAAAGAAGTATATTATCTAACAATAAATTGTTTCCTTCTAAAATTTTTATTAATTTTTTTCCGAAGAAAACGCGAAATTGCAAAAGATATATTTAAACGTATATTATACAATTCAAAGTAACCGTAAAAATAAATCACAGGAAGGGAAATGGAAAATGTGTACATGTTTATATACATATATAGCAGAGATACATTGCAGTATATGTTACATCGTTCAATATAAATGGGTTTAGTTTGTTTATCTCTTATCCTTTACGATCTTGACATGAGTAATGTACAATATCACCGTTTGGGAACCTGGCAAATGCACTGCAAAATGGTTGAAATCATTGTTATTATTATTGCGTACACACATACGTGCGTATAATGCGTAGTAAAAATCGATTAATAGAAGCAAGTAAATACAGACCTCTGATTGCTAAATCTCTTCTTACATACTGGACATATATTAAATTCCGTCATCAGAACGCTCTGCGATTCGTAATGCATACGCTGCTCTTGCACTTGCAAATGCTCTGCATAAAGCAAGCCCTTCAACATCTGCAACCTCCTTCTGGCATTCAATTTTTCCTGTAAACCGACTTCTAAGAAACACTTTATTCTACCTATAGGAACTGTATTTGGCAGGACGTCCAACGCTTTCAACGGATTTATTTTCGAAGCGTGTTTCTCGAGTAACTCCAACGCCATTTCCAAATCAGGTTGCGGTGTTCGTTGAAGTTCTGATTTACATCCTACGAGATTAGAATTCTGCATATGACTTGATACCATTTCAGATCGACGACGATATTGTCATTTTGTACCTGTCATCGAAACTCCTTTGTCATCGGGTTTCAACAATTGTTGTATGAGCATTAAATAAACCTCCTCTGCACTGTCCGATTGTTTCTGTTTCTCTGCATTGTCTTGATCTTGAAGCGATAAAAGAAGAATTATACAAAGTTGTATGCGAATGCTCTTGACACATAATTTTATACTTACTTTGATATCTATTGTACACGTTATGACAATACTCAATAGCTTTCTGTATGTTGTTCAAAAGATTAACATATATTGATATAACTTGCTGATGGCGTCCAAGTCGTCCAAGAATGATTGCACGTTCCTCGAACAGATTATTCGATGGAAAATGGACAAGTATCGTTTCCGGAGTATAATGTGCTGATTTATCCAAAAACTGTTGTAATTTCTGCCTAATATGCTGCGTTGCTTCTTTCTCGCCAGGCGTTTCGCTATCTTCTATATCGTTTAAACATTTCTCTTTATACTGATGTATTAAAACATTATGGTAAAGCGGATTGGTATCCTCCCAAATGTTCACCACATGTTCTAAATACGTTATAACCAAATCTTTGTGACAACGGAGGAGGTAGTCCAATACTTTTGGTCTTGGTAATTGCTCAACTTGCTGTATATCTTCCATAAATATTCGAAGTCCTTGTTCCGGATCTTCGTTTAAAACCCAACCGGCAAATTTTAAAATCAAATCCATGTGATCCTTTCCTAGGTGTTGCAAGTACTGAATTGTTCTCTCAGTTCCTTTAAGACTAGAATCATTTTCATTTGCATGTTTCTCAAGAAGTTCCAAAGCTTTTCTATGTTGTCCTTTCGTCTGATACAATATAATAAGCTCGGGATACTTTTGATGCATCAACAATGTTCTCTCAGCCTCTGCCAAATGACAATGATTCAGTCTAAGCAACGGTGCTACTAACGCATCTGTAGTCTGCAGATAACACTTTAGAAGAGTCGTGTCTATAATTTTTAAAAGCTGTTCGGTAGCTACTGTTGTCATATTTTTTTCTCCTTTGATCGAAGATTTTTCTTTACTGTTATCCTTGTCTTTTGATGTTGTATCATCCGTTAATTTGTCTCTGACTTTCGTGAGGAATACTATCAACGCGCGCAACCCTTTTTCTAAATCATGATCTTCTAGTTTAGGCAAACTTGGTGTTGGTTCGTTAAGTTCGGAATTATTGCTTGTCGAAATGACTAAGTCCGGGAATAATATGATTACTTCGTAGGGATCAGTTCCTAATTTTAAAAACAAGTCCATTGCTTCCTGAAATCTTTTGTTAGCAAAAAGATGATGCGCATATAAAGTTTGTATTTTATACGTTTGTTTAATTTTTTCATCCTCTGTGATATCCGATAAACTCTGAAACAGCATGGATATTAGTTTTCCTATGACATATAATTTATAATCTTGACATTAAACAATTAAAAATACTGTTTGCATACAGTTAATTTCAGTGCCAGCTGAAATTGCTTCTGCTCGAGTAAAGTTCTAATTTGAAGTGTTACATCAATTGCTCTAACACACCAAATATGACTAATAGATGCTACAAAAACTTTTCCCTGCTTACACCTATAGATGAGTCTTGCTTTATTCAAGTCCTTTATCGTTTGAATGTGTACACAGTCCTCTATAGTATACACTTCTAGTTTGTCGTGTACAATCCCAAGTAGATAAGGGTCATCCCAAGCTAAAATAATTCAGTTTAATTAACATTAAAATACATAATTTCTTTTAAATTTACAGATGTATTGTAATTATGTAGCATTATGTACCTATTGCATTTGGTGTGTCAGACCACTTCACCGAATTATGTTGAATCAATTCACCCTTTGTGTTCATAATAAACGACTGTGAATCTTTTCCTAATAAAAATGAATTATCAGATAATTTTGTGACGCTCGGTTCAGGTGACTTCCCAGTTGGAAATAATTCTTTGGCTTTCCCATTCAATTCTAATATGGTATATGATAAACCACGAAAACCCAAAATCAACGAATCTCCACACCTGTATTAGCATTAATGTATATTGCACCATGCTGCAATTATTAATGACTTATTTTATTCCATAAAGATAATATTTACCAAGACAATTCACGTGGTATATCAGGAACAGTTAATTCAAAATCTTTGAATTCTTCAAATATCTTTGCTTTCCAATAATATAACTGCAGCTTGCGTTTTACAGCAACACATAAGCGTACAAATGTATTTTTCTCACCAGTTAAACTTTGGGGGGTTTGTACATCTAAGGTAAATAATGTAGCACCACGAGTCTTTTGTAACTGGTAAACTTGTTGAAAATTAGGGGAATTTAGATCGTGTATACAAAGAATATTATCTATAAACAGAAATAATGTGAAAGTTTGTTCAATGTTTATAACATAAATAAAAAATATATAATTACCTGTTAGAATTAACAATAAATTATATTCTGGCACAACGTCGATTTGTGTGATACGTTTTTTATTAAAATTCTTACTATGGCGCAATAATTCTAATTTATGACTGTCATCTGTTACAGAAGGTACATTATACATAAGAAGATGACCCTCTCTTGTACCAATTAACAAATTATCATCTGAAATGTGTCAATGTTCCAATTAATATTGGACCATTGATTTAATAATTGACAATGTAAGTTATTAAGCTCTCACAACTCTATGCGAATATATAATTCTACAAATAACGAATTATCACGAAGGTTACAGACTACTTACCATACGCAGCCATTGACTCTATTTGAACAGAAATATTTAATATTGATGATTGTTCGTAAGCGTCATGCATTTTGACGGGTCAGATATTTCTTGTTAAATTTCGAAAATGTTAAATCAACTCTCCTAAGATCAACAACTACTTATACACTGTTATACCAGGTTATACACATACTTGACAAGTAACAACTTAAACTGCATTCGACGAAACTACAAACTGTATTGCCACCACAGTGGTGGCACCACTAGTCCTATATATATATATAGAAAATATATATATAGAAAAATACATTGGGTGATTGGTCTACTCTTATACCTCGTCTGTGATATAAGTTCCACAATCCACAGACTTAAGATACCTACAGACATTGCATGCAATGCATTTTTCTGTCTACGGTTCTGAATTACCGACTCTGTAGAAAATGTCCTAGTACGATAGCGGACTCTATCGAAATGGAACGGTCAGATGGTGAACTACATGAGGTTGCAACACATAAAGTGTGTGTCTGAGGAGGCTCGATTTTACAGCGTTGTCAGCTTTAAAACGCAATTGTATTCGTACAAAAATACTCCACGTATTATCCACTAGCGCCGCCTATTTTTTTACAGGACTTCGAACCCGCTGGTAAAAATTTGGCGAACATGATAAAGAAGTTTGTATCCGACAAGGACGAACTTATGCACATTTAAGAAGAGAAAGAAAGACAGACACAGAGCTGCTGAATACTGTGCACACTTGACAGAAAATTTATTAGTAACACACTTGTGAGGAATTGTTTACAAATATTTGCAGTTAGGAAATATAGAATAGACCTTCAGCTACTTTCACATGTAGTTTATCGTCACATTTTATTTCTGACTAAGTAGTTATAAACAATTATTCTAAGTCTCGTACTAAAATAAACTCAAATAATTTAACAGATCTCTGGTAAAAAATAATCTTCCTTGTGATCGGAGGATCTAGAATGATGTCTCAACTACATTTCTGTTGCAGTTTTATGTAGATTCGACGCCTAGTTAATTAGTTATTTACGATTTCCAGAGAGGTGACACAACGATTTGTGTGTTTACCTTTGACGAATACTCGGACTCTCCTTGTCTTACTCATTGCGGGCATAGAAGATAGAAGTTACCTCCACAAAAATTGTTGATAAATTACTTCAGGTAATTTTTATAAATATTAGCTCTCGAAGAATATAGAATGGACCTTCGGCAACATTCATGTATAGTTTTCAATTCGATTCTAGAAGAGGTTAATTAGTTATAAATAATTTTTGTTACTCTTGTTCTAATGAAACTGTGCATACTAGTGAGAATTGAATATCTTGTATACTCCAAATGTTCATGCATAAAAGTTAATCTGTATCTCGAGTACTATTAGCAATTTTTACTTAAAAATAAGATGGTAGATAGTCAAGAGGATGCTTGTCGGCATCATTAGCAAAAAGGTTGTTATAAATATTAACTAGCTAGAAACAATACATTTTTCAGTGAGTTGAGTTGAAGAAATTAATGCGTATGAATATTCATGGTTTAAAAGTTGTTTTGTACCTCGAGTACGATTAGCAATTTTTACTAAAAAATTAGTTGGTAGATAGACAAGAGGATGCTTGTCGACATCGTTGACAAAAGGAATTGTTATAAACATTAAACAGCCAGAAATAATAGATTTATCAATAATTATTATCACAGCAATCGAGATCTACCGAAATTAATTGGGGTGGGGAGCGTTGCGCTTCGCTGCACGCTGCGCATCACTGGCTACCTAAGCTCGCGGAGCGCGCTCAGTCAATCAGTCGGGCCGGGCCCTCCGGCAGGAGCGGATGGGCTCCGGGACCAGGAGGGTCTTCCAGCGGTTCCCTGGACTCTCCTGCCTAGCTTGGGGATGACCAGTGGTCCTCCAGAGCTACCCTTGCCTACCTTCAGCTGGCTTAGGGTGGACCAAGAGTCCTCCACCAGTGGTCATCCAGAGCTGCTCTGGCCTACCCTGAGCCTGACCAGTGGTCCTCCAGAGCTACCCATGCCTACCTTCAGCTGGCTTAGGGTGGACCAAGGGTCCTCCACCAAGGGTCCTTCACCAAGGGTCCTCCACCAAGGGTCCTTCACCAAGGGTCCTCCACCAGTGGTCCTCTACCAAGGGTCCTCCACCAAGGGTCCTCCACCAAGGGTCCTCCACCAAGGGTCCTCCACCAAGGGTCCTCCACCAGTGGTCCTCCACCAAGGGTCCTCCACCAGTGGTCATCCAGTGGTCATCCAGTGGTCATCCAGTGGTCAACCAGTGGTCAGTCAGTGGTCAACCAGTGGTCAGTCAGTGGTCAGTCAGTGGTCAGTCAGTGGTCAGTCAGTGGTCAGTCATTGGTCAGTCAGTGGTCAGTCAGTGGTCAGTCAGTGGTCAGTCAGTGGTCAGTCATTGGTCAGTCAGTGGTCAGTCAGTGGTCAGTCAGTGGTCAGTCAGTGGTCAGTCAGTGGTCAGTCAGTGGTCAGTCAGTGGTCAGTCAGTGGTCAGTCAGTGGTCAGTCAGTGGTCAGTCAGTGGTCAGTCAGTGGTCAGTCATTGGTCAGTCAGTGGTCAGTCAGTGGTCAGTCAGTGGTCAGTCAGTGGTCAGTTATTGGTCAGTCAGTGGTCAGTCAGTGGTCAGTCAGTGGTCAGTCAGTGGTCAGTCAGTGGTCAGTCAGTGGTCAGTCAGTGGTCAGTCAGTGGTCAACCAGTGGTCAACCAGTGGTCAACCAGTGGTCAGTCAGTGGTCAGTCAGTGGTCAGTCAGTGGTCAGTTATTGGTCAGTCAGTGGTCAGTCAGTGGTCAGTTATTGGTCAGTCAGTGGTCAGTCAGTGGTCAGTCAGTGGTCAGTCAGTGGTCAGTCAGTGGTCAGTCAGTGGTCAGTCAGTGGTCAGTCAGTGGTCAGTCAGTGGTCAGTCAGTGGTCAGTCAGTGGTCAGTCAGTGGTCAGTCAGTGGTCAACCAGTGGTCAACCAGTGGTCAGTCAGTGGTCAGTCAGTGGTCAGTCAGTGGTCAGTCAGTGGTCAGTCATTGGTCAGTCAGTGGTCAGTCAGTGGTCAGTCATTGGTCAGTCATTGGTCAGTCAGTGGTCAGTCAGTGGTCAGTCATTGGTCAGTCAGTGGTCAGTCAGTGGTCAGTCAGTGGTCAGTCAGTGGTCAGTCAGTGGTCAGTCAGTGGTCAGTCAGTGGTCAGTCAGTGGTCAGTCAGTGGTCAGTCAGTGGTCAACCAGTGGTCAGTCAGTGGTCAACCAGTGGTCAACCAGTGGTCAGTCAGTGGTCAGTCAGTGGTCAGTCAGTGGTCAGTCAGTGGTCAGTCATTGGTCAGTCAGTGGTCAGTCAGTGGTCAGTCAGTGGTCAGTCAGTGGTCAGTCATTGGTCAGTCAGTGGTCAGTCAGTGGTCAGTCAGTGGTCAGTCAGTGGTCAGTCAGTGGTCAGTCAGTGGTCAGTCAGTGGTCAGTCAGTGGTCAGTCAGTGGTCAGTCAGTGGTCAGTCAGTGGTCAGTCAGTGGTCAGTCAGTGGTCAACCAGTGGTCAGTCAGTGGTCAGTCATTGGTCAGTCAGTGGTCAGTCAGTGGTCAGTCAGTGGTCAGTCATTGGTCAGTCATTGGTCAGTCAGTGGTCAGTCAGTGGTCAGTCAGTGGTCAGTCAGTGGTCAGTCAGTGGTCAGTCAGTGGTCAGTCAGTGGTCAGTCAGTGGTCAGTCAGTGGTCAGTCAGTGGTCAGTCAGTGGTCAGTCAGTGGTCAGTCAGTGGTCAACCAGTGGTCAACCAGTGGTCAGTCAGTGGTCAGTCAGTGGTCAGTCAGTGGTCAGTCAGTGGTCAGTCAGTGGTCAGTCAGTGGTCAGTCAGTGGTCAGTCAGTGGTCAGTCAGTGGTCAGTCAGTGGTCAGTCAGTGGTCAGTCATTGGTCAGTCAGTGGTCAGTCAGTGGTCAGTCAGTGGTCAGTCATTGGTCAGTCAGTGGTCAGTCAGTGGTCAGTCAGTGGTCAGTCAGTGGTCAGTCAGTGGTCAGTCATTGGTCAGTCAGTGGTCAGTCATTGGTCAGTCAGTGGTCAGTCAGTGGTCAGTCAGTGGTCAGTCATTGGTCAGTCATTGGTCAGTCAGTGGTCAGTCAGTGGTCAGTCAGTGGTCAGTCAGTGGTCAGTCAGTGGTCAGTCAGTGGTCAGTCAGTGGTCAGTCAGTGGTCAGTCAGTGGTCAGTCAGTGGTCAGTCAGTGGTCAGTCAGTGGTCAGTCAGTGGTCAGTCAGTGGTCAGTCAGTGGTCAGTCAGTGGTCAACCAGTGGTCAACCAGTGGTCAACAGAGCTACCCTAGCCTATCCCTGCTTACCTTCAGCTGGCGTAGGGTTGACCATGGGTCCTCCACCAATGGCCTGCAATGGTTTATCATGGCCTACCTTTAGCTAGCTTAGGATAGTCCAAGGGTTATTTAAAACTTCCTAGGCCTACTAATTTCAAAAACAAGAAAACACAAGCACAGTTAATATATGTGTAATGTGTACGCACTTATCAACTGCATAGAATTTGTATTGATTTTAAGTGTAAAGAAAGTAAACTATTGGTTTAAAGTGTATAAAACTATTATAATATACATTCATTAGTGACACGAGTAATAAAAATAATATAACGTATAGAAACCAAATTAGTTTTACGACAATTCGTATTTTTGTAATACATTCTTCATAAATATTATTTTCATCGTTCAAATACACGCGCCGTATACATTAGTAGCCTCCAAAACACCCGTAGTAAAAATAAAGTATACGGAATATTCAGTTCTTGCTAATACGGCTAAATTTGTGAACTATCGGTAATATTGAGCGCGACACCGAAATGGTACGGCGGCCACTGTGGCCCCCCGAGGCCTATACAGAAAAGGGGGCAGCAGTATACCGGGCACGAGCAAAACCCGGACGTGAACACTCTCATTCCTCTCTATGTTTACATATGCACAAATAATCTGTGGTAATATAGTTTTTTCTTAGCACATTGTAGTATGTTATCTTTTATCACTGTTTTTATGTATGATTTTTACATGTAAAATGAATTAATCTCTAACAGAAAATGTCAAATTCACTTGTTCGCAAAGGCCTTGAACTACTCGGTTATGAGAAAACATTGAAACAAGGTTTGTATTTCATTTATATACATGAATTATTAAATCTTATTCAAAAGTTACACTTATTGATTTCACAGAGAAAAGAAAGCGAAAGCATACTAAATACAGAGGTACTTTAGACTTGATTCCACCAAAACACAGGATATTATCAAAAAACGATAAAACAGGTATACATAGATTTAAGTCTAAACTAGAGAGTTACTTTATAGTGTTTAATAATTTAGAAATACTTAATATTTTTAGATCTTGGTACCATCCTTGGAAGATCGAGTAAAGTGACTGTCTACGAAACTAAAAAGAAATTGGCATCAGAAAAGGATCCTACAGATAAAAATGTGCAAAGATTGCTAATGCTTAGTACTAATCGCATCGATTCAAATATAGCAGATAAGGTAACAATATTTTTAGAGACTTTCACTAGTGTCCATACAAGATTCTATTATTCTATGAATTTCATACAGCTTTTAGATCGAGCAGTAAAGAAGAGATATATACCAAAGAAAGAGAAATCTAAAGAACCTGAAGCTACTGTATTCACAGAAGAAGATTTCAAGAAGTTTGAACAAGAATACGTAGATCAGTAACTTATATCATAATAATTCTGCATACCAAATACATGATGAGACCTATAGTCTTATTTTAATAGAGTACAAGAAGAAAAAGATGTTTGCGTAAATATCCACTTTTAATATAATATTAATTAATGACTTGAAATGTTTAATACTGACAGAGAGAAAGGAAAAGTGATACTACTAGTAACCATCATATTATTTTTGTATTACACTATATGGGTAATTGGTTTACCATTTATAGACAATGACAAAATAAGATCATTATTTGGTTCTCAAGAACTAGCTTTAATGATACCTGCAGTATCAGGTTTTTGTTTCATAGGTGGATTAATACTGTTCACAATTTATCATGTTAAGCCATATTTTTCATATGATAAGATGAACAAACTTCACAATTCATAGATGTAATGCAAAATACATTAACAAAAGGAACAAAATTTAACTGTATCTAACAGAGTAACTATCAGTAAAACACTTCGACTTTTCATGAATTATCAGAACATTTAAGGATGACTTACATAACTGTACATTATGTCATGAGTATACAAACCCATAGACATAGACTGTAGGTTGATCTAAATCTGTGTACTTCATAAAAGTGCAGAACTAAAGAAATCAGAATGTCTTCTAGAAATTGGATTGTACTTGGTATTTCGGGAACAACGTGCAGTGGGAAAACAACTTTAATTAATCAGCTTCACAAGGAATTGAAAAACTCTGTTCTTGTATGTCAAGATAACTATTTCTTACCAGTTGATAATCCACGACATACATACATACCAGAACTCAATCACATTAACTGGGAACTATTAACCAGCTTAGATATGGACAAAATGCAATCGGATGTTTTAAAATTAATTACATCACCAGAGGAAAGAAAAACGACAAATACAAATGAAAGGAAGATTCTAATATTAGACGGTTTTTTGCTGTTCGCATGTAAGGTTATATCAAACTTATGCGATAAGAAATATTTTTTAACGTTAACCAAAGATCAATGCTGGGAAAGAAGGAAGGATAGATGTTACGATCCACCCGATGTTCCTGGATATTTTGATAAGGTTGTATGGCCAGAATATGTGAAACATACAAACGAATTAATGAAAGACAAAGATTTATATAAAACAATAACATTCATTGATGGATCAAAAAGTAAAGAAGAAGTATTTCAAATAGTTTTTGCAGACGTAAAAAAACTGCTATCGTAAATTGTTTTTTTACGTCATTATTACATAGAAAAAAGAAGCACTTAAAACTAAAAATAAATATACACTACGAGCTGCAACTGGATATTTATCTACTGTGTAGTGGAAACAAGGTGATGTTAACATTAGCTATACAAAAGATTACTATACACTCCAGGTTGCTCGATACTAGATATAATTAAAATCATAAGGTATATTTTATAATAATCTAGATCGTTTATCTTAGATTTTCCATTTTATAAAATTAAGATAAAACAATTATACTAGGACATTCAGTTTGCGTATTAAATTTATATACTAATAAATCACTTGTGATTTCATTATAGAAAAGCGTACTTCACTTACCTGGCACAAATGTGCATTGAGCAGTTACTTTTTCTATCTTTTTTTTTTTTTTTTTTTTTTTTAATGAATCATAATTAAGTTTGTGAATATTGTTTTCCTTTTTGTGACAAATATATGTACATACTTTACTATTGTATTGTAGGTGATGAATTATATCTCGTATAATTCTTTGAGAATGCCATTGTATGAATATTGCAAGCTCACTTATAATTGTTGAATCTTTACAATGTTTGAACTATATCGTGTAGATTTTCTGTGTTTTAAAGCCTGCTTTAGATACCAAATAGGATTTAAAGAAATAATTATGCAGTTCATGCATAATATATTTTGTACAAAAAGTAATTATGTAAAACTTAAAAAATAGAGTATACGTGAGTAATAGTAAAGTCATGTAGAATTTACAATTTCTTGATCAACCAACAGTTTGGAAATTCAAGAAGAGTATATGAATTGCAGAAGGAACGTCCCAAAATTTTTAATACACTTCTACTGGTTGTCCTGTCCTATAGAAATAGACATCCACTAAATTTCGATTCGAGACTTACATACAGTGGGCGTAAAAAGTATTTGTACACCTACAAAAATCAAATAACCTTTTTAAAATTATACCAAACGACTTCAATTCTTTTGAGAATGCAAAAGAATTAGTTTAGTAGGTAATGTGCAAATAATTTTTTCTAAAAATTGCTATTTGGTCGAAATTGTGAAGAAAAAAGTAGAGGTCACAATTTTTAACTTCTTTATCGCAGATTTCGAGGAATTGTGTCCTTATGTAATCACCTTTAAATGTTTGTAACTCACAACAACGTTAACCGATTTCGATGAAACTTTGTACATGTGCATTACTTACTTAGACCTATAAAATACGTCTTTTAAATTTTTATTACAAAAGTTAAATATTGTGATCATTACTATTTTCGTCGCAATTCTGACCAATAGCAATTTTTAGAGAAAAAATTATTTACACGCTACCTAGTAAACTTATGCGTCTAACATATCAAAATAATTGAAGTCGTTTGATCCAATTTTAAATGTTATTCGATTTTTAAAAGTGTACGAACATTTCGTACACCCACCGTATATATATATCATCCAAAACAGGCTTCTAAATATTTGTGTCTTGACTTTCAACAAGATTTTTTCATTTGTTTTCTGTTTTTTAATAAAGATAACGCACAACGACGTGTATATGTTACATGGAATAGGTATTATGTTTAGATTGACCTTGCACATTCGTTACATTCGCTGTGGCAGGTCCAGCTGTTTGATCATCTTGATCATTTTGACCACACATTTTTCGAACATATTGTGGGGTGAGAACAACTTCTTCTTCCATTTCAAGTACTCTCTTATCTAATTCCATACACGCTGCCATTAAATTTTCTAGTTTTGCCAACATTTTTGGTGAATTGTATTTCTCTGGATCATCATGAAATACTACCATTCCATCCTTTTGATTGATCGTTGCAAAAATTTCGCCTTCTTCAATCTAAATGTATTGACAAATTATTGATCGATCAATATTTCATGACAATTTTGATGTATTTAAAATAGCAATATACTTACCATGTTCAGGATATACTTTTCCGCATCATCGGGTCCTGCTAGTTGAACTCTGCTTGCCACATCACTTAAGCTAAGCGTTAAAAAAGTCTTTGTCAACCTTTGTATATTCTTTTTGTACAAAAAGCTGAGCACTTGTTTTACAAGCCCCATA
The DNA here is from genome assembly GCA_913789915.3 of Sphecodes monilicornis. Classification (NCBI taxonomy): domain Eukaryota; kingdom Metazoa; phylum Arthropoda; class Insecta; order Hymenoptera; family Halictidae; genus Sphecodes; species Sphecodes monilicornis. Next base: position 4,947,797 of record OU565302.1, read on the forward strand.
TTGTGATCTCTTGTAAAAAGTTGTTGATATTTAACAAGAACTTTTCGAACTTCTCCACAACTGTTCAGTTGGTAAGCATTGGCCAATTCTTCATATTGCTGACTTAAAGGTTTCATGTACCTATTGACCACTTGACTCGTGTACCTAGGTAAGTTTAGGACTTTCCCATGCATTATTAGAGAGACCAGAATATACTTCTTATATGCCTCTAACATAATGTAACTAACTGCAACAGCAGGTGTTGTTACGCACACCTCGAAAAAATACAGTGCTCTATCATAATTCTTCAACGCCGTATATATTATTCCACCATAATAATAATAAAGTAGGAAATATTTCGAATCGAACTGTCCTCCTTCTTGACCAATACCAGTGATGTCCAAGTCAAGAAACTCTAGCGCTGGTTTGAAACACTTGGATAATAGACATAGTTGGCAGAGATCGGCATGTATCGAAGTCAGCTGGCTATCAAACAATTGTATTTTACGTATTGCACGGCAAAGTAAATCAATACCACGCAATGGTATTTGTAATTGAACTAATTTCTCAGTAAAAAGATGACATAGTTCTGCATCTACAAAATAATTTGTTTACAAACATGTTCAGATTTCTTCGCATAGGTAAACAAATGAAGACTTACATGTATCTGGTGCAAATCTAACTTGTTCTCCGTTACAACCAATGATAAATTCCTGAACCTGATTAAATAATGGTCTATAAGCATTAGCAGTGTTCACACCATTAGGATTAGGCAATGTGAATTTTACACACAACACTACCAAAATACCTAACGAGTGCTGTTGTAGATCTAACGTTTCCAGAACGTTATCTAAGTGTTGTCCATTCTCCATTAGAACATCTACATTTTTAATCATTATTTCACATAGTTCCCGAAAATTACCTGCAAAATACAATTTATTTATTTTGGCATTTTTCTTTTTTTTTTAATTATCTAACAGGAACTGGTTAACAAGAGGCCGTAACCGTTGACGTGCAAGGCAAACTCTTTGCGTATTTCTGTTTTGTTTGTGTCATTGGGAATTCTATTTTGCGTGGTTATAAACAATTTGATAAAGAATCGTTTACGATTGGGATCGCGAAGGTTATGTTCGGTAGAAATATAAAGAAGGGTCTGAGCATCTGTCGTACCTTGTTTCGAAAGCGTCTGCACATTATTTACAAACTGCTCCAATGCCGACGCCATTACTGCAAATGCTTTCTTTTCACGAACCTTTGGCCACAGAGGATGTGGTAAATCCTATTTACAGGAATTATTTTCGCGAACAAACCATCACCCAGGATGACGTTTTAAAACAGGCAACCGGAACGCTCCGAAGCATGTTACGAGAATAGCCGGGTTGCATTGAACTCCCTCTCGCATCCTGCGATCTGCGATCAACGCGCGATCTGAATTTACTTCTATTCAAATATAGAAGAGGGATTCCCTCTATTATTCTATTATTACTTATTTAGATTTTACGTGACATTTACCACTTCACGCAAATTTATATACTAGTTAATATCGGACAGCTATATATTTCAGATACCGATCACATATTAGATGAAAATAGCGAGGACAGTTTTTGTTTATAGTTTCCATTGTTCACCGAATCAAATTTAAAAAAAACGCATTTTATTTTGCATATCGCAATAAATTATAATAAGAAAAGTAATCTGAAAGGGTGGAAACTTACTTTTAATATTCATGCAGGTATTATTTACATATATGTATGTACTGTATCCACAAGCATATTCAACGCTTCTTCGCGCGGTTGCTAAGATATTAATGATTCCTAACAATGCCGAGAATAAATTGGGAACTTGTCTTTCTTCATTGTTGTTCGCTGCATTCTTCGACAAGTACACATAGATTTTGTAGATTACAATATTCCATTTTTATCGAAATTTTAACAATGTCGAGTGTGACATACGATAAACTGTGGAAAGATACGCAAACAGCGCTAAACGAATTAATTCAAGTGGACACAAACTTACAGAACGCCAAGCCGCAAAGAGATCGTGCAAAGGCTCGAAACATAAATTCCGAGATGTACGTAAAGTACATTATTATCACTAACAACCTCGAGTTATGTTACGATCAAGTGGTGCAGCCGCAAAAAAGAATATTATTAAAACAGTTACTGGATTCCTGTCTCGGTAGAGTTTTGGAATTGAAACACGAGCTAGTCGAAATAGATCTTTCGGAATACAGTTACTTCGATGACATTCTAATAAATCTAGGTGTTACGCCGCAAGAAATCGAGATCCAAATCCCTAGATATTTTCGAAGGGAGCATTTCAAAGAAATCGAGGAAAGGCGAAGCTTTATAGAAAGTACTTTGAGATCGATTGGTGCACTGGACGAAGTAGAATTGCCGAAACAAATGAGCGAATTGGAAGCTGTCAGACTTATACAGGTAAATATATCGATCTAACGGACGAACAATTATGTACAGGTACTAGGAAGCATAATACTCGTTGAAAAATCAACGGCTGACTTATTTCTGTTAGTATGCCACTATTTTAGACTATAGGCTACGTTTAAAAACATGTTTAATATTAGCAACAACACTTGATGAACAACAACACCAGACGGAGGAACTGGCTATTATATATGTATAAATAATTCTTACAATTGTTGTGACAACAGAATTTAATCAGGTAATATTTAATTGATATTTAAGGCTCACGAACGTGCAAGACAGGGGCGGTTAAGATTTCAATTTATGAAGGAGATCCGTAAAATGAAAGAGAGATCGACAGTCAAACCAGAAATGAATATCCAAGGCGTGTTGTCAGAAAAAACAGCTGCTATGAGGATTCAAAAAGTGTGGAAAGGATATGTCACCAGGAGGAAGATTCGAAAAAGACGTGTCGATGAAATGTTACTCATTGGTAATCGTTTACTGGAATATAAATATTAATGTGAAAGAACGATGAAAAATTAATTTGTATTATATTTTGAAAGGTATGCTTCAACCTAGTCAAGAAATTACTAAAACTGCTAGACAGGCTGAGAAAGTTAGACAAGAGAGATACGAGAAACAAATTGAATACCAAAAATTATACGAATCCTTATTGATCAAGACTAAAGAGCAGATCTGGAAAGAAAAGAGCGCTATAATGGAGGAGAATATTCGAAGTGAGATCCGAAACTGGATAAATACATACTTTCAACAAACAGGAAAGATTCCTGATTTGCCATCTGTTGAGAGTGGAGGGTCCAGAATTATATTTAGCAGGCAGGTAAAGCCAATAGCTATACTACTGTTATACATACAACTTCCTGATTATTTTCTTCTAATTAGGGAACTGAAAGCACTATAAGCAAGTCAACAGCAGTGTCGTCAAAGGAATCCAAAAAATTGAAGAAATCAAAAGCAAAAAAGGACAGTGAAACCGTGCAATCGGAAGAAGAAACAGAGCAGGGCTTCAAGTCGATTCCTTCCAATTTTTTGTTAGAATTAGTACATGCTAACCAAGAGTATCAAGAAGTATGGAAAGATAAAGATGAATCTATGAATGCTGCACAATTGCCATATGTAAATATGATAGAGAAAGAAAAAACTGAAGAAGTAGAACACGAAGTTAGAGTTGTTGTAGATCAAGCGTTAAGAGGTGTGGTTTTACACGCTTTATGACTTTTCAGCATTGACGTTGCACTTAGGAATTGGAATTACTTGCAGGCGATATAGATGTCTTACAAAATGCATTGGACAGAGATAAAGGATTGAAAGGTAAACGTGCAAGAAAGACACAGAAGCGAATTCGTCGCAGTGGAAAGAAGAATAAGAAAAGAAAAGAAAAAGACCTGACCCCTGACAGAACTACAGAGTCGCTATTTGAAGAATTGTTGCAACAAGGTATCATTAAGCTTCATCCAGAAGTTGCGCTTAGTGATTTTAAAGGGGAAAAATCTTTTACCAATAGTAGTTTAAGAGAAAAGGGAGAGGATCCTTTACCCGCAATCGGTTGAGTAACTTATGATAAGTTGATGAAGTTTACAATACATTTCTTTAGTCTAGTTTGGCTCTTTAATATTCCGCAATTACTTATGCCCATAGGAGACATAAGACAGTTAATAGCCGAATATTGCATAATTCCACTGGGAAACAGTAGCCTCAGAGAACTTACACCATTGATAAGATCAGTGTTAATAACCGGACCACGTGGTAGTGGAAAAAAAATGTTAGTGAATGCAATTTGCACAGAGCTCGGTGCTACACTATTTGATATTACGCCAGCGAATATCGCCGGCAAATATCCTGGAAAATCGGGATTGATTATGCTTGTTCACTTAATATCAAAGGTGTTTTAATATTTTACCATTGAAACGCACAATTTTAAATGACCATCTTATATTTCTTCTTTCTATAATAAGGTATCGCGTTTGTTGCAACCATCGGTAATATTCATGGACGGGGCTGAAAAACCATTTGTTAAAAAAGTTCCAAAAACAGATAAGTCTGATCCGAAAAGATTGAAAAAAGATTTACCTAAATTAGTGAAAAACATTACAAACGAAGACCGAGTAATTCTTATTGGAACTACAAGCTCACCGTGGGATGGAGATCAGAAGTTTTTATATCAAACTTATGATAAAATCATATATATTCCCAGACCAGATTATGGGAGCATGTCTCTTGTATGGAAAGATTTGTTGCACAAAGTCAGGTTTTATTTACTTCAACTACTCATACTACATTGTACATCCACGTTTAACAGAAACATTTCTACATATGCTTCTTTTTTAATTATAGTATTCTGGAATTAACAGACAATTCGATACGTCCGTTATGACTAAAATTTGCGACGGTTTCACTATTGGTACCGTATTAGCATCGATTAATGAGGTATCGAAATTATAGCGATAATATTTTCGTTGAATATATATATATATATATATATATATATATATATATATATATATATATATATACATATATCGTTCATGCATTAGTGTTATCACATTGAAATGCAGGTGATGACCACCAAACGAAAGGTGCAACTAAGAACGCATCCCTTAACGCATGTCGAATTAATAAATGCGCTGAGCTCGAAGGATCCGGTTTATCGAGAAGAAGAAGACGCGTTCTTAGGTAGTATGCTAATAATAAGTATTGTTAACAACGACAATAAATCATAATGACCACTGTTGTCACTGTTTCATGCAGCATGGCTCGCAAAAACGCCGATATATCGCAAAAAACAGAGCGTGCACGAGCTACAGTTGAAACGATTGGAGGAAGCGAACGAGAAGCAAAAGAGAAAAGGAAAGAAGGCATGAATAAATTCCTGAAAACCGTCGTTAAAAAATTCATTCGCAGTCTTTGTATTATATATGGCATTAATTTCATTTTATGTTAAGCGATTGGCTAGACCAAATACAAAGTTCATATAACTTTAAACGACATTAGCATAAATTGTAATATTTCGAGAAGCTATTGAAATTTATATTGTCTGATCACCAATTCTAAATAAGGACTACGAAATATTCTTCAATAAGGACACTTTATCGTATTACGATACATGGCGATTCACAGCATCCTCGATCGAATCGTAAGAAAAGTGAAATGTCGTGATTTCGCTTGTTATGCTGCTTTAATCCCTTCGTCTTGTGTTGTAGAGAAGCCAGAGCAAGAATGAATGAAAAATCAATTTACACAAGTAAAAATAAGCAAAGTGACGCGAGAACGGTTCATGCTCGGTCAAATAAGTTCTGCGAAACGAGAAAAGTTGCATTCGACTAAATGAAAAAAAGATCATGGATCGCGTGAAAATAATCGGAATGCCTAGATGATTTTTATCTCTCTATAATCTTTTTTTTTGTCAATTATAATTTGATGATGTAACGATTGTGGGTAAATAAAAATATTTGTTTCCATCTATTCAGTTCTCATCGTAGCGATTAAGTTGTCTGGCCTTCCGTACATGGATCGATAAGATATATTTCAAATCCGGTTCTGACAGTAACCTCGCTATCAATTGTATCCAATCGCGTTAATTTGATTCCCCTCTCATTGAATTTTTTTGCACAGACAAACTTGATAATCTAATAACTTTCCGTGTTTAATGAGTTTGCAACTTAAACAAGATGCATCACGTGTTGAGTGGGTCGACAAACTGTTGATTCTTTAATTATGTAACTGAATTATGCAATTATAAATGAAAAATCTTTATTTCTTTGCGAATCGGGGAAAAACAAATTATATCTCGTGATTTTTAGAATATTTATTGAAGCTCGTTATCGCTTCCAATCGTTTCAATGTATTTTTTTATTGCATTTATACGAATAGCCCATTGCCGAAAAATTACCCGATTAACAAGCTAAGGCTAAGGGAATACGGTGAATTCAGAGAGCAACAGATAGCGTCTTCAACAATGTGAGGTCGAGTTAGAGGCGGCACAATTGCGATTCGGCCCGTTTTTATTCATGAACCCGGCTTCGTGAAAGAGACAAGTAGGATGCCTCCGTTAGCTTCGCATCGTAGCACAAAAGTCTCGTTAAGTCTGGAGTTGTGACAGGTTATATGTTTCTTTCTTCGGTTCACGTGATACAGATACAGCATACAGCTAGCAAACATTAGGCTTGCGCCACCCACTAGTGGCAAAGACCTCTATGATATTTTATCGAGCATTCATGATAAGCATTTATACTTTCTTTTTTGCTTACTCTTTCTCCGTCGAAGAGTGTCGTTTATTTATCAACATCTTTTGATATGATGCAATAAGCAGAACAAAACAGTCGCCAAAATTTCTTTGCATGAATAATACGTTAATATATACAAAAGACGGATACCTTTGTGTTTGTTTTTATAAAATACAAGGTCTTATGTACTGGTATCAATATTGCACGTCTCCTCCGTGTCGAATGAAGCAAAGAAATGTTCAAATTGCAGTTGTTTTTCCACTATACTAGAATGACAGACGTCATGATACTTCCTCGGTTAATTATTTAACTTACGCTATAGGATATGCACATACACGATTTGTACCCGTGCAAATGAGAAGGATAAACACCTTTTCTTTCTTTAACGCAGTAAACGATAATAAAAACTCGAACATTTTGAGAAAGCAACTGATTAGCAGTATTGTTAAAGTCTTACAAATACAGCATTGTTAAACAACAGCAATTTGTATATTATTAGTCAATTCCTAATTATATTCTCTGCTATAAATTGTTCATTAAATACTTTTTTCCCCAGTTTTATAAATTGTGGCCTGATATTGAATTATAAGAGGTCGTATCGCAAAATGACACAAACGTAAAAGTTTTGGGATAAAAGGTTTCTTAAATATTTGATCGCAACAGGTTTTGCGAGTTTTAGAAAATCGAATAGGATTATATCCCGTTATAGATGAAGTCTATGGTAGGCTCAAGAATAATGACATCATCGTAGCCAAACTTCGTATGTTTTGATTATGGCGGTTGGGCACGTACTTACGTATATACTTACAGTGATATCGTATAAATAATTTGTATTATACATTATATTATACGCTGATAATAATGACATAATACTATGAGCAATTTTTCGAAAAAGCTGAAAAAAGTAGCTACAGTAATCGAAGTAATTGTAATAATAACGATATCAGTCTCATTTACATATTAATATAATTGCAATAACACGGTATGTAGCAACTAAACACTTCCACCCAAGCGATATAGAACTCGTAACCTGTACCACAGCAAGTTGCATTAACAACGCTTATGTTACAAAAAGACATGTCATGAAAATAGAACATTGAACAAAACATCATTCGTGTAACACAGGGCGGTTAAATACTTGAGGAATCGACAAGGAAGTAAATCAGATAAAAAGACACGACTTTGACCATCTCCGAAACGTATCCGGAATATATGTACGTTATAACGTATTGTGCCGCAGTGGTATCGAACAGGGGTATCGACAACGACAACGACAACAACAACGACAACGACAACGACAACGACAACAACAACGACAACGACAACGACAACGACAACGTCAACGTCAACGTCAACGTCAACGTCAACAACGACAACGACAACGGCAACGACCAACAGCAAAACGATTCCACGGATAGTTATCGTTATTGATAATATTAAAGTTATGTAAAACAAACAACGCGGAAGGTCGACATGTGACAACTGCATGTTCACAAATCGATCTGAACGACAGATTCCACGGATGGTGCGATGGAACGGAAGAGCCCAGTCAGCTGAAAGAGCAAGCAGGCACGGGTACAGTTCAACGAAAAAGCGGAATATCCGTCACAGAAGACGAGAACGCCGATCCATTCGTAGTGCGCTTGCGTACCGGAAACTCGGACTCCTATTGGCCAACAACACATGGTCTGATGTCAGACCACATGGTCTGTCCAATTCAATAATAACGAGATGCTGGTGAGGTAGACGCTAGCCAGTTCTTTGCGACGTGTTCGCGACGCTTGTGCCGGTTATTGATAATAGGAAACAACCGCATGTCGTCGCCTAGAAACAGTCGAACAGAGAAATTATTTTCTTTAGTACGTAACAATTGAATACATTCCATTGTTCCTCCAGCGCAGAGAGAATAAGTCGGTCGGTGGGATCCACCCTTTTCGTTGTAGACAAATTTCATTGTGTACAACTGTCGACGCAGGATTTCCCGGTGACAAGGACACTGAATTTGAACCGTTTATCAGGATTGTATCTACGTGTGAGGTGAGTCATTCGACGATATTTGGCGCTTGTAGAAATTCAACGTACTTAGGATAAAGAAATTATTAACGGAAACACGAAGGGTGTAAGACAAGTCGTCGGTGACCGTTGGAAGCGTACGTATAACATCGTACGAACGTATTATTTAAATCGATACATTATTAAAATTTCCTATGGTCGAGTGATATGAGTCGACCGTTTTGAAATTCCACGTATCCTGCAACGTCAACATAACTTTTATCGTGGTTGAATTACTTCATGGAAAAACATTTCCAGCGATCGCATTGCGTTGGTAGCAATCGTAGTTTATGCGGATGAAATTTTCAAGCGTTATTATTACCATTATTATTATTATTATTATTATTTTTTTTAATTATTATTATCAGTTGCCTTGATGGCAATGCCACCGTTTCCTATGAGAGATCCTACCCTGCGAATTATACTTCGCGAGAGTACGAATCGAGGTAGCCAACAACGGTAGCAACAGAATCGGTTGCATGAAAGTTTGCTTTTGAAATGTACAAGCAATTTAGTCTGATGTCGCAATAACGGTTACAGGTAGCCCAGGTAGAGTAACTGTTCCGATTTCTCACAAGAATACGTCACGCACTACGTTGGTAATGGCAATGAGTCGCAAAGAATGAACTTTGTTTCGCAAATTTATTTTGTATTTACATAGGTACATACATCCGCAAGTCGTGCGCTTACAATCTTGGAAAACGTATTACGTCTGACTCGTGTAAACTTTTACTACTGCGTTGCATACTCGGCACCTTCGCTGACCAGCAGTGTAGTGGTTTATTTACGTTGCACCAGACTCGTAGACGGTAAATTATTCTTGAACACTTTGTAAGATGTAATTTTTGAGACATAAAAAACGTACACGGTTAATTTGAAGCCAAGTAAGATTAATTGATCATTCTTATCGGTGCATTCACCATGGTCTTTTACATTATAACGATATAATACCTTTCAATGTTACTAGTATACCATGCTTGTCACTAGTAAAGAAATTAGGGATAGATATCAAGATTATAAATTACTCGAATCACTTTAATGTTTTGGCGTTATTATTTACGAATATTGTAAGAAATAGAAAAGTGTTGTCAAAACAAACACTCGAAAGTTAATACATTCTTGTTTTGGAATTTGAATAAATAAAGTTCTTGAATATCAAAAAGCATCGGTTCCATCGTTTGAGTAGATTAATATCGACCGCGCTGAAACGCCGTTAAATAATTCAGTTTGTTGCTGCTTCAGACGTAGCGAAGGTGACGAGTTGTTTAATCTCTACTAACATTTCAAGTTGGACTGCTACGTAGTTCGTATGGCATTTTATATGTTTAAAAATGTTGTCGCAGACATGTCCGAGTTACCGTGATTTTATCGTCCTAGGGTTATGGTTGGCCATGTGTTCTCAAACTCTGAAACGAATCGAAAAGCGAATCAAAATAAATGTAAAATTTCAAGGATTAGAGATGTTTCTAGAATATTCGTTGAATCTCATTAATTCGTATGATTCATCCATCACCTTGTCTTTATCTTCTTCTCTTGATAAGCTTCCATTTCTCAAGAATAATATTTTGCTAGAAACAGCTTCGATAATATTTTGTTGCATCTGCTTTTTATTGTAGAACTTCGGTCACGTAATTTCTCGTACACGTGCTCGTGTGTAAAATTTCGATTCCCATTATCGTTCAATCTCCTCGATTTTGATTCGGTGCGCATGTACATATACATATGTATACGTTGCTCGCCACGTGATCGACTCGTGAACCGAGCAGTGACTGAGTGGCTAGATTCTTTCTCTTACCATATTTTTGTCGAGAGATGGAAAATTTGACACACAGGCCTTAAATGAACGATAGATACCGCCGTCGACGATAAATTTGATACTTTCTACGCGAAGGTTAGCCACAAGTATTATATCATACTTTCTTCGTAGCGATTACACCGATCTTGTGAAAAACGGCTTCCTTCTTGATAATTGCGTAATCGAATGTAGTGTTGAAGGAAATCGACGAATATGCTCGCCTCGTCGGTGTATGATGTATTCAGCCCCATTGTATGCAGTTAATAATATAATACTAAGTAAATTCGTGCACCTGATATTTAAATTAACTACCGTGTATACTTTACCTTACACCGACGAATGTTTTAATGTAATCGCTTATCGAGTTCATTGCTGATGGATAAAATAAATTTGAACATTAATGATGGTCGTTCCGGTGTATCTGTACTAGCATGAATTAAATCGTATTTATGTTTATCGAGAATTAACACTAGATTTACGGGGCCCGTCAAAATGACGGATTCAAAAATTTATAATTTATGATTATTAAGAGTGTAAGGAGGCATTCGTGAGGAATTATTAAATAGATTTATTTTTTTGTGTATATATTACAATAAAAATTGCTGAAGATCTAAGTAAATACAATTTTATTATTTTTATAAAGCAATGTAAAATAATCAATTTTAGTGCTCCGTAAATCTAGTGTTAAATCCGTTCAAATTGTTTTTATTCGATTTTGAACAGTATTAATCAGTTGACACGTTCAGAGATAATTACAACCCACGTGCATAAAACGTAATCTTTTGTCTTCTGATTGATGAAATATAGCGGCACAGAAGAAAATGTAGGACTTTCGTTATCTATTTCCATGTCAGCAGTCAATATCGTGTGCCCTTTATCGTGTGCCCTCGGACCCGTGCGATAGATTCGAGGAATCGGACGGTTTAACGGACCGTCATCTTTTCAGATAAACCTCGTGTTATATTTCAAGGCTACCTGTGTTTACCTCTGTATTGTGGCGGCATCGCTCGTGGCAACGCTCGTCTTAAACATTGTGGGCCACAGAGAAAGAGAAAGAGAGAGAGCGAGAGAGAGAGCGAGAGAGAGAGAGAGAGAGTCCAAGTATGTTTCTGATTGGCACAATTTTCCACTTTATTCCTAATAATAGGCGGCGTGTACAGGCGGCGTCCATTTTTATTCTGTCTGATTAAATAAGCCCGTAAATAAGGTATACACGTAATAATAAATAATATGAACTTTACCAGCAAATGCGTCGTAATTCGTTTTAATATGAATCTATTATTCAAATATTATTCAAATAGTATCTACACAAAATTTTATAGTACCTTTATCAAAAATAATTTTTCCTGGAGCATTGTGCAGTTAAGACTAACTCGTTTAGAATTCGTAGAATACAGTACTCTCGAGTTGGCCAAACTAACGGACAAAAATTCAAGCGAGTGTATCTCTCAAACTAGTAAACTTCTAACATATTTGCCTATTCAGTCGAGTGTCGTCGTCAAGTAGTCGAGTATAAATAAGCTTCACAAGAAGAATTAGTCTGAAAGCCATTTTAAAGCTAAGAAAATGTTTGTTTGTTGCTGTTTTTTCTGTGAATTCGAGTTTAGAGGACAGAGGACACCTTTGAACATGTATATAGGCGTTTAAAAGATTGAAATGATCTTTACTTTATGCATGTACAGTCTCAAAACCGTTTTAAACCCTTGAAATGTGCGGTTTCTGAGGTTACTTAACACGTTCAGAGCCATGTGACCCATATCTGGGTGACGGAATTATTTATACAGAATTGAACATTAATTTTTACGTTGGTAGATTGAGTGTACAAAATTTCCTTACGATCTGAAGAATAGAAGAGGTTTGAAACAGTAATTCATATCACAAAACTAAATTTCTTAGTTTTTGTTTTATTAAATATATTGCTTTGATTTTGTGTAATTTTTATGATTGTGGAGTGGGCGCTGAACGTGTTAAAGTAACTTTTTCCTTAGCGAAACTTTCCACCTTGGTTTTGTTTAGGAGTTACTAACGAAAACCACGGACCAATCAAAGCACGGCTATTGCGAACGGATTCCGGCTCGGCGACAGGTTCTGCTGATCGTGGCGTTGCCATTGGCTGATCAAGATTCCGTCTACTGTAGCCGCGCTCTGATTGGTCCGTGTTTTTCGTTAATAAATCCTTAACAAAGCCGAAGCGGTCATTTTTGCAAAGGAAAAAGTTACTTTAAATAACCTCAGGAACAGCCCACTTCAAGGGTTTACAAAACTTTTGAGACAACCTGTATGTATTGGAGTACCTACAAAGTCTGCTCGTTTTAGTTAATGTTTAGACTGCGGATGTTTATGAAAAATAAAACCTGTGTGCATTAATTATTGCAAGAAACAGGAGCCAAATTTCTTCCTTACTTCATTGGTTTCAATAAGTTGAGACTAATACCTTGACGTTCTTAAATTCTTTTAATTTGTCTGCTGCTCTAACACTAGATTTACATGGCCCGACAAAATGACGGATTCAAAAATGTTTAATTTACGATTATTAACACTAGAACTACCGGACAAGTCAAACTGACTGGTTTCTAAATTTTTCTTTTACAAATATTGAAATTATAAAAATGTTTTCCGGAGTAATGTTTTAGTCAACTTCTCTATTAGAGTACATATTTAAACAAAAGTTGTACGGAAGTTGAATAAATGCATTTTCGTCGTTATTAGAATGCAATATACACCAGTCGCGTTTAGCGCTCGGTAGTTCTAGTGTTAAGAGCGTAAGGAGGCATTCGTGAGGAATTATTAAATAGATTTATTTTTTTGTGTACATATTACAACAAAAATCGCTGAAGATCTAAATAAATACAATTTGATTATTTTTATAAGGCAATGTAAAATAATCAATTTTAGTGCTCCGTAAACCTAGTGTTAAATTGCATCAACTCATTTTTGTCATAAATGCATAACTCGACGATCATAAAAATTACACAAAATCGAAGCATTTTATTCAACAACTTAAACTGAAAAGTTTAGTTTTGTGATATTAATTACTGTATCAAATCTCTTCTATTCTTAAACAAATTTTGTACACTCAATCTACCAACATAAATATTAATTGTCAATTCTGCATAAATAATTCCGTTACGCAGATATGGGTGACATGGCGATCAAAGTGATAATAACTTAACGGCCATACTGCAGTCCATTTTTTTTGCATTTAGCAAACTATGTAATAGTACAAACTACTATCGATAAACGTCATGAAACTTGTTGTCAGTGTTGCAATTTGCTTATAATATTGGAGTCGGTAGCTCTGGGTTAGGAGTGTAAAAACGATCATAAAATACGCACAACGTGATCTGAAGCAACAATTTTTGTTGCATCCAAACGTATCCAGAAAAAAGTCTTTATCACAGTAATTATGTTGTGTTACATATTTAAACTACATAAGGAATATGCGGGCTGAGAGTCTTCGTATGTTACCGCGGTCACTATTCCACCTGCGCGCGTTATGTCACCGCTTCTCAATTTACATAAACAAATTCTGTTATATTCACTAGTGGCGTGGTCTAAACGACGATATCGTGCATCGGCTGCTTTGATCGATGTATTGAACTATCACCTCATTGCCGCCTGCGACTACAAAATATGAAACGTTAGTCATCACAGCCTTGTTTGCCAGTGTGATATGAATTATATATATATATCAGATACATTACATTAAGTAACGCGAATTACATTAACAAATTCTGCCACGCACGTTTTCCGCGAATTACTTTAACAAATTATATATATATATATATATGTAATTATATATATATATATATATATATATATATATGTAATTATATATACATAATATGTGTGTATATGTATATATATATATATATATATGTAATTATATATATAATATGTGTGTATATGTATATATATATATATATATATATATGTAATTATATATATATAATATGTGTGTATATGTATATATATATATATATATATACAAATGTATGTATGTATAACGCGTGGCAGAATTTGTTAAAGTAATTCGCAAAAAACGTGCGTGGCAGAATTTGTTAATGTAATTCACGAGCAATTGCTTCCATAATTAATGTTAAGTGGATAAGTTCGTTGATGACAGATATCTAGTTCCGGCATCTAAAATTCGAATTTATTAATTTCACAATGATTAAAACGATCTCACGAGAGACATCGTGTGTCTATCAGCATCACGCGATGATCGCGCCACCGTCCGTGAACTTTCCTCTCGCATCAGCCGAGACGAGAAAAAAAAGTTTAAAATTTCAAGATACGATCGAAATTAAGCGATGACGTTAACGCATCTAATGTATTTTATGTCAGGTCGGTGACGTGTCGCAGTTTTTCTAGTACGTTTTAATGCATACGTATCACAGCTAAAAGAAACGCAAATTCTTCGGATTATGCAGCAAGTAGGTATATATTTTTTGCCTAATATTCAGATTTTCTTTGACGTTCGAACTCCGCATACGTGCGCAATAACTGAATCGCGGCACATTACGCGTTTATACGATACTTTTTTTGATCGAACGAGATTCAGAGAATTGTATAACACGAAATTCTAATTCATATGAATCCTTTAACTTTTTATTTCGTCAAACGATCCCATGCATATATCCCTAAACATACGTTGTTTCATATATGGATATATATAATATAATATATACAATATATAAAATACATATAGTAGATATAATATATACAATACATATATAATACATATAATAGATATAATATATATAATATAATATATACAATATATATAATACATATAATAGATATAATATATATAATATGATATATATAATGTAATATAATATATAATATATATAATACATATAATAGATATGATATATATGTAATATGATATATATAATATAATATAATAATATATATATTATAATATGACAATAATAAGATATTATTAGAACTGAAATGGAAATGAATGCAAATTGGAGCAGTAGACGATCTATAGTACTGCAAGGTTGAAGTCAAATTTTCAATATGTACATAACTAAACTTATTTTCCATACAAGAAGTCTCGCAATCAGCAAAAGTATGTTTTTTCTTTTTTTCTTATCAAATACGCATTGGTTGTAAGAAACACATTTGAAAATGTAGTTTTATTGGAACTAATCGTGGGGGGATATTGAACATTTTTCTTATTTTCAACTGCTTGCTCTAATTATAATTATCTGAATCTCTAACGGAGGAAAGTAAGCATAATCGTGCTTGGTTCGTTTTCGATCGAATCCGTTTATCTGCCTCGCGTAATTTCAAGGTACCTTGACCCTACCCTGGAACATAAGTCTGTATCAATCGGATGCTCCACTATTTAAAAACTTTTTCGCTTTTTTATCCGCATGTGTGCGAATAAAAGCTTAACACTAGATTTACGGGGCCCGTCAAAATGGCGGATTCAAAAATGTTTAATTTACGATTATTAAGAGTGTAAGGACGTATTCGTGAGGAATTATTAAATAGATTTATTTTTTTGTGTACATATTACAATAAAAATCGCTGAAGATCTATGTAAATACAATTTTATTATTTTTATAAAGCAATGTAAAATAATCAATTTTAGTGCTCCGTAAACCTAGTGTTAACATCGTATCTCGAGATTTAGCATGCTACTTTACGTTTGACAAAGGCGTATCGTTGACATGGATGATTGAATACTTTCCGTTAAGAGGGTATCGTTTTCAGATTGATCAGTCATAAAAGTGTTATCTTAGGTCAATTACATAACATTTTGTAATTGTTAATCGATCTCGTTAACGAAATTTAATTAGCATTACGGTTTTAATCTCCGTACACTGTCCGAATTGACGCCACTTAAGGAGATATTTCAATCAATTTAATATTACCGGTTAACATTGTATTCGAAATTGATTCACTGGACATTAAACCGAAAATCACGTGAGACGATTTACCGTATCGTTTCGAAACGAAGACTATCTACTCGAATCGTCGACCTATATTATGATAACCTGCTACTAGTACTGTTGCCTGTATCATTTTACACAACATGATATGAAAATTAGTGGCTGTTATAATACGACGGTGGTGGAAAAAGAAGCAAAAGGGCGTATACGTGTGTTGTCGTTACACAATCATCTCTTCGCGTTGTTTGAAAAGTAATTATTGCCCGTGAAACGGCGACAAAAAAAACGTTGACCAGCACGGATACATAATGCAGATATCGGATAGGAAAATTCTCGCGCGGCAACGCGTGTGTGAAGAAAATCATAACCGAATTCACTTTGTACGACAGAGCCGGTTCAATTGAAATCGCTCAATCAGTCGAGAAGAGAAGGCAGTTGCTGCCGGTAATCTAATACAATTACCGAGACATTTAAGGAGGCTAAATGGCCGCAGTAAGCACCGCACCGTCCAATATCCATCAAATTCTGAATCGTGTAATTAACGCGAGAAAAATTTGTTCGCACGTTCGTTTTGCTGTTACGGGAATGTAATTTTTTTTTCGTATTTTTAACCTGCTAACCCCTACCGGTGAACAGAGTAGCCTCGTCTTTCCTAGTCGAATTTATCTTTCAGCAATTTTTCCTGTACCTTATCTGTTTGCCCAACGATTAGACCGTGGGTTTCATGCATTCGTGGCATATGCGAATATATAGAAATCGCGATAAAATAGAAACGCTAAAAAAAGCTTCAATTAAGGGTCTCTGCAGACCCATCCGGGACGGGCCCCGGAGAGTTATTTTGGTAATTGTGCATAAAAGGTCCTACCTCACCGATTTTGATAAAATTTAACACTAGATTTACGGAGCACTAAAATTGATTATTTTAAATTGCTTTATAAAAATAATAAAATTGTATTTACTTAGATCCTCAGCGATTTTTATTGTAATATGTACACAAAAAAATAAATCTATCTAATAATTCCTCACGAATGCCTCCTTACACTCTTAATACAGTATTTCATCGATAATTGTCCACAACACGGGTCTGCGGAGGGACAATTATGCGCGAGGGATATCATTGTTTGAGGTTTGCCGAACGTAGAGAAGGACAGCCGAGTTCGAGAGGCCTCGGTCACCGAGTAATGTAAACATACATAATCCGAATTTCCAACTTCTTTATTAATAATTATTTTTTTATGGGACTTCTATGACCATATTTGTGGCATTTTTCTAATAAAAATGATACCAAATATGATATAATTCCGATGATATTTACTTGTATAATAGACAATTAAAAATCGTCGATTACACAAGTAAATATCATCGGAATTATATCATATTTGGTATGATTTTTATTAGAAAAATGCCACAAATATGGTCATCGAAGTCCCATAAAAAAATAATGATTAATAAAGAAGTTGGAAATTCGGATTAGGTATGTTTACATTTCTCGGTGACCGAGGCCTCTCGAACTCGCCTTCTCTACGTTCGGCAATCCTCAAACAATGATATCTCTCGCGCATAATTGTCCCTCCGCAGACCCGTGTTGTGGACAATTATCGATGAAATATTGTATAATTGGTTATTATATATAATCACCATTAAGTTTGGTCTAAATGTTCAAGAATTCACTAAGTGCAATCAGCCCATGACATTTATTCGGAAAAGCTTTCAGATGTGAAACACTATGTGAGTGTGCGTAGTGTCATTATAATATGTACTTGTTACAGTAAATGTGATTAATCCGGTGATTATGTATAATTGCTGGTTATTGTATATAACCGAAGTTTGGTCTGGGTTAGGTCCTAAATATTCAAGAATTGGTAAATGTGATGAATTATTGAATATTTAGGACCCAACCCAGACCAAACTTAGTGATGATTATATATAATAACCGGCAATTATACATAATCACCGGATTAATCACATTTACCATAACATACTCATTCTCCATCATTATATGTTTTGAAAAGTTCACGCGGTATATAGATCGTTCGACGATCGCGTGCTGTATTTGTAGAAAAAGTTGACGAGCGGTCGTATCATGCTGACGCAAACGCACAGCACGGACGTGCACGTATACGCAAAATTCAATGTAGTAGTAGCTGCAGTTTTTCGCAAATATCTCAAAAACTAAATCTGAGCGACGGTTATATGTATAGGAAAAAGTTGTTCAGAATCTTCACTCTGACAATATATTAAAAAATCATCGAAATCGGTGAGGTGGGACCTTTTATGCACAATTACCAAAACCCCGACCGTAGACCCCATCCTATGTAAAAAAAAAATCACGTCCCGGCAGTATAGTTGGACCCTAAGGGTCTCTGCAGACCCATCCGGGACGGGCCCCGGAGAGTTATTTTTACATAGCTTTGGTATAGGGAGGGGTCTCCGGGATTTTTGATCCGGTGCGGTTCCGATTCTTTCCTCGCGCGACCGGAAGGCCATAATTCTTGCATTTTCGAGCGCGCGATGGCAGTTCCCTCTGTACACGGCGCAAAAAAAATATTTTCTGGGGCTCTACAGCTCCTTAAAGTAAACTATCTAAACTAACTAACTAAATCCCGGTCCGGCCCGTCTCGGATGGTTGTGCAGAGACCCTAAGCCGTCGATACCAGTATTACGATTACTTGATTACTGCATTGTATGCAAGAAAATAATTTGGAAAACTTACCATTATGTATTTGCATTACAATCGATAATGATCGTTTAAAAGTATAACAAACTACGGAAAGTCAATATTTGATGGCGGTACTCTCTCGAATACGATTCACTTAGTTTACATGTAATATTGAATCATCAATGAGACAACCTACATACAACGATAATTAAACGCAGAAACTATTGTTTTCAGCTTACTGTCCACTAAGCTTCCACGTCCGGTATACTCCACGAGAACGGGTAATTAGAAGAATTGTAGGAAACGATACTCAGTGAAAATGCCGGCCCAATTTGAGAGCGCGAACAGCCCCATCGTGAGGGAGCCGGTGATCAACGGTAACACACAATACCTCCAAGGTGACATCGTTATCAGTGGTTTCTCAGGTAACGAAGAATTTTTTAACGGTTACAGTATACAGGATGGTCCACCTAAATGTAGCCACATAAATATCTCCATCAGTTGCGTTGATATAAAACATGTATTGTAGAGTAATTTATGAAAAGTGAATTTTATATTTAACACTAGAAAGACTGAATATTGCCCAAAAGCGGTCAAAATGATTGCATTGTGAAAAAATAACTAATGTGCAAAGAAACTTGTTTAAAATTAATTTTTAATATTTTTTTATATTATTTACAGTTATATAACAAGTTATTAGTAAATATTAACAAGAAAAAAAATTTACTTCACTTGGAAAAAAAAATAATTTATGCATTATTATTTGTACATTTTATGCAAATGAAAGTGGAAATCTTTTTATGCGTACATCTTCCGCAAACATACTTTTGACATTTTTCACATATATTATTTGTTTTGTTGTTGTGGCAAAGTCGTACTTGACAAATTTTGCGTTTGTTAGAATGGGTTGCAATTGATGATGTTGCAGTTGATCTTTGTGGGTCTTCATGGGTCTGATTCTATATCGGAGCACTCTTCGCTTATGTTCGTTAGCTTTTCCAATAACTCGCTTCTATTCGACGTTTCTTTCATGAATTTAGGGCGCAAAAGAAATAAAATAAACAACTTGTTAGAACAAGTATCACTGTAGTATTTTCTTTGTAATTCCGACCAATTACAATTTTTTCAACATTTCTTTTTTTCAACGTGTAGTAAACTAATTGTTTTAACTTCTAAAAAAAAATCCAAGTCACGTGATCCAATATTAAAAACGTAATCGTCTTTTAGAGTATACGAATATTAATAGGAGTGACTGTATATCAGTCAAACTGCTCACAAAATGTTTTTTGAAACATGATAACTGAACGATGTTTAGATGGCTACCTTTATGCGGACCACCCTATATAGTATATGTGCACATAGTAGGTATACGCGATTTAACGCATTTGTCGTTTTTAAAGGCCGTTTCCCAGAGGCGGACAATGTAGACGAGTTGAAGAAGAATTTGTTCGAGGGTGTCGACATGATCACCGACGACGAACGTCGATGGCCAGCCGGTATCTACGGTTTACCGAAGAGAACAGGCAAATTGAAGAATATCCAGCAATTCGACGCCACTTTCTTTGGTGTCCACGCGAAACAAGCTCATTTGATGGACCCACAGCTTCGGTTACTCCTGGAGACAACGTACGAGGCTATAGTCGATGCTGGTATTAATCCACAAGAGATTAAAGGATCGAAGACTGGCGTTTTCGTAGGTGTTTCTACATCAGAGTCAAACGAGATGTGGGTGAAGAATCCGGAAGACATCAATGGTACGGAATAGCTACTTTTGGGCATAGAGTCCTCGTAGAAATTCAAAAGTTAATTCTCTTTCGGTAATGCATACTTATTACATTAAAAAATTCTTTTCACAGGATACGGATTGACCGGTTGCTGCAGAGCCATGTTCCCCAACAGGGTATCGTTCGCTTTCGATTTCAAGGGCCCAAGTTATGCGATAGACACAGCTTGCTCCTCTGCGTTATACGGTATGCACCAGGCGATCAGCGCGATCCGATCGGGAGAGTGCGACGCGGCCATTGTTGCCGGGTGCAATCTTCTGTTGAAGCCCACCTCGTCGCTCGAGTTCCATAGATTGGGCATGTTGTCGCCGGACGGCACGTGCAAAGCATTCGACGCCGATGGCAAGGGCTACGTCAGGTCCGAGACCGTCGGTGCCCTGTTTCTACAAAAGTCGAAGGACGCCCGCAGAGTCTACGCCACCGTAATACACTCCAAGACGAACACGGACGGCAACAAAGTCGAGGGCATCACATTCCCGAACGGGCAGATGCAGAACAAAATGATGCGCGAGGTTTACGCGGAGGCTGGAGTCAATCCAGCGGACGTTGTATACGTGGAAGCCCACGGAACCGGCACTAAGGTCGGCGATCCGCAAGAGATCAACTCTATCGCGAGCTTGTTTTGCAAAGGTAGAAAAACGCCTCTTCTTCTTGGCTCGGTCAAGTCGAACTTGGGCCACGCGGAACCAGCCAGTGCAATGTGTTCTATGGCGAAGCTTTTGATCGCCATGGAAGCAGGAGTGATACCGGGCAATCTTCACTTCAAAAATCCGAACAAGGACATACCGGCCTTACACGACGGTAGCGTACAGGTCGTGGATAAGAATACACCATGGAAGGGTGGCCTAGTCGCCGTGAACTCTTTCGGTTTTGGCGGAGCCAACGCGCACGTACTTCTTCGTAGCAATCCGAAACCAAAGCTGTCGCCAGTCTTAGATACTAAAATACCCAAGTTAATCGCTGTGTCCGGCCGCACAGAAGAGGCTGTACAAGTTCTTCTAGACAAAGCCAAAGAACACGAGAAGGATGACGAGTTTATCGCTCTTATTCATGACACGTACGCAATGAACATACCCGGTCATCTTTTCCGGGGCTATTCATTGCTGGGAACGGCTGGAACCGAAGAAACTAGTCAAATCAATAATGCGGAGCAACGTCCGATTTGGTTCGTGTTCTCTGGTATGGGCTCTCAATGGGCAGGCATGGGTAAGGACTTGCTCTGCATCGAACCGTTCAAGCGAAGCTTGGAACGTTGCGCCGATGTCCTGAAACCCGAAGGTGTTGATCTGATGAACATCATTCTGAACTCGACAGCCGAGTCCTTTGTTGAGAATATCGTTCACTGCTTCATATCGATCGCAGCTATTCAAATTGCCCTCGTAGACCTCCTGGCATACTTGGGCATTCATCCGGATGGTATTGTTGGACATTCGGTCGGTGAGCTGGGATGCGCATACGCCGATGGTAGTTTCACACCAGAACAAACCATTTTGGCGGCGTACTGGCGTGGACGATCTATTCTGGACTCGAAACTGCCGGCAGGAGGAATGGCGGCTGTAGGATTAGGTTGGGAAGAGGTTAAGAAACGATGCCCGCCGAGCGTGTATCCAGCTTGCCAAAACTCCAAAGACTCCACGACTATTTCCGGACCGGTCGAGCCTATTAAGAAATTCGTCGAGCAGCTGAAGGAAGAAAACATCTTTGTACGAATGGTGGACAGTAGCGGCGTCGCGTTCCACAGTAAATACATGGCCGCGGCTGGCCAGAATTTGCGCTCCGCTTTGGAGAAGATCATTCCGAATCCGAAACCGCGTTCCTCTAAATGGATCTCCACGTCCATACCAATTACAGCATGGGACAGCCCATTGGCGCAGCTCAGCTCGGCAGCATACCACGTAAACAACTTGCTGTCGCCTGTACTGTTCGAGCAAGGGCTGAATTATGTGCCTGAAAACGCGATCACCATTGAAATTGCACCCCACTGTTTGATGCAGGCGATTCTGCGTAGATCGTTGTCGAAGAATGTAACGAACATTGGTTTACATAAACGGGGTCACAAGGATAACCTGGTTTTCCTTCTCGAAAACTTAGGAAAATTGTACATGGCTGGCGCACAGCCCAAGATCTCTAAACTGTACCCACCGATCACCTATCCGGTTGGCCGTGGCACGCCGATAATCAGCTCTATGGTTAAATGGGACCACACCACCGAATGGGCAGTAGCCGATTTCTGTAAGAGCGGCAATCTCTCCGGAGAGAGCGTGATCGAATTTGACCTGTCCAAGGAAACGGACGCGTACATAGCTGGCCATATGATCGACGGAAGAGTACTTTTCCCGGCTACCGGTTACTTGGTACTTGTCTGGAGGACCTTGGCCAAGCTGCGCAACGTCGACTTTGAAAAACTGCCAGTTGTGTTCGAAAATGTAAAATTCCTGCGTGCTACCATCATGCCCAAAGAAGGCCCAGTGAAATTCTTTGTCAATATATTCATGGGAACCAATGAATTTGAGATTTGCGAGAACGGTTCGGTGGCAGTGACAGGAAAGATATCTGTACCGGAAAACGCAGAGAAGATGATGCTGAATCTTCCTACACCGGTCGTAAGAAACGATCCTGAACTGTTGGAGCTGGACACTAAAGATATTTACAAGGAGCTCCGACTGCGAGGATACGAATACACCGGGGAGTTCCAGGGTATCGAATCCGCCAACAATCGCGGTGGCAATGGAAAACTTCTCTGGACCAATTGGATCTCCTTCATGGATACCATGCTCCAGATTACCATACTACAAAAGGATACTAGATCCTTGTATTTACCAACTCGTGTACAGTACGTTGCTATCAACCCTGTTGCTCATATGGAACAAGTGAACGACTTGAAGGAAGACCAGGCTCTTCCAGTATATTGTTACAAGAATATCGATGTCGTTAAATCTGGCGGTGTCGAAATCAGAAAGATGAAAGCATCCTTAGCCCCGAGAAAGCAGCAAACTCAAATCTCACCTAAATACGAAAAATACACGTTTGTACCCTACGTTAATCCCAAGCCTACGGTGGAAGACCCTGAGAAGGCTAGAGTGAACGCTCTTACCATCTTGTTGCAAATTATCCGTGAAAACTTGTCAGTATTGAAAATGAAAGCCGTAGAGGTAGCCGGCGATCGACCCCCAGATGCTCTATTCGCAAACAATGTGTTGAACATCTTGTACGGCGAACCCAGTGTTACTGTAAGTAATTATTATACCTATAAACACACTGTAGATCTTAGAGCATTAAAGAAAACTTGGTAGAAAACAAGGAACCATTTCTTACGAATTAATTCTGTTTCAGCTTGATTACCAGGTCGCTGCAACTAACGTCGAGCAATATGCTAGCTTGAATGCACAAAACGTAAAAGTTATACAGAAAGATGTGAACAACACAACCGTGGGTCAAGACTTACATTTCGTTGTAGCTACTAACGTGCTGTCCAAGAATACCGAGACTGCACTGATCAATCTGTCCAACAGTCTGAGGACAGGTGGCTACGCGCTGATCGAAGAACACGGTTTGAATAATTACAACAGCCTGAAGACCGCCAATATGATAATTGTAGCGAAACAAGTAACGCACGGAAAGTCT
Source organism: Sphecodes monilicornis (assembly GCA_913789915.3). NCBI lineage: Eukaryota > Metazoa > Arthropoda > Insecta > Hymenoptera > Halictidae > Sphecodes > Sphecodes monilicornis. The sequence continues at coordinate 4,972,269 of OU565302.1, forward strand.
TACATTTTACTTAAGAAGACTGAACAGTTGGCTGAGCCGATGATCGTCCAGATAACGGAGAAGAGTTTCCAATGGGTAGAAACTCTTAAGGCGGCTCTGAAGAAAGCTGCAACGGAGGAACAACAGATTCTTGTAGTCAATCAAGGCGACGAACTACTCGGTAAGTATTCGAATCTACGCGCGGATTATCATTGGCAGAATTTATTTTAATTCCACGATGTATATTTCCACAATTCAGGCATGGTTGGACTTATGAACTGTGTTCGCCGTGAGGAAGGCGGTGCCAACGTGCGTTACGTGTTCATCCAAGACAAGAACGCCCCCAAGTTCAGTCTCAAGGATAAATTTTACGCTGAGCAATTGAGCAAACAGTTGATGGCGAATGTTCTGAAAGGAGGAACCTGGGGAAGCTTCCGACATTTGATCTTGGACCAGCAAATGGGAGCATCGTCCCTTCAGGTTGAACACGCGTACATCAACGCCTTGTACAGAGGCGATTTGAGCAGTTTACGGTGGATCGAGAGCCCTCTGAGTTATTACCAACCGGAAAAGTCCTCGAACGTACAGCTCTTCCACGTGTACTACGCTCCGTTGAACTTCAGAGATGTGATGTTAGCCACAGGAAAGCTGCCGCCTGATGCTCTCCCCGGAAACTTGGCTAATCAAGATTGTATCTTGGGTCTTGAATTCTCTGGACGTAACTCGAAGGGTGAACGAGTTATGGCGATGGTACCTGCACGCGGTTTAGCGACCACTGTGGTAGCCGATAGCGGATTCTCATGGGTCGTACCCAGCAAATGGTCTCTGGAGGAAGCTTCGACGATCCCGGTGGCCTACGCGACTAGTTACTACGCCTTGTTCGTTCGAGGTGGCCTAAAACGCGGCGAAAGCGTTTTGATTCACGCTGGCAGCGGTGGTGTTGGTCAAGCTAGTATCGCCATAGCTCTGCACGCAGGCTGCACAGTGTTCACAACGGTCGGTACACCAGAGAAACGAGAGTTCTTGAAGAAAATGTTCCCCCAGCTGACCGACAGGAACATCGGCGCATCTCGAGACACCAGCTTCGAACAATTGATAATGAACGAGACTAACGGCCGTGGTGTGGACGTGGTGCTGAACTCGTTGGCCGAAGAGAAGTTGCAAGCCAGCATAAGGTGTCTTGCCGAGGGTGGTCGGTTCCTCGAAATTGGAAAATACGATTTATCGAACGACGCGCCTTTGGGAATGTCGTTGTTCTTGAAGAACACCGCATTCCATGGAATATTGCTGGACGCCATTAGCGAGGTCGATGGCCCTGAAAGGAAGGAAGTGGTCAGACTCGTTCAAGAAGGTATCGACAACGGAGCTGTTCGCCCTCTGCCAGCAACTGTCTTTACGGAACAGCAAATCGAACAGTCGTTCAGGTTCATGGCCACGGGCAAACACATAGGAAAGGTTGTGTTGAAAATTCGCGAAGAGGAGAAGGAGAAAGTGGTAGCGCACCCGGTGCCAAAGATCGTAGCAGCCATTCCGCGCACGTACATGAACCCAGACAAGTCTTACATCCTGGTCGGAGGTCTTGGTGGATTCGGCACAGAGCTCGCCGAATGGATGATCAAGCGCGGCGCGAAACATTTGGTACTGACATCCCGGTCCGGTATCCGAAACGGCTTCCAGTCCCTGTGCGTACGTCGTTGGCGTGAATCTGGCGTGAACATTGCGATCTCAACGGTGGATGCGACAACAATGGCCGGAGCAAGGAAACTTATCCAAGACAGCAACAAATTGGCTCCTGTCGGCGGTATATTCAACTTGGCGGCTGTTCTGGTCGACAACGTGCTCGAATACCTTGAAGAGAACGATTTCGCTAAGGTAGCAGCGCCCAAAGTTGCCGCTACTAAATGCCTGGACGCGATGTCGCGAGAATTGTGTTCCTTGCTAGACTATTTCGTTGTCTTCTCCTCCGTTTCGTGCGGCAGAGGTAATATTGGTCAGACGAATTACGGTCTCGCAAACTCTGCAATGGAGAGAATCATCGAGCAGAGGCAAGCGAACGGTCTGCCTGGTCTTGCTATTCAATGGGGAGCTATTGGAGATGTTGGATTGATTTTAGGTAAATTAATCCTCGTTTTTCGTAACTTCAGTAATGTATAAAACAGTACGGTGTCTTTATCTAAACTCTTTGAACTGGCTCACGATACATTCTTTCATATTTGACTTTATTTCTTTTCCAGACTCTGTTGGTGGCGGCAACGACACAGAAATTGGTGGCACTATGCCACAGCGTATTGGAAGCTGTCTGGAAACGATGGACGTTTTTCTACAGCAACCTCATCCTGTCCTGGCTTCCATGTGCGTAGCGGACCAACGTAAGATTCAGGACACAACCAACAAAGTCAGCATTGTTCAGGCAATCGCTAATATCTTGGGTATCAAGAAAGTGGAGGGCATTAATTACGGTGTCACCCTGGCCGATCTTGGAATGGACTCTCTGATGGGAACAGAAATCAAGCAGACTTTAGAAAGAAATTATGATGTAGTGCTGTCCGCACAGGAGATCCGTAACCTGACGTTCCAGACGCTAAAGTCGTTCGACGGCATAAAGGTTGATGTAGAAGCTGCCGAACAGGAACCCGAGGAAGAAGATGGTGCAAAATTCCTGTTCCAGGCGGACGGCGCAGAAATTATTCCGACAGAGTCCCTTATTAAACTGGCGACAAAGGGTTCGAAGGGAACACCTCTATTCTTCGTTCACGCGATCGAAGGAATGATTGGCTCTCTGAAGGGCATAGCCAATGAATTGAATCGTCCTGCTTGGGGCTTACAATGTGTTAAAGATGCCCCGTTGAGTACCATAACTGACTTAGCCAAGTTCTACGTACAGGAAATGACGAAAGTTCAGAAAAAGGGACCTTATCATATAGTAGGCTACTCCTTTGGAGCTTGCGTCGCCTTCGAGATGGCTCTTCAGTTGGAAACCGCCGGTGAAAAGGCAATTCTAACTCTTCTGGACGGATCACCTGAATTCGTTAGGTTACATTGTATTGCGATTGGAAAACATGCGAGTCAATCGAAAACGGACATCGTTGAGGACAACTGTCGGAAGACTTTGTCGTTCTTCATTACGCAGTTCAACGAGAAAATCCATTTCATCGAGGTAACGTATTTCTGTCGCTTTGCCCATTTGTTAGTACATATTTTATTTAGACAGCCACCGTGATTTATGCTATATTTTTGTAATTTTGTTTTTTGCAGGCGTACAATATTTTGAAGGATACGCCCGATGACCAGATATTGGATAAAATGGTTGAAACAATAAATAACAAGGACTTGAAAAAGGAGGAGTTGAAGATTGCTGGTATGTTGTTCCACAAAAAGCTGCAGGCAGCTTACTATTATGTACCATCAATTAAATTCAACGGAGAGATCACGTTAATAAGAATTGAAGACAGCTTTATTCATTTGAAGAAGGATTACGGACTATCAGAGGTAATGGTTGCGTTTAAATAATCAATAAATTGTAATTATGCTGGAAATATCGATCGTCAAAACAGCAAATTGAACAGAAACTGATTTTCTTGATCGTATGTTTACAGATTTGTCAAAAGGAGGTGCAAATCCATGAATTGCCTGGAAACCACAGAAGCTTAGTGGCGGGAGATAACGGCAAAAAAATAGCAAAGATGTTGGAAACGTAAACTCATGTCTACTTATATAAAAAAAACACATCGGAGAATTGAGGAACACGCGACCTTTGTCAGTTTCGTATCTACATATATAGTCACTCATTTGCCAAATCATTTAACTCCACAATATTCAAAGTAGAGAAAATCGATGAAATAGTGTATATTCGGTTTTAAAAATTCTGTCAATACAGTTTATGCTCGATAATTGTCCACAACACGGGTCCGGCCAGGGAAAATTATCGTACAGAAGATATTATTTTTCGTCCTCTGCCGAACGTAAGGACGGACATCGAAGCTCGAGAAGCCTCAGTCGCCGAGAAATGGAACACAATACGGGTCGAGTATATCGATGTGAGACCATTACTAATTCAATAACGAAACCTCTTTATTTTTCATTATTTTATTGTGGGACTTTCACCAACATATTTGGTATCATTTTTCTTAGAAAAATGCCAGAACTATGTTGGTAAAAATCCCGTAATAAAATAATGAAAAATAAAGAAGTTTTGTTATTGGATTAGTTGTGATCTTCTGGTCTCACACCGGCATACCCGACCGTATTATGTTACATTCCTCGGCGATAGTTCAGGAACAATTATAGGTCAGATATTTGGGACAATTATCGAGCATTCACTGTATTTGTTATTCGATGGTATTAAGCCAAGTTATTTACGAAATTCAGTTTAAATGCAAAAATTTGAACGTCAAAGAAGTATTTTGGCAGAAAAAATGTAAGAAAATTCGAAAGGTAGTTCGATTTGGCTAGCGAACGGCTCATATATAAGTTGTAGTAAGTATCAATGTACAATAATATTGATAGAGCTCATTTTACAATGTAATTATTAATATTTAATAATTCTTAGATATTCTGTGTAAAGTTCCTTTTGTACAAATATTTTTCCCTTGAGGTTTCCACTCGCATTGTTCATCCATCATTCACATTAATTTATACACTGAACTTCTATGACAGTAAAATAACTTTAGCGGTACTTTCTTTTAGTTTCATTTGTAATATTTGTTAGATAGTACGAAAGGATATTGCTATAATTATTTAACGGATGTTAAGTATAAACATTTGAGTACCTTTAAGTACTATATAGTACTAGGTCCTTATAATGGTTTCTAGTGGACAAGTTACCATTGTTTAGACCTGTGATATATTTATATACACACAAACACACACGCACACACACACACACACACACACACACACGGTGATGATATATGTATGTGTCATTGTTTCATTTTGCATTAAGATATGACATTCCATAACTAGATCTCTGGGAATCCATGACATTTTTAAACAATAGAATTATATGCAATTAATAAAAGAAAAGTTTACAGAAAGAAGAAATGACGTTTGAGAGAACTTATCAATATTTCTAATCCTACTGTACATTCCAGACGGCATTGTTGCATACTTAATGCTTTGTTGAAGGCAAACGTTCAGAATATTTTTCATTACCAGCAATAAGTTTATTAAATTAAAGATTGTACATGTTTCCAGTTATTTTGATTGTCATTGAATATATGTAATCTGCACTTGTTATATGTTACATCTTTCCTTGTATTATATTAATAAGTAAATAAAAAGCATTGAATAATCTGAGTTTTAGTTTCTTTTTATTTTAGTACGTATCGATATTTTATCCATCTTAACATTCAAGAACACAATTATTTCTTAGAAATAAAAGCTTATTGAAAAACATGTTTAGTTTTCTTGTTTCTTACGGTAACTCGGATCAGAAATTGCAGCACTTGGATCACACGTGAATGACACTGTTAATGCATACCGAGTTCCAGATCGAACCTTTTCAACGGCATGTAAATTTTCGCTACCCGAAGTAAACATCGAAACTCTGCCTGTGAAATGAATTTTTTATCAGAAATATCTTCCTTTTCAAATACATGTCAGTTATATATTTTTTGTTACATTAATTATGTACCTTTTCGTGGTTCCACCGTTGTGTTAACATTATCTTTGTCTATGTACATGAATCGACCTCCTTCGAAATCTCTCCCATAATCATTTAAATAAAGCAAGGAAGTATAAAAGAACGATTTGTACGTTTCCTATGGTAAAAATAATACGAACTAATACAATATTAAACAATTAGTTGCTCTTAATTCAAATGCATACCTTATCAACATGGGGGTGCCAATACTCGTCGTGTATGGTCTTTGCAGATTTATTAGTCATTCGTGAGAAGAATGTAGGCATTGTTAAATATATTTTATTTGCAGGTACTCCAAAATCATGTGCTACCGCATGGTGTATTTTATTTTTGACTATTCTAGAGGTAGAAAATTTTATTTAGGAAAATAACAAGTAACGATTGATATGAAAAAAGAAACCATACTTATAAATTGCAAGGTCTGCATTATTAAATATTTTCTTAGCTTCTGGCAATGCATAAATATCAATGAAAGCTTTGCCTTTGCTCAATGCACCAGTATGTAGGTCTAAAATACTTGCACCCCCATCAGAACCCCCTAAATTCAAGCCATTCGTTGCTATCCTTAACAAAACATCTGTTTCTGTTGACGATACTAATTTGTCTGTAATTATTCTTCCACACTTTTCTGGTGTACATTCAGGATATTTCTTTGCTTCTGTTTTATAATCATTGGAACAGTCAAGGTATTGTGTACGGCTTAGCAGTACCTCTTTCTGCTTTGCAAAATAAACTTCTTTACCTTGTTTACTATTGTACCAGACTATGAATAACACAGCCAGTATTAGGGCACACCGTGACCATACCCTTTGATGCGGGAATGTCACGGATGGACCAAATTTCCTAGAAAAACATATTTAAATACTCTATTGCACATTTCTTTAAAAAATGATTAATAGCGACGTAAAAAATATTGAAATTTTAACAATATTAAAAAATAATTAGAAACCTACGTGTTGTCATTTTTTTCCAGAGTTTCTTTCGCATTTTCTTCTGGTTTTTCTTCCTTTTCTTTAATTTTCTCCTTCTTTACTTCTTTCTTTTTCTCTTTCTTAATTTCTTGTGACATTTTGCAATATTTTCAAGACCCTTACAACAACAACATTTTAGTGTGTATTTAATACACGCGTGGCATACGAAAAGTCAGCTTATTCAACCTTGTACAATAATCCTAACAACGACTCATTATTCAAAATATTATTAGTGTAATAGTGAATGATATTTAGACAATCGCGGTGTACTTTCGCGGGTGATTCGAATAATATTGTGAACATAGATTTTTGGCACTTTGAACAATCGATACATATACGCCTCTCTGATACTTTCTATTGCCAGTGAGGAAATTGGAGTGCTCACTGCTCACCATACACAGGAATATTTCCCATCATTGACAAAGGCACCACATACATACAGCCCATATAGGCTATAGGTGGCTATAGGCGACAGGCAGTCCTTTTAACAGAAAAGTGACCTGGTGTCGCCAGCTGACGGCAAATCGGGGAAACTTTTAGCTAATTAGTGCCACCGGTTGTCTTCTAGGTGGTGCGATAAGTATCGCGAGGAATTATAAGAAAAGGAAGTAATTCCCAGGCTCGAGACTCGAGCACTTTGCTATTATTTAGTTAAAAATTGAAAGAGTAATAGAAATGTTTCCACAAAATGTTATTTATACGAGATATTGTTTATATGAGGTATTAATATGCAATATTGTGAAATTGATTAGCTTATTTATATTATTTCAATATTATTACTTAAAAAAAAAGAAAGTTATTCCTCAACATCGATAGTTTCTAATGCGTAGACAATGAACAGTATCGAAGATTGAGTAGACATTCCAATGTGCAATATTATTATTGGATGGATACAATATGGTATTATTTATTATCATTAAACAATAGTATGATTTTTTGATGTTATTCGATTCCATTATTTTCCGAATGATTGTAGGAACAGCGATTGCGCCGACGAACCGAAACGTGGATTTCGCCGTTTGTTTGAACATGATCTGACCCAAATTGGTCAACGACGAATAGAAAACGAAAGCAGCCGGGGTTGGCGTTCGAATTCGAATAACCTCCGGCAGTTCAAGTTTCAGTTAGTACTCGTAACCATGACTACACGGCAAAGTATGGCCGCTCGATTAACAGTTTGCGAGCGAGCGTTGCGCAGAAAGGTAATCAAACACATACGTGAAATGCTGGCGATTTACGACACGATCATTCCTGTAAGTGTGATCTCAATTAACCAAAAATTTAGATTAACGCTTCCCGCGGAATTTCGGCCCCTTGCAAGCAATCTTCCCGAGCTAATCGCTGCACTTCCGGTCCGGCAGCTACAAGGGAAGCATACTTTCAGGCATAGGCTTAATTCCAAAGCTGTAAATCATTCATCACTACCGCTATCGCAAAGCACAATTTTTAATCATCTTTTCTATCGTTTCTAATTCTAAATTGTCTACATCAATTCTTTACCACGTACCACCTCCGTTTCGATTTATTTGAACATTTAAGGCTTCGCTTTATGTTTGTCTTTCGTACGACTTTTTGAAACGCGCTCTGTGAACCTTGTCGCGTATTTTCTTACAGCTACACGGAATTTTTAAATAAATAAATAACACGATAATTGAACTGTGAATATTTATACATTATATTTTGTTAAACATATGTAAATATTCAGCCATTGATTAATATAATAATTCGGAGAATATGAACGTAATATAATATACAATAACATTCCGATGAGAAGTTTACGAACAACGGGGGTGGATTTGTGGGGGTAGAAAAGAGTGTAGACATTATTAAATGCAAAGCATAGTGAGTCAGAGACCGACAGAAGGGAACGAAATCGATGAAACTCGTTTAGTTCTTTATTATCGAGACGATATCGAATCGTTGGTGAAAGCCACGAAATACGATGCTTGCAGATAATGCACTTTGCTTACACTTTTTGTTGCATTTTTTCTAGGATTGATTATATTATACTAAAACAATTCGATTAGAAGCGGACACAGACAGATCGTTGAATGGATACGAAGCCTATGGATTTTTTCTTCCTACACGACAATTCAAAGAATTTCTGTGAAAAGTCTTTGCAATGTGGTATACATGTACGTCGCGAGATTCGCCTATGGTAGTGTTGTGAGACTTAAGAAAATCTATATCCTCGCCTGTCCGACTGGCCAAGGAAGATTGTCCGCGTGCAAGCGTTAAGAAAATTCTAATCTTAAGCACTGCTGTTTCTGCAACTTCTAGGGCAAACCCATTTGTTAACCCTTCCCAGACGTAACTGGGTTAGCGTATGTAGCTGGTCGAAACTTGCTTTAATGAATTGCTTTACCCCACACGATGTCGAACGTATCGTGCACGGTCACTTTTAACAAAGGGAACCGCAATTTTAACACTAGAACTACCGGACAAGTCAAAATGACTGGTTTCTAAATTTTTCTTTTACAAATATTGAAATTATAAAAATGTTTTTCGGAGTAATGTTTTAGTCAAATTCTCTATTAGGATATATACTTAAACAAAAGTTGTACGGAAGTTGAATAAATGCATTCTTGTCGTTATTAGAATGCAATATACACCAGTCGCGTTTAGCGCTCGGTATTTCTAGTGTTAATAGAACGAACGATTTATTTCGAATAATGTCGAATCTGTAGAGCGTAGAGAAACTTGAAATTCTTAAATCCTCTACAACCTCTACAGTATAGTTGCATTTATCAAAATTTATCGGTAAATTAAAATATTGCATCTTTTTAAGTACACTTACGTTACAAGTTACGTGGCACACGACTCGCATAGTGTACCATAAATCGTAACAGGGATGAATCGATCGTACCCCGCGGAATAAATCATTCCTTAATGAGGCTGTCGGGAACCTTTCGCATGCGACGAAGTATAGAAAGCATAACGTTCTAGAAATAGTATAATTCGACTTTCTTGAATATTCTAGAACGAATGTACCCGTAAAGCAAGGTATTCTTAAAATACGTGGCTGGGTGAAACACCGAAAGAGCCATCGCCATTCTATAGAGTTAATGAATAAAACAAGGCTTCTTATAGAAATCGAAGTTGCCTTCAAACGACTATATTAGTCAACGGACAGGGTTGTAATAACGAGAGTAGGTGCTGTGCGATACGAACTAGGGCCGTTATTTTTCCGAAGCTTCGATTCTTCGAACCTCGAAAATCGAAGTTTCGAAGGTTCGAAGGAACGAAGGAAACTTCGAAGGTGATGAAAATCGAAGTTTCGAAGGAATGAAGGGAACTTCGAAGGTGATGAAAATCGAAGGTTCGAAGGTTCGAAGCTTCCAAGCTTCGAAACTTCGATCCCTCGAACCTTCGGACCTTCGAGCCTTCGAACCTTCGAACCTTCGATCCTTCGAACCTTCGTACCTTCGAACCTTCGAACCTTCGAAACCTTCGAACCTTCGAACCTTCGAACCTTCGAACCTTCGAACCTTCGAACCTTCGGACCTTCGAGCCTTCGAACCTTCGAACCTTCGATCCTTCGAACCTTCGTACCTTCGAACCTTCGAACCTTCGAACCTTCGAAACCTTCGAAGCTTCGGAAAAGTAACGGCTTCGATTCGTTTCCAGTTAACGGATAAAAAAAATAAATTTTCATAATTTGTTTCTATATTCACCATCTGAATTATTTCAATAATTTATTGTTAAGATAATATATTTATAATTTGAATTATCCTTTCGATAGCACATTGTTAAAATAATTGTTTAAATAAATAAATTTTATAATTTGTTTCTATACTCATTATTTGAATAGTTATTTCAATTATTTATTGTTAAAATAATTGATTAAATAAATAAATTTTTACAATTTGTTTCTATGTTCATTATTTGAATTATTTCAATTATTCATTGTTAAAATAATGGTTTAAATGAATAAATTTTCATATTTTCTTTCTATATACATTATGTGAATTATTTCAATAATTCATTGTTAAAATAATTATTTAAAGAATGTACAAGTATTTACATAATGAATATAAAAACACCATTTCTATAGATTATAAAAATTTCTGTAGATAATAAATTTTTATACTCTATAGAAATGTGTTCCTATATTAATTATGTAAATACGTGTACATTGTCTAAACAATTATTTGAACAATAAATTATTGAAATAATTCAAATAATGAACATAGAAATAAATTGTAAAAATTTATTTATTTAATCAATTATTTTAACAATAAATAATTGAAATAACAATTCAAATAATGAATATAGAAACAAATTATAAAATTTATTTATTTAAACAATTATTGTAAGAATGTGCTATCGAAAGGAGCATTCAAATTATAAATATATTATCTTAACAATAAATTATTGAAATAATTCAGATGGTGAATATAGAAACAAATTATGAAAATTTATTCCTTTCATCCGTTAACTGGAAACGAATCGAAGTTTCGAAGTGTCGAAGTTTCGAAGTTTCTGAAATCGAAGCTTCGAAGCTTCGAGATCTTCGACCTTCGAAGGAAAGTAACAGCGCTAATACGAACTACAGGCGATGCTACACGTGTCTTTAAGAAAATCCGTACATCGATCTCGACATGGCTAATGTCAACGTTTCAAGAAGGTAACTGAAATTCAGTTATCATCGCGCATATCGGAGCGCGACGTAACGGGTTTTGCAGACCATGCAGGCATCGGCGACCTCCTGTTTCATATTTCACGAGCTGTATGTCAACGGTCACTGTTATTAGCGGCGGAGTTAAAGTTTTACAAGCGAACCTTTAATTCGTTTCTATCGATTCTTCAACCACCGACGAAGTTTTACTAAACTATCCAACGGTATCGGTATTACTTCGAATTAAAATCATTCGCCATTTTCACGAAATTCCATGTGTGCGATAACATGACGCGCAACCGATCAAAATAATAGCAATATTGATTTCTTCGATCTACGTTAAATGTGGTAAACGTTTAAGAAACACAGTTTCATCAAATCGATTTCTGTATCAGTTCAAAAATCTTCTAAACGTGTTCTCGTTTCTTGAATGAACCGATTTGTAATTGTTTCAATGATGAGGTCAATGATCTCCATTTCAATGTCATCGAAAGTCAAACGTGTAAATCAAGATCGAATGCAAGTACTGCGACAATGTTATATCCTTTCTTCGGTCGATGTTGAATAAACACATTAGACACCTCTAAAACTGCTGCATAGCGTTGTGTACGCTTTCGGCACCGAAAATTACCGATAAGATATTCAAGCGCTAAAACTTTTCCGACGTTTAATTATTAAGATAGGGAAGATATCGGAACGGTTATCGGCACGAGACGATCCTGAAAGATCGATCATCGTGTTAACGTTTCGATCATAATAATAAACTTACTCGTACATAGCCTCGAAGAGAAATGAGGCACACGAATAATTCCGATCGAGATAACGTCCGTTCAAGTATTTTTAAGAGGCAGTTTTATTTTCGGAAAAAAAGTAAAAATCGACTATCGTTCCAAATCAATATCAGACAACTTGTAGTTTGACTACGAAAGGTCGCCGAACATTCTGTATTAATCGCAACACGTGGAGATGTTGATACGATCGAAAATAACAATGTAGCAAGAACGAGCAGAAAATTCATTGTTTTATTCTTCCGTTAATTAAACGGGTGATTCGTCGAGCGGTATTTACAACGCGTTAACATCCTTTTACCGCATATTTGTTTAAATTTTAATATGAAACACGATACTTGGTGATCGTTGTTAAAACCATCGTACGTTTCAGAAATTAGTATGATGCATCGATTAGGTCTCGACCAACGAGCTAGCTGAGAAGTTGAAGGATTCGAAAATATCCTTAGGAAGTCTACATTGATGAAGATGAACCGATACATCACGTTGAACCAGCTAGGCGATGGAACATTCGGTTCCGTTGTTCTTGGGGAACGTATCGACACGGGGGAAAAGGTGGCCATAAAAAGGATGAAAAGGAAGTACTATTCCTGGGAGGAGGCTATGAATCTACGGGAAGTTAAGGTAGGGGACCGTTGTTACTGCGGAGCTAGGAAACATTGGAAGAGAATAATAATAAATGTGTACCTTCTGATCTAGTCGTTGAAGAAACTCAGCCATGCGAATGTAGTGAAGCTGAAGGAAGTCATACGGGAGAACGACGTTCTTTACTTTGTATTTGAATACATGAAAGAGAATCTGTACCAATTGATGAAAGACAGGTAACAGACCGAACTCATATTATCGAATGTTTTAAAATTTCATTTCGATTGTTATTGGGAATCCTCGCAAATCTTCGATTCTGTTGCGCAACAGGGACAAATTGTTTCCGGAACCGGTGATCAGAAATATAGTTTACCAAGTGCTGCAAGGGCTGGCATTCATGCATAAACATGGGTTCTTCCATCGCGACATGAAACCGGAAAATTTATTATGCATGGGACCGGAATTGGTGAAGATCGCCGATTTCGGACTGGCTAGAGAAATCCGGTCAAGGCCACCCTACACGGACTATGTGTCCACAAGATGGTAACGATCACTGTGGCCGAGCTAGACGAGTTGTTCGAGAGTGAATCTTTTAAAAAGAAAAACCTCGTGATATATATATATTACAGGTATAGAGCGCCGGAAGTGTTGCTTCATTCGACGACTTACAACAGCCCAATTGATATTTGGGCTGTGGGCTGTATCATGGCTGAACTGTATACATTCCGGCCGTTGTTTCCCGGTAAAAGCGAGATCGACGAGATCTTTAAAATCTGCTGCGTAATTGGCACGCCCGAGAAGGACGATTGGCCGGACGGTTACCAGCTGGCTGCCGCCATGAATTTTAAGTTTCCAAACTTTACACGCACGTCTCTGAACGTACTGATACCGAACGCCAGCCAGGAGGCAGTGATACTCATGGAAGACATGTTACAGTGGAACCCCATTAAAAGACCCACGGCACAGCAGTCCCTGAGGTACCTATAAACAGGAAGGCTACACGTACACAGTAGAGCCCAGATAGCACCGTACGTCCATGGGACGTCCGATACGTCCAAATTTCTGTCGTGTACGTCCGTGGGACGTCCCTTGGATCACAATTTCGGACGTCCCATGGACATCCGTTTTTTACATCCGTGGGACATCCCTTGGATCAAAATTTCGGACGTCCTATGGACATCCGCTTTTACGTCCGTGGGACATCCCTTGGATCAAAATTACGGACGTCCCATGGACATCCGTTTTTTACATCCGTGGGACATCCCTTGGATCAAAATTACGGACGTCCCATGGACATCCGTTTTTTACATCCGTGGGACATCCCTTGGATCAAAATTACGGACGTCCCATGGACATCCGTTTTTTACATCCGTGGGACATCCCTTGGATCAAAATTTCGGACGTCCTATGGACATCCGTTTTTTACATCCGTGGGACATCCCTTGGATCAAAATTTCGGACTCCCATGGACATTCGTTTTTTACGTCCGTGGGACATCCCTCGGACATAAATTTCGGACATCCCATGGACATCCGTTTTTTACATCCGTGGGACATCCCTTGGATCAAAATTTCGGACGTCCCATGGACATCCGTTTTTTACATCCGTGGGACATCCCTTGGATCAAAATTTCGGACGTCCCATGGACAACCGGTTTTTCACATCCGTGGGACATCCCTCGGACATACATTTCGGACGTCCCATGGACATCCGTTTTTTACATCCGTGGGACATCCCTTGGATCAAAATTTCGGGCGTCCTATGGACATCCGCTTTTACGTCCGTGGGACATCCCTCGGATATAAACTTCGGACATCCCATGGACATCCATTTTTTACATCCGTGGGAGATCCCTTGGATCAAAATTTCGGACGTCCCATGGACATCCGCTTTTACGTCCGTGGGACATCCCTCGGATTTAAATTTCGGACGTCCCATAGACATTCGTTTTTTACGTCCGTGGGACGTATGTGTTTCTCAGGTACCACTACTTTCAAGTCAATCCACCGCGTCTAGTCAACAGTCAGAAGATTGGAGTCGCGTCTCATCGAGATCTGGTGCTAAATAAAGTGAATCTTCCACCTCCCATACCTAAACAGTACAACTATTCGCAGGATGTCCTGGATGACACCTTGGAAGCCAGGTATATTATAGTTAGTTTTTCTATTCGCACTTCTGAACTGAATTAAATTGTCAATTGTCCTAGGGCGCAGGAGAAACTAATGCAGTCGCAGCAGCAACAACAACAACAGCCGATGCTACCATTGTTGAACCACAACAATTACGTCCGCGAAAATAATGTCCCAAAATGGGACGAAGATGAGTTTGCTGAACTTCTGGGGTGGGTTGCCTGAATTTCATACTCAAAGCGATGTTAAGTGGACTCCGTCCATCCAGGCCGTTTATAATCTAATCCTCTGATTGTCCACGTCAGAAGCAAGATCGTTCCCGAGAATGTAAATGTAAAGCTTGCTCCGGACCGAGTGTACAAAGAGAACCGTACCAATTGGAACGCCAATTACTTGCCAGACAATCTAAAGCAAAACAACTGGACGTTACCGACGTGGAACGAATCGGCCCCTCTGAACTGGGAGCAACCACAATCTACCCTGAAGAATGGTAGGAAAGTCTCCGCAAAACAACACTACCTCAGCGTGGCCCGGTACGTTGCTGGGCCCAGTACAAGTCTGTCGTCAAGGTATCGAAAGTTCCTTAAGCATATCCTGAACCCTATTTGCTGCTAATATTGGGATACATGTTGATCGGCTGCCTGCTTCGGTGAAAGGAGTTTCACAAGTTTCACAATCTGCAAAGGGATCCTGTTGAACATTAGCCTTGACGAATTTGAAAATTTGCATTTCCGTCATACATTATACGAATCAATGGAAAAGTCAATTAACACGTTAAACGCTGTCAGTTCCTGGGGACTGATGGTATCGAATTTACAAAACAATATACAGGGTGTCCCACATAAATGGGAACACCTAATTATCTGTCGTATTTACAGTCCTATCAGAAAACTTCAGAGGACAAAGTGACACTATTGCAGGGAGAAAATACAATTGTAATGAAAAAAAATTTTTTATGTCGTGTTTTTTAATGAAATTTCAAGATCACCGATGTCTTTTTAAATGGAATAGTATATTTTTTTTACGATAGCATGAGAGACAATAAAAAACCGAATTTAGTGGATACCACCTTTTTGACCTTGAAATGACCTTGAGCAAAAATAATCATGTTGGAGCGGATAAAATATGGAAGTTTAAGGTCAACCCGACGTAAACAACGCGTAATCTTTGCTGAAACACGTAAATTTTAAACTTCCACATTTTATCCGCTCCAACATGATTATTCTTGCTCAAGATCATTTCAAGGTCAAAAAGGTGGTATCCAATAAATTCAGTTTTTTATTGTCTATCATGTTATCGTAAAAAAAATATACTATTCCATTTAAAAAAACATCAGTGACCTTGAAATTTCATTAAAAAACACGACATAAAAAATTTTTTTCTTCACCATTATATTTGCCCCCTGCAATAGTGTCATTTTGTCCTCTGAAGTTTTCTGATAGGGCTGTAAATACGACAGATATTTAGGTGTTCCCATTTATGTGGGACACCCTGTATAATATATAATTCATAGAATATTATAAAATGTCCACACTGTCTTAATAGATTTTAGAATTTTGTTTACTTCTGTTTACAGATTAAACAGAAATGGGTTAAGCAAGTATTTTGCTTATGCACAGTCATATTTTTGTATTTAAACTTAAATAAAAAGTGAAATTGAAAGCGAGTCAAAATTGCTCCGCGTTTAGCGTGTTAAGAAGAATCTTCGGCTTATAAAATCCATGGAACTTTCTATCATGAATCGAAACAAATTTAATGCAATCGATAAAATAATCATAACATTAGAAGGCACGATTATCCATTCTTTTCTTTGCTGTATGTTTCTAATAATATGTTTTTCTTTTTAAGAAATGGTGACTCGGACTCGAATCGACCCAAGTTAATAAGGAATTTGGTGGTTGGCCAACCAATGGAAAAGTATGAGCAGTTCACCGATTCCTTTTGGGTACCTAGGAATTCTATCGAGAATCAAACGAAACAGTATTACCTTCCAAGAAATCGTTACATAACAGACCAAACTTTGAGATTGCCTTATCCCAGTGTTTATGGTACACAAAACATCAGTTAGTGTCTGAAGTTAACTTTCGATACGCTTATCTATTTATTGCGCACGCAACATTGCACGTTATTAAATGCCCATTCGTTTTTGTAGAGTCTACAAGTAAAGCAACGCTTCAACCGGGCGTGTATGGGAATTCGATAAACCCGAAAGGTAGCGCAAGTATTCATGGTCGGATTGACTGGGCTGCTAAGTATCTAAACTAACTTTAAAACAGTTCTATATAGCCTTAAACGAACATACTTCTTTTCTTACGGTAACATTAACTGTGATAGAATGATATTTATCATTTCATTGCATCATAAGAGAGATCTAAGCGAATAACACAACGATGTGAACGCTATAATCAAAAAGTAACTCCTATAGACATCGACATAGAATTTTTCAGAATATAATCATATCACTGGTTAACTATTTTTCAAGCTATATACAAGTGCGATCGCCCTATTGACGAACGAATTGTATCTTTTAGCTTTCTTGATAACTATTTGTTGAATAATCAATATTTTAGTAATACATCGAAGTATTTGATAACAATTCTTTTTTTTTTTTTCTTTCTTTTTTAAATGAAAATATTACGAGGGCCAGTAATGACTCAATGATACCGCGACCATTAAGAATGTAGTGTTTGATTCATAAAGAATATATAATAGTTGGATAAGATATAATATTAAAAAAAAATAATATATATGTATATATACATATTTATTACTTGTACATATTGATTAATTGCGATATGGAGTAGTTTTTAATGGATGACGATTAATCTAATAATCAATTACAACTACTCTTGTATTCATAATTGATTGTAATATTTTTACACCTTGAGTGCATATCATATAAATATTATAGATTGTTAAAAAATTTACTCCATATCGCATCCGATACAACGTTCGTGGAAAGAATGCTATATGACGAAAAACATGATATAAAAGAAAATCATTTTCCATATTTTCTACACATAAACTTCAAGCAGCATACTTCTACTGTACATTCATGGTCATATATATACCTCACTCATTTCGTTAGTTTGACTACCATCTCTTTAGTCATCTTACAAACGAATATATTCGTAATATGTTTTCCTTCGTAACGGATGTCACGCTCGGAATATTCTTTTTATATAGTTTTGATAGATATATTTTGGAACTTATATGTTTATGGTGTAAGTTAAAAAGTAATAAAAAAATACGCCGCTATCGCATAATAAGAAACGACGAGTAAAGTATCTCTCCCTTTGAAGTATGTACTTATAAATCTGAACGCGACTTCATAAAAATATCTCGTCAAAGGAACGTATCATAAAAAATTCGTTTAAAAATTATTATTCGCTTGCAAGAATTTGTACACATATTATATTCTTCTCCCTAACATCGGCACTACCTTTAAATTCCGTCAAAAATTTCGAAATCTATTATAAGGATATGTAAAAGTATAAGGTACTTATTATACTGGATGCGATATCCTTTCTCGTGTCTACGGCAAGCCTCTCCAATCTTTTCATGTGTTGTTTAACAAAATAGATGTCGGAATATATTAAATTAATGGAAATCTGTGATGTTGATAGAGCCACTTGCGTGCGTTATATGTATCGACAAGAAAATCTCTATGCAGTTCTTGTTGTGCCGTTCTAAATGATCTCTAGGAATGTATAAGAAATATGTCTGTAAGCAGCTTGGATGATTGGTACATTGGTGAATATTACGCATATACATTTATCCTTTAATGTAATACAATTTTATAGATAAAATAATGCATCGGAATGTTCGTAAAAAGGCTTCCGATAAGAACGTATTCGCACACGTACGATTTATCGGTTATTTTAAGTCCATTTAATTCACGAGCTTGGATGAGCTTCATTATATGATTTGTTTAAAAACAAAAAACCAAAGAAACCCCTCTTTACACAAGTTTTTAAATTACATGCGTTTAAATCCTATTACAACGCATCGACGTGATCTCATTGTCAGAATGGATGACGTGTTTCGTAATTTTCATAAATTTCAATGCTACAAAGATTGAAGATTTGATTATAATGTCCCACAAAACTGTGGATATGTTCTCTGGGCATGTAACATAGGCAAAACTACGCGCTCATAAAAGACAAATGCTTTCTCTCCTTCGTTTTATGCGGAAGTATACGTATATCTTACAATATAATTATACATATATTAACTATTTACGCGGAAATATAACAATTTCGTACAGAATATAACTGCGCAATAACTTTATCACTTACATTTGCTACTTCCCAATCACTGATATAACAACTGTATCGCACATCGGAATTGGCAAGAAGAACCGTCTAAGAAATAGAAGAAATCTAAACTAGGATTTCTAGGAAAATATAACTTAAGATAACAATTCTTTTATATGAACAGAATACCACACACGTAAAAAATTTAATTTAATCCTTAGATAATATTTATACTGATCCTAATATTTATTTGATTCCATATCATTCTTCCATTTACGGGACAGAAACCGTATAGATAGGACTGTATTATATAATACAAATTCGTAAGATGACTAAAATTTTCAAAATCGTTTCTGCCACGTCTATATAATCAATAATCACTGTATTATTTAAGGATTAAATAACACTCACTCTTTTGTACACATGCAACATATTCGTATAGATATACATTTGGAATTTTCTCACTTTTAACAATAATATTTGACAAGCAATGAACAATGAAAATTTTTCACAATTCTGTAAAAGGCACGATACCTTTTAAAGAAACAATTTACATTGACTAGCAATTCAAAGAATATCAACATGTATCTTTCTATATTACATGATATATAGAAGTTGTTTTTCAATGGATATGTTTACAGAATTTGAAGAAGTATAAGTGAATTATATAATGAAAATTTTTGCCCAATTTCATTCAACGTTACTCCGTTTTTGTTTCTTTATATTGACTATCATTCATTATACATTTAAAAATATCTCTTACCCATCGCGTTATTTAAATAGTGTGGTAAAAGAATTTCTACGATTCGTGAAATGACATTGGTAGAAAATTACAACTTTTGTGTTTGTGTGTGTGTGTTCAATCTGGCAACGTACCTGTATTACAGCTTTCACTAAGTTTCAATTATTCGAGCATGTTCAAATTTGATTAATATCTCCTGTAGGAATAATATACTTTAGGAAATAAAAGGATATACAATATACAAAGAATCGATGAAGAGAATGTTTTATACATAAGTTTCGATAGTATTAAATTCTTTCGCAATAGCACCAGATTCAACACAGCACACAAACGTGCGTATTCTAGTGTTGGAAAATTGCATTGTTAACCGAGGCATTAACAAAAATCCTGGAGGATACTGTAGTAGGCGTGTCCATGATAGCATTTGTAAAAGTACTGACAGTATCGTTAGGCGTTAATGTGGACGCGAACAACGTTGTCAAAACGGTAGCGGTAACTTTGACCTTCGGTAAAATAGTTTCTATCGAGGGCGTAGTGGAAGACACGATATTCATCAAAGTACAGTTTGTTGAATTATTCAGAGGTGATTCTGTGTAATGCCTTGTAGCGTGTAATGCCTTGAAACACATATCTTTAGTTTGTTCTTGTACTCCGAAGCATGTGTCCATCATGTATGCCAATAATGAACCAACAGTCAGACCCGTGATATACGATAAAGTCATGATGTTCCCTGAGAAATGAATAATCTCATATAAATTAACTGAAATAAATTACAACTACAGTATTTCATCGGTAATTGTCCCAAATGTCTCGCACATAATTGTCCCTGAGATATCCCCACTAGTGCGGGGTGTACCCCCTTGAGGGGCCACGAAGCTCGAGAGACCTCGGTCGCCGAGAATTTCCAACATCTTTATTATTCATTATTTTTTTATGGGACTTCGATGACCATATTTGTGGCATTTTTCTAATAAAAACCGTAATAGACAATTAAAGTTTCGGGCGCGAGGAAGGATAGCGAAAGAGACGCGGAGAGTCGCAGTCGGCGGCACAGTTCAAAGGCTCGCGCGTCCTCACAATGTATTACCAAGGAATAACTTTTTTATTATTACTCATTTTTTTATGAGACTTTTTCTAATAGATTTGTGACATTGTTCTGATTAAAATGATACCAAACACGATATAATTCGGATCATATACAGGTGTATGGTCATTATGTATAGGTCAGGTACATAACGTCGGTGAGGCAACAGTAATGCAATGACGACACTTTTTTCATTTTTAATTAATCTTTTAGGAGACTTTTACCATTATACTTGTAATATTTCTCTGGTCAAAATTTTTCTGATTATACATACATATTTTTTTAATTGACGATGGAGTAAGTTTTGGTGACAGACGAACAGAGTAAACTTTAACCCTTTGCACTCGGAGCTATTTCAACTAAAAAACCAAACATTTCTTGTAGCCTAGAATATTTCCATTGTACATAATTTATTTTCATTATATGCGTAAGAAACTGATATAGTACCTCATACAATATTTAAATGTTTTGTAATTTATTACATACAAACAAATTTAATCACGTAAAAAATATTCCGAATAATGGTGTAGCAATTTGTAGTGGCGCCTCGGAGTCGCCATTCGAGTGCTAAGCGTTAATCGTCGATTAAACAAGTAAATATCATCGGAATTATATCATATTTGGTATGATTTTTATTTAAAAAATGCCACAAATATGGTCATCGAAGTCCCATAAAAAAATAATGATTAATAAAGAAGTTGAACACAAACCAAATATTTTGTATTTTTTTGTAAAAGCTTTTCATGGATGAAAGAGAATTTATTTCACTTTTGCCCAAGTTGCCCATAGGGTAATACGCCACTGTGTTGTATTATATTATATAAAATGGTACAAGAGGATTAGGTATATTTACATTTCTCGGTGACCGAAGCCTCTCGAGCTCTACTGTCCTTCTCTACGTTCGGCAAACCTCAAACAATGATATCCCTCGCGCATAATTGTCCCTGCGCAGACCCGTGTTGTGGACAATTATCGATGAAATACTGTACTCATGGAAATACCTGCTAATTCACGATGTCCCTCCGGAACCTTGGTAGGTGCTTGCATCATTGGTATTGAACCCACAATACCGTTTGTAACTCCAAGTAAACAAGAAAATAACAATGGATACTCTTCGCCAAGAAAGATCGGAGCACCTCTTGGAAGTACACATAATAAAAATAAAGGTATCAGTATAATCCGGCCACATGAAAAATATAGTAATTCGGTGCGTTTCCACTCGTAGGGTATCAGTGCAAGAAGCTGAAATTTCAGAGTAATATATAAATGATTTTCAATATAAATCGAATACGTGAGTCCTTTACGACGAAGAATAATTTACAGTACCTTTCCCAATACATCGGAAGCATTAAATGCAGCCATGAGAATTACCGGCATCCACGACTCGAGTTTACAGGAAATTATTTCTGACATGATGCCAGGATATAGCGAAAGTGTAACAAAGTACGCGATACCGATGCTGGCCATGTATGGAAATATGATCTTGGATACCTCGAGTCTTGCGAGCAAACCTCCTAAGAACATTGGACGTTATTAAAAGTTGCAATTTATATAATGAACTCTTAATAGATAGAATAAACTAACACACTTTTAATTTCAGGCCATGGTTTACTAGTTTGAGCTCCATAAGATCCTCTCATAACAACAACGTCTTCAACCTTGTAAGTGGGACCAGCGCTACCAGAAGGATTTGTTGGTGCACTGGGTTCATAAACAGGATTACTGAATGAAAACGCTGAATATTGATTCATCCCTGAGAATTAATACGAAACCAATTAATAATTCTAATTATTATTTATTAATAATTATCTATTAATAATAAGTTTAATATTTGCAGACAATTTAAACGATTCACAACTTACCATTCAAATCATTATTTGCATTTGCAGAATCGGCTCCTAAGGGGCTAGTCTGGATCTTCAAAACACCGTATTGACCCTTTGCAGAATCTCCGGCTGGATCCATGGGATCCATCTATTGAAAAACATTCCTTAACAAAAGTTTACCAACTATTGTTATTTCAATAGTAGACACGATACAATACCAGACCCACATCCTCGGTTGGTTCCAATGTTATTCGGTTTCTCTCCTGACATAACGTTATGTAGAATTGCACAAAGTCAGACTTACGAACCACTTGATGTAGTACAAAGCACATCAGGATCGTTGCAGTCAACAAGCTAAAAAACATAAATGTGCTCATAC
Source organism: Sphecodes monilicornis (assembly GCA_913789915.3). Lineage (NCBI taxonomy): Eukaryota > Metazoa > Arthropoda > Insecta > Hymenoptera > Halictidae > Sphecodes > Sphecodes monilicornis. The sequence continues at coordinate 4,995,267 of OU565302.1, forward strand.
GTTCATCGTCGAACAGTAATTTTGTAAATATGCGATCAGTGGACACCCAAAGACCAGCAATACCTGTGCAGAAATGAGCAATCGTTATAAAACATTAATGTCAATTTGTCACGTCAAACAAAAATATTGTTTCTTACTCACTTTCTCCAGTCATTACTGCTTGAGTATAACGACTGGGAAGCATAGATGTGTAACCATAGACGCTCGACTGTTGAACTATAATTTATAAATGTTAACAGAGAAATGTCGGTAAACAAAGAAACAGGCTACGACAAATAACAATTGTTACCTGTACACCCAAGCGATACGATTGCAACAGCAACCAAATTAATCGTGTAAGAAGTAACAACGCTAAACAATTCCCACCAGATCTCGCATATCAAAACAAAGTTCAATGTAACAAAGGACACCAGGTACCCTGAAATCATTATCGATGTATTATGCAATTAATTAGCGTGACATTCATCCGTGGACCTTACCGAATGTTATTCTGGTATTCAAGGAAAGTGTTTCAACTAGAATGTTATTTGCAAACACCGCGAAAAAAGCCATGATAATGTAAACGAGGGACATGTCGAAAATGACTGTGGTTCCAGGATATTTCGTTTGGAAATAATCCACCGCTATGATGAAGCTGTAAAGAATAGATACATCCTGATTCTATATCGTTCAAATCAATTTATTATCAATCTTTAATTCAAAATAAAAAAAAATCTTCGTTTCCTTGTCGGAAAGGTCAAGTTCGCATCGTATTAAACAAGCGATCCCAAACTTCCGGTCGGTAGCGTGTCTAGACACACAGACGGTACGGGAATACATACTAAATATGGATGAAACAACAGGCTTCAACCTATTGTAGTTATTCGAATGAAAATGATTTTTCTAGCTGGTAAAAGAGTTTTTGTTCAACCGCAGAAAGGGAAATATAAATACAAATTCGAAAGGTAAAGAGGTCTTTGACATTCGAAATGCCGACGCGTAAAGGGCAAAGATTAGTATCATATTGTAGCGTGACCTGTAGTACGGCAAGAGGAACCCAATGCCGCCAAGAATTAGGGTAAAATAGACGAAGTTTCGTTTGTCGACTGGCGGTGACAGATGCGTGAATCCGTTCGAAAATTTGAACTCGTTCATGCCCCTCGCCTTGCCCAATTGCACATATCCCCGGCTCAAGTTCTCATCCATGTTTCGCCGCTTTTTTGGAGGTTTCGGTGAGGACGGTCGAGATAGAACGAGGACTAACGAACGCTTGTCATTAGTCCATCGTTCGAAAGGCGGTCAGCGTTCAGCCGTTCAACGTTCAACGCTCGCTGGTTTCCACTGAACTTGACCGTGCAGTATAGCACCTGACACTTTTTACCGACCAGTTTAGTCGCACCTGATTACTACCGTATTTATTTCTTCACGCGTAATACGGATCGTGATCCGCGACCCTCTCTGGCGCATGCTTTAAATATTTGCGGCATTGATTTCTGCGCGCGCTTCCGTTTCCATCGTGAGGACGATCTACCGGAAAATTTGACCGATGAATCGCATCGAACTTGTAATGCGGCACAAGCAAAATCAGCTTGCAATGTTTTTCTTGGCTTTTAAACGTAATCTACAGGAAATCTCGCTTTCAAAAAATCAATAGCACAATCGTACAGAGCGAAATTACGTTACCTTTTATATACTTCCATATACATACCTGTACATCCCAGATAGCAATCGGACGTCCAATGTACGTCCGTATTAATTAATATTAATCCCTGGGACGTACATATGTCCGAGATATGTCCGATTTATGTCCCAGGTATGTCCGACAGAGGTCCCAGTTACATCCCAGTACGTACATAGGACGTCCCGCGCGGACGTTAATTGGACGTTTGTCGGACATATAAAACCGTGTTTGCACCTTAAAAAATTTTCTAAATATGTAAATATTGGTTTTAAAGAATTCTACAAAAATACCATAGATTATCACATAGCTAGAAAAAGAGGAATTGATCAAATAAAAAAGAGTGGACTTATGCCGGGCGCGAACCTAGTATAAGCATATTAATTAATATTTTCAGATACCGTGCGCGCTGATGTACGAGGTAATCGTAATACTAATCAAGTTAATTTCATTTTTCAACTATTTCTGTGAAATGTTCAAGTTTATCAGTGTCCAATAGACTAACAGAATAAATAAAATCTAACAATTTGAAGATTAACTCATTCTTTCACGGAAGAAACGTCGAAAAATTAGTTTTTTTCAAACAACGGCGCCGCGAACTTAAAAATCTGAAAAAATTCATAAACTATATTTTGAGTATAATAATAGAAACACAATATAGCATCCAAAAACGTACGAAATAATCTAAGTCCCACATCCCTGCAAAGTACGAAATTTATGTTCGAGGGACGTCCCGCGAACGTAAAAACGGATTTCCATGGGACGTCCGAAATTTATGTCCGAGGGATGTCCCACGGACGTAAAAAACGGATGTCCATGGGACGTCCGAAATTTATGTCCGAGGGATGTCCCACGGACGTAAACACGGATGTCCATGGGACGTCCGAAATTTATGTCCGAGGGATGTCCCACGGACGTAAAAACGGATATCCATGGGACGTCCGAAATGTATGTCCGAGGGATGTCCCACGGACGTAAAAACGGATGTCCATGGGACGTCCGAAATTTATGTCCGAGGGATGTCCCACGGACGTAAAAACGGATTTCCATGGGACGTCCGAAATTTATGTCCGAGGGGTGTCCCACGGGCGTAAAAAACGGATGTCCATGGGACGTCCGAAATTTATGTCCGAGGGATGTCCCACGGACGTAAAAAACGAATGTCCATGGGACGTCCGAAATTTATGTCCGAGGGATGTCTCACAGACGTAAAAAACGGATTTCCATGGGACGTCCGAAATTTATGTCCGAGGGATGTCCCACGGACGTAAAAACGGATGTCCATGGGACGTCCGAAATTTATGTGCGACGGACGTCCCACGGACGTACACGACAGACATTGGACGTATCCGACGTAAAACGGACGTCCTATGGACGTACGGTGCTATCTGGGGTAATAGTATTTTTGTTATTGTGTGTTGCATTATGGAATTTATTTATTTATTTAAGTTTCTCCATTTGACATTGGGAATGTACGGGTGTTGCATTCGCTTTTAGAGCGATAGTATGCGGAGGGCTTAGTGCTCGTATTGCGTAACGAAACTCTTTATGTATTATGATTTACATTTGTCGACGTATCTAGTAACCCAGATCATAGCACCTGCAAACGCGAAATGTCTGTAGGTACAGCGGTAGCGTATCAACTTAGTACACCAGAGGAACCAGGTTCAAGTCCGACGAGGGTACAACATTTTTTTTCTTTGTTACAATTTTTACCGTGGAGATACATTGTTTAAATATTATTTATAATATTCTGTGAAAACAACCGTAAAAGAGAAGATCAGAAGAAGCATATTATAGTGGCGTAGGCTCTACGTTGGGTATGATCGTTGGCCCAACGAAAAAAATAGCAACATTTCTAACAGTTGCCCAATCAATACTGCAACGTAGGCCCAACGAAATTCCAACCATAAATGCTACTAGGGGATCAGCTATATATAATTTCGTGGAAACTGAAATAAAAAAGTTTTTCCATTCTTCTACGCGCTACCAGTGACGTAACGAGGAGGTGGTTTAATGTAAGAAGTTTTCCAAATAACATTTATTGTAAAATCAGATTACGACATATATTTGTTGAATACCATGTAAAAAGATGATTCAATGTTTACATGTAATTTTTATTAACAGAAGTGTTTATAACAGTTTTTTTGGGACACTCGGTATACTTTACACATTGTGTCATTTGCTATACTATGTTGTGATAAGTATACGCTTGCGCACTGCGTCATACTTATGACTTATGAATCAGCTGATGAAGAAGACGAACAGTTGCAGTTTCAGCGGTATTTCGAGCAAAAGTCGAAAAATATGTCACTAAATACAGCGCACGCAAATGGCGGCGTTCTTATACACGCCGACGAATAGTAAGTGGAGAAGTTTATTCTATCATTTGAACAATTGTCAACAGTATTTTGCACGTTGTCGTTCGTGACATTTATACAACGTAGTTCAACGTCGTGGCCTTCTAAAGGCTGTTTCCTTATTATGTGAATAATCTTTCCTTTATTAACGATGCCACCGCCAACGAAATTTCTTAAATAATTTAAATATGTACTTACAAACTGTCTAACTTCAGATTTTCTTAATGTAATGCAATTGATGTAACAAGATCAACAAGAAAAATATTTGTTTCTTCAGCATATTATTATACTGCGACAATGTTACCATGGAGTTTCATGGACCAGAGCAACCCGAGTTCCTTGGAAATAAGCGAGGCCTATTATACCTGACTACACATAGAATGATCTTTAATGCTAAAGATCAAAAAGAAAAAATGCAGTCTTTTAGCTTCCCATTTATAACGTTGAGCGAGGTCGAAGTGGAACAACCGATGTTTGGAGCTAATTACATCAAGGGAAAATGCCGTGCCCAACCAAACGGCAATTGGATCGGAGAATGCAAATTCAAGTTGTACTTTAAAAGTGGTGGCGCGATAGAGTTCGGGCAGGCAATGCTGAGAGCAGCAGCAGTAGGTGAGATTACTATTACTAAATATAATTAGAAGTAACACTTATTCGATTTTCGAATGTAATAGCTGTAACTATAATACTTGTATGCAGCTCAACGTAATGGTCCTGGATCCAATGCTCCACCGCCGTACGAACCACCGACATCGAACTGGTATGCTGCTCCACCACCTGCTTATCAAGCACCTCCTGGATATTATGGTTGGGTACCACCTACCAATGTATTCCCAGATATGCCACCAGGTTAAATGTTTTTCTTCTAACTTCTAATAGTTTTCTTGATTTCTCTTTAATAACCATTTGCCTACCATAATAACACATGAAAATATTCTCAAGGACTGTATTTTATGAAAATCAAAATTAACAAAATCAACAATGATATGGTAGTCAAAGCTTTATTTGATTGTCTACTTAAATTTAATTAGTTTATTCACTGGTTACAGATAGTACGATTGTTTAAGAATGTTTTTCTATGTATATAGCAAACAGTGTATTTATGACGGACATGCCTCCTCCATACCCTGGCATTAACTCGCCTTACGCAAACAGTGCATCCCAACAAGGTGCATGGGGTGCTGCTGGCCAACAAACAGGATGGGCTCCACCTCAACAAAATGGTGCACCAGGATGGGCTAATCCAAGTTATAATAGCCAACCAATGTCCCAAACAGGTGGGTATCCAAATTACCAGCAGCCATCTTATGGTTATCCACAAAATCCACCACCATATTCCCAATGTCCTCCAGGTAATAATTACCCGCAACCTCAATATAATCCACAATCTCAATATAATCCACAACCTCAATATAATCCACAACAAAATTCTTACAAACCCTACCCACCCGGTTATTAATTGTATAATACTTACGAGAATACGATTTTTTATATGCAATGTACATATATACATGTAAAATTGATGAAATTTGTTATTTTTCGAAGCAATCAAAGTTTAAAAAATAATTCCCAAAGTTAAATATGTAATGTATCAAAGATATTATAAAAATCGAATGCAGTGTACATTTTTTATTTGAGATATTAGAAGCACAAAAATAAATACTTTTTTAAACAAAATATACAAGTATATATGTACCACTGTATTTCATACAGCATATACAGAAGGCACACAATAATGTAACATACACTATATACATATAACAAACGCTAACTTTCCAATAATTTTTTTAACAAATGTATTTATAACGAACAATATTGTTAACTGTTACTTTAGAGTATTACACTTTTCTTGTTTGAATAATACAATAGCTTTATAATTATTATTATAATACATCAAGCATACTATGTTATTAAAATTTAGACAAATATAACTTGCTGTTTTTATTTAAACCCACCAATTAAGGACATTATGCTTTTACAAAAACGATAAAAATTTTTTCTTCAAAGAAAACAATATCGACGCCATACAATTTTCTATTTCACTTATTAAGTCTGAAGGTTTTGAACATTGTGCAATAATATTGCATAACAGGTTTGGTTGACCTGAAGTAAGGTTGACTTTCACTATGCTCAGTTATTATCTCATAGTTGTCGGAGATAGTTCAAAGAAACGTGACGTGTTATTACATGTTCCTAATTAAGATTTTGTTTATTAATCGATTCATTTAAGTTACAAAAAGTGTGTAAAATATAAAATTAATCGAAAATATTTTTCCAAAAAATACAGCCAAAACAATTATATATAAAGTGTACTCGATGAATAACTTAATCAAAGTATGCCATGGCAAAGTACTTCGTATTATTAAAAACAATAAAAATGAATGTGTGTATGATTTTATTAAATTTTCTAGATCAAGTATTTTCAACGTTATATTAAACATAATTCCTCTTATAATTCCACCTTATGGAATAATTATTTGACATCATAATAGAATAAGCTACCAACTAAATAAAAAGAGTCATATTTAAAATTATTAAGACAAATAATTGATTTAAAAACTAAAAAAAAAATGCCAGAACATTTTAAATTTACTGCATCAAACATATATACATGTATGTAATTCTTTACAAATTTTAATATATTTGTACAATAAAGTTTGTGTAGTGTTATTTGTGTTTCATGTTTTTCTGCTTTACAGATGCGAAAGCAGCAGAAGCTGCACAAAGTGCATATTATGATCCAAGCAGGCCTCAATGTGCCTATGTTCCACCACCTGCATACTATGTAAGTACAAATATGTATTTAATAATACATATATACCAATATTCATTTGGTAATATAATTAACATAGTATATACGTTGTGATATTATGCTCTTTTATCTTAGGAAAGTCCACCGAGTTTCCAACAGGCAACAGAAAAGAAGGATCAGTAAAATTGCATTCACGAATTCTAAAAATAGCGATTTGACGTCACGCTGTTGTCTGAATAGTATTATACGTGTAATATACTGCATAATAACTGATATACGCATTCCACTCTAGGTTTTACTATAATGTCGTTTTGGTGTGCGCATTTCAATAATACAATATTCCTATCTTTTCAATATTTTCCACGATTTTGAATGTATACACTTTATTGTACTTATTGTTTCGGTTGTATAAATATTGTATAAGAAATTCTATTGTATTTTGCGCATTTAAATGAATATATTGAATAAAAGTTACTGCATATGAATATGGAAAGGAAACAGTGTTACCTGTATTCGTACATTTATTATAAACTATTGAAGGTACACAAGATTTGTACATATGTAAGATTACAATTGAGTATAATATAAAATAATCGGCATTCGAGTAAAATCTACACAAAATTTCAATTATAAAAGCACATTTAAATTTATGCATCTTTTTTCGATCGGAAGTAAAACATTGGATTTTAATCCCATGAGAACTGTAACATGTAATATATCTAAACGCATTTATAAAAATTTCAATATATGTATATAAAAATAATTTTCAACTGTTAATTACTGGTTGTAATAAACTACAGATGGCTACTTCTATGCTAATTGCTGCCCTACGATCCTCGTTTCGACTAGCTTTCAACTACGGCAAAAACGGTACACAATAATTTCTATGTATACAAAAAACTTTATACATTTCAATGATTTATAACAATTCGAATTGATGGGCAGTATAAAACGTTTAAAAATGCAATACTCCATACTTCACGATTTGTTTCTTAAATAGTAACTGTATAACTATCATTTACAAAATGGCACTTATAAATATTGTGTTAGATAAGAATGTTTTACAAAACTAATTGAACACTTAAATGCTGATTGTTAACAGCGTTTCAGCGATCTCGAATTTCTTATATGTAGATATAAAACTTTTCATTTGACAGTTTACTAACATACTTGGATTTTTCAATTCCACAATAAAAAACTCTTCGAGTACATAGAATGCCATATCTATGTAGTTATCAAAATTGTTCAAAGAGAATTTTTTATAAATAGTGCTAGAACAGTCTACCCGTACTCGGAGGTGACTGTTAAGCTCAAGTTCCCGTCTATAACATAAGTGCTGTGATACCAAATTCTTGTATCTAAAAGAATAATGTCTCCAGCATGAACAGTAAAGTTAAAACGTTTGCAAACATTATCGCATTCTGGTGTTGGAGCAACGGTCCATCTTTTATCACCCAAAATCTGTCCTTGCCACATAAGACGAGAAATGTAGTCCAGCTGTGAAAAAAAGCAATAAAAAATCAATTGTTAATCCTACGATTTTTTTTAAAAAATCCAGCTTATATTATTATTGCACGTACATGCATAATGGCACCTTCCTCGTATCCCAAAAAAACATAATTGGTATATGGAACCTCTGCATCCTCTGGCAAAAAATGAGGTAGATTGTAAAACTGTTTCATTGTATCCAAAATTTGTAGGTGACAATTTTTCCAACCAACATACCATGGTTCTTGTCCGCTGCGTTGCAGAGCTCTGTCCTCGCTCATAGCAAAGACATCTCTTAAACTAGTGAAATTACTTTTAAAATGTAAGAACTGACATTCTTCTACTGAATCGTAAGCACCTTCTATATTTTCATATAGATTTTTGAAAAATTTCCAGCTAAACACTTTCGAAGCAAGCCAATTGCTCGCAGCATTTTTTATCACCATTGGCCGAGAGGAGTATGCGTATCGTTTAAATTCCTCTCTTGTCAGATTTGGTAAAATTAAAGCTGTCGTAACATCTCTACAATAATCACAATTCGATATTGGCCTTGTGAATTCCCATATAAGATAATTATTTGGTACTAAGCATCTAGTTCCTCTTATACTTTTAACAATATCGATATATAAATATTTAAAAAATATAGTACAAAATATTGGCATAAATAAGACAAGGAATACTTTCTTTGAACACAAATAATGGTAAGCATTGTTTCTTTTATGCCTTGCACTATTTTTCATACTGACAGATTTCAATTCTGACAATAAAGCACCTTGTTTCAGAAAGCTTTCTGTTAAAACTAAAAATGCTTCTTGTACATTTTCGAAAGTGATATCTCTTCCATCCATAACTATCAACAAGGGTAAATATTAAAAATTTCCATTCAACAATTTTAAGTAACCATTGGAGATTCAGTGCAAAATCTCTCCTAATTAATTCCGATATCGGTTTGATAATGCTACCTGTTCGTTCATCCTTCTACTACAGACGTAACGTAATAGCAGAGAGGAATTCTTCTCTGGTAATAGTCCCATTAGAATTTAATAATGACATTGCTCTTGTCATCATCCGTAAGTGTTCAATCAAATTTACGAATTGTATGCATCGATTCAAATTTCTCTTGTTCCGTTTCTTTGCTGTAAATACATGTGAACTTATAATTGCACTTCAAGTTAGTACAGCGCAGTCGATATTGTTCGCGTTACTTTAAAATCGTTTATTATAAGCCATAGGCATTCACTGCATACATATTCATGCCAGTAAATATGTAGGTACATATGTAGACAGACTGCGTATAGTCTACTGTTCGCTCCAAATGTAAGAGTAAAGATATGCAGGATAAAATATGTTCATCCAATTCAAACAGTATCGATAATAATATTTGTATCCAACAAGCGTAGAATATGCAAGTAAATACTGGTAAGTACTTACATTCTTATATACATATATGAATTTCACTGTCGCTTTTACACTTTTACACATACATCGCACGCACGCATGCGCCGTGATTGAGCCTTGAAACACTTTTGTTTCAACAAAATGTGAAGGTTTACATCGATTGCGGAACAGCTACTGTCATTCCGTGATTGATGCAGAGTCTTGTCTCACCTCTCCTGACAACTTTCGCATCTTCTTACATGGACCGAGCGAATGAACGAAAGCTGAAGGTCTATTCGCTCAACTCCACTAATTGAATGCCCTAATAGGAAATTTCCTGTTCATGTACCGCATGAATGTAAGCTATTGCAGGAATTTCAGAATTAAGCGACTCACAGATAGCTCCAACCGAGTCTCAAATATTGTACCCTGTATTAGAACTGTCGGGCAGTTCTTTGAAAACTATTTGATAAAGGAAGGAAAGGGTGCAATTGAAAAGGATGAACGAATAATTAGAGAGCATTGTGCAGAATTCGTACAATGTGTATTCAGTACTGAGAGACCCAAGTGGTTTTATTGTACTTTTGTTATATCAAGAAATTTTCGATTTCAAGAATATGTAATCAATGTGTTGTTTATTGATAAGAAAAAGAAAAAATAAATACAAATGGAGAATCCTTAAAATTATTTATTTTATCAAATTGTCCAACATGATGTACAAGTCTTATTTAAACGGACACTGAAGTAGATGTTTCAATGTGCAAACTGCGGTTATGAAATTACTGTAGACATATTCTGATAAATAAATTTGATTTGCTGTTTCTTGTAATTCCGTTCTTTTTTCTTCTTTTTAAGATGTACACATTTAATTGTATAAAACCTAATTTACAGCAATTATAATATTAAGTTATGCAATATGCGATTTGCTTAAGTTTGACGAGATACAGTCCATTAGAATTTCAACGACAAAACTCCGAGATGTTTTTTAACAGAGACACAATTTATCTAGGCCAATGTCGAGAACTGAAAGGTCAATGTAAAATGTATTCAATTTCGCAACAAGTTTCGTTGTTTCATTATTATCGAACATTATATATTGACACATTAGATTTATTGTGTTCCTGAAAAATGCGGACTATATATCTTGGTAATGATGCGGCTCTATCTATATTCATAAAATCGCTTTTTCTTATTTGAGCAAAATAAAACACGACGTTTCTGATCGCTGTTTCGGATAAAACGTACTATAAATGTCGCAATAATATTTCGAAAATTTGCGGAAGTATCTGAACTTTACAATTTACTTATCAATATTATTAAATGCGATAAAAAGTTGTATTATTTCTCGACGAACTTCAAAAGATTGTAAATGCAACATCATAACTTCTTTCTTCGCATCCTCCTATAAATGTAATTTTACAAAAATTTCACTTTTATTTCGATGGTTCATACTCTTCTACTTAAATAAAGAAAAAAATGTTTAAAACTTTTAAATCTGTTTGTACAAACAATAACGTTGATCATAAAGCAATGGATATATTTTTCAACATAAATGTATTTTTTTTCAAGAGTTAAAAAACTTATTATATTTACAAATCTTACACACAATATAATCCAGAGACAAGTAATATTACAATTACAATATTATCTCAATGTATCAAAATTTGTCTACACTCCAAAAATCACAATATCTTATAAATACCATATTTCCAGATAGATCGATAGATAGATAGATAGATAGATAGATAGATAGATAGATAGATAGATAGATAGATAGACAGACAGAGAGAGAGAGAGAGAGAGAGAGAGAGAGAGAGAGAGGGAGAGAGAGAGAGAGAGGGAGAGAGAGAGAGAGAGAGAGAGAGAGAGAGAGGGAGAGAGAGAGAAAGAGAGAGAGAGGAGTGTTTTTCTTTACCGAATTTTGTAAAATGACTGTCATCGTTTTTAACAAAAGTTATTAACACTGTTTATCCAAAAGATTTTCTTAACAAAATACTTTTACTAGGAGACATCGGTTATAATCCAACGCAAAATAAGTTACTACTTACTGTTAAAAATGTGTGACTAGCACAGTCGTGTTTGTATCAATGCTTACACCTGATTACACTTTGCATTCAAAGAGACAGAAATTTCCATCAATGGTCGATCAGAAATAGCACCATTTACCAAGAATAGCATCTTTTATAGCCGATATGTATTGTGCGGGAACCCAATATATCCAATACCTCGATGCTTCCGTTGTGCCTAGTTGAATAGCCTAAAATTTTTAAAAGACCATCAAATGTAAACATATAATAAAAACACAGTGGTAATTTTCTAATGGTACAAACCATAATGTGGTACTCTGGATAATCGTGTATAGGTTCACTGTGTACACCCTTTATAGAATTCATAGGTATCTTGTCCGTTCTTTCTTTTGTACCAATCCATAGTTGGTCTTGTTCCAATTTAAATGTTAGTCTAACTTTACCACCAGATTTATTTAACATGCCAGCCAGTGGAAATTTTGGTAGAGGTTCCTAATAGTAATGGAACTCATCAATTACAATACTTTACATATAAATAGCTTACAGAAATGATAGGTTCTTTTTTCAAATCATACCTTGCTATCTAATATTCCAGGCATTACATCTTCTGGAATACCTTTATCTAAAACTTTCCTATGAATTTTTTGTTGAGATAAGGGTTCTTTGCTCGCTGTAGATGCAGCTTCATCCGAAAGATCTTGCTTTGTTGGAATCGATACAGCCAAAACATCGTCTAACTTTGATCCTACTACCATGACCTTAGCACCTTATAAATGCACAATAAAGTAAACAATAACACGAAGAATAAGAAATGATTGAAAATGTTATTATATAAGATAAGTTACCTTTTGTGACCCCTAGAGTTCTTAATGTTTGATCGTCTTTAGCTAATCCTTTGATCATAACTTTTTGCATGGCTTGGGGCACGGATATAATGT